>JAEBUP010000006.1:20000-1220000 GCA_023014405.1 Amanita molliuscula
AAAGTCTGGACACCCAAACTGGCCCAACATCACTGGCACCAACTGGCATCCTCCGTTGCCACTGTCAAGTGCCAAATCTCAGACTGACAAGTCAGATGATGAGGATGATATGATTGAAGTGCCATGACGAGGGCCTGAATAATCAGACAAGGCAGAACCACAGGTGGACATCCATTTGGGACCGGATTAGTATATTAGTGCACAAAGACAGGTGTGTCCAGCTAGGCCGGACAAGTTGAGTAGGTAGGTCAGCTACATAAAGTCTGTGTCCTAGCTGGATGCACTGTCCTTTCCTGCTGATGTTGACATGCTGCTAATATTTGTCTCTCCACCCTCTGTCCAGCCTAGCCAGATGCACGGTCTTTGCCTGCTAATGGTGACGTTAAGTATCTTGCCTCAGACATGTTTTTCCCCCCTAAATTGATGAATTAATGGTCTAGCTGTCCACAACACACCTTAAAATGTTTAAAACAAGTCATGCATGAGCATCCAGCTAGGCTGGACAAGTATCTGAGGAATGTAAGTGGGAGGCTTGATTATCTGGTGATATGCTGTTGCTGTTGTTGGTGCCAAGGTTAGGCTGTTCAAAAGGTGGACAGAGGGTGCAGAGGGTGGTGGAAGGCAGACAAAGCAAGTGATATGGGTTTTACATGACATGATGGTTGTTGTTCATTGGGACTATTTTATAATGGTTCTGGCGAGGTGCGTACACAGGCCGTCCATGCATTACACAGCCATGGTCATGCATATATCATATATCACAATTGTCATTGTGCACGCCCAAATTCTTTTTCCTTTATTTTTGTCCAATACAGACTGTCATAGATTACTGTTCAACTCGCATAGGCATTGACTGTGGGATAATGTTGAAACTCTGCTTGTTTGGACTCAACTATGTGCAGCCAAACACACAGCTGCTTGCCTTCGGTCCACCACCCCCCAATGCCTGAGCGCTGCAGGAATGCATGTGCTCGGCCAAACAAGGATCACGTGGTCCCCTGGCCAAGTAGCTTACAAAGTAGGTAGCTTAGATAGTCATGAACATGCATGAACCCAGGAGGGGTCATGCACAATTTTTTTTTAACGTCACAGACATTGACAGCATTTAAGCAATCAACTGATTTTCCCTGGTACACATCAGCTCTCAGCTCTCTTTGATGAGCTCTTGCCCAGTTCAAGGCACTCTGCTCTGTTGAAGCCCATCCATCCACAATGTATTGTTGGAACAGCTTGCCACCTCTGAAAAGTGGAGGCTGCTGATCTGGTCTGACATGGAGCCTGTACGCATAGTAGCATCTCTGAGTCACCTTGGCTGCTCTGATTCTACCATCAGCTCTTGGCTAAGTTGGGATGTTCATGTGCCACCCATCTTCACCATGTGGAAACAGCAAGACATAATGCAAGGGGGAGTAGGCTGGATTCAAATGACTTATCTGATGCAATCCACCACCTCATCTGGATGCATTGCAACTGCAATAAACATTAATGACCCAATTAATATGTGTAAGGGTTACTACAATCCTGAGGATCATTTGATTTTGATGGTGGAGCAAATTTCTAGTTGGGATTCATTGGTACTTGTATGCCATTTGCATTATCCAATCCATATGTCTGGAGAAGGTTCTCAATATAATGTGTTTGAGTAATTTTCACTTCTCCAGTTTCTGGATGAATAGTTATTTCAATCCTGACTAGTTTTCTTGGTTCACCTAAGTCTGTAACCTCAAACATTTTATTTAGGTTGTTTACCATTTGCTCCATCATTTGATCATCACTTGCAAATCATATTAGATCATCTACCCAAATGGTAACAATTGCCAAGTCCCCATTTGGTTAAGCTATTTTAATTCAGCTTCAATAGCTCTTTGCCATTCTTGCCATTCAGGTGAAGCTTTAGCTGCTTCTAGCATATTTGGATTACTGGATGTATTGTCAATGACCTCACATCCTAAACACACAAATTCCTTTTTAGTTAAAGGTATATCATCTATTTCTCCATCATTCATGATTGCCACTAACTCTTCCAGCAAATCTGGCTCATTAAGCTGACAGTAATCATGTAATTTATGCAGTTGTTTAGACCAGTCAAGTTTCCTCTTGATCAGTATCAATAGAATTATATTTTCTCTTTTTAGTTAGCTCCCCCTCAATAAAAACAGGTTCCTGAGCTAAAACTGGTGCCTGAGAATGTTCTCCCAGCACATCTATAATATTATCATCATTATTCTCCCCCTCACACTGAGTGGAGAAAGAATAATTGCATGTCATTTTAATTTGATGTGTATTCTTATCATAATAACAAATTGCAGATATTTGATCTTCAAAGCCCACAAATATATGTTTGAGTGCTTTTGGCTCTAATTTAGATTGTGTAGCTGGTTGTCTTAAAATCCAAACCAGCACACCAGATTCATGTAAATGTTCAACATTAGGTTTTTCCTTATGCCACTGTTCATAAGGTGTTGCATTAGGTATAGCTTTAGTATAAGTGTGATTGTGTAAATAAACAGCACGAGAAACTGCTGTTGTCCATAGAAATATCAGAAGATCTTTAATGCTTAGCATTGTGCATGCTAATTCAACTAGGTTCAATTTGCTCATTCTGCAATACCATTGTGTTGCAGCAAGTATGGTGCTGTTAATTCAATATTGATGCCTTGTTCACAGGATCAATTTATTAGTTCTTCATTTACATATTCCTTGCCATTATCCATGTGTAAAGCACACAGCATATAATTATATTGTATGCATATTTTAGTTAAGTATTGAATGATGCTTTGTGCCACTGTATTTTTATGTTTTAAATATGTGACAGTCATATAGCAACTATAGTTGTTGATAGATATTAAATAATATGATGCATTGCTGATGGATGTTGTGGATGCTGGCCCCTATAAATCTGTATGAGTCCATTGTCCTGGTTTAGTAGTTGTTATTTTATATTGATTCAAAAAGGGTTGTGTTGTTAATTTTGCAGCCTTACATGCATCACAATCCAATATGCATGTATTAGGATTGACTGTTAAACCTTTAATCATTTTATTTTTATATAAATATTGCAAAGAGGGAATATTTATATGTCCAAAGCATTTATGCCAATCATTCCATGACAATAACTGTTTGGACAGCACATATGTGTGCTCAAATACTTTTGGTGCTACATCTATTTTGTATAACTGATTTTGTAATTTACTGGTTGTAATCAATTGACATGCATTACTATAAATGTGCATATGGCCACTGCTGATGAGAGTTAAATAGCCTTGAAGATCAAGGTGTGGTATTGATATCAAATTATTAGTTGACATTGGAACATAAAAAACATCATGAATAATGAGTTGATGTTTTTGTTTTTGAGACTGAGTCTCCAATATAATTGTTCCATGGCCTTGAGCTTGAACTCAATTATCACCAATACCCTTGATATTTTCAGGGTTAGGTTGATAGTCCCTTATTATCTTCAATTGATGTGTTATATGAGATGTTGTTGCTGAATCTCCATACCAGTCATAAAAAGAACTAGTGACACTGGAGTTTTCAGCTGCTACATTTACATTCTCATCAGTTAGTTCAACTATTTTAGATGTTTTGTCAACATCCATAATTATATCCTCATCAACAATATGTGCATGTTCCTTTTTAGCATGTCCATCTGATTTCTCTTTCCCTTTTTTGGTCCAGCATTCTTCTGTGGAATGTCCGAGCCTGTGACAAAAGCTGCATTTCGGTTTTCCCTTATGCAGACAATTATTTGTAGTATGATTGGTGCATCCACATATGGTACACACCAATCAAGTAATATTGAATTTTCATTTTTTCCTGGCATTATATGCCTGATTGGCTGTCTTAGCACTAGTAGACTGAGTGCCTTGACTTTTGCAATGGTGCAATTCACTGCATATGTGTTGTATTAATTGTCCCATGGACATGGGAATATTCCATAACTCTGTGACAGTGCTGACTGTGGAATTAACCCATTCATTCCACATTGGTGGCAATGAGCATAGGATGTGGAGTTTAAATAAATTGTCACTGATTTCCCAGCCCATCATCTGTAGTTCTGCATGATATTCCTTCATCTGATTGATATGTGTTATGATGTCACCTCCTTGAGTAGCATGCTTGGCCCAAAAATCACCAAGTGTAATGAGTATGGCTACCATGCCTTGTGGCTTATTTGCCTCCCTGAGCACTTTCCATAACTCCATTGATGTGACAGGTGTGCTGTCAAGTTGCCATTTTGGAACATGAATCATTTGATCATCTCCTATTCCAGTAATAATCAGGGTTGAAATGGCACTGTCCATTTTCTTCCACTGTTGTTAAGTGATGGGACTAATTGATATATCTGGCTGTTCAATTAGACCTGTAGCAAAATGAAAGGTGCCACAAGCATCAAGCACATATAACATGTGCTCCTTCCAAGCTAGCCAATTGTTTGGGCCAAGCTTCTCCATTTTGGTCATGGCTGATGTATAACTGGCTACATCTTTATGAGAATATATTTCTTCAACTGGTGCATCATTGTGCATGAGAGCATTTGCTGACAAAGAAGGCATAGCAGCTGTGGCTGGTGCTGATGTTGATGACATAACAGTCACATCACTTGGATTGGGCTGATTAATTGGTTGAGACATATTGTAATGATGCTTCTTTTGCTAATAATAGACAAGCAACTTCTTGAGGTCATTTAAAGCACATGACCATGTTGGAATTCAGAGTGCACATCAAATGGCTCCATGATTGTTCCCACACCCAAATTCGTTCTGGTGTACATCCCCATACCATACTGAATCCCCTCATCTTTGTGTAGCTACTGCCCCCTCCTCTCCTATCCCTGTAAATGAATACAATAGCAGAAACATGTATTTATATAGCTACAAATATTGTTGAATGGAACATGTTTGCACCACAGCCCACCAAGTTTGTTTCCTATGCATGTGACCTTTCTACAGACTGGGGCCCATAACCTTTTAGAATAATTGTGTGAATAAAGATGAATAGGATGAGGGTGCTATGCATGTGAATAAAGGTGGGATATTATGTGTGAGAACCAGTCTGAGATGGTGGTGATGTAGAGCCGAAGTTATTATTAGTTCAGGCACTATGTACCTTATATAGCTAATCATGATTTACTTCTCCACTTATGGAAACTCATGTCATATATGGATATATCAATGCTTGCTTATTCCCAACACCCAGCATGTGAATATAAATAAGTAACAGGAGGGTGCAATAAGTGTGAGTAATGGCAGGATGTTATGTGTGTGAACTAGTGATGTCAACAGCTATAGCTGGTTTTTTTAAACAATTGCTATATCTAATTGTAGAAATTACCTAAAAATCTGAGATAATTTGAGCAGATAGTTCAACCAAAAAGACAATGGGTCCTCTGTCAACACTAAGTGACATATGAGGCCAATGTGGAGAAATTTGACTTTAGCTGATTGCTTAGCAGCTAAGCCATAGCAGCTAAGCAATCAGCTAAAGTCAAATTTCTCAACACCAGCTTTGTGGAATGCTTAGTGTTGTCAGAGGACCCATTGTCTTTTTAGTTGAACTATCTGCTCAAATTATCTCAGACTTTTAGGTAATTTCTACAATTAGATATAGTGATTGTTTAAAACAACTGGCTATAGCCATTGACATCACTAGTGTGAACCAGTCTGAGATGGTGGTGATGCAGAGCCAAAGCTATATTTAGTTCAGGCACTATGTACCTTATATTCCCAACAAACTGTATAGCTAATCATAACTTACTTCTCCACTTATGCAAACTCATGTCATGCTTTGACATATCTGATGCTTGCTCATTCCCAACACCCTGGACATGTGCCACCTGTTAAGGTTGATGCCCTTGGTTTTGTTACAGAGTCAACAGTGACAACTAGAGTCTCAGTCTAATCCCAGTCAATGGACAAAGTAGGCCTTGATGCTGTGCTAGACAGTGATGAAGGTAGCTTGAGTGATTGTGAAAGGTGAGAGCAAGGAGATCATTCAAATGAGAGCAATACTCAACTAAGTTGGAACTGAAGAACTATAGTACATGCGTGGGTTTATATACTGTTTAGAGGACAATGGAGAGGTATAAAGGGAAGTGAAATGAGGGGTGAAACAGGTAGGTGAAATGAGTAACAGAGTATAGTGACAAAGTGAAGAAAGGCTATTGTAACTAGTAAGTGTTAGAGAGAAATTGTAACATTACCCCCCTTCTATCTGAGAAGTCACCGGCTTCTCAAGGCCAGCCCTGGGTCATCCAGGCATGATCCCTCCTAGATTTGTACCAGTGGATGACGTTTTCAATGTCCTTCTGTGCTGTATCTACATGCCATCACATGGAGTTGAGGGTGACTCTCAGTTGGTGAAGCTCTCGAAGTGCAAGGTCCCATTCTGCATAGGTCATGGCATTTGGATCAGTGGTAAGGGTGAGTCCTGTAAGGGCTCCAAGTGGGGCTGAGAGGTCATGGAGATTGGCTACAATATATGAGGCTTCTAAGGAGGCAGTGGTGACAAGGGGGTTGGATCAGGGAATGGGAGCTGGGGTGATTTCTTCTTTGACAGGTGGTTCTTCAATGAGTTCTGGTGGATGAATGTGCAGGTTGTCATTGGCGTAGGTTATGGTTTCTGTTTTGACAAAGATTTCAAGGGGGGGTGTGAAGACGTCAAGCCCAGGAAGTTTGGCAGGGCAAGAATAGGCGAGGGTGAGTACAGCAAGCAGGGTAGCAAGGATGAGTCCCCTGATGACAGCTGAGGGGAAGAAGGTGGAGATGAGGGTGATGAGGATGAAGACAAAAGAGAACATCTCTGTGTATGCGATGTTGGTTGGGGCTAGGAAGTGGGAGTCTCGTCATTTTTATAGGTTGTGTGTGGGAGTGGTTTCATCAAGGTATTCCATATCCCACAGTGAGTTGTCTGTGTCAATAGAGAGGATTTCTCATAAGAGCTGATCAGCTAATGTTTCTGGTCTGGGAGTATTAGGCCATGTGGGGATTCTTTTGGCTAAATGGGGTTCATGTAGTGGTCTGGGTGTAATTCAATGTGTAATTGTTCTGTGATTCGTATGATGGATGATACCAGTGATCATGGGGTACCCTGATTCCCATTCGAAGTTTTGGTAGTGGGGTGGTTGTGGTGGGTTTGGATATGGAGGTGGTATTCCTGTTATGAGCATACCCCGGAAATTCCATTTTACAGTAACGACACTAATGATGACTATGTGGATATGGGACTGAAGAGATGGGCTATGTTTTTCTTTTCTTTTTCTCTATTTCATCTAACTAGAATGATATGATATGAGGCTGGATGGCGGGACTTAGAGCAGGATGCCTACGCAACACTATAGCCCTTATTAGGAAGGTGGTTAGGTCAGCATCAGTTATTGGACATACCAAGTGCCGACATGGAGGATGGCCCGATGATGGGCCTAGACCACAACTTGAACCAAGGTCTAGATGCCCCAGAGGGGTGGAACAGGAACACCTGGAAGGTACCAAGGGAATGGTACTGGTGTTGGTGGGAATGGCTGAAGGCGCAACACAATAAGATGCTGCCATATGGAGATGGTGACTGCGGATTGGTCAGGCAGGCACTGCCCTTAGCTCAATGCTCAAGAGTGCTGACACAACACTAGCCAGATATAGAAGGATGGGCAATTGGTGTGGGAGGAATATCTCCACAGTGGAATGGTGGGCGCAGACTCAGCTGCTGCACATTGATCCCAGCATGAGGGACTTTAGCTGCGCGCTGACTGTGCACAGACCAGGGGATGGAGTATATGAGGGCTGTAGTTTAGTGTAGTCAGTCCTTAAGACTCTAGATAGTTTTGTGCTCGCCTAGCACAACTATAGAGCAATAGTATCGTCTTTGGCCTAACAAGCCACACTTGTGGGATTCTGAGGTTGTGTTTAGGGCACTCCTAACATAATCTAGAGTCTTTACCATCTACTCTGTTGATCTTACAGCACTGAGCACACCTTGCTCATTGTTGCCAACAGCATCAATGGCCTAGACTTTTTTGATCTGAGAGGTAGTAATCGCGCAGCCCGCAACCTCTCCAGGTGACATCAACATCAGTAACCATACTGTCAATGGGTCACAAACGAGTGATCCTCAATACGCCCATTGGACCTGACAACAAACCCATTGGGTGTCTACCAACAGTAATGGATGAGAATACTAGTTCACTGGGGTGAAGCATAGGCAGGAGACCATAGACACGCCCTGGGTTTAGTATACCATTATTGCGGAAAAGTTCATGGAATGAATGAAGAAACCTTATTGGTGTTGCATATCAAGGCTGAACCCAAGTTCCTCACACACTCCCTGTACTAGCAGCACAAAATAAGCTGCGTGTTGATAACTAGGCACAAAGATAGTGAGGCGAATTGCCAGGTGCACCCAATAAGTAGCTTGCGGACCCACAACACTACAGACACTATCCTCCTTGTTTCCCAAGGAGCGTCATTGACAGGCACGGAGGCCGAGCAAACAGATCAACTGTCAGTGGAGGGCCTGAAGTTGATTGAAGAAATTTTTGTTTACAGAGGAACAGATTGAGAGAGCATGTGTTGCTCATTCAATTACATTTTACCATACGCCCAGGTGACACTCTCAGAGATAGGATGTATCTTTGAGGTGGACTGGGTTTTGACACATGATATGGTCCAGATGGGGCCCAGAGAGTTTATCGGCAACACTGTTATTCGCTGCTATGATAACCATGTCTGGTTGTGGTGGAAACACTGGAAGGAGGAGTGCAGAATTGAGCATGCTCAGGCCCAGCAGATCTTGCTGGAATGAGAGCTCGAACAGGAGCTAGAACAGAAGGAAGCCTGGGAGGCTTTGTGTTACAGCTTCCTTTTCTTATGCTTACTTATTACAATAACCTTTCTTCACTTCGTCGCTATGCTTTGATACCTGTTTCGTCTGCCTGAACTACCCCTTGTTTCACTTCCTTTTATACCTCTTCATTGTTCTCCAGACAGTATATAAACCCTCGCATGTACCATAGTTCTTTAGTTCCAACTTAATCGAGTATTGTCCTTTACTGAACAACCCTCTCGCTCTCATCCTCTCTATCGCTCAAGCTACCTTCGTTGCTGCCTAGCACGACGTCAAACAGCACTCTTGTCCAGCGACTGGGATTAGACCGAGACTCTAGTCGTCATTGTTGACTCGATAACGAACCAAGGGCATCGATCCTAACACAAGTTGGAACTCACTGAACCGCTTAGTGCATCGTCACTAGCTAGACAATATAGATCTGAAACGGCCCGAAACCAGACTCTCTAACCAGAGACCACCGAATGATTCCTTTCTCTTTAAAGGAACATATTATCTAGAAAGACAGGAGCTCTTTTTCTCAACACTAAATAAACGTTGGGAATTTCGAGGAGTAGGAAAGAACAAGAACACCCCAGTACCTGACAAATACTTTGAAGGGGATTACATTGAAGGAGACGAACACTCACTACCTGGAAAACTTTGGGTCAAGTGGAGAAACAAACAAAAAGAACCAGAAGAAGAACCAGAACTATATTTCGAAAATCCCAAAGAAACCCTTTGGTGGGAAGAGTACTGCGACTGCGGAATTTGATTTCGACGGCACCGATCCATACTACTCTCTCTCTGAAACATCCATAACAGGGTGGAACACCTTTTTAGAACAAAAACAAATCGAATACGAACTAGAAAACCCTGAGACCTGAAACAGACGCCGAAACTGACACAAAACAAATGGCAACTAACGTTGAAACCACCGATACCCCTAAGGGAGACATCAAACCAGTCTCAGCACGAATTTTCACAGGAGATCGGACCAAAGCTAAATCATTCATCAGCTGGTTTAGCGATTTCTTTGCAATCAACGCTCACAACTATGAAGGGAAACATGAAAAGAAAATCAGATACGTCCTCCAATGCCTAGGAAAAGAACTAGACGACTGGAAGGAAATAATCTGCGACCAACTGGACGAAAAAGATGGACTTACTTGGGAAAACTATGACACCTTTGTCAAACAATTCCTTGACGATTGGGGAGAAGTTAACACGGCAGTCAGGGCACTGAATGAGCTCACTAAATTATGAGTCGGAGGAGAGATCACTGTCCCGATCTACGTCCGAAAATTTAGAATGCTCATAGGATCCTCCGGACTAACCGGAATTACCACCCAACTTCAGGCATTCATCCGAGGCCTACCAACCACCATTGCTGCCAAGATCCTCGAAGGACAAGGTGACTTTAAAACTATCACAGACGCCTACAGAAAAGCGGAACAACTCAATGCAGCATGGGAAATGATGAAAGCATTAGGAAAAACTGATACAGGGCGTCGATTCAATAAAACAGGGGGACCTAAAACAATCCATACCATACAGACTGGACGCCTTACTGATGGGCAACGAGAAGAATATATGCATTCTGGGAAATGTTTCAGATGCGGAACCATCGGTCACTTATCCTGAAACTGCCCAAAGAAAGATATTACCAGGAACCTGCCCCCTTCAGGACGATTCACCAGAACAATCACTGAAGATAACGATGCTAAGAAAATTCACACTATGATTGCGGCTCTCAGCACAGAGGAACGAGAAACTCTCCTCACTAACCTGGAAACCGAGGGTTTTTAAAGCGGAGGAACCAGAAAGCGGTTGGAACCTCCAAGAATGATTATGGACAGTTAGCACTCGACTCTGTAATAGTAAGATTGAATAATAATCAACGACTCTCAATAACTGTCCAATCACCCGAACTACCTGCTGAGATATCTGCCCTCGTTGACTGCGGGGCAGAAGGAAACTTCATTGACGAAACTATAACAAAAAACATGAACAAGAAACCGCTAATTCAACCAATACAAGTTAAGAATGCCGACGGAACAGTAAACTTAAACAGAATGATCACACATAAAGTCAAAATTCCCTACCACATCGGAAATCTACTAATCGAAACAAGCTTCCTAATCACTAAACTGGGGGATCAAAAACTTATACTTGGACTCCCCTGGTTAGAAAAACATAACCCAGCAATAAACTGGAAGGAACGAACCCTCGAGCTTGATCACCAACCCCTAAGGCAGATAGAAAGAAACCTGGATCAGGAAATTGACGAATACTGGATCAGGGTTAAAACTTTGGCATCACAAGTGCTAGAACACACATTACGCAAAGAAACCATAATGACGCTACTGGACGAGTACCAAGAATGGAAATCCACCTTCGAAAAGGTGCCTTCAGAACGATTCCCAGTCAGACGCACATGGGATCATGCAATCGATCTCAAAACCGGATTTACCCCAAAAGTCAGCAAAATCTATCCACTATCAATAAAAGAGCAATCATCCCTCAACAAATGGATCACAGAACAGCTAGCTAAAGGATACATTAGACCATCCAAATCCCCACAAGCCTCGCCATTCTTCTTCGTCGCAAAAAAGGAAAGCGGAGCGCTCCGGCCATGTCAAGACTACCGATACCTGAATGAATGGACTATAAAGAATGCATACCCCTTACCATTAATCTTGGATCTAATGACCAAACTATCCGGCGCTCAATATTTCACAAAACTAGATCTCTGATGGGGATACAACAACGTTCGGATAAAAGAAGGAGATGAATGGAAAGCAGCCTTCATAACGAACAAAGGACTATATGAACCAACAGTCATGTTCTTTGGCCTATGCAATTCCCCATCTACGTTCCAGACAATGATGAACAAATACTTCCAAGACATGATCAACGAAGGATGGTTAATCATTTACATGGACGACATTTTAATATGTGGAACAACACCCAAGGACTTAGAAACCCGGACAAAACATGTCCTAGAACAACTAAAAGAAAACGACTTATTTCTCAAACTCGAAAAATGCAAGTTCTGTGCTCAGGAAATTGAATTCCTCGGAATGATCATTAGACCCGGGGAGATAACAATGGACCCGATCAAACTAGCAGGAATAGCAGATTGGCTGACACCAACAATGGTCAAGCAAGTACGATCCTTCCTAGGATTTGGGAATTTCTACCGACGATTCATTGGGAACTTTGCAACCCTCGCTCGACCACTTATTGATCTCACAAGAAAAAATGAAGTGTTCCTCTGGACACCAGAATGACAGGTGGCGTTTAACAACCTAAAAAAACGCTTTACAACAGCCCCTGTACTCCGAATGCCAGATGTCACCCGACCATTCATCCTGCAAACTGACGCCTCGAATAAAGCAACAGGAGCAGTACTGAAACAAGCTGATGAAGCAGGACTCCTGCACCCTTGCGGCTTCATCTCACACGCCCTAACCACAACAGAGCAAAACTATCAGATTTACGACAGGGAACTACTGGCAATCGTCAAAGGACTTGCAGCATGGCGACACCTTCTTCACGGATCACCTCATACCACCATCGTTCATTGTGATCACAAGAATCTATCCTTTTACTGAACCCCACAACGCCTTACCCCCAGACAAGCCAGATGGTCCTCCTTCTTAAGCGAATTCGATCTCCGAATAGAGCATGTCCCTGGAACTAAGATGTTTGAAGCAGATGCCCTATCCCAATGACCAGACCACATTGGAACGGACGACATCCCAGAAGAAACCACGGTGTTACCACCTGAACGATTCATCAGGCTTATAGCAGACGACCTAGCAGAGAAGTTGCGCAAAGGCATGATCAAAGACGACTTTGGACAGATACTAGTCAAAGTAATCCAAAATCATCGAGCACCACCAATAAAATCGAAGCTGCAAGACTGGACATATGTCGACCACATCGTACATTACCAAGGAAAAACCTATGTACCCGATCAAGATGGATTGCGCACTCAACTCATTAAACTAACGCATGAATCACCTACATCTGGGCACCCCGGATGATTTAAAACTCTAGAATTACTCAAACGAAACTACTGGTGGCCCGGAATGAACAAGCATACCAGAGAATGGATCGAAGGATGCGCGCTCTGCCAGCAAATGAAAGTAAACACTCACCCCAACACCCCTGCCCTACAACCGATCAAATCTAATGCCACCCGACCCTCCCAACAAGTCACAATTGACTTCATCACAGACTTACCAATCGCCGATGGCTTCGACTCGATCATGGTCACAGTGGACCATGGACTTACAAAGGGGGTAACCTTTTCCCCTTGTCACAAAACGATCGACGCACTAGGAACCGCAGACCTATACATAAATGAAAACTTCAAACGATTCGGTTTACCGGATATCCTCATATCCGACAGAGGACCGCAGTTCGCATCTAAAGTATTCCGAGAAATAGGAAAAGCGCTGGGAATAAACCATAGAATGAGCACAGCCTACCACCCCCAGACAGATGGTGAGACAGAACGAGTCAATCAAGAACTAGAAGTCTACCTCCGAATGTTCTGCACAAACGAACTGCACAGATGGAAATTGCTACTGCCAATTGCGGAATTCGCTCACAATAACCGACACCACGATACCATCAAAGCATCACCGTTTCAGCTAATGTATGGAGTAGACCCTGTCGCTATTCCCACAGCCACATCCCCTATGACGACCCCAGCAGCTGAAAACCAACTACAAATGCTACAAAAAGCTAGAGAAGAAGCACTCGCCGCGCACGAACTCGCTAGACAAATGGTAGCGCTCAGAACAAAAGACAAAAGTATCAGATTCGAGAAAGGAGACAAAGTCTGGCTCGAAAATCAAAACCTCCGAATACCCTATGAGTCAAGGAAGCTAGCACCCAAAAGAGAAGGACCCTTCACGATCGAGCAAGTACTAGGACCTGTCACCTACAAACTGAAACTCCCCAAACAATGGCGCATCCACCCCGTGTTTCACACTACATTGCTAACTCCATATAAGGAAACAATGGCACATGGACCAAACTTCATGAAACCACCCCCTGATCTCATCAACGGACAAGAAGAGTTTGAAATAGAAGCAATCATCACACACAGAAAACGAGGAACCGGCTATCAATACCTAGTCAAATGGAAAGGGTATGGACCGAACGAAAACTCATGGGAACCTGAAACAAATCTAAAGAACGCTGCGGACATCCTTAGAGCATATAAGAACCGCCGAGACCTGCTATGAAAACCATGGTCCAGTATTGCAACAAACAGATCCTCAGACAGAATACTAGACATACCAAAAACATCGCTTCCCCCTACTCCCGATTCTCTCCCAGACAATCTATCCCAAAACTTAGACACCTAATCATCCAACTCCCTAATCGAACCCATCCTCACCAAGGACGACGCGCAATAGGAACAGCCTTCATTGAACTACGCAAAATCCTGCTCTATCGAACAAAAGTACCGTCACTACACCCAGTATATAAGACACAGATCAGCCCCAACTCCCAGACACCAACCAATGCCCTCAGCAGAGACCACCATGTCAGGCAAGCGTGAAGAGCACTGGCCTTATGGATCATTGACCAAACAAGAGACCTGGAAGCAGCGGGAGTGACCTGCCTACACCGGACAAAAGCACTATTCCCAGACAAAATCAACTTCCCATCCAGTGGACCGCTGAACTTTAACCTACCCCTGCACTACCTATACATCCCGCACGGAGGAATACCGCCTCCATACCCGAATCCGCCGCCACCGCCCCACTACCGCGACTTTGAATGGGAACCTGGATACCCAATGATCACGGGCATCATTCATCACACGAACCAGGGAACGATTATGCATCGAATTCCACCTAGACCACTACACG
Source organism: Amanita molliuscula (assembly GCA_023014405.1). Taxonomy (NCBI): domain Eukaryota; kingdom Fungi; phylum Basidiomycota; class Agaricomycetes; order Agaricales; family Amanitaceae; genus Amanita; species Amanita molliuscula. Next base: position 34,718 of record JAEBUP010000006.1, read on the forward strand.
AACCATATTTGGCTGAAGGACCTCCCACGCGACCTAATACTCCCAGACCAGAAGCATTGGCCGATCAACTCTTACGAAACATCCTCTCTATTGACGCAGACAACTCATTTTGGGACGTGGAATACTTCGATGAAACCAACCTATAAAAGAACGAGATTCCCACTTCCTAGCCTTCCAACCAACGTCATAAACACAAAGATGTTCTCGCTCGTCGCCATCCTCGTCGCCCTCGTCTCCACCCTCTTCCCCTCTGTCCTCATCGGAGGACTCATTCTCGCCACCCTCCTCATGACCCTCGCCCTCGCATATTCCTTTCCCGAAAAACTCCCTGAGCTCGACATCTTCATGCCGCCCCTCGGAATCTTCGTTGAAACCGAAACAACGATCCACGCCGACGACGACCTACACATTCACCCACCCGAACTCGCCGAGGAACCACCTACTGAAGAAGAAGTCATCCCCGCACCTATCCCCAGATCGAACCCCCTCGTCGCCGCCGCCTCTCTAGAGGCCTCATACATCACCGCCAATCTCCGAGACCTCTCCGCCCCGCTTGGAGCCCTCGTAGGACTCACCCTCACCACCGACCCCAACGCCATGACTTATGCTGAGCAAGACCTTGTGCTCCGTGAACTTCGTCAACTGAAAGTCACCCTCGACTCCATACGATGGCATGTAGATACAGCGCAAAAGGACGTCGAAAACATCGTCCACTGGTACGAATTGAGAGCAGACCACGCCTGGACAACTCAAGGTTGGCCTTAAGAAGTCGGTGACTTCTCGCATAGGGAGGGGGTAATGTTACAGCTTCCTTTTCTTACGCTTACTTATTACAATAACCTTTCTTCACTTCGTCGCTATGCTTTGATACCTGTTTCGTCTGCCTGAACTACCCCTTGTTTCACTTCCTTTTATACCTCTTCATTGTTCTCCAGACAGTATATAAACCCTCACATGTACCGTAGTTCTTTAGTTCCAACTTAATCGAGTATTGTCCTTTACTGAACAACCCTCTCACTCTCGTCCTCTCTATCGCTCGAGCTACCTTCGTCGCTGCCTAGCACGACATTGAACAGCACTCTTGTCCAGCGACTGGGATTAGACCGAGACTCTAGTCGTCATTGTTGACTCGATAACGAACCAAGGGCATCGATCCTAACACTTTGTTGATGGAACGTGCTGCAACACGCGCAGTACTACAAGCAGAACGAGCCATGAGGAAGGCTGAGAGGGAATATCAACCCCTCATCAATTTACTGGAAGTGTAGTATAAAGGAGACACTTCAAACCCTGTCTGGTTGGCGCTAGTTGCGTCAAAATATAATCAATGGCTGTTGTTGATCAACAATGGTGACAAGGCTATCCGCTGATATCGGGTAGCAATAGAAAGATTGGAATGCGCACACCATGTGCAGGAGTTATATGAGCATGAAGGGATGACCATGTCTCATGAAGATTGGAATGCATGGATGCATGCAATGAATGGACACATCTTGCCAGGATTCTGGTGGACTATTCGGATGGGTCCCATACCAGAACAATTAGCGCCAACAGTACCAGGGTTTTGCTATCTCAATCTGATCAAACCCAAATACTGGAACAAATATGAATGGCCAGCTTACCCTACAATTATGGCAATCTGGCAGATGGAAGGAAAATTCCGAGATGAAGGAATTCAAACAAGGTGGACCACCACTAATCGAGAAGATGTGGTGCATGTAGGCCTAGAGTTGGCCAACATGAACGAATGGGATATGGTGGAAAAACTTTTCACCAGCAGACACAAAGAACTCTGAGTCGGGGCAGAGCGGATAGAGGATCCCGAAGTAGGCAAAATCATAAGCCTAAAGGAAGATAATGGAGAAGAAGTACTGGAGCAACCAGTGCACTCAGACGCAGTGGCAGCTCTAGTAGAAATAGACCCATGTTTATGAAACAGACGACCAGGAAGAATACACGCTGGCCCAGAGCCTGTGGGAGTGGTGAATATGCACACACAGGAACAGGGGATAACTGGTGGCCAGTCTTCCAAAAAACCACCTGACTACTGTAAGGGACTGCAGGCCAGGAGTGCCGAAAGCAGAGACCAGTAGACAGGGCACCCCTGGATTGTGTGCTAGTGATTTGGTTAGTCTGAGCCTCTGTGGGTAGAGAGGTTGGGAATTGGTCCACCTGTAAAAGGCAAGACATAGAGCAACTTGCTCTGTAAAGAGGCTTTGCAACAGGAAGGGTACCCAAGAGGGACCTGGGCTGTGGCAGTACAAAGCTTCAGGCAGACATGGGTGGAGCTGTCTGAGTGCTAACCTCCTGCTGGACAGCGCTAAAAAGAGTGCAAACTGGAAAGCCCATTAGGTTTGGCCTTGTCACCCAAACTAGTGAGGTCAGGAGGCGATACTGACCTGAGAGGACAAGATTCTATGTCAGTGACTAGTAGGTGGGGTTTTACTCCTTGCTGAAGCTTGCTTAAGTTGTAAACAAGGTTGGTGAAACATGTTGGCTTCACTGTGCCATTGTCGGTTGAGCGCCAGCTCCCACTTTGGTTGTGATTGCACACCTCTTCAGGGCACTTGTGTATTTTACCTGGAGTGACCAATTTTGCTCTCAGAACAAGCACAAAACAACTTACATCTGAAACACCCAGGGTATTGCTACCTCTGGTTAGTGAAACGAGAATACTGGAATGTGTACAAGTGGCTGGCATATCCAACCATCAGGGAAATCTATGGATGGGATCCAGAGCTTATGGATGAGCATCGACCCATATATTGGAGATGAACAAAAGGATGCAACCAAATGTGGCATTGCATTTGGGTCTCAGGGGAGCCTAGTGGATGGCCTTGGATGAAGGCAATGATGTGGCAGGGATATGGATCACACCAAGTTGGTGTCAGAACATTCTGACTGATGGTAGATATGATAACACATGCCTACCATGCTGTTCTAGGATGGAGAGAACATTGGGCAGATACCCAGACACTGGAACTGTTAGCCACTACACAACCAGCTGCAGCCATTGCTGCACAGGAAGATGAGATAACGAGACAACAAGAGGAGCAGCAGAGAGCCATCACTAGCGCAGGACAAGCAATTGCCAGCATGATTAATGAATATCAATGATCCAATAGAGCAGCACCAGGACCCCTCACTAAGGCAGAGATGCCAGATTACTATCAAGGGTATCCACGGACCATGGATGGATGGTTGTGGCAAATGGAAACTTATTTCATGTTAGCCAGGGAGACAGACCCAAAGCGCAAAGTCTCGATTTGTCTCTACAGGATTAAAGGGGGCAGAGGCAGTAGAGCAGCGGACTGGAGTGGTGTAAAGCTCAAAGCCTTCCAGGAAGCCTTGCAGGAATATCAAGATAAAATAGATATCAGCAGGTGGAGTACAGAGCTGGATTGGAACCAGCTGAACGTAGGAGAAGAAACAGATGATGGTCGTGCATGGAGGAGACAACCTCTGGACAATCAGTTCCCATTTGTGGATTGGGTGGATTTCAAAAAGCAGATGCACGAGTTCTTTATGTCTACTGAGACTAAAGAAAAGGCAATCAAGGCCTTGCTGGCACTATGACAAGGGACAATGATAGTCAAAGACTACATTGTGAAATTCAACTCCCTCACATCACTAATGGACTGGAATGATCAAGCTTTGATATCGCAGTTTCGGGGGAACCTTAACCCCACCTTGGGACAAGAGCTAATCCGCTATGGGGGGTTACCGGATGCTGCGACGTTGCAGCAAATCCAAACCAGAGTCACAGAGTTAGCACAAGCCTTCAGAAGGGCCAATGAGGCATACGGTTTTGCGAAGTCCAGAGAGGAATACAAAGAACGGGCACCAGCCAATAATGGATGACCTTCCTACCAGTTCAGGGCACCGCCGCCGTTTGCATCAGGAAGTCACACAGACCCAGATGCAATGGATGTAGATAAGCAGAAGAAAAAGTTCACATGCTACAACTGCATAAAAGAAGGGCATATGAGCCGGAACTGTATGGAGCAGTGGAAAGAAAGAAAACCTCTTGCATGCTATAACTGTGGAGATGAGGGGCACTTGGCGAATAGATGCCTGAAGCAGAAAAGAATTATGATGGGGGAGAAATGGAAGCCAGTGGCCTTCATTTCAAAGTTGTTAAATGATGCCAAATGAAACTATGAGATATATGACAAAGAAATGCTTGCAGTGATGCACGCATTCTATGAATGGTCTCATTACCTGAAGGGAGCAAAACAAACAGTGGAGGTTCTGATGGACCATCAGAACCTAACTTACTTCCGAAAGGCGCAAAATCTTAACAGATGACAGGCTAGATGGGTGATGGATTTGCAAGAATATAACTTCATAATAAAACATCGAACTGGCAAATCTAACACCAAGGCGGACTTATTATTGCGACGTGCAGGGCACAACAAGGGAGAGAACGATAACGAAGGAATAGTCCTGCTTAAAGAGCACCTCTTTGTGGACATATGAGTTTTGACGATGATCATGCAATAGACGACATCATGAAGGATATTTGAGATGTTCCCAAAAGACAATGGGAAACACAAGTGCTAAAAGGGCTCGAAAAAGCAGGAGGGGACTATAAACAAGAAAAGGGACTTGTTACCTGGAAGGGACAAATATATGTACTGGCAGTTGTAGTGTTGAGAGAAGATATCATTGCTATACATCATTCATGGGGACATTCAGGAGTCACAAAAACACTTGAGTCATTAACAAGGAACTTCTGGTGGCCAAATATGTGCACCAATATTGAAAAATACATCCCCTAGATGTGAAGTCTGTCAAAAAGCCAAACCAGACAGACATGCATGGGCGGCACCATTACAACCAAATGAAGTACCTTCCAAACCATGGGAGATAATTTCAGTGGACTTCATTGGACCATTGCCAGAATCAAAGGGCAACAACATAATTCTGGTCATTGTGGACTGATTCACAAAGAAATCGTACTTCATACCCATGACTATGGAAATAACCTCGCAAGGGACTGCAGTCTTGTTTAGGGATAATGTGTTCCAGGAGCATGGACTCCCTGAGGAAAGTCATTAGCGATTGAGGACCTCAATCTGCCTCGAAATTCATGGACGATCTATATGGGATGTTGGGGATTAAAGCCAACAGGTCAATGGCATATCACCCCCAGATGGATGGACAGACGGAGCGTGTAAATCAGGAACTAAAGGAATTCCTGACAATCTTTGTCAATAACAGACAGGACAATTGGAGTGGCTGGCTGTCAGTAGCACAGTTTTGCCACAATGATCGAGTACATGTGGCGACAGGGTTTACCCCATTCTATATGAACTATGGCAGACACCCTAACAAAGGGTTGGACCCAACTTACACCCCGAAGGTGGTAGCAGTCAAACAATTAGCAAAGGAACTGGAAGAGGTACACGCCAAAGCAAAAAAGGCATTGGAAAAGCAGCTCAAGTAATGAAGGAGCGCTATGACACACATCACTGACAGGCAGTCGAATACAAGCTGGGTGACAAAGTTTACCTCAGCACAGAAAACTTACCAATGATCCGAGCAACTAAGAAGCTCAACAGAAAGTTTGTGGGACCACTTGAAGTAATTGCCAAAGTTGGAGAGTCAGCTTACAAGTTGAAAATTCCAGCATCCTGGAAGGTGTACAATGTCTTTAACAAAGTCCTCTTGAAGCCATATAGGGAACCAGTGTTTCCCAAACAAAAGGCAAAAGCAGCGGCATGCAAGGACGTGCAAATGGTGGAAGAGTCCCAGGAGGATGAATACGAGGTTGAAGAAATTGTCGATAGCTGTGTCAGTGGACGTGGAGGAGGAAGACTCAAGTACCTTGTCAAATGGAAGAACTATCCAGTGGAGGAATCCACATGGGAACTGGCTGAGAACCTTGCCAATGCACAGGCAAAAGTGAAGAAATTCCATAAGGGAAACCCAAATGCACCAAGGCATTTACGAACCACACATGGGACTAGTCAAGTCCCTCAACGGAATTTACAGACATGGAGTCAGAAAAAGCTCTTTGGATGGAATGATGGGAAATTTGGACAGGAATATTTGGAAAACATGGAGTGCAGATGGTGCTGATGGAAGGGGACTTGAGTGGCAATTCAGGAATTGCCTGATGATACCGATGGGACATTCTCCAGAGATCTGGAGCACAGTGGGTGGGTGAAACCCATGCTTAATTTCCCAAAGAAGACAGATATGGAGGAGCCAGTGGAGGAAAGCAGGGCTCAGGAGTGTGATACGGTGGAACTCGCCAAGAAAATACTGAAAAAACCGATGAAGGAGGTGGCTGCTAAGGAGAGCAGCAAGTCAGAACTTGACTGACAGAGGCAGATCGCGGGCACAGCGCACCAGAAGAGAAAGGTGGTAAAATTTAAGACCACAGTAGAAGATGTCGAGGATGTCAACTCAGAAAAAATGGGGCTCATGCCCAAGGAACAGCAACAATGGCTAGACCATTTTTATGAATGCATGAAAAAGGATCCACACTATGTGGACTCAGTTACTTCGGCCTCTCAGGACGTGAGGCCTTAAGGGGGGGGTGATGTTATGAGCATACCCCAGAAATTCCATTTTACAGTAATGACACTAATGACGACTATGCAGATATGGGACTGAAGAGATGGGCTATGTTTTTCTTTTCTTTTTCTCTATTTCATCTAACTAGAACGATACAATATGAGGCTGGATGGCGGGACTTAGAGCAGGATGCCTATGCAACACTATAGCCCTTATTAGGAAGGTGGTTAGGTCAGCATTGGTTATTGGACATACCGAGTGCCGACATGGAGGATGGCCTGATGATGGGCCTAGACCACAACTCGAACCAAGGTCTAGATGCCCCGGAGGGGTGGAACAGGAACACCTGGAAGGTACCAAGGGAATGGTACTGGCATTGGTGGGAACAGCTGAAGGCGCAACACAATAAGATGCTGCCATATGGAGATGGCAACTGCGGATTGGTCAGGTGGGCACTGCCCTTAGCTCAATGCTCAAGAGCGCTGACACAATGCTAGCCAGATATAGAAGGACAGGCAATTGGTGTGGGAGGAATATCTCCAGAGTGGAATGGTGGGCGCAGACTCAGCTGCTGCGCATTGATCCCGGCATGAGGGACTTTAGCTGCGCGCTGACTGCACACAGACCAGGGGATGGAGTATATAAGGGCTGTAGTTTAGTGTAGTCAGTCCTTAAGACTCTAGATAGTTTTGTGCTCGCCTAGCATGACTATAGAGCAATAGTATCATCTTTGGCCTAACAAGCCACACTTGTGGGATTCTGAGGTTGTGTTTAGGGCACTCCTAACAATTCCCCCATGTGGGATGTACAGGTAGTTTGGGGGTAGGTCCAGATCTAGTGGTCCACTGGATGGGAAGTTGATCCTATCAGGGAATAGTGCAGCTGCGTGGTGTAGGCAGGTCACTCCCACTGCTTCCAGGTCTCTTGTTCAGTCAATGATCCACAAGTTTAGTGCCCTTTGTGCTTCTCTGGTATGGCAGTTCCTGATGATAATCTCAGCTGTTGTTCAGTGATTTGAGCTAGTCAGTGGTCCATATATGGGGTGTAGTGATGGTACTTTTGTTCAGTAGAGCAAGATTTTGTGTAATTCAAGGAAGGCTGTTCCTATTGCACATCACCCTTGGTGGGGGTGAGTTCAATTAGGGAGTTGGATGATTAGATGTCTGAGCTTCAGGATGGATTGTCTAGGGGAGAATCAAGAATAGGGGGAGGTGATGTTCTTGGTATATCTGGTATTTTGTTTGAGAATCTGTTTGTTGTGATACTGAACCATGGTGTTCATAGCAGATTTCAACAGTTCTTATATTCTCTGAGGATATCTGCAGCATTTTTGAGATTTGTTTCGGGTTCCCACAAGTTTTCATTTGGTCCATACCCCTTCCATTTGACTAGGTATTGATAGCCAGTTCCTTGCTTCCTGTGCATAACGATTGCTTCTATTTCAAACTCTTCTTGTCCATTTACAAGATCAGGGGGTGGTCTCATAAAATTTGGTCCATGTGTTGTTGTCTCCTTGTATGGGGTTAATAATGCGGTGTGAAACACAGGATGGATGCACCATTGTTTGGGGAGTTTCAGTTTGTATGTAACAGGTCCTAGTACTTGTTCAATTGTGAAGGGTCCTTCTCTTTTTGGTGCTAGCTTCCTTGATTCATAGGGTATTCAGAGGTTTTGGTTTTCGAGCCAGACTTTGTTTCCCTTTTTGAATTTAATGCTTTTGTCCTTTGTTCTAAGTGCTACCATCTGCCTAGCAAGCTCATGTGTGGCAAGTGCTTCTTCTCTGGCCTTCTGTAGCATTCGTAGTCAATCTTCAGCTGCAGGGGTTGTCATAGGGCATGCAGCTGTGGGAATGGCGACAGGGTTTGTTCCATACATTAGCTGAAACAGTGGTGCTTTGATGGTATCATGGTGCCAGTTGTTGTGAGCAAATTCTGCAATTGGCAGTAGCGATTTCCATTTGTGCAGTTTGTTTGTACAGAACATTCAGAGGTAGACTTCTAGTTCCTGGTTGACTCTTTCTGTTTCGCCATCTGTCTGAGGGTGATAGGCTGTGCTCATTCTATGGTTGATTCCCAGCACCTTTCCTATTTCTTGGAATACCTTTGATGCAAATTGCGGTCCTCTGTCAGATATGAGGATGTCAGGTAGGCCAAATCATTTGAAGTTCTCATTTATATATAAGTTCGCAGTTTCTAGTGCATCAATCATTTTGTTGCAAGGGGAAAAGGTTACCCCCTTTGTAAGGCCATGGTCCACCATGACCATGATTGAGTCAAAGCCATCAGCAACTGGTAGATCTGTAATGAAATCGATTGTAACCTGCTGGAAGGGTCGGGTTGCATTAGATTTGATCAGGTGTAGGGCAGGAGTGTTAGGATGGGTGTTAACTTTCATTTTCTGGCAGAGTGCACACCCTTCAATCCATTCTTAAGTGTGTTTGTTCATTCCAGGCCACCAGTAGTTTTGTTTAAGTAATTCTAGGGTTTTGAATCGTCCTGGGTGTCCGGATGTGGGTGATTTGTGTGTGAGTTTGATGAGCTGGATGCATAATCCATCTTGATCTGGGACATATACTTTCCCTTGGTAGTGTACAATGTGGTCAGAGTATGTCCAGTCTTGGAGTTTTGATTTTATTGGTGGTGCACAATGATTCTGGATTACTTCAACTAGTATTTGTCCAAAGTCATCCTTGGTCATGCCTTTGTGCAACTTCTCTGCTAGGTCATCTGCTATGAGTCTGAAAAATCATTTGGGTGGTAGCACAGTGGTTTCTTCTGGGGTATTGTCAGTCCCAATGTGGTCTGGTCATCAAGATAAGGCATCTGCTTCAAACATTTTGGTTCCGGGGACATGTTCTATTTGAAGATCAAATTTGCTTAAGAAGGAAGACCATCTTGCTTGTCTGGGGGTGAGACACTGTGGCATTCTGTAGAATAATAGGTTCTTATGATCACAGTGAATGATTGTGGTATGGGGTGATCCATGAAGAAAGTGTCGCCATGCTGTGAGTCCTTTAACAATTGCTAGTAACTCTCTGTCATAAATCTGGTAGTTCTGTTCTGCTGTTGTTAGGGCATGTGAGATGAAGCCACAAGGGTGTAGGAGTCCTGCTTCATTGGCTTGCTTCAATACTGCTCCTGTTGCTCTGTTTGAGGTGTTGGTTTGCAGAATGAATGGTTGGGTGATATCTGGCATTCAAAGTACTGGGGCAGTTGTAAATCAGTGTTTCAGGTTGTTAAATGCTGTCTGTCTTTCTGGTGTCCAGAGGAATGCTTCATTCTTTCTTGTGAGATCAATAAGTGGTCAAGCAAGAGTTGTGAAATTTCCGATGAATCGCCGGTAGAAGTTTCCAAATCCTAAGAAGGATCACACCTGTTTGACTGTTGTCGGCATTGGCCAGTCTGCTATTCCTGCCAGTTTGATTGGGTCCATTGTTATCTCTCCAGGTCTGATTATCATTCTGAGGAATTCGATTTCCTGAGTGCAAAACTTGCATTTTTCGAGTTTGAGGAATAAGTCATTCTCTTTTAGCCATTTTAGGACACATTTTGTCTGGGTTTCTAAGTCTGTGATTGTTGTTCTGCATATTAGAATATCGTCCATGTAGATGATCAGCCATCCTTTGTTGATCATATCTTGGAAGTATTCATTCATCATTGTCTGGAAGGTGGATGGGGAGTTGCATAGACCAAAGAACATGACCATTGGTTCATATAATCCTTTGTTAGTTATGAAGGCTGCCTTCCATTCATCTCCCTCTTTTATTCAGACATTATTGTATCCCCATTGGAGATCTAGCTTTGTAAAATATTGAGTGCCAGATAGTTTGGTCATTAGATCGGAGATTAGTGGTAGTGGGTACGCATTTTTTATCATCCATTCATTTAGGTATTGGTAGTCTTGGCATGGTCAGAGCACTCTGTTTTCCTTTTTTGCAATGAAGAAGAATGGTGAGGCCTGTGGGGATTTGGATGGTTTAATATATCTGTTAGCCAGCTGTTCAGTGATCCATTCATCGAGGGATGATTGTTCTTTTATCAATAGTGGATAGATCTTGCTGAATTTTGGGATAAATCCATTTCTGAGATCAATTGCATGGTCCCATGCATGCCTAATTGGGAATCATTCTGAAGCTGCTTTTTCAAAGGTAGATTTCCATTCCTGATATTCATTTGGTAGAGTTGTTGAGGTTTCCTTGTGTAGTGTATGTTCTAGTGCTTGTGATGTTGAAGTTTTAACCCTGATCCAGTACTCATTAATTTCCTGATCCAAGTTCTTCACTATTTGTCTTATTGGTTTCTCTGGGGCTAGATGATCGAACAAAAGGGTCCATTCTTTCCAATTTATTGCTGGGTTGTGTTTTTCTAACCAGGGGAGTCCAAGTATAAGTTTCTGGTCTCCCAGTTTGGTGATCAGGAAGTTTGTTTCAATTTGCTAATTTCCAATGTGGTACAGGATTCTGACTTTATGTGTGATCATTCCATTCAGATTAACTGCTCCGTCAGCATTCTTGACTCATATTGGTTGGGTTAATGCTTCTTTGTTCAATGTTTGTGTTATGGTTTCGTTGATAAAGTTTCCTTCTGCTCCACAGTCAATGAGGGCAGATATTTTAGCAGGTAATTCAGGCAATTGGACAGTTATTGAGAGTCGTTGATCATTATTTGATCTTACTATTACAGAGTCAAGTGCTAACTGTCCATAATCATTTTTGGATGTTCCAACCACTTTCTGGTTCCTCTGCTTTAAAAACCCTTGGTTTTGAGGTTGGTGAGGAGAGAGTCTTGCTCCTCAGTACTGAGTGCTGCAATCATTGCGTGAATTTTCTTGGCATCATTATCCTCAGTGATTGTTCTGGTGAATCATCCTGGGGGAGGCAGATTTTTGGTATCTTTTTTTGGGCAGTTTTGGGATAGGTGACTGATGGTTCCACATCTAAAACACTTCCCAGAACACATGTATTCCTCTTGTTGTTCATCAGTTAGTTGTCTAGTTGTCATGGTATTAACTGTCTTAGATCCTCCTGTTTTACTGAATCATTGCCCTGTTTCAGTAGGTTTTCCCAGTGCTTTCATCATTTCCCATGCTGCATTGAGTTGTTCAGCCTTTCTGTAGGTGTCTGTGATAGCTTTAAAGTTGCTTTGTCCTTCGAGAATTTTAGCAGCAATGGTAGTTGGTAAGCCTCGAACAAAGGCCTGAAGCTGGGCAGTGATTCCAGTTAATCCAGAAGATCCTATGAGCATTCTGAATTTTCAGGACATAAATCGGGACAGTGATATCCCCTCCAACTTGTAATTTAGTGAGCTCATTCAGTGCTCTGACTGCAGTGTTGACTTCTCCCCAGTCTTCGAGGAATTGTTTGACGAAGGTGTCATAGTTCTCCCAGGTCAGTCCCTCTTTTTCATCCAGCTGATCACAGATTATCTCTTTCCAGTCGTCTAGTTCCTTTCCTAAGCACTGGAGGACATATCTTATCTTCTTTTTGTGTTTCCCCTCATAGTTGTGGGCATTTATGGCAAAAAAGTCACTAAACCAGTTGATGAATGATCTGGCTTCAGTCCAGTCTCCTGTGAAGATTCATGCTGAAACTGGTTTGATGTCTCCCCTTGGGGTATCAACAGTTTCAGTGTTGGTTGCCATTTGTTTTGTGTCGGTTTCAGGTCTTGGGTTTCCTAGTTCATGTTCAATCTGTTTCTGTTCTAAAAAGGTGTACCACCCAGTGATAGCTCCTTCAGGAAGGGTGTAGTATGGGTCAGTGCTGTCGAAATCAAATTCATTGTCATAGTATTCTTCCCACCAGAGGGTTTCCTTTGGTCTTTTGAAATATAGTTCTGGTTCCTCTTCTGGTTCTTTTTGTTCATTTCTCCACTCAACCCAAAGTGTTCCAGGTAGTGCAAGTTTGCTTCCTTCAGTGTAATCTCCCTTGAAGTATTTGTCAGATACTGGGGTGTTCTTGTTCTTTCCTACTCCTTGAAATTCCCAATGCTTGCATAGTGTCAAGAAAAAGAGCTCCTGTCCTTCTAGATAATATGTTCCTTTGTAGAGAAAGGATTCATTCGGTGGTCTCTGGCTATAGAGTCTGGTTTTGGGTCGTTTCGGATCTATGTTGTTTGGCTAGTGACAATGCACTAAGCGGTTCAATGAGTTCCAACTTGTGTTAAGGTTGATGCCCTTGGTTTCATTACAGAGTCAACAGTGACAACTAGAGTCTCAGTCTAATCCCAGTCAATGGACAAAGTAGGCCTTGACACTGTGCTAGACAGTGACAAAGTAGGCCTTGACACTGTGCTAGACAGTGACAAAGGTAGCTCAAGTGATTGTGAAAGGCAAGAGTGAGGAGATCATTCAAATGAGAGCAATACTCAACTAAGTTGGAACTGAAGAACTATGGTACATGTGTGGGTTTATATACTGTTTAGAGGACAATGGAGAGGTATAAAGGGAAGTGAAATGAGGGGTGAAACAGGTAGGTGAAACAAGTAACAGAGTATAGTGATGAAGTGAAGAAAGTGTTGAATAAATAATGATCTGGAGCTTTTAGTATCAAACTCATAGCTTCATATATTATATCATTATTTAAGAATGCTCACCAAATCACAAATATAATCTGATATTTGTACACTGTGGACACTTTTATAGAGTTTGACAGATATTATAGAGTTTCATCCCAGGAACAGTATGAAATGACAGCATGTGAGACACAATGCATGAAACATGCTTCACACATCAAGTATTGACAGATTGCTGTAAAATGCGCAGCAATATGACACCATGCGCAGCAGGAAGCTGCGCATTACTAGATATAGGTATATTAGATGTAGTTACATGTGATTTCTGTAACTGTATATAAGCAGCACTCTTTGCACTGCTGAAATACATCTCCTGATCTATTGCATAGTTGAGCCCTAGCTCCTAAGCGTTCTACACAGTACTCAGTAAGTCCCCTCGCTTACTAAGCCTCGCTCTGTGCTGCCGTTGCTCGTTTCAACAGGTTATGGGCCCCGCATGAATGAAAACCTTGTGCTATGCATATTACATGTGTCAGCACCCTTTTGTCATAACAAAGGTAAACAAGGGAAGTAATGGATGTGCCCATAGTACTGTAATTAAAGTAGTATACATCCAATTCAGTCACTAATGTGCTATCTCTTGAAGCATGACAGGAATGCTTCTTACTCATCCTAACAAGCCTCTAACGCTTGGGACTTGAGTGACTGCCTTGGATGGCGAGACAATAATCACTAGTGTGACACACTTCACCAGTCCCTGGTTCTGCAATATCCGGGTTAATATAAAAAATGTAGTCTTGATTGGTAAATCAATAAATTACCTGGTCTGGTGAACCATTCAAATCACTCGGGTTTAGGGCTGTCCTATGACAGATAAAGGATCTAGGTTTAATTGCTTAGATCTGGAAAGGTTTCACACCCCCCTATTGGCCATGAATAATTAAGTGCTTATGTAGGCCATTTTTGTCAGCATAAAATCATTCTCCAAAATTAAAAATAGTAGTAATTCTGTATAAGGGTCGTGCTGCATGGGACATTGTTCCCTGGTACACACAGACCAGCGATGGGCACTGATTAGCATCCCATTTATAATAAGACACTCCTTAGTGTCATATCATAGTTTATTACTTTATCTATAAATAGTGGAGGATATTTTTATCGCTGTGGGGAACTTGATGGAGCCCCCAAGCACTCCTGAAGGGCTGGATCCCCTTCTGGCAATGAATTATAGCACATTATGACAAAAGCAAACTACCATGTTTATGCACATGCTCAGGCATTTATTGCAGGAGAATAAAATCGAAAACTCAATGTCCATACCTTTGTTCTGAGCAATGAAAGTCTTTTCAGACTGTTGCTTACCTCCTTTTTACAGAACAAATCAATCAAATCACACAACACTTTTTATATCAAAAATGTCTTTCACAAACAACACCACCTCTTCCTCCTCTGCTTCTGCTGGTTCTTCCAGCAACAAATACGTCACAGCCAGTACCCCTGGCTCGAAATCTGACTCTTCTCAACAAAAAGTTGCAAAAGTTGGTTTTACCAGCTCTATTTTTATCAACACCTTGCAATCTACTAGCAAGGGTCCTACTGCCCCCATTGGAATGTCTTCCAAACAGTCTCCTTGGTACAAGGAGGTCCAGGCAGATCTGGAAAATCATAGGAAGCATATTGCTGATGTGCAACTCTCTATTTGGAAGTGTCATCAAGAATTAGAGGACGAAGCTGCCAGATTAGCTAGTGAGGATTCTCTGGTGGATGAAATTTTCAATGATATTTGGAAATTCCAAGCAGGTTGCCTTCAACAGGCAAATTATGGGAAAAATGTATATAATATTGCAACTGGAGAAATAAAATTGGCCCAAAAAGCTAATAAGGGGAAAGAAAAGGAAAAATCAGTATCATATGCCGATATGGCAAAGCAGGCCCATCCGCTAAAAATAAGGCAGGCACTACCTTCACTTTATGTCCCAAAAACCAACTAAATTGGCCAACTTCTGAAGAAGTCAGGACTTGGTTCTTCAACCTTGGTGGGAAAGTGGAGGACTGGACAGAGGAACAAGTGGAGGTACCAGCTGCTCCAAAGAAAGATAGTGGGTCTGGGAGTGGAGTCTGGGACCACGCTAAGGAGTGGTCGAAAATTGGGAAAGTAAAGATACTACCCAATAAATATCACAGCAATTCTGTTTTAGAGGAAAGCAGAACTGCCAATATAAACAAATGTATTTCCACAATGCACCAAGCTATCCGCCAGAAAATGGAGGATAAAAAACGGGTTGAGGATCTAATTGAAAGTATCCAAGAAACTGTTAATAACTTAAATCAAGAAAAGTTGAGGGAAAAAAGCTTTAGGAAGAAAGCTAAAAAATTGTGCCAGAAGGAATGCAAAGCCAAGAAAGAGTTGGCTGAACGACCAAAAGTACCACCTAAGACCCACAAGTTATATATACTTGATGAGGAAATATACAGTTCTGATTATTTGCATCCATCCCTGAATGATAGCGAATACTCTTCTTTGATCAAAGCTAGAAAGAATGAAGAGCTTGAAGGAGGAGAGTTCATTATAGTAGAACTCAAGGGAAGGGATGGACTTATCCACCCTTGGGTTCATACTGTGGAAAGTCCTGTATGGTCAAAAATTGGTTATTGCTATCTGGCAGCAATTAAAACCCATGCATTGGCTGAATATCAATGGCCACAGTACATTGATATCAAAGAATTGGCTTCATACTCAAAGTCAATTAGGAAGAGAGTCAACTTCCACCTACACAAGTTGAATGGTGATCAGTCTAGTCGCCATTGTCATCTAGTCATTGATCCAAGAGCCCAGACAGGCTGGATGGAAATCAATGATCTTGCGAGAGCAGCAAATGTCGATATAATTATTGGAGGAGAGGATGACTTGGCTAAAATTCCAATGCTTACTGGCAGTAACAATTGGAATGAGTGGTCAGTAGCTATCAAAGCTGCTCTGCAGTATAAAGGTCTCTGGCAATATGTTCTAGGCAACAGGATTAAGCCACAGCTTACAGAAGCTGAGAAAGCAGCAGAGACAGTGGAAAGTACCACTGCAACTGAGCTTCATTGCATTAAAGAAAAAAGAGAAGCTTGGGATGACTATTGTGACAATGATGACAAGGCATTGGGATTAATGACCATGAAAATCTCACTGTCTTTAAGACACCTTATTCAACCATGGTCAAACACTACCTTCAATGCATTGAAGGAAGCCTTTGGCAAGCCAGGAGCAGCTGGCATTTTTGTTGACTTTTCAAAAGTAATACATTGGAAGATCAACACCAATAAATTGACAGAGTCAGTCAATGAGCTATTGACAACAGCTAATCAACTTTCTGTCAATGGCTTTACCTTCCTGGACAATATGCTAGCAATGGTAGTGTTAGCATCCTTACCACATGGATGGGACAGTGTCTCATCTAGTGTATTATTAACAACAAAGCAAGTGATTTGAAACTTGCTGATATTCTTCCAAAAATAGAGGAAGAGTCTCAAAGGTGGAGAATGTCTTCTGGGGGGGTTGTTCACACTGCTCGAGTGAAGCTTCCCAAAGGCCCTAACAGGCCTAATTGGAATCAACAACAAAATTCTGGTCCTAGTAACCAGAATAACTACAAACCTGGTTTTAATAACCAGAATTCATATTCTTTGAATCAAAATAAAGGAAAATGGACAACACCAGGACCGTCTTCCAGACCCTTTAACTCTGGCAAACCTCAGTTCTTGTCTAATCAAGAAAGGAATAAGATTAACTGTGATAATAAAAAGAAAAAGAAGGCCTTTCTATTAGAACAACAACAAAAGAACAATACTGGGGAGACCAGGAAAGCGAATGCACCCAAATTCGCTCACTTAGGAGACAGGATAGATCCTGTGCTACCCTTGATTCAAAGAATGGCACCATTAGCACCAAATCTACAGCAACTGAAGGCTCAAGGATATTCAGTCACTGATAATGTAGAAATGCAAATGGTGGTTGATCCAATTGCAGAAAACTGTTTCAAAGTCCTAGATGAAAGGGCTGACATTGAAATGGATAATATGTCAGATACAGTCTCTTTAGGGGAAGACTTCTATGACACAGCTGAAGGGGAATATCAGTACGTAAATCTTTCTATTCAAAAGTTCTTCTCTGATATAAAATCAGTGAGGACTATCAAGACGAGCCCAATTATGAGGCATCTTGATTTCAAAGGTAACAATGTAGATAGTAGTATTTGTACTACTAAAAATAGCAATGAATATATTGCTTTAGTTGCCTCCATTCCAAAAATGAGTAGTAAGATAAATGTGTGTGGTTGTGACAAGTGTAAGGAATTTGAGTCCAAAGGAACTCCATGGATGATTGATTCAGGAGCATCTATCCACATAACCCCTGAAATCAAAGATTTCTCTGAATATCATCCTTTTAAAGTTTCACAGCCTGTATTTACAGCTGATAAACAATCTCAAGTAGCAATACTTGGAGAAGGAACTGTGTTCCTACAGGTAGAAACTGCACATAAACATAAACATGTCATTAAACTTGAAAAAGGTTTGCTATATGCCTGCAGCTAGTGTCAGACTTATATCATCTGGACAACTAAAGCTACAAGGCTTTCATGAAAAATCGGACAAGTATAGTACTATATTTTTGCTAAAAACTGGGCAACCATTTATAATGGCATATCCTAGACATATAGGAGATCCCATTCATTGGATTTTGACTGAAATAGTCCATCTGATATCTTGACTAAAAATTTGTCTTTTGATAAATTCACAAAGTTAAGATCTGAAATTGGATTAGTGATTTCTCAGCATGGGGGAGTGTTGAATAAATAATGATCTGGAGCTTTTAGTATCAAACTCATAGCTTCATATATTATATCGTTATTTAAGAATGCTCACCAAATCACAAATATAATCTGATATTTGTACACTGTGGACACTTTTATAGAGTTTGACAGATATTATAGAGTTTCATCCCAGGAACAGTATGAAATGACAGTGTGTGAGACACAATGCATGAAACATGCTTCACACATCAAGTATTGACAGATTGCTGTAAAATGCGCAGCAATATGACACCATGCACAGCAGGTATGGTGCAATGCACAGCAGGAAGCTGCGCATTACTAGATATAGGTATATTAGATGTAGTTACATGTGATTTCTGTAACTGTATATAAGCAGCACTCTTTGCACTGCTGAAATACATCTCCTGATCTATTGCATAGTTGAGCCCTAGCTCCTAAGCATTCTACACAGTACTCAGTAAGTCCCCTCACTTACTAAGCCTCACTCTGTGCTGCCGTTGCTCATTTCAACAGAAAGGCTATTGTAACTAGTAAGTGTTAGAGAGAAATTGTAACACCACCTCACTGTGCCCTCACCAGCTCTCCCTGCACCCTCGGCCCTGCCTGTGCCCTTGCCTTCACCTGCAGGTCATCTGATGTGTGCTGTGTAGCCATTGTGTTGAGCCGAGCCAATCGGGAGCCGAGCCGGAGCCGATTTTCAGCTCCAGCCCAACAATGAGATCGGCAACATCCGAACGGTGCCGAGCGACAATTGACGCTTGTCACATTGACGAGAGCATGAGGCGACAGCCAGCCGCTGGGGACTTTTGCGGAGCGTAGCAGCAACGCGCCAACAGAATCAATGGATGCCAACAACACGCTTGATCCTCCAACCAAGCTTCTCTCCATCCCTTTCTATTTCGCCTCTCCTCTGAACACGCTCCTCGAATCCATGCATGACCCCGATTGCAATCAAATATCACTTCACGACGTTATCGAGGCTTATGTCTGCTTTTCCGATCGCGTCTGTTCTGTCGCAAAGCCACTCATAGCCGTCAAGACAACCCGGACTGAGGCGGCACTAAGGATCGTCGAAGAACGCTCGGTTGAGCTAGCGCAGGTCTTGAAGCGGGACCTACGCCGTGCGCTCGCAACTCCTCACTCACATTCGCAAGACTCGTTGGACATGTATTCATACGGTCCCACTCTGGACGACGACGCTCAATGCGCGCTAGATTCGGCCAGGCTTGCCCAATATGCGCTCTGTTTGATATCCGACATTTGTATCTTTAGGGCTCTGTATTCTTTGTTTTCCTGTACGTCATTTTTTGGGTTTATTTCTGCTCACCAACGATTACGTGCTCAGCTAGTGATTTTCAATCCATCTTGGACGACGTGTTCGCATTCACTGTAGCTCCTGAGCTGACTATACTGAACGGCTCGAAACTGTGTTGTATAATTGTGTGGATTTTACAGGTGCAACAGCTCCCCGTAGAGGTTCTGCTGGCAAAGGTAGATCAAGTCGTTTTGACATTGAAGAGGGCGATCGAAGGGTATTTTGGTCCCCAGGCTGTTCTGGATGGTCTCAAGGTCGTATTTTTCGGTCTCTCGGTCGCTAGAGCTGATTCTGCCAATTAAGACTGTTCATACCCTCTTCTTACGACATGGTGTGGCACTACTACGTTCGTTGGTAACGTTGTTACCACTCATTCTTGAACATGTCGTCAGTGACTCGTTGGATGTTCGCCTCAGAGCGGTGTGCGCATTGAGTGGGTTCGCATTTGCTGTCAGTTCTTGCAACAAGTTTTGTGAAACTTGTGGCTCTATACGCCAAACTACTCGGACGTTCGTTGAGCGCTACTTTGAGAAGGCCAGGAAGATACCAGATGCGGCTTCTCTGCCTAAAATCGTCGAAGTGGCAGCATCAAACCATAATCCAAACCACCTTGGGCATGGACCTGGTTGGGCTCTCACACTCGTATCGTCCATGATCGTCCTTTGGGATCACACCATCTTCTTTCGTCCGCATTGTGTCAAGTTTTGCTTCTCGACACTCTTCCAAGCTGCTCACCACAATCGTTCAATCGTCCGCGCTTTGCACTCGCTTATCTGGAAGCTGCTCATCTGGGCGTACCTCCGGATCCCTGACGCTGTCGACAGGGACGAGCTAGGCGATGTCGATGTTGCTGACATAAAGAGACGCTCCTTTAAAGTGCTCAGGCAGGAAACCAAAGCTGACATCGGCACAGCATTTGTTGCGTCTTTGCTGCAGGTTGGCAGAACACCGACAGCCGACGAGTCCGTTGAAAACGCCCTTGGGATTGTCCAACATATGCTACAAAGCTCGGATGGTGACACTCGGCGCATCGGAATGTCATTGTTCAATAGATTATTCGGGTCAAGTTATCAGCCAGACGCCGGTTCATCGGAGCCTCAAATAAACCGTCTGCGGTGTCAAACACTATTTGATGGCACGTTGCTCAACGGCGACCTCAAGCGCCACATTGATGTCATACAGTCAATTCCCAGTATTACCCTGGAACTGCTGCGGCAACTGACGAACGAAGAGATTTATAATAGCTGGAAACCTGTTGTATCTGTCTGGGCCGCTGCTGCGCTCATGTTGCTTAAAGAACCCGAATTGGAGTCATCTGTAAGCAATGCTTGCTGCGTCGCCATGGCAAGAGCAGCCTAATCCTTCTTTAATAGGACCTCGTGTTATCCGTCTGGATCTCGTTACTCGAGATATTCGTTCAACGATGTGACAGCCTTACGCCCACATCGAGCCCGTCCGGCCTGTCAACCACGGTAGCCATCGTGGCTGGCCAGCTGCTTGATGCTTCAGGCGAACCCGGTGCGCAAATTCGACATTTACAATTTGTCAAGAAAGTGTGGTCCATGACGAAGAGCGTGCTGTACGACACTTGGTTACCGTCGAACGCGGAAATCATCCTGGCCGCCGTGTTGAAGCGCACGTTTATCCTTGGCGACGACAATGTGAAGAAGGTGTGGAGCGATCTTTGTGCCGACCTTATCTCCGTTGGCGTTCCGACTCTGTTGCACGTTATCTATTTTCAAAGCGAGCGACGAGAGCAAGTGGAGGTCTTGAGACAGCTATGGACGGTGCTAGGTAGGACGTGGCAGATCATCGATCATAGGACGACATGGGATGATCTAGTCACCTTGCTTGTGATACCATTCGGGTAGGCTGTATTGCGTTCCTTTGTGTCGGACACTGATTATGCTATAGGGCGTGGAGATTGTCGACCGAAGAAGCTGGAATGTGGGAGAGCTTGATGAACAGTGCCGTTAAATTGGCAGGACGTTCGTCAGCACCTGGTAATGCTGTTGTCAAACTTTTCACTGAGCGATTAGGAGGCGAAAGACGAGAAGCGTATGTCCCTCCTTCTCTGGTGTTGACAAGAACTTAATTTCAATCAAGGTTTGGAGCAAATACGCAAGCCGTCTACTCCATCGTTCGACAGCTCGATCTATCGGGCTGCAAGAAGCTTGATACCAGCCTTTTTGAATTGGTCGACGATGTATTGATCAAGTTTTATCCTCCATTGCCTGAATCCCTTTCCACATGCATTGACATTTTATGTGTCATTGGCGGACTCTTTGCGAGCTGCCCAGACATGCTGTTGCCTGGTCTCATCAAAATTACGCAGGCGAGTCTATGCTGCTGGATACAAGACGAAGAGGGTGTCTTGCTGGAGACGGAACAGAATATCATCGTATGTCCTGCGTTTTGTACTCGCGTGGCATACTGACCAAGACGAGGTCAACGCCGTGTACTGCAATGCGTTAGACAGGCTTTGTTATCATGAGCCCACGACTAAGTTGCTCCATACTATTGCTCCTTTCCTCGTCTCCGTTTTCAAAGCAAAGCATATACCTGGGCCAGCGCTGGGACCTTCATCGTTTGAAAACTTTTGGCGCATGTCATACCACGAGAAAAAAGAGCTCAAGGCACTTTGGCCGGAGGAGATAAAAACGTGTCTCGAAAGCCTTTCACTTGCTTGGGGTGAAAGTGTAGCAGGCAGTCTTTCGGTATCGCAAAAGGTTGGCTGAATCCGAGTCGAAACATCCTTTCTTTGCTAACGAGCCATGCTGTAGTCTAGAACTTTTGTTCCGGACTCCCAAGCTATCGTCCACGGTAGAAGCATTTCGGCTCGGGCTTCCACGCCACTATCGTCACCATTTGATCCGTTTCTCTCACCACAGCGGCACTCATCCGCGCCACCATGTTCACCCTCTAACCCTGCAATGAGTGACAATGTCAATCGTCAGGATCCATCTACGCCAAGTAGAGGAGATCATAGCGGCGCGACACCGACGAACCTCCGCCGGTCCCCTTCTTTAAGCCAATTCGCCTCTAAGCCATTTGACAACATTCACATTCTAACATCGACACATCGTGCCAATGCGGAGTCCGACAGTACTGAACTTTTTAAAGGCAGAAAGAGTGTTGTTCCATCGGAACATCTCGAAGATTTGCATGCACATAAACGACAGCGTTTTGAGGCCAGCTCCCATTTGATCCCGTCTGCGCAACGGGCGGTTTCTGAACCTTCATTTCAGCAATCTTCGTCACTGGTCGTGGAAAATCGTTCAATATCTCAACCGGAACACTCAAGAAAGCGTAAACTATCAGACTATATTGACATGCCCTGGCTACGAAACGTTCGTGACCATCTAGCGCTCGGTAACCTCCCGGAAATTTCAAACCGGTCGATCAAAGGGTTCTCTCTGTCGAAACTACGAAACTCCGGGAGGGGGCAAGAATACCGAAGTTTGTGCTCTACTCACGTGGTGATCGCGTTGCTCATTCCACACAGCGGCCCCAACACCTGATAATGCGGCAGGGCCTGATAACGGTATGTATATTTGCAATCACCCGAAACGCAGAATGATTAATAGTGTGCAACAGTCTCACATCCACTACCGCCATTGCATTATCCTGTCATCCCGCAACGTGCACAATCACTGCCTGACATAATTGAGAATGAACAAGTCTCAGAACCGAAGAATCCAACGGCAACGGATCGCTTAGCGGTGTTTCGGCGTGCCCTGACGGCTTTGGCGGAAACGAATGAAATTCCTGTTCAAGACCTGATAGATGCGTCGGGACTTGCGAATCAATTAGGAGCGTTAGTCAGTGAGCAGATGAGCCGCAAGTTGGCGGAGGGCGGAAATGGGTGATTCCAGTGACATGACGTCTCTATTGCTAGCCAAGCCATAAGATCGACATCTTGCCCCACACGAAATGCAATATCACTGTTGTCGTTGGGAAGGCAAAGTACAGCGAGCCAAAATGAGAGTGCACTTCGAGCAGGAGATACATATCTGCGAACATGGTATTTGAAATATCATAATGGGCAAAGGTTGAAGTATCGCGGAGGGCTTCTTGAATGATGCAGAACTGGTACGATGTGATGTCTTGGAGAAGACAGAGGAACGATGGCGTTTCGGGTCTCGGTTTCAAGAAAGATCTGACAAAATGACATGCAAGTCCAGATCGAGCAACAATATCCAATGGATGGGATCGCCCATTGTCACTCAGGCTGTTGCGTCAACGTCCTGAGGCCGCATAGTGTTCGTTGAGTTGTAAACACTGGTTCTGGACTTCTGGGCTTGTTTGTGCATTGGGAGATGCCTCTGAGCGAATCTTATTTGCCCTAAGGAAGCGCCATGTATGGTTTGTGTCATATCAACATTGGGAGTCCAGCAAACCGACAGCGTATGCCTAAGGCACTCCTTACGCCTCGTAGTATTGTCAATAAAACAAGGGATGGGCTCGACTCGGGATAGGAGTTCAAAAAGAAATAAGATTTCCTGGGGCATCTGGCGAATCAGGAATAAAGACATCATACATAAACCTAAATATAAATGTAATCAGTGTTAATGCGCGGGGATAGACATAGGGTATCCGGTAAAAAAGGTACGTAGACGCGTGTAAAGACGCAGAGTTGCCGGTAAACCCTACTTTGATAATGATAAGTACGGCCAAGCTTCTCACGAAGTTTATTCAAAGTCATGAAGGCGTCAGCGCCAGTTGAACAGTAGTCGTAGAACGTTTATATTGTTGGACTTGTCAAGCCATATTAGCAACTACCGCTGACACGTTTCGCCGATGCCTCGGGGCTTGTGGCTGAAGGGGGAATGAAAAGATTTTGAGATTCGTACACAATGATAGATTATCAAACATGAGAATAAATAATTAGAAGCAACATCGAGGAGATCAATCCACCTTCCTTGTCCACTTCTTTCCTGATCCCGGCGTTTGTGCTCTTGGTGGTGGTGGTGGTGGTGGTGTCGAGATGCAGTGCTGTAACGGCTGCGCTGGCTCATTCCAGGTAGACAAAGTCGGTTCATATGCGGAAGATACTTTCTCGCTGTAGGTCTGCTCGACCGTCTGCGTTGATGGTCCATTGACAGGCTGCATCTCGTACGTAGCCTTCTCGGCTTTTGGCCAGTATATGTACATCTGGAAGCCGAGAATGAGGTTTAGGATCAGCGCGACCGCAAAACCTGCGGATACAATCCAGTCGTTAACCTCAGTGGCGGTAGTGAACAGACGGGCAAAGCAGCCTGCGATCTGAGCAACAACTGCAAAGGAGGAAAGCTGTCCCGTTGATTGGGCCCTTGCATTTTGCCTGATCTGTGGTAATTTGGAGAATATGGAGAGTGGGACGGTGCCCATTTGGAGCAAAGCAAGAGAGCTCTCTGGAATAACGTAGAGAGGTGCTAGGGAGGCCGCAGTGCCGACCAAAATGGTAGCAAGTTTTTGTGCCTTATTAGATGCGCGTGGTGCGTATGATATGATGAGAAATAGGATGACAATGTTTTGAATGGTGAGGAAGAGGTTTTCGCCGTATGTAGAAAACGGATAATCGTTGCGGAATGAATAAACAAGGGTTATGGCGTAAGAAAGTGTTTCCAGGATGTATGCTGGTAGGGATATTCCGCGAGCCGAGCGCGCTTTGAGAACTTGAAATAGCATAATTAGCAGATGGACGGTTATATACCCCTCGCTACTACTCACTTAGTAGAATCTGGGGTACTTTCATAATAGATCCTCCGACTACAATTCCGATTCCTAAACCTTTAGAGAGTGCATACTTAAGGCACTTCACGTTGTCTAATTCAAGATTTTCCACCAGCGTTGCGTAACATTTCTTTGTCAATTAGCATCAAGAATAAAATTTGAGAAGTCGGAATACCCTCACCTTCCCAATAATTGAAACACCGAGATCACGGACGAACGGGGGAAGATTTCGAGCAATGGCAGTCATGGTGAGCGTGGCAGGGGCGTGTGTCGTTTGTTTATTTCTTTACCAGGCTGTGCAAAAACAAGTGCAAACAGATATAAAGGGATCCGCAGTGTGCTTATCCTCTTATCCTATCACCGCGTCTGTAACTGAGCCACGTGGTGTTGGTTCAATGACCAATACTGCCACTCTCCCCTCAACCGTCTCCCTGCCACCGCCATCTGCCCACCACCGCCCTCGTCTCCCTGCCACCGCCTTCACGAGCCTCGCCACTGCCCTCACGAGCGCACCACTACCATCACGAGCGCACCATCATGATCACGAGGCACCACCGCCCTCAAGCACCCACCGCCCTCACGATCCCGCACACCACCCTCAAGTGCCCACCATCACCCTCACATGCCCGCCACCACCCTCACTGCACCACCACCACCCTTACCTGTCTGCCGCCACCCTCACAAGCCTGCCATCACCCTTGTGAGCCTGCCACTGCCCTCACTGCCCTGCCACCACTGCCCTCGCCATGCCATGCCCCTCTATCACCCTTGCCCTTGCCCCTGCCTATGCTAGGGTATAGTATATCACATCCACACTGGTGGTCAGTGGGTCAGGAGGGGTGAACTATGTTATGAGCATACCCCGGAAATTCTGTTTTACAGTAATGACCTCAATGACAACTATGCAGATATGGGTCTGGGGAGTTGGACTATGTTTCTCTTTTCTTTTTCTTTATTTGATCTCTTTAGAATGATACAATACAAGGGCTGGACAGTGGGACTTAGAGTAGGATGCCTATGTGACACTATAGCCCTTATTTGGAAGGTGGTTAGGTCAGCATTGGTTATTGGACATACCAAGTGCTGACATGGAGGATGGCCTGAATGATGGGCCTAGACTGCAACTTGAACCAAGGTCTAGATGCCCCAGGAGGGGCAGAACAGGAATGCCTGGAAGGTACCAAGGGAATGGTACTGGCATTGGTGGGAATGGCTGAAGGCACAAGACAATAAGATGCTGCTGTATGGAGATGAAGGCTGCAGATTGGTCAGGCAGGCGCTGCCCTTAGCTCAATGCTCATGAGTGCACCAACACAATGCTAGCCAGCTATGGAAGGACAGGTGATTGGTGTGGGAGGAATATCTCCAGAATGGAATGGTGGGCACAGACTCAGCTGCTGCACATTGATCCCAGCATGAGGGACTTTAGCTGTGCACTGACTGTGCACAGACCAGGGGATGGAGTATATAAGGGCTGTAGTTTAGCATAGTCAGTCCTTAAGACTCTAGATAGTTTTTGTGTCCTAGACACTAGCTACAGAGCAATTGTATTGTCTTTGGCTTAACAAGCCGACACTTGTTGGATTCTTAGGTTGTGTTTAGGGATGCTCCTAACATAATCTAGAGTCTTTACCATCTACTCTGTTGATCTTACAGCACCGAGCATGCCTTGCTCATCGTTGCTCACAGTGTCAACAGCCTAGACTCTTTTTTCTGAGAGGTAGTAATTGCACAGCCCACAACCTCTCCAGGTGACTATGACAAAACACTGTCAATGGGTCTCAAACGAGAGATCCTCAATACACCCATTGGGCCTGGCGACAAACCCATCTGGGTGTCTACAAACAGTAATGGACGAGAATACTAGTTCACTGGGGTGTAGCGTAGGCAGGAGACCATAGATGCACCCTGGGTTTAGTATACCATTATTGCAGAAAAGTTCATGGAATGAACGAAGAAACCTTATTGGTGTTGCATATCAAGGCTGAACTCAAGTTCCTCACACACTCCCTGTACTAGCAATGCAAAATAAGCTGCACATTGATAACTAGGCACAAAGATAGTGAGGCGAATTGCTGGGTGCACCCAATAAGTAGCTTGCAGGACCCATGACACTGCAGACACTATCCTCCTTGTTTCCTGGGGAGTGTCATCGACAGGTGCAGAGGCCAAGAGAATGGATCAACTGTCAGTGGAGGGCCTGAAGTTGATTGAAGAAATTTTTGTTTACAGAGGAATATATCAAGAGAGCATGCATTGCTCATTCAATTATGTTCTGCCATACACCCACATGTGACACTCTCGGAGATAGGATGTATCTTCGAGGCGGACTGGGTCACAGTTCACAATACAGTCCAGACAGGGCCCAGAGAGTTTATCGGCGACACTATCATTTGCCGTTATGATAACCATGTCCAGTTGTGGTGGAAATACTGGAAGGAGGAGTGCAAAGCTGAGCACGCTCAAGCACAGTCACTCTTGCAGCAGCGGGAAGCTGAGCAAGAAAAGGAACAGAAGGAAGCCTGGGAGGCTTTGTTAATGGAGCGTGCCGCTGATGTGCAGTGTCGAGCTCAACACACCTAACCTCTTCAACTGAGGTGCACTGGGCACTCCTTCAGGGAAAACAACCGAAGCTGTCCAAAGCGGGCTCGAGGGTGGCTGAGGTTACAACTAACTCGAAACTGCAAAACGCGAGGTTGTTTCAGGGAACCAGACTTATACTGGACTAAAAGACAAAGGCGAAGACGAGTAATGCAAGTAGGGGCTGAATAATGGCAGGACGAGGTCAAGACGAGGGCTAGGCGAGTCAAATCGAAGAGGGCGAGGGTGATAGTCAAGGTGACAAGTTGAAGACTAGGCGAATTCAAGTATGGGAACAAAGCAGCGAGTGTGGCAAGGAGGGTGAGTGTGGCAGACGAGGGGGACTAAATGAGACGAAGCTAGACAAGGCAAGTTGAGGCAAGGTGAGGCTAATCAAGGCAAAGGCTAGGCGAGACAAGTCGAGGACAAGGTGAGAACACAAGACATTACCCAGACAAGCTCTGAGATGCCAAGGGAGAGGGGAACAATGGGTGATTCTTCTCTGTTTTATTTCAAAGACAGGAGGATATATATATAAAAGGATGAAAGATAAAAATAGTCCAAAACCAGAGTGTCAAGCAAGGGTATGTCAGATACCTCTGGGATACCGCACTGCCGAAGGCAACAAAGAATTGGGCCAGGAACAAAGGCCAAAATAAAGGAAGGAAACTGAATACTGAAACTGTTTGAAAACAGTTGCCACCCGACATCTCCACCATATCTGACGGTCCTAGTACAGCCTTTTATGCTAAGCGAATGTGGCGTTGAAGGTGGTCAAAATCATTTATGGGCTTAGTGGCATTCGAAGTAGGGCCAGTACACTGGGGTGGTGGGATAAACTCCTGGGGAGCCTGACTGCAGTGCCACAGTAGACTGATATGGGATTAAACTGTGCACTGAGATGGGTCTAGGATGCAGGGAACCGAATCTATCAATTAGAACATAATGTTTGTCGCATCCACTGACTGACTTCCCATGCTATGATGACAAATGGGCCATTCAGGTAGGACTTCTCTGTGCCATCCTCTTGTGTCGGCTATGCGGTCGATGCGCCATACAACTTGTCCGAGGGTGAACGAAGCACAAAAGTTCGAATCGGTGTCTCTGGCATCGGTGGAGCAATTTAACAGCTCCAAGTGGAACTGATCTTTGTGAAAACGGTCCAAAGGTGCCTGTAAAAACGACGGCTTCGCCCCTATCATAGAACATGGGCTCTTGACCTCCCCTAGCTCGAATGTGACATGCGATCCCATTGCTTAGATAACTCGTTTGAGTGTTCGACTCCCCAAAATGATATCCAATAGACTCTGAGAGTAACATAGTCGACTGCTTGAGCACTGGAATCCCCTGCAGTATGCCGGGCAGACCCATGGGGTCCCAGAATAAACCTGGCTCGGGTTCGAGGTACGAGGAACGAGAAAGAGCACCCTCTGAGGCGTCCTGCATTGACAGATCAGGATCTACATTGGGGGAAGTAGGTCGACTAGAGATTCTGGACGCTAGCGAGGGCAAAGACGAGCTTGACAGTCTTTCGAGGAGCGAACCTGCCTCGACAGGTCCTGAATGGCCATTTATGGGTCTGATAATCGACTGGCATGGTATAAGGAAGACCTAGAAACAAAAAGGCTGCACTGGTTCCAATGTGGGCATAGGCAAGGACAGGCTAGAATCACAAGGCGACGGTCACAAACTTTTCAGGGACCGAATTTGTCTTTTCTTGATGCGCCAGGGCTGCAATTCAGATGCAGATCACTTGTATGGGCATAGCGGCCCCACAGCCATGTTTAAAATAGCCAGGATCGATATGCTTGATCAACCATCAGTTGGTGCCGAGATGCCGATTCGAAGCTGATCAAGTTTCGAACTTTGACTGTGCTTGCCTATCACTGATCCCCCTTCGAGCCTGAATGATCTTCAATGAGCTTGTCGACCCTGTAACTGCCAGTACCATGATCCTTTCCAGAACTCCATTGAGACTTCGAGTGCTTTCGGCGCTTGCTTCGATAATGCTAGTACCCATCTGTTTCGACTCCGCACTAGGCGCGCCACCTGCGTATCACCAGCTACACAAGCAGTACTATGAGCAGAACTGTGTTATGAAGAAAGCAGAGAGGGAATACCAAACCCTTATCGAGCTACTGGAAGATCAGTACAAAGGGGATACTTCCAACCCCTGTCTGGCTGGCGCTGGTAGTGTTGAGATATAATCAATGGTTGTTGCTAATCAACAATGGCGAACAAGGCTATCAGGTGATATAGGATAGCACTGGGACGATTAGAGTGTGCACACCATGTGCAAGAGCTATATGAGCATGAGGGGATGGTCATGACTCATGAAGACTGGAACACATGGATGCATGCAATAAATGGCAACATAAAAGCCACCTGTTATGCTACAGTGGAAATGGGAAAAAGAGGAAGAAGAACATCGAAGGGAATTCATTACAATCCCTTACTTGTCACCAAACCACCAGGAGGAATTCAGCAGTGGATGCCAGAGTGGCTCTTAACTGAGCCAATAATTAAATTAAGAACCATTGGACTTGATCACTTCTTGAAAGAAATCAGAGAAGCATCCTGGAATGAACACAAGGCACGAGTGCTGGGATGGCAAGCCAGCATAAAATTCAGCTTACCCTGGGCCAACAGCTAGAAGCCCAATAGCACATGACCAATGGAGGCAGAATGGGTACTGTTATATGTATCTGTTCAAGGCCCAGTACTACAACAAGTTCAACTGGCCAGCATGGCCTACATTATGGGACATCCTGAACTGGGAAATCGAAGCTATGGGATGAAAGCATTGTTTTTGCCATCCAAGACAGTATTTGGCCAGGGTGTTGCCACATTATAGAGGAGTTGGCGAATCTGACAAGATGACATTGAGTATACATGGGACAAGCTGGCAGATTTACACCAGAACACTCATTATACTGGGGGGGGGTACAATTCGGGGGGCAGTCCAAATCCAAAAAAGCCAAGCAAAGAAAATTGGCTCAGACACCCATTAAATGGGTAGACCTCCTGAACAATGGTGTCAGTAGCAGAGGCAGTATCACAAGCAGCTGGGAAATGTGGTCCGGCAGTCAGAGAACCAAAACCAGTAGTGCAACCAGCACAATCATACACAGCAGCAGCACTAGCTGGAAAAGAAAGCAAGGCACAAGTCGTCCATACTGGGGGAGATGTGGCTCATTGGAATGGAGGGGTAGCAACCACAGTGGACTGGTTGTCTACCGAGGAATACCTGCAAGGGGCAAACAATGCCCACAAGAAAAGAGAAATCAACCAGTGGAGGAGAGTGGTTCGAAAGGGAGGCATGGTTGCCATTCCCTTACCCACGAATGTCTTGGGAGAATAGTGGACTCAACCCAGATGTACCAGGATATTGCTACTTGATATTAATCAAAAAACAATACTGGGACAAGTTTCTATGGCCAGCGTACCTGCAGATCCAAGAAGTATGCACTTGGGACCCAAGCCTAAGGGACGACAATGTCACCATGCTCATTAGAAGGTCATACTCACACCCAATGACCTTGCATGTTGAAAAATACAGTACCAACTGCAGAGGATGGTTCCATGTGGAAACTCTTAATAGGGAAGGAATGGGACATTACAAACTTGGAGCCACACCTTTTTGACTAATGGTGGATATGGTTACACATGCATATCATGCAGTGCTAGGATGGAGGGAACACTGGGCAGATACCCAGATGCTGGAACTGCTGGCTGCTACACAACCAGCCGCAGCAGTTGTGGCCTGAGAAGATGAGATAACTTGGCAACAAGAGGAATGACAAAGAGCCATTACCAGCACTGGGCAAGCAATTGCCAGCATGATTAATGAATACCAATGGTCCAATAGAGCAATACCAGGACCCCTCACCAAGGCAGAAATGCCAGGATTACTATCAAGGAGATCCATGAACCATGGATGGTTGGTTACAACAGATGGAGACTTACTTCATGTTAGCAAGAGAAGTGGATCCAACACGAAAAGTCTCAATTTGCCTCTACCAGATTAAAGGAGGAAAAGGTGACAGGGCGGCAGACTGGAGTGGAGTAAAGCTCAAAGCATTCCAAGAGGCCCTTCAGGAGTATCAGGACAAGATAAACATGAATGGTTGGAGTACTGGAATTAGACTGGGCCCAGCTGAATGCAGGGGAGGAAACCAATGATGGACGAGCATGGAGGAGACAACCACTGGATAATCAATTCCCATTTACGGATTGGGCGGATTTCAAAAGACAGATGCATGAGTTCTTTATGTCTACTGAGACTAAAGAAAAAGCAATTGAAACATTACTGGCATTGTGACAAGGAACACTGATAGTTGAAGACTACATTGTCAAATTCAACTTGCTCACATCTTTAATGGACTGGAATGATCAAGCATTGATATCCCAGTTCAAGGGAAATCTTAATCCTGCCCTTGGTCAAGAGTTAATTACGCTATGGAGGATTACCAGATACTGCTACATTGCATCAGATCCAGACCAGAGTTACAGAGCTGGCATGAGCCTGTAGGAAAGCAAACAAGGCATATGGCTCTGCAAAATCTAAAGGAGATTACAAGGAACAGCATGCCAGCCAGTAATGGATGGCCCTCCTATCAGTTTAGAGCACCACCACCATTCGCATCAGGGAGTCGAAATGATCCAGATGCCATGGATGTAGACAAATGAAAAAAGAAGTTTACATGCTATAATTGCAGGGAAAGAAGGGCATCTTAGTCAAAATTGTTGGGAGCCATGTCAGGAGAGAAAACTGCCTACCTGTTATAACTGTGGTGAAGAAGGACACCTGGCAAATAGGTGTCCAAAGCAGAAAAGAATTACGATGGGGGGAAAAAGGGAAGTGAGTAGTAAGAGTGATAGAGTCAGGGGAAACAACCCCAGTAGCACATATAGAAGAAGTCTCGGATTTTGCAGAAAGCCAGTAGGTGGGCACTCAGCACTGCTGGCTACTAGTCAGGTTTCTTATTGTGATGTACCAGTACCTGTAGACTTGCAAATAAAGTTGAATGATTTACTTTACAAATGCAGAGGGAACATACATCACATAAGAAACCTGAAAGTGAGTGTGAAACCAAAGGAACAACTAAAGACATGGATGCCTCAATGGGTGTTGAGGCGAATTTGGGAACAGAAAGAGGAAGTGGCAGTTGAATGTTTACAACAATGGGTAAACATAAAACAAATAAAAGAAGTGGATGCCAAACTTGTACAGCAATTAAATGCCATGATGGAAGCAGAAGCATTATGGAACCTTGTACATCTATGAGAGAAAGTAGTACAAGGAACTGGACAACAAGAACTGGATCTTAAAGGAATGATCACTACAATGGACACGTACAAGAGAATCAACATGACCATGTTGTTGGATTCAGGATGTACAGGATCATGCATAAGCAAGGAATTCGTGGAGAGACACCAGTTGAATATGTGATGGCTAGTGCAACCAGTACCAGTATACAACGCTGATGGATCCAAGAACTTGTCAGGAAGCGTGGAGTTCATGGTACAGCTAAAATTACAGATTGGAAACCACAAAGAAGTAATGGACTGTGCTGTCATGTGGTTAAGCAAGACAGGACTTATTCTTGGGGTTCGACTGGCTAAATCATCATAACCCAATGATCAACTGGAAAAAGAAGTTGTTGGAATTCAACAGATGTCCTGGAACCTGTTGGAAGTCATCATCTGTACAGGAACCAGAAGACGAAATTGATGTCACATGATGGTTAGAGGATGGTGATAGATTGTTAGCTGTTCATATAGGGGAACCAGAATTGCATATAAGGGCATTCGTGTCCACAGCAACCAAAATCAGCAGCAGAAGAGGTGCAGAAAAGGCAAAAAGGAGAACGTTGGAAGAAGCAGTCCCTAGACATTATTTAGAGCATAGGAAAGTCTTTGAAAAAGAGACTTTTGATGAATTACCACCATGGCAGCATTGGGATCACGCCATAGAATTGATTCCTGGGTCAAACCCAGTTGACTGCAAAATATACCTGCTAAACAGGGATGAGTAACAGCAACTGGATGAGTTCTTGAAGGAGAATCTGGATTCTGGAAGGATCCAACTGAGTAAATTGCCAATGGCATTGCCATTCTTCTTTGTAAAGAAAAAAGACAGAAAGTTGAGGCTGGTACAGGATTACTGGAAGTTAAATGAAATGATAATGAAGAATTGGTATCCACTCCCACTCATAGGGGAGTTGGTGGACAAATTATCAGCAGGCACAGGGTCTTCTCAAAAATGGACATTCATTGGGGATATAACAATGTCCAAATCAAAGAAGGAGATGAATGGAAAGTGGCTTTCCGAACCAACAGAGGGTTGTTTGAACCTCTAGTAATGTTCTTCAGGTCTAACAAACTCGCCGGCCACTTTCCAAATGATGATGAATGATATTTTCCTGGACAGAGATTGCAGAGGGATGGGTCATCATATACATGGATGACATACTGGTGTTTTCAAAAAACCAAGCGGAACATATGGTTCAGGTCAACCATATACTGGCAAAGTTGAAAGAGCATAAGCTGTCATTGAAGCCAGAAAAGTGTTTCTTCAACAAAAGCGAAATGGACTTCTTGGGGGTAATCATCAGCAAAGACATGGTACAAATGGACTCAGCCAAGGTTAAAGCAGTAGTTGAATGGCCAACACCTATGAGCAAAAAGGAAGTCCAACAGTTCTTGGGCTTCATTAACTTCTACTAATGATTTGTGAAGGATTTCACACAAGCGGCAAAGCCGCTTACTTGACTAACAGGAAAGGGGGAGTGGCAGTGGACAGGAACTGCAAGATGCAGCCTTTGACAGGCTTAAGAAGACCATTGCAGAAGAAGTAGTGTTACACATCCTGAATGAGGAAGGACAATTCCAGGTAGAAGTCGATGCCTCAGACTTTGCAATAGGGGGAAATTCTGTCTCAACAAAGAGAAGATGGGATATGGAAACCAGTGGCCTTCATCTTGAAGTTGCTAAACAATGCCAGAGAGGAATTATGAGATTTATGATAAGGAAATGCTTGCAGTTATGCATGCCTTTTACAAATGGTCTCATTATTTGAAAGGAGCAAAACAGATGGTGGAGGTTTGATGGATCATCAAAACCTGACATACTTCCAGAAGGTGCAAAACCTTAATTGGCGACAAGCAAGATGGGTGACAGACTTGCAGGAATATAACTTCATAATTAAACATCAAAGTGGCAAGTCCAATACCAAGGCAGATTTATTGTCATGGCATGCAGGGCACAACAAAGGAGAGAACGACAATGAGGGAGTAGTCTTACTCAAAGAGCACCTTTTTATGAAAATATGGGTCTTTGATGATGATTCGAGCACTAGACGACATCATGAAGGACATTCGAAGATGTTCCCCAGAGACAATGGGAAACACAGGTAATGAAAGGACTTGAGAAGACTGGAGGAGACTACAAACTGAGAGAAAGGACTTGTCACCTGGAAGGGATGAGTATATGTACCAGCAGTCATGGCATTAAGAGAAGACATCATTGCCATACACCATTCATGGGGACACTCAGGAGTGGCAAAAATGCTTGAATCATTGACAAGGAATTTCTGGTGGCCTAATATGTGCATTGACATTGAAAAATACATCCCTGGATGTGAAGTTTGTCAAAAAGCCAAACCTGACAGACAAGTGTGCGTGGCACCATTACGACCTGAATGAGGTCCCTTCAGAACCATGGGAGATAATTTCAGTAGACTTTATTGGACCATTGCCCAAGTCAAAGGGCAACAATATGATTCTGGTCATTGTGGACAGATTCATGAAGAAGTCGTATTTCATACCAACTACCATGGATATCACCTTGCAGGGAATGGCAGTTTTATTTAGGGACAATGTATTTCAGGAGCATGGACTCCTGAGGAAAGTTATTAGTGACCGGGGGCCTCAGTTTGCCTCGAAATTCATGGACAATCTCTATGGGATGCTGGGGATCAAAGCCAACAGGTCAATGGCTTACCATCCCCAAACAGATGGACAAACAGAGTGGGTAAATCAAGAACTTAAAGAGTTCCTGACAATCTTCATAAATAACAGACAGGACAACTGGAGTGACTGGTTGTTGGTGGCACAGTTCTGCCATAATGACTGAGTTCACTTGGCGACAGCGTTTACCCCTTTCTTTATGAACTACGGCAGGCACCCCAACAAGGGGTTGGACCCAACTTATGCCCCAAAGGCAGTGGCAGTTGAACAACTAGCAAAGGAACTCAAGGAGGTACACACCAAAGCAAAAAAGGTGTTAGAAAAAGTGGCTCAAGTAATGAAGGAGCACTATGACATGCATTGCCTGACAGGCAGTCAAATACAAGCCAGGCGAAAAGGTCTACCTCAGTACTGAGAACTTACCAACAATCCAGGCAACCAAGAAGCTTGATGGGAAGTTTGTTGGACCACTTGAAGTAATAGCTAAAGTAGGGGAGTCAGCCTACAAGTTAAAGATTCCAGCATCCTGGAAAGTATACAATGTCTTCAACAAAGTCCTCTTGAAGCCATACAGGGAACCAGCATTTCCAAAGCAGAAGGCAAAAGCAGTGGCATGCAAGGACACACAGATGGTGGAAGAGTCCCAGGAGGATGAGTATGAGGTGGAAGAGATTGTTGATAGTCGCATCAGTGGGATGCAGAGGTGGAAGACTGGAATACCTTGTCAAATGGAAGAACTACCCAGTAGAGGAATCTACACTGGGAACCAGGCTGAACACCTTGCCAATGCTCAGGTGAAGGTGAAGAAATTCCATAGAGAAAACCCGAATGCACCAAGGCATTTACGAACCACATATGGGACTGGTACTGTCCCTCAACAGAATTTACAAGCATGGAGTCAGAAAAAACTGTTTGGATGGAATGATGGGAAATTCGGTCAAGAATACCTCAACAACATGGAGCGCAGATGGTGCAGGTGGAAGGGAACCCAGGCAGCAATTCAGGAGCTGCCTGACGATACCAATGGGATGTTCTCCAGAGATCTGGAGTGCGGTGGGCAGGTAATACCCATGCTTGATTTCCCAAAGAAGATAGATATGGAGGAGCCAGTGGAAGAATGAAGGGCTCAGGAGCATGACATGGCAGAACTTGCCAAGAAAATCT
The DNA here is from genome assembly GCA_023014405.1 of Amanita molliuscula. Classification (NCBI taxonomy): domain Eukaryota; kingdom Fungi; phylum Basidiomycota; class Agaricomycetes; order Agaricales; family Amanitaceae; genus Amanita; species Amanita molliuscula. The sequence continues at coordinate 71,316 of JAEBUP010000006.1, forward strand.
TGAAAAAACCAGTGATAGTGGTGGCTGCCAAAGAAAGCAGTGAGTCGGAACTTGACTGACAGAGGAGGATAGTGGGCGCTGCGCACCAGAAGAAGAAAGTGGTGAAATTTAGGACCACAATGGAGGAAGTCGAAGATATCGACTCAGAAAAAATGGGACTTATGCCCAAACAACAGTGTGAGCAGCTAGACCACTTTTATGAACGAATGAAGAAGGACCCACATTATGTGGACTCAGCTACTTTGGCCTCTCGGGACGCAAGGCCTTAAGGGGGGGGTGATGTTATGAGCATACCCTGGAAATTCCATTTTACAGTAACAACCTCAATGACAACTATGTGGATATGGGTCTGGGGAGTTGGACTATGTTTCTCTTTTCTTTTTCTTTATTTGATCTCTTTAGAATGATACAATACAAGGGCTGGATGGCGGGACTTAGAGTAGGATGCCTACGCGACACTATAGCCCTTATTTGGAAGGTGGTTAGGTCAGCATTGGTTATTGGACATACCAAGTGCTGACATGGAGGATGGCCCAATGATGGGCCTAGACTGCAACTTGAACCAAGGTCTAGATGCCCCAGAGGGGCAGAACAGGAATGCCTGGAAGGTACCAAGGGAATGGTACTGGCATTGGTGGGAATGGCTGAAGGCACAAGACAATAAGATGCTGCTGTATGGAGATGAAGGCTGTGGATTTGTCAGGCAGGTGCTGCCCTTAGCTCAATGCTCATGAGTGCCAACACAATGCTAGCCAGCTATGGAAGGATGGGTGATTGGTGTGGGAGGAATATCTCCAGAATGGAATGGTGGGTGCAGACTTGGCTGCTGTGCATTGATCCTGGCATGAGGGACTTTAGCTGCACACTGACTGTGCACAGACCAGGGGATGGAGTATATAAGGGCTGTAGTTTAGCATAGTCAGTCCTTAAGACTCTAGATAGTTTTTGTGTCCTAGACACTAGCTACAGAGCAATTGTATTGTCTTTGGCTTAACAAGCCGACACTTGTTGGATTCTTAGGTTGTGTTTAGGGTGCTCCTAACAAACTACAGTGTGGGTGCCCAGGTAGACCTGCAGGTTTTGTGTGCTTGGCAACAGGCTTGGAGACCATCTTGAACTGTATGCACAAGTATTTATGTACTTTGCAAACTTTTCATCATGATCATCATGGGTATGTCAGGGACTTGCATATTGTTGTATCAAGGAGTGCTGTGTGCTTATCTGTTGTCAATACAATGAAATGTATGTTATCAAGCATCATTGTAGAACATTTTTTCATGCACTGTAGTACTTATATTGACTTGGAGAGATGTTTTTGGGATAGATTCTCCCCATGGACACTCTGGAACCTGATTCTCCAGCCAAGAATACCTGCTCCTGTGTCTGTATTGACAGTTCACCTTTGCAGTCCTCAAGTCTCTGCCCAAGACAAGGCAGAAAATGATTGCTCTCACAGATGGAGATGTATGGGCCTGGAGTGATGAGCAGATAATCTGTGGGTACAGCCAGCTTTCAACCATTCTGATCCAATGAAATTGAAGAGGAATCTCAAAAGAAGTGGACATCCAAGTCCTATGACCATTTCAATGTTTTGGTTGACCATGTAATGGAGAATGGACAATGCCATCATATCAACTACATATTTAGGTGTAAAGATGATCCTGTCAGATGCCATCTTACACAGGGATGTATGCACACTGGTGATGGCACCTCAAATTTGTCTCAAAATATTGTTGCATGTCAGACCTGTTGGGGCATTTCCATTGCAGGGATGAGCAAAGGTGCTCAGCAGACACTTGAGCAAAGTGTTTCATTGTAAAACCCAGCATGGCACTGGGCCTTGATTGCACTGTGGTGTGCCTCATCTAAGTGATCCTTCGGTTCCATGTGTGGTTCTCATTACTTGGAGGAAGTACAGCTCCTATGACCAGGAACCAAGGTACCCTCACCACAAACTGTCTCACATGATATAGTGGGAATCTATGAACAAGGTTCAAAAAGGTGAAAGAGTATTTTGTGGTGCATTGCTTAATGTGATGACATGTTTGATGCTAACTTTCATTACAGTGTTATGAGGGCTCAATCCATCTCATCATTGATGGCTGGACTGCACCATTTGCATCATCATATCTGGGCATACCTGTCACATGGTCTGAAAACAATAAAATATGGCCAATGGTCCCTGAGCTCATCCAGCAAGCAGGGAATTAACATCATTGAACTGGGTACTCATATGATATCAGCCTTTGCCAGAGTCACACTGGTCAATATCTAGCAAAGGTAATGGCTGACTGCCTGAATCAGTTTGGTTTGGAGAGGAAGGTAGGGTGACAACAAATACTACACCAATCTTTAATTATGTTTGCATTGAAGGTCCATACAATAGTGATGGACAATGCTTCCAACTGTGATGCTGCAGTTAACCATCTGTCTATTTTAATTGATGGATTTCATGGGTGCAAATCTTGCACTTGATGCTTCCCACATACAATCAACCAGGTTGCAAAGGTTAATTCATATGTTGCATTATATATCCAAAGTAATGCTTATGAATGCTAGGCATTCCCTTCATGGTTTTACCATCAGCCCAAAATCTGAAAGAGAGCATCCAAACAAAGTAGTACAGAAATGGAGCCTCAGGAGCATGAATTCCTTGATGAGGTTGTCAATGATTTCACCAGCCCCAATGCCCCTGATGAGGCAAAAGTAGCACATGATGATGAAGTTATTGAAGGGGCCAAGGAGGCTGTGAGGTGAGAGGCTGCAGATCTCAGTATATATTTAAATGATGGCAATGAGAAGGAGGCACAATAACTGATGCCAAAATTTTGTCTTTCAATACATGAGTTACATACACTAATACATGTGCTACAGGTTAGTGGATTGGCTTGCTGACTTCATGACAGTCCAAATCTACAAGAAGTATTTAACAAACATATCAGTGCAAAATGACATTGATTAAAGGTAATTTTGTGCTGTTTCCAGTTTATCATTGGATTATGATGTTCACCAATATGTAACTTGAACTGGACCATATACTATAAGTTTCCCATAGAGTTTTTTGATCTGTCTGCATTGTACACAGGTATTGGGTGTATTAGTCTTCATTTGTTGAGATTGTGTTGTTCAACAAACTCATCATTGACACAAGATGCAGTACATCCCAAGTCCAGTAATAGTTTGATGTTGAGGGTTTGCATTCTGTCCATAGTGGTAATTATTCTGTCAAGATCTAACTGAAGTTCCCTTGATCCTTGCACTGCTCTTTCTCATAGGTGTACCAAGTTCCATAGAGCATCAGGTTCACTCATATTATTTAGTTGGTCTATGAGCTGGCTATCCACTTCTGATACTTGTTTATCATGAACCCATTGTTGTAAACATTCTATGGCAACTGCTTTCAGCTGATTCCAAATTCTCCTCAAAACCCATTGAGGAGTCTATGTTTTTAATTGGGGTTTGCACTCACTCTTAAGTTTCTCAAACAATGTATCTTGGATGTTAAGAATGAACATTTTCTATTTTCTTTTTCTATTTTCTTTTCTTTTCTTTTCTTATATAAGTGGATGTATATGGAAAGGACATGAGGCATACATGAGGCCAGTAGTATATACAGTGACTCACAAAACTGAGTCAATGTTTGGTACATTTTTATTATTTGTATGATATCTTTAAAAATCAAACAAATATAAACAAACTGTTGGTGTATGAAAAAGATTATATGATCAGGGCTATGTGACAAACCAAAAATTATGTAATTCTGATCAGAAACCATGGAGATATATTCGATTTAAATCAGGAACTCATTGACTCAGTTTTGTGAGGGGGGTATCAGAATATCAGAATCTGATGCTCCACCAATTATTCTCCAATGCATCCCACCTCTTCTGCTCAGAAAGAAAACATCCTTTCTCTGGCCAATAATGGCTATTCCACTCACAATATTGCCTCCAGGCTCAATATCAGCCAATCCTCAGTATCCAGGACACTTAGGAATCTCCATCCTAACCTGCATCACTCCTCTGGGGGTTGTCCTCCCAGCTCTCATCCACCTCTCAGAGGGCCATCATCACCCAAATCAGGACTGGCAAGGCATCCAATGCTGTCCAGGCCACAAATTACATCAATACCATCATCCCCAATCCAGTCTCCTCAGAAACAGTCAGAAGGGTCCTCAGGAAAAATTCATTCAAGGCTGTGGTGAAGAAGAGAAAGCCCTTGCTTAGTGCAAGGCATAGACAAAGGAGGTTGGCCTTTGCTTTGAAGCACAGGGAATGGACTGTGGAGGACTGGAAGAGGGTTATTTGGTCAGATGAGACTAAAATCAACAGGTTGGCATCAGATGGGAGGCAGTGGGTTTGGAAACAGAAGGGGGAAGGATTGATTGAGAGAGAGGTGCAGGGAACAGTCAAATATGGTGGTGGAAACATCATGGTATGGGGGTGTATGGGGTGGAATGGTGTGGGACATCTTGCAAGGGTTGAGGGAAGGATGAATGCTGACCAGTATGTGACCATTTTGGAGGACCACATGCTACCTAGCCTGGAGGAGAGTGGGATTCCTGAAGAAGAGGTCATCTATCAGCAAGACAATGACCCCAAGCACACCTCAAAAAAAGCCAAGAAGTGGATGGAAGACAACAACATCACTCTTCTGTTTTGGCCTGCACAATCTCCAGATATCAGTCCTATTGAACATCAATGGGTTCACTGCAAGAGGGAGCTTGCAAAGTACCCAACACCACCAAAGGGGGTTTTGGAGATGTGGGAAAGAGTGGCAGAGGTGTGGAATGAAATACAACCTGAAGTGTACCAGAACTTGATTGAAAGCATGCCTAGAAGACTGGAAGCAGTGATTAAGGCAAAAGGAGGTTATACCAAGTACTAGGATTGTATTCCTGATACCCCCTCACAAAACTGAGTCAATGAGTTCCTGATTTAAATTAAATATATCTCCATGGTTTCTGATTGGAATTACATAATTTTTTCTTCTCACATAGCCCTGATTACATAATTTATTTTATACACTGATTGTTTGTTTATATTTGCTTTGGTTCTACAGATATGCTACAAATAATCAAAAGTGCCAAACATTGACTCAGTTTTGTGAGTCACCTACACAACTACTCTGTGCTCAATACAACTTCTTTCTATCTCATCTCAAACCTTAAGTCATGTTTAAGGCTTCATCTTAACATAATCTTAAGGCTTATCAACCTACTGTTTGACTATGTTACATGACACTGCAACATCTTTGCTCATTGTTACACATGTTGAACTCTTTTGTTTTGTTTCACCTAAATCCTACACTAGGGTTTAGGTGGTCTATCTCTCTCACCACCATCACCCTTGTTGATGGTTTCAGTGTAGCTTCTTCTCATCAAGACTTGTTGTCTGTGGCATTGCATCTGCATGTCACACTCTCTTAATAGCCCCTCAAATGAGGTCTCTGTCAAGTGGGCTAGTCAACACATAACTCTTGGATGAGAGTCATTGTGTGCTGGTGGTAGTTGCCAGCAGGCACACCAATTGTTATGGAAAAGCTCAGGAATGAGCAGAGAAAGTCTAGAGCAGCATATATCAAGGCTGATATTAAATCTCTATATACTCACTGTACTAGCAATGTGAAATAAGCTGCACATTGATAACTAGGTACAAAGACAACAGAGTGAATTGCCAGGTACACACTCTAGGTTGTATCTCATTTCTAATCTCAGGCAATGGCAACATCTTTCCCAACTGGGAAATGTCATTGGACTTGCAGAACAGCTGCATGAATAGATCTATTGTCCATGGAGGGCTGGAAATAGATTGAAGACTTTTACAGACACATCTAGGTTTCATAAAGCCAGATCTAGCAATGGATCTGACTTTCAAATACATATTGCCCCATGCAGGGATGACTTTGGCAGAGATTGGTTCCACATTTGATTTGAGGTGGGCATGAGGATGTGCCAAGAAAGTAGTTGCCATGGCTGTGGAATTTAAGAAGGCCATTATCAAAATGCTGATCAGGTGTGTGCAACATGATGCACATGTTAAAGCATACTGGCATATGATCAAGGAGCAGTGGCAATGGGAATGGTGCCTATGCATTGAGGCATGGAAGATCAAGCAAATCTTGATCAAGGAACAGGAGGAGGCCTGGAAGGCCCTGCAGCATGAGAAGGCAGAGAAGCCCCACAAACAAAAACAAGTTGAGCAAGAGATGCTCAAACAAGATGCAGCTTTTGAGGCACTATTAAAGTGCCTACAGACATTTGGAACCAGGATACTGGTGCAAGAGGTGCTGCTGAGCATCAATGACAACCTGCTGCTGTTGCAGCAATTCAGCAGAGGAAAGGAGCTTTCTCTATTGAGACATTGGGGTCTTGTCTTGTCTGCAGAAGAGCAGAATAGGATAAAACATGCAGAGAATGGCAATATCCACACCATGATGTACATATGCATTCAGTGCAAGGAAGAGTGGCCACAATGCTGGTCTGGGGTCCATTACAACCTTATCTCACCACCAGACCTAACAACAAAGTCTGTGCTCCAACTCTGGTTGATCTGACTAACAGAATTTGGGAGATGTTGGATCTGAGCCTCAACATGAGTCTCAATCTTTTTCTCAAGGATGTTGGAGAAAGTTGGAACAAGGTGTGGAACTGGAGGAAGTCTGCAACAGGTTGAGCTAAATTTCCAGGTCCAATCAGAATGCCAGTTATGGGAGAAAAGCTGTATTGGAAGAATGGCTATTGTTACATGGTCCTCTTCAAAGAGGAATATTACAACAAATATGTCTGGCCAGCATGGCCCACTGTTAAAGAAATTCTTGACTGGGAGCCAGAGTTGTGGAATGAAAACTATTGCTTTGCTCTTCAAGACAATGTCAAGTCTGGCTTGTTCCATGTTGTTGAGAATGCAGCCATTCACCACAGTGAGGAGGTGTTTACTTGGTAACACCTAGAGCAATTGAGAAAGGAAGATCCCAGCAAGTGGGAACACATCCAATTTGGAGGCAAGGGAAGGGACAAGAAAGGTCCATATTCTGTGACAGTCTCTAGTAGGCACTGTACACAGTGCAATGGACAAATAGTAGTTAAAAAGATGGGGTGCTTAGGAACACCAACTCAGTTTTGTGTTGACTGCAACTGAGTCAAGAAATTTTGTAATTGTAACAATGATCAGGAAGAATGCCATGAATTTCTAGCCTATACCTATGACTTGGATTATGAAGACAATATTGAGGAAGAAGACCTGCAAGAGGTTGATGGGAAAACTAGGCTCCAGTTGACATACTGGCTGAGGGTGCAACCCTCCTTAGCTGCTTTCATGCCAGAACTCCCAAAAGAAACAAAGGGGGTAAAAGTCCAAGTCATTACCAAGCCCATGCCCATAGTTGCTACATGGAAACCAGTTGAAATAAAAAAGGAAAAGCCTGTGGTACCAACAGAACATGACCATGGATATTGCTGGTTGGCCATGATTAAAGTAGAACATCAATCATGGATGTGGATGGAACTTCCAAAAAAACCAACTGCAGATCAATTACAACAAGTTTGCAACATGTTCCCTGAAGCTCTATGAAAGGATGGAATGCATACCATGGAAATGTTCATAGACAAAAAAATCCATGTAAAGGATGTCTCCATACAACACACTCAAGGACAAAAGTTTGCAAAACTCTGGTCAGCAGCAGGAATAAGGAATTTCCTGGCAGATTTACATTTGCATAAGGAAGAACACCTTTGAGTAGGAAGCAATAAAGTTCTAGTACTGAGGACCTATGCACAAGTTACATGAATGGGAGTTTGAAACACAGGAATAGTGCAATTGGAACAACTGCAGATGCTGTGGTTTCATGGACTCAGAGGAAGAGCAGAAGACTGGGTTGAGGACAGCAATGGTATTGAACTAGTTCAAGTAATCAACATTTGATGATGGTGTCAACTAGTTCATGAGTACAAAAAAGTAATATTGTGTCCCCCTGGTCACTGTAGTTACACTCCCAATGATACTGGATGGTGCTACCTTGCTCTTTTTAAATGCCAATACTGGAACTGTTACACATGGCCCAAGAACCCATCATGGCATACTATTGCTCAATACAACTCAATATGAGAAATATGGTCTTAGGTTTTAAAGTAAAACTAAATTCTAAAACATGTTGATACCACATCACATATCACAAAGATGAAGACAATGCTTTACCAAAAGCAAAAGACATTTTAGAATATTATGGTGGAGACAACTCTGTAACAAGACATTTTTCTGTCAGATTTGAAACAACCCCAGCAGTAGTACAAGGCTGTATAGCATTAATAATGGTGGGAATAACTGTATTTGCTCACAAATATTTGGCAACTTGGGGAGCAGATTCAAATGCTCAAAGGGCTGAACAAATTGCCCAAGGAACCAATTTAGCACAAGCAATCAATGCCATAAATGAAGCAATACATCCACCCAGAGATCCTAATCCCACAATCCAAATGGACATGCCTGATTACTATGAAGGGGACCCAAAAGAAATAGCCACATGGTTAAGACAAATGGTATCCTACTTTGCCATTGTAAAAGTAACCAACAATGAGGTTATGATCCAAATGGTTCTACAATAAGTAAGAAAAGGGCAAGGAAATTGAGCAAGAAATTGGGCAGCAGCTAAAACAGCTGAAATAGAGGCAGCAGGGATGGAGGCACATAGAAGAATTGCACAGATGACTGCAGATGGAACTGTTATACCAACATATACTAGACAACAGTGGAATGAAGGAGTGAGAGCAGTGGACAGAACTACATGGGTCTTAATGCCATCAACCCACAAATTCCCTTTTATTGATTTCAATGACATGATGGAAAAAATGAAGGAATACTTCCTGACCACTGAAACAAGAGATCAAGCATGTTGAACAATTCAAGGGATGAAACAAGGGTCATTAAAAGCAGAAGACTACACAGTTAATTTCCAAAGTGTAGCAGCTCTCACAGGGTATAATGAAATAGCACTGGTAAATCAGTTCTGAGCAGGTTTACACCCACCACTAGGAAGATGACTAGTTGAATTACAAATCCTCAATGGAGGAAGAGTAGTGGATGGATCACAGGAAGGTGACTTACAATGCTGGTTTGATAGGGCAATATTGGTTGAAAGAAGCTGGAGGGATGCACAACAGATTTATCCTCAAAACCACCCAACCAATACCAACCAGCCACAACAAAATAGTCCTGCTCAAAACACAAATGCCTCTGCATCCACATCAACCAAATGCAATGGATGTTGACTGACAGAAATGGGTAGTGGAATGTTACAACTGTGGCAAGAAGGGCCACTTTGCAAGAGATTGCTGTGCACCAAAGAAGGACAAGGGAAAACAGGTCATTAGAACCTGGTTGACAGTAAAAGAGTTTGCAGAAGAAATGATGGAAGAGGAAAAGAAAGAGATGGCAGGAGCATTGGGTTTTCAGAATGACTCATGAGGAAGCATTCCCCCTCATGAGTCATGGACAATGTACAATATAGTGATTCATGTGTAAAAATACCAGAATTATTATATGAATGAGAAGAATATGGGATCAATTGATGGAAATAGCTGTAAGAGATCTTCAATCTTGGGTAAAGAAAGACTGAATCAAGGAAATAAATAAGCAGCTAGTAAAAGACCTGAATCAAATGACAGAAATGGATGTGTAATGGTATTTAAACCATCTGAAAAACAAACCAAGATTTGTAAGAACAACAGGAAAGAATCAGATGGATGTCAATGTAATAACAACAACTGTAGACTCAGTTGAATGATTGAAGATCAAAGCCCTGATAGATTCAGGATGTACAGGATCATGTGTGAACAAAGAGTGGGTGGAATGACATCAATTGAATACAAGGAAGTTACCACAACCAATACCAGTATTCAATGCAGATGGAACTCATAACATAGCAGGACAATTGGAAGAAATGATTGAATTAAAAGTACAGATAGGCAATCATTAACAATTCCTTTCTCTATAAAGGAACATATTATCTAGAAGGACAGGAGCTCTTTTTCTCAACACTACATAAGCATTGGGAATTTTGAGGAGTAGGAAAGAATAAGAATACCCCAGTATCTGATGAATACTTTGAGGGAGATTACACCAAAGGAAGCGAACACTCACTACCTGGGAGACTCTGGGTTGAGTGGAGAAACAAACAAAAAGAACCAGAAGAGGAACCAGAACTATACTTTGAAAGACCAAAAGAAACCCTCTGGTGGGAAGAATACTGCAACAACAAATTTGATTTTGATGACACCAACCCATACTACACTCTTACTGAAGGAGCTATCACCAGGTGGTATACCTTTTTAGAACAAAAACAGATTGAACATGAACTAGGAAACCCGAAACCTGAAACCAACACTGAAACTGACACAAAACAAATGGCAACTAATACTGAAATCACCGACACCTTGAGGGGAGACATCAAACCAGTTTCAGCACAAATCTTCACAGGAGATCAGACTGAAGCTAAATCATTCATCAATTGGTTTAGTGACTTCTTTGCCATAAATGCCCACAACTATGAAGGGAAACATGAAAAAAAGATAAGATACATTCTCCAGTGCCTAGGAAAGGAACTAGACAACTGGAAGGAAATAATCCATGAACAACTAGAGGAAAAAGACAGACTCACTTGGGAAAACTATGACACCTTTGTCAAGTGATTCCTTGAGGACTGGTGAGAAGTAAACACAGCAGTCAGAGCACTGAATGAGCACACCAAATTATGAGTTGGAGGAGAGATCACTGTCCTGATTTATGTCTGAAAATTCAGAATGCTCATAGGATCCTCCGGACTGACTGGAATCACTGCCCAACTTCTCTGAGGACTACCAACCACCATTGCCACTAAAATCCTTGAAGGACAAGGTGACTTTAAGGCCATCACAGATGCCTATAGAAAAGCTGAACAGCTTAATGCAGCATGGGAAACAATGAAAGCATTAGGAAAAACCACTGAAACAGGATGACGGTTTAACAGGACAGGAGGATCTAAAACAGTTAATGCCATGACAACTGGATGTTTAACTGATGGACAATGAGAAGAATACATGCACTCTGGAAAGTGTTTCAGATGCAGAATCATTAGTCATGTATCCCAAAACTGCCCAAAGAAAGATACAACCAGAAGCCCACCTCCTCCAGGATGATTCACCAGAACAATCACTGAGGACAATTATGCCAAGAAAATCTGTGCAATGATTGCAGCACTCAAAATAGAGGATTGAGAAACTCTCCTCACTGAACTCAAAACCAAGGGTTTTGAAGTGGAGGAACCAGAAAGCAGTTGTAACCTCCAAGAATGATTATGGACAGTTAGCACTCAACTCTGTAATAGTAAGATTGAATAATAATCAATGACTATCAATAACTGTCCAATCACCCAACTTACCCACTGAAATATCTGCCCTTGTTGACTGTGGAGCAGAAGGAAACTTTATTGATGATACCATAATGAAAACTATGAACAAAGAAGCATTAATCCGACCAATACATGTCAAAACACCAACAGAACAGTTAATTTAAATGGGATGATCACACACAAAGTCAGAATCCCATACCACATCAGAAATCAACAAATCAAGACAAACTTCTTGATCACTAAGTTAGGAGACCAAAATCTCATACTCAGACTCCCCTGGTTAGAAAAATACAACCCAGCGATAAACTGTAAAGAACAAACCCTTCTGTTTGATCACCTAGCTCCAGAAAAACCAATAAGACAGATAGGGAAAAACTTGGATCAAGAGATTGATGAGTACTGGATCAGGGTTAAAACATCAACATCACAATTGTTGGAACAGACACTATGCAAAGAAACCATGACAACTGCCCTACCAGACAAATATCAGGAATGGAAGTCTACATTCAAAAAGCCAGCTTCTGAGTGATTCCCAATTAGGTGCACATGGGACCATGCAATAGATCTCAAAACTGGATTTACCCTGAAAGTCAGCAAAATCTACCCACTATCAATAAAGGAGCAATCATCCCTTGATGAATGGATCACCAAACAACTTGCCAAAGGTTACATCAGACCATCCAAGTCCCCACAAGCATCCCCATTTTTCTTTGTCATGAAAAAAGAAAGCAGAGCACTCCAACCATGTCAGGACTACTGATACCTAAATGAATGGACAATACAGAATGCATACCCACTACCATCAATCTCTGATCTAATGACTAAATTATCTGGCACACGATATTTTACAAAATTATATCTTTGATGGGGATACAACAATGTCTGAATAAAAGAGGGAGATGAATGGAAAGCAGCCTTCATAATTAACAAAGGGCTATATGAACTGACCATCATGTTCTTTGGACTATGCAATTCCCCATCCACCTTTCAGACAATGATGAATGAATACTTCCAAGACATGATTAATGAAGGATGGTTAATCATTTATATGGATGACATCCTCATATGTGGAACAATGGCCAAAGATCTAGAGACCTGGACAAGACACATCTTAACACAGCTAAAAGAGAATGACCTATTCCTGAAACTTGAAAAATGCAAATTCTGTACACAAGAAATTGAATTCCTTGGAATGATAATCAGACCAGGAGAAATAACAATGGATCCAACCAAACTAGCAGGTATAGCTGACTGGCCAATGCTGACAACAGTCAAGCAAGTGCAATCCTTCTTAGGATTTGGGAATTTCTATCAACAATTTATTGGAAAATTCACAGAGCTAGCATGACCACTCACTGATCTCACAAAGAAGGACAAAGCATTCCTATGGACACCAGAAAGGCAAAAAGCATTTAACAACTTAAAAAAGTGGTTCACAACTGCCCTGGTACTTCAAATGCCAGATATCACCAAACCTTTCACCTTGCAAACTGATGCCTCAAATAAAGCAATAGGAGTGGTCCTGAAACAAGCTGATGAAGCAGGAACCCTACACCCTTGTGGCTTTATCTCCCACACTTTGACAGCAATGGAACAGAACTACCAGATCTATGATAGAGAACTACTGGCAATTGTTAAAGGACTTGCAGCTTGGTGACATTTCCTTCATGGATCACCACACACCACCATTGTTCATTGTGATCACAAAAACCTGTCCTTCTACCAAACTCCACAACATCTCACCCCTAGACAAGCACACTGGTCCTCATTCTTCAGCAAATTTGACCTACAAATTGAACATGTCCCTGGTACCAAAATGTTCGAAGCTGATGCCTTATCCCAATGACAAGATCATGTAGGAACAGATGACACTCCTGAAGACGTCACAGTACTACCCCCTGAACGATTTATCAGAATTATAGCAAATGACCTAGCTGAAAAGTTATGCAAAGGCATGACCAAGGACAACTTTGGACAGATATTAGTCAAAGTAATGCAGAATCATCAGGCTCCACCAATAAAATCCAAGCTCCAAGATTGGATGTACTCCGACCACATTATACACTATCAAGGGAAAGTATATGTACCCAATCAAGATGGGTTACACACCCAGCTCATCAAGCTCACACACAAATAACTCACATCTGGACACCCAGGACAATTCAAAACCTTGGAATTACTCAAACAGAATTACTGGTGGCCAGGAATGAACAAACACATTCAAGAATGGATCAAAGGATGTGTGCTTTGCCAACAAATGAAAGTGAACACTCATCCAAATACTCCCACTTTACACCCAATCAAATCTAATGTGACATGACCCTTCCAGCAAGTCACAATCAATTTTATCATGGATCTACCAATCTCTGATGGCTTCAACTCAATTATGGTCATGGTGGACCATGGCCTTACAAAGGGGGTAACCTTTTCCCCTTGCAACAAAATGATCAACACACTAGAAACTGCAAACCTATACATAAATGAGAACTTCAAATGGTTTGGCTTACCAGACATCCTCATATCTGACAGAGGGCCACAGTTTGCATCTAAAGCATTCCAGGAAATAGGAAAAGCACTGGGAATCAATCATAGAATGAGCACTGCCTACCACACTCAAACTGATGGTGAAACAGAATGAGTCAATCAAGAATTAGAGATCTATCTCTGAATGTTCTGCACAAATGAACCACACAAATGGAAGCCATTATTACCGATCACAGAATTCACCCATAACAACCAACATCATGATGCAATCAAGACATTCCTGTTGAAACGAGCAACGGCAGCGCAGAGCAAGGCTTAGTAAGCGAGGGGACTTACTGAGTACTGTTTAGAACGCTTAGGAGCTAGGGCTCAACTATGCAATAGAACAGGAGATATATTTCAGCAGTGCAAAGGGCACTGCTTATATACAGTTACAGAAATCACATGTAACTACATCTAATATACCTATATCTAGTAGTGCGCAGCTTCCTGCTGCGCATTACACCATACCTGCTGTGCATGGTGTCATATTGCTGCGCATTCTACAGCAATCTGTCAATACTTGACATGTGAAGCATGTTTCATACTGTTCCTGGGATGAAACTCTATAATATCTGTCAAACACTATAAAAGTGTCAACAGTGTACAAATATCAGATTATATTTGTGATTTAGTGAGCATTCATAAATAACGATATAATATATGAAGCTATGAGTTTGATACTCAACGCTCCAGATCATTATTTATTCAACAATTCCCATTTCAGTTAATGTATGGAACAAACCCTGTTGCAATTCCCACAGCTGCACACCCTATGGTGACCCCAGCAGCTGAAGACTGACTACAAATGCTACAGAAGGCTAGAGAAGAAGCACTCACCACACATGAACTAGCCAGGCAGGTGGTAGTGCTCAGAACAAAGGACAAGAGTATCAGATTTGAAAAGGGAGACAAAGTCTGGCTTGAAAACCACAACCTTTGAATACCCTATGAATCAAGGAAACTGGCACCAAAAAGAGATGGACCCTTCATGATCAAACAAGTGCTAGGCCCTGTTACATACAAACTGAAACTCCCAAAACAATGGTGCATCCACCCTGTGTTTCATGCCACATTACTAACCCCATATAAAGAAACAATGGTGCATGGACCAAACTTTACAAAACTGCCTCCTGATCTTGTAAATGGACAAGAAGAATTTGAAATAGAAGCAATCATTACACATTGGAAATGAGGAACCAGCCACCAATACCTAGTCAAGTGGAAGGGATATGGATCAAATGAGAACTTGTGGGAACCTGAAGCAAATCTCAGAAATGCTGTGGACATCCTCAAAGCATATAAGAATCATTGAAACATCTTGTAAAAGCCATGGTTCAATATTGCAACAAGCAAATTCTCAAACAGAATACCAGACATACCAAAACCATCACCTCACCCTACTCTCAATTCTCCCCTAGACAATCTATCCCAAGGCTCAAGCACCTACTCATCCAACTCCCTAATCGAACCCACCCTCACCAAGGAAGACACACTATAGGAACAGCTTTTCTTGAACAAAGCACAATTTTACTCTATCAAGTGAAAGTACCATCACTACACCCTGTATACAGACAATGAACCAGCTCCGACTTTAGAACAGCAGCCAAAATGATTGTCAGAGACCACTATGCCAGAGAAGCATGAAGAGCACTAAACCTATGGACCATCAACCAAACAAGGGACCTGGAAGTGGTGGGAGTGGCCTGCCTACATTGCACAGCAGCACTATTCCCTGATAGGATTGACTTCCCATCCAGTGGACCACCAGACTTCAATCTTCCTCTGAACTATCTGTACATCCCACATGGGGGAATACCACCTCCATATCTGAACCCACCATTACCACCTCATTACCAAAACTTTGACTGGGAACCTGGTTACCCAATGATCACAGGTATCATTCACCACATGAACCATGGAACAATTACACACCAAATCGAGCCTAGACCACTACACAAACCATATCTGGCAGAAGGGGCTCCCACATGACCTAATACCCCCAGGCCAGAAGCATTAGCTGATCAACTCTTACAAGACATCCTTTCTATCAACACAGATAGCTCATTCTGGGAAGTGGACTACATTGATGAATACACTCCCACACACAACCTATAAAAAAGGAGCAACTCCCACTTCCTAGCCTTCCAACCACTGTCACATACACAGAAATGTTCTCCCTCATCATCATCCTCATTGCTCTCATCTCTACCTTCTTCTCCTCTATCATCATTGGGGGACTCATCCTTGCCACCCTACTCACCATACTTGCCCTCACCTACTCCTTTCCTGAAAAGCTTCCCAAATTCAACATCCTCACTCCACCCCTCGAAATTTTCATGGAAACTGAAACAATGGTCTTTGCAGATGACAACCTGCACATTCACCTGCTGGAACTCATTGAAGAACCACCCATTGTGGAAGAAGTCATCCCTGCACCTATTCCCCAATCCAATCCCCTCATCGCCACTGCCTCCTTAGAAGCCTCGTACATCATAGCCAATCTCTGCAACCTTTCAGCCCTGCTTGGAGCCCTCACAGGACTTACCCTCACCACCAATCTGAATGCCATGACATACGCAGAATGAGACCTTGCACTTTGAGAGCTTTGCCAACTGAAAGTCACCCTTGACTCCATGCAATGGCATGTAGATACAGAACAGAAGGACATCAAAAACACCCTACACTGGTATGAGTCTAGGGCAGATCATGCATGGATGACTCAGGGTTGGCCTTGAGAAGTCAGTGACTTCTCACATAGAAGGGGGGTAATGTTACAACTTCTTTCTCTAACACTTACTTGTTACAATCTCTTTTCTTCACTTTGTTGCTATACTTTGTTACTTGTTTCACTTCCTTCCATACCTTCTTATTGTTCTCTAGACAGTATATAAACCCACTCATGTACCATAGTTCCTCAGTTCCAACTTAGTTGAGTATTGCTCTCATCTGAATGATTCTCTCACTCTCCCCTTCCTCATCACTCAAACCACCTTTGTCACTGTCTAGCACAATGCCAGAGATTGTCTTCGTCCATTGACTGGGATTAGACCAAGACTCTAGTCATCACTGTTGACTCAGATACAAAACTGAGGGCATCAACCTTAACAGCCATTGTCATCAAGGCCTAAACCAACTTCGACTACTGGGAGGTAGTAATCACAAAGCCCACAACCTCCCCAGGTGACTACAACTGCTAGGCAACTTCAACAAACCACTGTCAATGGGCACTGTTTAAGTGTCCTCAATATGCCTGTTGGGCCTGGCAACAAACCCTTAACTTGGGTGGTGACAAACAGTTTGGGACAAGAACTAGTGTTTGCTGGGGTGTAGTGTAGGCAGGAGACCATAGATGTGCCCTGGGTAACTAGTACCTGAATTGTTGAAAAGCTCAAGGAATGAGTGAAGACAACCTATTAGTATTGTCTGTCAGTGCTATTAAAGTCTTGGGATACCAATCTGTACTAGCAGTCCCACACTACATCTCGTGGTGACTGATAACTAGGCAACTTTAGCTGCACACCAATTGCACACAGACCATTGGCTAGGGTATATAAGGGCTGTAGTATAGTGTAGGCAGTCCCTAAGACTCTAGATAGTTTGTGTCCTAGACACTTCTACTTGAGCAAACATCTTCTTGTCTCTGGCTGAACAAGCCTCACTCTGAGTCTTTGGGTTGTGTTTAGGAACCTCCTAACAACCCGCCTCCACCAGTCTTCCACAGTCGGATCCACCTACACATGTCACGTCATGCTTGTGTGACCATCCCCAACATTCTGATCCTCAGAGTTGACAGGCAACCTTTACACAGACTCATACCCCCCCTTGCTCCATTGTCAGTGTGACAGCAGAGTAGACTCATCACCAAGTGAATTGCTGGGTACATGCTCTAGGTTGCACTCTTGTTTCTCTTCTCAGGCAACAGCAGTATCTTCCCATCTGGGAATGTCATTGGATTCACAGAACAGCTGCATGAACAGATCTATTGTCTGTGGAGTGTTGGAAATAGATTGAAGATTTTTTTTTTAGCAGGTTTCATAAAGCCAGGTCTAGCAATGGACTTGACTTTCAAATATGTATTGCCCCATGCAGGGATGACTCTTGCAGAGATCAGCTCCACATTCAACATGAGTTGGGCATGAGGATGTGCCAAGACAGTAGTCACCACAGCTGTGAAAATTAAGAAGGCCATCATCAAAATGCCAATCAGGCATGTGCAACATGATGCACACATCAAGACATACTGGTATATCATTAAGGAGCAGCAGCAGTGAGAACGGTGTCTATGCATTGAGGCATGGAAGATCAAGTAAATCTCGATCAAGGAACAGGAGGAGGCTTGGAAGGCCTTGCAGCATGAGAAGGCAGAGAAGCTCCACAAACAATGACAACTCAAGTGGGAAATGCTCAAACAGGACATGGCATTTGAGGCATTGTTGAAATGCCTTCAGACATTTGAAACTGGGATGTCAGTGTGAGAAGCACTGTTGAGCATCAATGACAATCTGTTGCTATTGCAACAATTCAGCAGAGGAAAGGAACTTCCTCTATTATGGCAACATGGACTTGTATTATCCATGGAAGAATGGAACTGGATAAAACATGCAGAAAATGGGAATATCCATGCTTCTACATATGCACACATTCATCATGAGGAAGAATGGTCACAATGTCAGTCTGGGGTCTGCTACAACCCTTACCTAATTACCAAGCCTGTGAACAAAGTCCACACTCCAACTCCAGCTGATCCAACAAATGGAATTTGGGAAATGTTAGATTTGAGTCTCAACATGAGTCTCAATCTCTTTCTCAAGAACATTGGAGAAAGTTGGTGTTGAAAGATTACACAGCAGTGCCTGGCACCTGACTAAGCAAGTCTTTCAACTCACCTGTTGTCTTAGTAAGGTGTGCCTTAAAATAGACTGTTAGTTATTTGAACTGAAGGATCATTGCTCAGAATGCCCTCCTTATATACATTTCATGAACCCTAACCTAAGTACATTATACACTACTTGTTATGGTTATCTTACAAATATTGGTACCTTATACAGTTCTGCAATGAGTCATTCTGAGTAATATTTATTAATATGTGTTCCATGATGTTCTAAATGACATCATTTATTCTATATGACCTTATACATGAGTCATATCTATGAATAGATATTCTATGATATTCTATATGACATCATATGCTTCTATATGACATCATATGCTTCTATATGAATCATTATGAGTCATTTATGATCCATATACCATATATAGTTAAATATGAAACATAATCTATTAATAGTCTATTATATAATCACACTTGTGGACTTCCCACACAATGTCACTATAGTGACTGTGATTCTAGGTCAACTTTTCTAATTACATAAGTAATTAGTAATCATTAGATTATATAAGACTATTTTATGTAATACTTTTAACACTCCCCCTTGTTGAATATTTTACTAAACATAGATTTAAGCATCCTGTTTGTAAAATTGGAGAAATTGCTTTAGTTTGTTTTAATACCACATAACTTAAATAAAGATCAACTAAATCATTTTTCACACATTGTCTAATATAATGATATCTTGACTATAGTGACCATGATTCTAGGTCAACTTTTCTAATTACATAAGTAATTAGTAATCATCAGATTATATAAGACTATTTTATGTAATACTTTTTAACAGTCAGAACAAGGTGCAGAACTGGAGGAAGTCCACAACAGGTCAAGCAAAGTTTCCAGGTCCAATCAGAATGCCAGTCACAGGAGAAAGCCATATTGGAAGAATGGCTATTGCTACATGGTCCTCTTTAAGGAGGAATTTCACAACAAGTATGTCTGGCCAGCATGGCCCACTGTCAAAGAAATTCTCAATTGGGAGCCAGAGTTGCAGAATGAGAACTATTGTTTCACTCTCCAAGACAATGTCAAGTCCAGCTTGTTCCACATTGTCAAGAATCACCACAGAGAAGAGGTGTACACTGAGAAGCACCTGGAGCAGTTGAGAAAGGAGGATCCCAACAAGTGGGAACATGTTTGATTCAGAGGCAAGGGAAGGGACAAGAAGGGTCCATGTTTTGCAACAGTCTCTAGTAGGCACTGTACACAGTGCAATGGACCAGTAGTTACACAAAAAACAGGATGTATGGGAGCACCTACTCAGTTTTGCATTGACTGCAACTGAGTTGAAAAATTTTGTAACTGTAATGATGATCATGAAGAATGTCACAAATGTTTGGCTTATACCTATGAGTCAGATTATGAAGATGACATTGAGGATGTCAACCTGCAAGGGGTCAATGAAGATACCAAACTCCAGTTAGAATTCATGCTGAGGGCACAACCCTCCTTAGCTGCTTTTATGCCAAAACTCCCAAAAGAAACAAAGGGGGTAAAAGTCCAAGTCATCACCAAATCCACACCCATAGTCACTACATGGAAACCAGTTGAAATAAGAAAGGAAGAACCCATGATACCAACAGAACATGACCATGGATATTGCTGGTTAGACATGATTAAAACCAAACATCAGTCATGGATGTGGAAGGAACTTCCAAAAAACCCCACTGTGGACCAGTTATGATGAGTTTGCAATATGTTTCCTGAAGCTTTGTGAAAAGATGGGATGTATACCATGGAAATGTTCATAGATGAACAAATCCATGTAAAGGACATCTCCATACAACATACTCAAGGACAAAAGTTTATGAAGCTCTGGTCAGCAGCAGGAATAAGGAATTTTCTGGTGGATTGCACATGGAAGAACATCTTTGGGTAGGAAGTGGTAAGGTTCTAGGACCAAGAACCTATGCACAAGTCACAAGGACAGGTGTTTGTAACACAGGAATAGTGCAATTGGAACAACCACAGGCACTGTGGTTTCATGGACTTGGAGGAAGAGCAGAAGATTGGGTTGAGGACAGCAATGGGATTGAACTAGTTCAAGTAATCAACATTTGACAATGGAGTTGACTAGTTCATGAGTACCAAAAAGCAATATTGCCTCCCCCTGGTCACTGCAATTATACTCCTGATGACACTGGCTGATGCTATCTTGCTCTTTTTAAATGTCAATACTGGAATTGCTATGCCTGGCCTGAAAATCCTTCCTGGCACACTATTGCTCAATATGAACCTGACATGAGGAATACAGTCTTAGGATACAAAGTAAAGCTTAACTCCAAAATGTGTCAATACCATGTGACACATTGCAAAGATGAGGATAATGTTTTACCAAAAGCAAAAGATATCCTAGAATATTACAGAGGAGATGACTCCATTTTAAGACATTCTTCTGTTGGATTTGAAATTACACCAACAATAGTACAAGGCTGTATAGGATTAATAACAGTGGGAATAACTGTATTTGCTCAAGAATATTTGGCAATCTGGAGTGCAAACACAGATGCACAGAGGAATGCATGAATAGTTCAAGGAACTAATTTAGCACAAGCAATAGATGCCATTAATACAGCAATACATCCTCCCAGAGATCCTAACCCAACCATATGAATGGACATGCCAGATTACTATGAAGGAGACCCAAAAGAAATAGCCACTTGGTTAAGACAGATGGCTTCATACTTTTGCCATTGTAAGGGTCACCAACAATGAAGTAATGATACAAATGGTGTTGCAGTGTGTGCAAAAAGGACAAGGAAATCAAGCAGGGAATTGG
The DNA here is from genome assembly GCA_023014405.1 of Amanita molliuscula. Taxonomy (NCBI): domain Eukaryota; kingdom Fungi; phylum Basidiomycota; class Agaricomycetes; order Agaricales; family Amanitaceae; genus Amanita; species Amanita molliuscula. The sequence continues at coordinate 92,891 of JAEBUP010000006.1, forward strand.
GCCACAGCTAAAACAGTAGAAATAGAAGCAGCAGGAACAGAAGCACAAAGGAGGATAACAATAATTATGGCAGATGGAACCCCCTTGCTGACTAATCCATTCCCATGCATGTAGAGGCTGCCATCATTAGGCCATAGTTTCTGCTTAAAGTAATTCCCAACTCTTGTGTCATTGCTCTTGAGTAAGGCATCATCCTGCCTTCCAATAAATCTTGTAAAATGGGAATTAATCCCCCATAGCCAAATCCAACCCAACCAGAGCATAGATATGTTGTTGTGTGCCATTGTTACTGTATTGTGTCTTTTCTCATCACCTTAGGGTATCACTAAGCCTTCCCAGAGCTATCCTGTCAATGAAAGTTGATGACTCCTGTATGGTCCCTGTCATGTGACTCAGGGGCATCTCTCCAGCTCATAACAGATCTCCTGTGAAGATTTGTGCTGAAACTGGTTTGATGTCTCCTTTTGGAGTGTCAGTGGTTTCAGAAGTGGTTGCCATCTGTTTTTTATCAGTTTCAGGTTCTGTTTCAGGTTTTGGGTTTCCTAGTTCATGTTTGATCTGTTTCTGTTCTAAAAAGGTAGACCAGCTGGCTATGTCCTCTGCAGGGAGAGCATAGTATGGAGTGGTGTCATCAAGGTCAAGTTTGTTATTACAATATTCTTCCCAACAGAGGGTTTATTTTGGTCTTTCAAAGTATAGTTCTGGTTCTTCTCCTGGTTCTTTCTGTTCATTTCTCCAGTCAACCCAGAGTTTTCTGGGTGGGTCATGTTTGTTTCCTTCAGTGTAATCCCCTTCAAAGTATTTGTCAGATACTGGGGTGTTCTTGTTCTTTCCTACTCCTCAAAATTCCCAACACTTGTGTAGTGTCAAGAAAAAGAGCTCCTGTCCTTTTAGGTAGTATGTTCCTTTGTAGCAAAAGGAATTGTTTGGTGGTCTCTTGTTAGAGAGTCTGGTTTCTGGTTGTTTCAGATCAATGTTGTCTGGCTAGTGATGATGCACTAGGTGGTTTGGTGAGTTCCAACTTGTGTTAAGGTCAATGTCCTCAGCTTCACTTCTAAGTCAACAGAGATGAATAGAGTCTCAGTCTACTCCCAGTCAATGGATGAAGATAGCCTTCAGTGCTGAGCTAGACAGTGACAAAGGTGGGTTGGTCAATGAAGAAGATGAGTGTGGTCAGATCATTCAGATGAGGACAATACTCAACTAAGTTGGAACTAGTGAACTATGATACATGAGTGGGTTTATATACAATTTAGAGAACAATGAAAGTATGTAAAAGGAAGTAAAACATGGACTATCAGAGGTGAAATGATTACAAAAGCAAGGAGGTAGATGTAGTGATGAAATGAAAGTTATAACACATGTGTTTTGGATGTGGTGACTTCTTCTTTGTAGACTACACCTCCTAATTAGGCACAGCCTTGAATCCTAGGTCAGTGGTTGTTGTGGTTCATTCAACAATTGATGTCTCTAATGATGTGGTAGAATTGTTTGATATTCTTGTCTTTGATCACAAAAACAATGTCATAAACTCCTTTGCTAATGTTATACTTCTGAGTCAAGTGCAAAGTTTGGGCTTTGAGAAGTATTCCTGTGAGCTGGAGGGTAGACCAGTATCTGTCAGGCTTGGCAACATGTGCAAGGGGGGTGATGGTTGTGGGATTGGTGGTAGGGGCTACTCTTTCTTTTCCTTTGCTTTTCTTGGTCTTCTTGTAAGTGTGCTGTAATCAGCTCCTAAATTCACTGATGAGGGAATCCAATACAACAATTGGTGATGGTGGGGTAGGAGAACTCTGGATCTGGGTTTGTACAAACTCTTCAGGGATGATGGGGTCTGGCTGGTCAAAATGAGGGGAGTTGATGAATTCACTGAAAAAGGTGTCTCATGTAAAGAAGTCCTCTTCAATGGGTAGTACTCTGTCTGTGTTGATGAGATAGGAGGGTGGTCTTCTGAGGGTGCTTCTGTAGAACCTAGAGACTCCAATCTAGCAATTGAAGCATAGTTGTCTTGTACTTGTGAGCTGAGAAGAGTTCAGCAATATGTTAGGGTCAAGCTGGGGTGTAGTAGCAGCATGTAAGCAGGATGATGCATGGTGGCAAAGTTGGCAGCTCCTAGAGGGAATAGATGGGCAAGGCAGACTCTGGGTGCACTAGGCAGGCAGAGGCACACCTGGGCATCAAGGGTGGAGAGGCTGACTGAAGAGCAAAGCTCAGGCAAGTGTGGACTAGCAATAGAAATCTATTGCTGAACTGGGGAAACCAGTCCAGGACTTAACTACTTATACACAGGGTCGTAATATGTATTACTAAGCAGGGAACAAGGGAAAAAACTATTTAACAGCAGGGGGCAACTCAAAGCTGCAGATCAAATAACACATAAACAACGTGTACCAAAATAGAGTGAGATCAAAGATGTAGATGTAAATAGAAATGGAAAGGTCCAATGCTGAAAGTGAATATCAAACCTTTGTCAAGAGAAGTACTGATGTTACTGCATGGGAACACAATGTGCTGAGCCATAACATCCAGTTCAGAGGTTCAAGGTTCAAACCTAAGTTCTGGACCAAACTTCAGCATGTTATGAGCTCACACCCATAGCCACAACCACTGAGCCTTGCAGAGGAGAGGAGAGAGTAGAGGCCTACTCTAAGAGGTATCTTACATGGGTGTAAGGAAAACCATCTTGAGTCTTAGGGACTCAAGACTCTTACAAGACCAACTATATACCTCCAGGGAATCCCCCCTTGTACCTCCCTCAGACCACTAACACTCTTACCATGCCTCAGCACTCATTGTCCTGTGCATGTTTCATGTGAGTGCTGCCTTCCTGTGATGACTACCTTCCTAAATGGCTACTCTGGCCAAGCCTGGATCTCTGCTGGATCTCTCTAGACTGCTCCAGACCATAATGTCTGTCACTAATGCTGTGAACCTATTCTGGACTTATGCCTTCCCATGGTTGCCATGTCCTGTCTCCCTAGTGTCTATGTCTGCTGTCTGTTGTCTAGTCCTATAACCTATCCCTAAGCCTGCTATGCTCTCATGTAGAGCTGCTGAGTCCCATGGAAAATCTCCAGTGCACAAGTCCTAAGTGCCTTACTGTAAGATCTCCAACCTTCTGCTGTATTCCCAGCATTGCTGTGTGCACTGAGCAATGGTGTCACCTCATGTTCACTGTGTGGTACTCCCACTAGTGTCTGTTATTCTTCTACGGTTGTCTTGGGTTTGTCTAGGCCTTGAGGCATCATGGCTACATTGTTATGAGCATAACTCACTCCAGTCAATTTTCACAGTAACAACATCAATGACACTTATGAAGACACGGACTTGGAGAGTGGGAATATATTTTTTCTTTTCTCTTTATCTATTTCTTTGGGCTCAAACAATTAGATACAAGACTTAGGCAATACCACGGTTGCAGGGGCTGGCTATGTTAGGACTGCAACCCTTATAATGAAGGAGGATAGGTCAGCATCAGCTATAAGACTAGACCAAGTGCCAACTGGGACAACAGCCCAATGATGGGCCTAGGCTATGACAGATACATAGGCCGAATGGTGCCTGAGGGGTGACATGGGAAACAGCCAAGTGCAGAGACAATAAGACACCACCAAATATGGAGAGACAGTGTGTTGGTGTGGGAGGATGATTCCAGGTATGGTCATATGGGTGCAGACTTGGCTGCTGCGCATCATCTCTATTGTGAGGGACTTTAGCTGTCTGCTGTCTGCACACAGACCAGGGAGCAGGTATATAAGGGTTGTCATCTTAGGTAGCAAGTCCCTATGACTCTAGATAGTTTTGTGTTCACTAGACACAGCTATAGAGCATTTGTCTTACCTTTGGCCTAACAAGCCATCCCTCTAAGTCTTTGGGTTGTGTTTAGGAGCAGTCCTAACATAATCTAGAGTCTTTACTATCTACCCTGTTGGTCTTACAGCACTGAGCACACCTTGCTCATCGTTGCTCACAGCACCAATGGCCTAGTTTGATATCTGAGAGGTAGTAACTGCATAGCCCTGCAACCTCTCCAGGCAACTTCAATTATGACACACATACTGTCAATGGGTGTCGAACAAGACATCCTCAATTCACCCATTGGGTCTGTCTACCAACAGTAATGGACAAGAATACTAGTGTGTCAGGAGAGCATAGGCAGGAGACCACAGACACACCCTGAGCATAGTATACCATTATTGCCAAAAAACTCAGGAATGAGAGAACCAACCTGGTTGTTGTGCATATCAAGGCTGATCTAAAGTTCCTCACATACTCCCTGTACAAGCAGATGCGAAATTTGCTGCGTGTCTGATAACTTGGCACAAAGATAGTGAGGCAAATTGCCAGGGTGCACACTTCTGAGTAGCTTGCAGACCCACAACAATCAGACAGTAACTCCCTTGTTTCCCAAGGGACATCATCGACTGGCACAGATTTATTGCCAGAAGAACAGATCAAGTGTCAGTGGAGGCCCAAACTTGGTTGAAGATTTTTTGCAGTGAAACAGACAATGAGACACAATGCAGTGCTCATTCACATACATCCTACCCTATGCCCAGGCGACACTCTCAGAGATTGGGTGCATCTTCGAGGCAGACTGGGTTACAATTGATGACATGGTCCAGACAGGACCAAGGGAATTCATTGGCAATACCATCATCTGCCAATATGACAACCATGTTCAGTTGTGGTGGAAACACCGAAAGGAGGAGCATAAAATTGAGCACACTCAAGCACAATTGATCCTGCGGCAATGCAAAGCCGAGCAGGAGTTGGAACAGAAAGAAGCCTGGGAGGCTTTACTTATGGAACAAGCAGCCACTCATGCAGTCTTGCGAGCAGAGTGCGCTATGAGGAAAGCGGAGAGGGAATACCCAACCCTCATGGAATTATTGGAGGTCCAGTACAAAGGCAACACCTCCAATCCAATCTGGCTAGCCCCTGGTCTCATTGAAATACAACCAGTGGCTGATGTTAATCAACAATGGCAACAAAGCTATCCAGCATTACCAGGTAGCTGTGGAACGATTACAGTGTGCACACCATGTACAGGAATTGTACGAGCACGAGGGCATGACAATGAGTCATGAAGATTGGAATGCATGGATGCACACAATAAATGGAAACATATGGGTGACTCGCTACACTAAATGGAAGCATGAGCAGGAGGAGGAGGAACGTCGCAGGGGAATCCGATTTGATCCCCTTCTTGTCACTAGGCCACCTGGGGCTATTATCGCCAGGACACCAGAACAACTTCTAACAGAACCAAGGAACCATCTCTGCTCTATTGGGATGGATCATTTTCTTAAAGAAGTTGGGGAGGACTCGTGGAATGACCATAAGGCCAGGTTGCTGGGATGGCATGCAAGTATCAAGGCGCACCTACCAGGACCAAGGGCCAGAAGTCCCATCGCACCAAACCAGTGGAGAGAAAACAGGTATTGCTATATGTACCTGTTCAAAGAGGAGTACTATGACAAGTACAACTGGCCAGCCTGGCCTACTCTTTATGATGTTCTCAGCTGGGAACCAGAGCTCAGGGACAACATGGTGGTTTTCACAATCCAGGATAGCATTTGACCTGGACAGTGCCATATAATTGAGGAGTCAGCTATACATTGAGATGACATCGAGTATACCTGGGATGAGTTGGTAGACCTTCATAAAGTCTCCCACTACATGTGGACAGTGCATTTCAGAGGACAGTCAAAGTCCAAGCGCAGGGCAGCACAATGAAAGCTTGCCCAAACACCAATAAAAAGGGTCAACCTTAGGACAACAGTCACAGTTGAACAAGCATATGCAGAGGCAGCTGGACAAACATACCCAGCAGTAGTGGAACCCAAACCGGTTGTGCAACCAGCACAGTCATATGCAGCAGCAGCACAAGCCAGCAAGGAAAACAAAGCATGAGTCGTCACTCAGGGAGGTGACGCAGCACATTGGAATGGTGGTGTAGCCACAGTGGCAGATTGGCTCTCAAATAAAGAGTACCCACAAGGAGCAAACAATGCTCACAAAAAAAGAGAAATTGATCAGTGGAGAAGGATTGTAGAAAGGGAGGCATGGTTGCCTTACCCTTGCCCAAAAATGTCCTGGGCCAATAGTGGTTTCAACCCAGACATACCCAGTTACTGTTACCTGGTCTTGATTAAAAAACAGTACTGGGATGAATTCTTGTGGCCAGCTTATCCACAGATTCAAGAAATCTGCACTTGGGACAGAGAACTCAGAGAAAACGATGTGACTACCATTATCAGGAAGTCATACACACAGGACACCACCTTACACATTGAAAAGTACAACAGCAATTGCAGAGGGTGGTTCCATGTCAAATGTCTGAACCTAAGAAGGGATGGGTCACTACAAACTAGGCACCACACCATTTCAGGCTAATGGTGGATATGATCACACACACTTACCATGCCATACTAGGATGGAGGGAGCACTGGCAGGACACACAGACCCTCGAACCTTTGGCTACCACGCAACCAGCTGCAGCAGTAGCAGCATGGGATGACGAGATTCATCGGCAGGCAGAGGAATGGCAATGGGCTATTACCAGTGCAGGACAGGCCCTGGCAGCCATGATAAATGAATACCAGTGGTCCAACCATTGAGAACCAGGACCTCTCACCAAGGCAGAAATGCCTGACTTTTATCAAGGAGATCCCCAAATGGTAGACAGATGGCTATGCCAAATGGAAACATATTTCATGTTGGCCAATGAAAAGGATGCCTGTCGAAAAGTCTCAATCTGCCTATACAGGATCAAGGGCAGAAAAGGAGACAGAGCAGCAGATTGGAGCGGGGTGAAACTCAAGGCCTTTCAGGAGGTGCAACAAGAGTTTCAAGACAAAATAGATAACAATGGGTGGAGTGCAGAGTTGGACTGGGCACAACTTAATATGGGGGAAAGCACTACTGACAATTGGGTGTGGGTCAGATGACCTTTAGAAAACCAATTCCCCTTTGTAGACTGGGTGGATTTCAAGGCCCAGATGCATGAGTTCTTCATGTTGACAGAAACCAAGGAAAAGGCTATTGAGGCACTGTTAAAATTACAACAGGGAACAATGATTGTAGAGGATTACATCATCAAATTCAATTCCCTCACCTCACTAACCAACTGGAACAACCAAGCCTTGATTGCACAATTCCAGAACCACCTAAACCCCACACTAGGAAGAGAGCTGATCCGATATGGAAGGTTGCCAGACAATGCCACACTACACCAACTTCAGACAAGGGTAATGGCGCTCGCAAGAGCTTATCACAAAGCCAATGAGGCTTACAGATTCTCTAAAGTACAAAGGGAGTACAAGGAGCAAGCCCCAGCCCCTAATAGTCAACCCCAATGGCAATTCCGAGCACCACCACCTGTTGCATCAGGAAGTCGATCTGATCCTAATGCAATGGATGTTGACAAAAATAAAAGGGTGGTGTTCAAATGCTACAATTGTGGGAAGCCAGGTCACATGAGTAGGGATTGCCCAGAACCACAGAAACCAAGAAAGCCCCCTACATGTTATAACTGTGGAGAAGAAGGACATACTGCATGGACATGTAAAAAGCCCAAGAGGATTACAATGGGGGAGAAAGGCAAATGAGCTGTAAGTATCACAGCTGGAGAAATGATGAAGGAAGAGTACATGGAGCTTGGAGAGCTCCAGGGTTTTGCGGAGAGCCAGCAGGAGAGCGCTTAGTGCTGCTGGCTTCTAGACAGGTTTCGGACACTGGTGTACAAGTATATACAGACTCCCAAATAAACATGCAGGATTTACTCTATGAATGCAGTGGGAATGTACATCAGATAAGAAACCTGAGGATAAGCACAAAACAAGGAGGGAGATTGAAAACATGGACACCACAATGGGTGTTGAGAAGAATTTGGGAACAGCCCAAACAGATAGCAGTAGAATGTTTGCAACAATGGGTACACACAAAACGAATAAGCAAAGCAGATGGACAACTGGTGGATCAGTTGAACGCAATGACAGAAGCCAAAGCCATGTGGAACCTGATACACCTACAAGAGAAAAAGGTGCAAGGAATGGGGAAAAATGAGTTGGACCTGAAAGGAGTCATAACCACTATGGACATGCTAAAAACAATCCATGTGGATATGTTATTAGACTTGGGGTGTACAGGATCCTGTATCAGCAAGGACTTCATAGAGAAACACCAGATAGCAAAGCGATGCCTAATCCGACCAGTACCAGTGTACAATGCAGATGGAACCAAAAACTCAATGGGTTCCCTGGAATACATGGCAGAAATTAAATTACAAATTGGGGAGCATGAGGAAATAATAGAATGTGCAGTAATGCACATAGGAAATGTTAGGAGCTCCCACTAACAAAACCCCAAAGCCTCACAGAGGTGGAGTGTTACTCCAGAGATGGAACGCAGGCTATATTACAAGCCCTACTACAAAGATGTTTCTACTAGAGAGAACTAACTCCTAGTGAGAGAGAAACCATCTTGAGTCTTAAGGACTCAAGACTACGACTGTCCAACCTTTATATACCTCCAGAGAAATCCCCCCTGGTACCTCCCATAGACCAACAACACTCCCTTCATGTTTCAGCACTCCTCCCTATTGTCCTGCACATGTTTCATGAGAGCGCGTATGAGCGCGATCCTCCCTCAACAACTTTATCCTTTAATGGCTGCCTCTAGCCAAGCCTGGATCTTTCGTGGACCACCCTAGACTGTCCCGACCTTATGGTTCATCAGCACGCATATACCCATGTATAGGATCATATGCCGCTTGGCTTTATTCTGTACTCATGCCTTCCTGTGGCTATTGTGTCAGTTGTCGGCATCTGTGTTTAATGTCCTAAGCTGGTCTGTATCTTCCCAGCATATGCTGTGAGTGCTAAGTATAAGCGCAGCCTCGTGTCATCATAGTGCGGCTTTTCCGCCATTGGTCTAATGACCTTCCCTCTTCTACCGTTGTCTTGGGTTTGTCTGAGCTGTGCCTGTGTCTGGACTTTATCTAGACCTCCTCTAGACCTGTCGCCAAGAGCCGCCATTGCTGCGCGCTCTCTGTATAGTTAAACGATCCTTGGTCTTGGTCCCGCGATGCATCTATCCATATACATCCTAGTGGCTGTGCTCATAATGACTTTGGCCTCCTATGCCTGCACACTCTCGGCCCTGTCTGGCCCTGTGGCTGTACCCATGCCATATCTTTGATGTGACTCGTGATGCTGATGTAATGTGCCCGTAACGATAGGGGAGTCACCCTCCTTCCTGATATACTGATGGCTCCTTGACTGGCCATCGTCTCGTAGTTTCTTGAATGCTCCCATGCCTTGATGCACGTGAAGTGTTCCCCTGGTCTCCTATATCAGTCCCCAACTGTCTCCTGTCTTCCCACAGTGGTCCCTGACCACTTAGATCAAAAAATAAAAAAGTGCCTGTTAGGATCCACTCCTAACAGGAAAAATGGATCTGTTTCTAGGTTTTGATTGGTTGAGACACCATAACCCAACCATCAACTGGAAGAAACAATCTTTGGAGTTTAACTGATGTCCAGGGACATGTTGGAAGTCTTCATCGGTTCAGGAACTGGAAGACAAGATTGATGTAGCACAGTTCCTCAAGGAAGGAGAACGATTACTGGCAGTTCACATTGGTGAACCAGAGTTGCACATTAGGGCATATGCATCAACTGCTACAAAGATAGCAGCAGAGGAAGCAGAAAAAACAAAAAATGAACTCTGGAGGAGGCAGTCCCCAGACATTACTTAAAACATTGAAAGGTCTTTGAGAAGGAGACCTTTGACAAATTACCACCACAGAGGCGATGGGATCACACTATTGAGTTGATCCCCAGGTCTAACCCAGTCAACTGCAAGATATATCCGTTGAATCGGGATGAGCAGTTACAGCTGGATGAATTCTTAAAGGAAAACCTGGATTCTGGAAGGATTCAGTCGAGTAAATCGCCTATGGCATCTCCTTTCTTCTTCGTCAAAAAGAAGGATGGAAAATTGAGGCCAGTACAGGATTCTACCATTGATAGGGGAACTGGTGGATAAGTTATCACAGGCTAAAGTCTTCTCCAAGATGGACATACATTGGGGATACAATAACATATGCATCAAGGAAGGAGATGAGTGGAAGGCAGCTTTCTGAACCAATAGAGGACTCTTTGAGCCATTGGTTATGTTTTTCGGACTCACAAATTTGCCAGCCACCTTTCAAATGATGATGAATGACATCTTTAGAGTTGAAATAGTGGAAGGATGGGTCGTCATTTACATGGACAACATCCTTGTATTTTCAAAGAATCAGGCAGAACATACAGTGCAGGTCAACTGTATCTTAGCAAAACTAGAGGAACACAAGTTGTTGCTGAAACCTGAGAAGTGTTTCTTTGACAAAGAGGAAATGGATTTTTTAGGGGTTGTTATTAGCAAGGACTCAGTACAAATGGAGTCTGCAAAAGTAAAAGCAGTGACCGACTGGCCTAAACCAACTTGCAAATGAGAAGTCCAACAGTTTTGGGGCTTTGTAAATTTCTATCAACATTTTGTGAAAGACTTTGCCAAGGTGGCAAAACCGTTGACTTGTCTAACAGGAAAAGACAAGTGGAGATGGACAGAACTTCAAGATGTAGCTTTTGATAAGCTAAAGAAAACCATTGCAGAGGAGGTAGTGCTGTGAATCCCCAACAAAGACAGACAATTTCGAGTAGAGGTGGATGCCTCTGACTTTGCTATTGGGGGAATTTTGTCACAGCAGGTAGAAAATGATGTTTGGAAGCCAGTGGCTTTCATTTCAAAATCCCTTAACAATGCCGAATGTAACTACGAGATCTATGACAAGGAGATGCTCACAGTGATGCATGCCTTTTACAAATGGTCCCACTACCTCAAGGGGGCCAAACAGATGATAGAAGTTCTGACAGATCATCAGAACTTAATGTACTTTAGGAAGGTGCAAAACTTAAATCAATGGCAAGTGCAATGGGTGATGGATTTGCTGGATTATAATTTCATCATAAAGCACAGAAGCGGAAAGTCCAACACAAAGGCAGACTTGTTATCTAGACGGGCAAGGCATACCTGGGGAGAAAACAATAATGAGGGGGTGGTTCTGTTAAAAGAACACCTCTTTGTACGAGTGTTCAATGATGATCGAGCTATAGACAACATCATAAAAGATATCAAAAATGTGCCCAAGCAGCAATGGGAGACCCAGGTGGTCAAAGGACTTGAGAAAGTTGGGGGAGACTACAAAATAGAAAAAGGACTTGTCACCTGGAAGGGATGAGTCTATGTACCAGCAGTTGTGGCATTGCAAGAAGATATTATTGCAATCCACCATTCATGGGGACACTCAGGAGTTGCAAAGACATTGGAGTCTTTAACAAGAAACTTTTGGTGGTCAAATATGCACAAGGATATAGAACGTTATATTCTGGGTTGCGAGACATGTCAAAAAGCAAAACTGGATTGACAAGCATGCGCAGCACCCCTCTGACCAAATGAGGTCCCAACAGAACCATGGGAGGTCATTTCAGTAGATTTCATGGGACCCTTACCTGAATCAAAAGGCAATGATATGATCATGGTAGTTGTGGATAGGTTCACCAAGAAGTCATACTTCTTACCTACCACAAAAGAAATTACATCACAAGGAACAGCAGTGCTGTTCAGGGATAATGTGTTCAGGGAGCATGGCCTCCCGAGGAAAGTTATAAGCAACAGAGGACCACAGTTCGCTTCAAAATTTATGGATGACTTGTATGGGATGTTGGGAATCAAGGCCAACTGATTGACAGCCTACCACCCACAAACGGACAGACAGACAGAACGAGTAAATCAGGAAGTAAAGGAATTCCTGACTATGTTTGTGAACAATTGACAGGACAACTGGAGTGACTGGTTGTCTGTGGCACAGTTCTGCCACAATGATAGGGTTCACTCAGCAACAGGCTTTACTCCATTCTTTATGAACTATGGATGACACCCTAACAAGGGTTTAGACCCCACTTATGCACCAAAGGTGGTAGCCATGGAACAACTGGCAAAGGAAATAGAGGATGTGCATGCAAAGGCAAAAAGGGCACTAGAGAAAGCCGCTCAGATCATGAAAGAGCGATATGACAGTCACTGCCAAACAGCACAAGAGTATAAACCAGGAGACAAGATTTATCTTAGCACAGAAAACCTCCCAGTTATTCAAGCAACCAAGAAGCTTGATGGAAAGTTTGTCAGCCCATTGGAAGTCCTCGCCAAAGTGGGCAAATCCTCCTATAAACTAAAAATCCCAGCATTGTGGCAGGTTTACAATGTCTTTAATGAAGTCTTATTAAAGCCGTACCAGGAACCGGAGTTTCCCAAGCAAAAAGCAAAAGCAGCAGCATGCAAGGACGCACAGATGGTGGAAGAGTCCCAGGAGGATGAATATGAAGTCAAGGAGGTTATGGATAGTCATGTCAGCGGACGAGGAGGAGGGAGGTTGGAATACCTCATTAAATGGAAAAATTATCTGGTAGAGTGTTACAGCTTCTTTCTCTTACGCTTACTCATAGCTTTTCTTCACTTCGTCGCTACGCTCTGATACCTGTTTCATCTGCCCAAACTACCCCTCGTTTTACTTCCTTTTATACTTCTTCATTGTTCTCCAGGTAGTATATAAACCTCCGCATGTACTGTAGTACTCTAGTTCCAACTTAATCGAGTATTGTCCTTTACTGAACAGACCTCTCGCTCTTGTCCCTCTCATCGCTCGAACCACCTTCGTCGTCGTCTAGCATAACACCAGAGAAGCACTCTTGTCCATTGACTGGGATTAGACCGAGACTCTAGTCGTCATTGTTGACTCGATAGCGAACCAAGGGCATTGATCCTAACACAAGTTGGAACTCACTGAACTGCTTAGTGCATCGTCACTAGCTAGACAATATAGATCCGAAATGACCCAAAACCAGACTCTCTAACCAGAGACCACCGAACGATTCCTTTCTCTTTAAAGGAACATATTATCTAGAAAGACAGGAGCTCTTTTTCTCGACACTAAATAAACGTTGGGAATTTCGAGGAGTAGGAAAGAACAAAAACACCCCAGTACCTGACGAATACTTCAAAGGGGATTACATTGAAGGAGACGAACACTCACTACCTGGAAAACTTTGGGTTGAGTGGAGAAACAAACAAAAAGAACCAGAAGAAGAACCAGAACTATACTTTGAGAGACCCAAAGAAACCCTTTGGTGGGAAGAGTACTGTGATGCAGAATTTGATTTCGACAGTACTGATCCATACTACTCTCTCTCTGAAACATCCATAACTGGGTGGAACACCTTTTTGGAACAAAAACAAATTGAATACGAACTAGAAAACCCGAGACCTGAAACAGACGCCGAAACCGACACAAAACAAATGGCAACTAACGTTGAAACCACCGATGCCCCTAGGGGAGACATCAAACCAGTCTCAGCACGAATTTTCACAGGAGATCGGACCGAAGCCAAATCATTCATCAACTGGTTTAGTGATTTCTTTGCAATAAACGCCCACAACTATGAAGGGAAACATGAAAAGAAAATCAGATACGTCCTCCAATGCCTAGGAAAGGAACTAGACGACTGGAAAGAAATAATCCGTGACCAACTGGATGAAAAAGATGGACTTACTTGGGAAAATTATGACACCTTTGTCAAACGATTCCTTGATGACTGGGGAGAAGTCAACACTGCAGTCAGGGCACTGAATGAGCTCACTAAATTACGAGTTGGAGGAGAGATCACTGTCCCGATCTACGTCCGAAAATTTAGAATGCTCATAGGATCCTCCGGACTAACCGGAATTACCGCCCAACTTCAGGCATTCGTCTGAGGCCTACCAACCACCATTGCTGCCAAGATCCTCGAAGGACAAGGCGACTTTAAAACTATCACAGATGCCTACAGAAAAGCAGAACAACTCAATGCAGCATGGGAAATGATGAAAGCATTAGGGAAAACTGATACAGGGCGTCGATTCAATAAAACAGGAGGACCTAAAACAATCCATACCATACAGACCGGACGCCTTACTGATGGGCAACGAGAAGAATATATGCGTTCTGGGAAATGTTTCAGATGCAGAACCATTGGTCACTTATCCCGGAATTGCCCAAAGAAAGATACTACCAAGAACCTGCCCCCTTCAGGACGATTCACCAGAACAATCACCGAGGATAACGATGCTAAGAAAATTCGCACTATGATTGCGGCTCTCAGCACAGAGGAACGAGAGACTCTCCTCACTAACCTTGAAACCGAGGGTTTTTAAAGTGGAGGAACCAGAAAGCGGTTGGAACCTCCAAGAACGATTATGGACAGTTAGCACTCGACTCTGTAATAGTAAGATCGAATAATAATCAATGACTCTCAATAACTGTCCAATCGCCCGAATTACCCGCTGAAATATCTGCCCTTGTTGACTGCGGAGCAGAAGGAAACTTCATTGACGAAACTATAACAAAAACCACGAACAAGAAACCACCAACCCGACCAATATGAGTTAAGAATGCCAACGGAACAGTAAATCTAAACGGAATGATCACACATAAAGTCAAAATTCCCTACCACATCGGAAATCTACAAATCGAAACAAGCTTCCTAATCACTAAACTAGGAGACCAAAAACTTATACTTGGACTCCCCTGGTTAGAAAAATACAATCCAGCAATAAACTGGAAGGAACGGACCCTTCAGCTCGATTACCAACCCCTAGACAAACCGACAAAACAGACAGAAAGGAACCTAGATCAGGAAATTGACGAATACTGGATCAGAATCAAAACTTCGGCATCACAAGCACTAGAACATACGCTACGCAAAGAAATCGTAACAACTCTGCCAGACGAGTACCAAGGAAAAACCTATGTCCCCGATCAAGATGGCCTGCGCACTCAACTCATTAAACTGACACATGAATCACCTACATCTGGACACCCCGGACGATTTAAAACTCTAGAATTACTCAAACGAAACTACTGGTGGCCCAGAATGAACAAGCATACCAGAGAATGGATCGAAGGATGCGTGCTCTGCCAGCAAATGAAAGTAAACACTCACCCCAACACCCCTGCCCTACAACCGATCAAATTTAATGCCACCCGACCCTTCCAACAAGTCACAATCAACTTCATCACAGACTTACCAATCGCCGACGGCCTTGACTCGATCATGGTCACGGTGGACCATGGACTTACAAAGGGGGTAACCTTTTCCCCTTGTCACAGAACGATCGACGCACTAGGAACCGCAGATCTATACATAAATGAAAACTTCAAACGATTCAGTTTACCGGATATCCTCATATCTGACAGAGGACTGCAGTTCGCATCTAAAGTATTCCGAGAAATAGGAAAAGCGCTGGGAATAAACCATAGAATGAGCACAGCCTACCACCCCCAGACAGACGGTGAGACAGAACAAGTCAATCAAGAACTAGAAGTCTACCTCCGAATGTTCTGCACAAACGAACCGCACAGATGGAAATTGCTACTGCCAATTGCGGAATTCGCTCACAATAACTGACACCACGATACCATCAAAGCATCACCATTTCAGCTAATGTATGGGATAGACCCTGTCGCTATTCCCACAGCCACATCCCCTATGACGACCCCAGCAGCTGAAAACTGACTACGAATGCTACAAAAAGCTAGAGAAGAAGCACTCGCCGCGCATGAACTCGCTAGACAAATGGTAGCACTCAGAACAAAAGACAAAAGTATCAGATTCGAGAAAGGAGACAAGGTCTGGCTCGAAAACCGAAACCTTCGAATACCCTATGAGTCAAGGAAGCTAGCGCCCAAAAGAGAAGGACCCTTCATGATTGAACAGGTACTAGGACCTGTCACCTACAAACTGAAACTCCCCAAACAATGGCGCATCCATCCCGTGTTTCATACTACATTGTTAACTCCATATAAGGAAACAATGGCGCATGGACCAAACTTTACGAAACCACCCCCCGATCTCATCAATGGACAAGAAGAGTTTGAAATAGAAGCAATCATCACACACAGAAAACAAGGAACCGGCTATCAATACCTAGTCAAATGGAAAGGGTACGGACTGAACAAAAACTCATGGGAACCTGAAACAAATCTAAAAAATGCTGCGGACATCCTTAGAGCATATAAAAAACGTCGAGACCTACTATGAAAACCATGGTCCAATATCGCAACAAACAGATCCTCAGACAGAATACTAGACATACCAAAAACATCGCTTCCCCCTACTCCCGATTCTCTCCCAGACAATCTATTCCAAAACTTAGACACCTAATCATTCAACTCCCTAATCGAACCCATCCTCACCAAGGACGACGCGCAATAGGAACAGCCTTCATTGAACTACGCAAAATCCTGCTCTATCGAACAAAAGTACCGTCACTACACCCAGTATATAAGACACAGATCAGCTCTGACTCCCAGACACCAACCGACGCCATCAGCAGAAATCGCCATGTCAGGGAAGCGCGAAGGGCACTGACCTTATGGATCATTGACCGAACAAGAGACCTGGAAGCAGTGGGAGTGACCTGCCTACACCAGACAGAGGCACTATTCCCAGACAAAATCAATTTCCCATCCAGTGGACTGCTGAACTTTAACCTACCCCCGAACTACCTATACATCCCACATGGAGGGATACCACCTCCATACCCGAATCCGCCGCCACCGCCCCACTACCGCGACTTTGAATGGGAACCTGGATACCCAATGATCACGGGCATCATTCATCACACGAACCAGGGAACAATTACGCATCGAATTCCGCCTAGACCACTACACGAACCATATTTGGCTGAAAGACCTCCCACGCGACCTAATACTCCCAGACCAGAAGCATTGGCTGATCAACTCTTACGAAACATCCTCTCTATTGACGCAGATGATTCATACTGGGACGTGGAATACTTTGACAAAGTCAACCTATAAAAGAACGAGATTCCCACTTCCTAGCCTTCCAACCAACGTCACAAATACAAAGATGTTCTCACTCGTCACCATCCTCGTCGCCCTCGTCTCTACTCTCTTCCCCTCTGTCCTCATTGGAGGACTCGTTCTCGCCACCCTCCTCATTACCCTCGCCCTCGCCTATTCCTTCCCCGAAAAAATTCCGGAATTCGACGTCTTCACACCACCCCTCGAAATCTTCGTTGAAAGTGAAACGACGATCCATGCTGACGATGACCTACACATTCACCCACCCGAACTCGCTGAGGAACCACCTATCGCAGAAGAAGTCATCCCCGCACCTATCCCCAGATCAAACCCCCTCGTCGCCGCCGCCTCTCTAGAAGCCTCGTATATTACCGCCAATCTCCAAGACCTCTCCGCCCCGCTTGGAGCCCTCGTAGGACTCACCCTCACCACCGACCCCAACGCCATGACTTACGCCGAGCGAGACCTTGTGCTCCGTGAACTTCGTCAACTGAAAGTCACCCTTGACTCCATACGATGGCATGTAGATACAGTGCAAAAGGACGTCGAAAACATCGTCCACTGGTACGAGTCGAGAGCAGACCATGCCTGGACAACTCAAGGTTGGCCTTAAGAAGTCGGTGACTTCTCACATAGGGAGGGGGTAATGTTACAGCTTCTTTCTCTTACGCTTACTCATAGCTTTTCTTCACTTCGTCGCTATGCTCTGATACCTGTTTCATCTGCCCGAACTACCCCTCATTTTACTTCCTTTTATACTTCTTCATTGTTCTCCAGGTAGTATATAAACCTCCGCATGTACTGTAGTACTCTAGTTCCAACTTAATCGAGTATTGTCCTTTACTGAACAGACCTCTCGCTCTCGTCCCTCTCGTCGCTCGAACCACCTTCATCGTCATCTAGCATAACGCCGGAGAAGCACTCTTGTCCATTGACTGGGATTAGACCGAGACTCTAGTCGTCATTGTTGACTCAATAGCGAACCAAGGGCATCGATCCTAACATAGAGGAGTCTACCTGGGAACCGGCAGAAAACATGGCCAATGCACAGGCCAAAGTAAAGAAATTCCACAGAGAGAACCCTCATGCACCAAAACGGGTCTGAAATATAGTAACAGGACAATGGAACCCCTATAGGATGACTCCGCAGGAACAGAAGAAGAAAATATTATTTGGGTGGCAGGATGGACACTTTGGAAGTGACTACCTTGACAACATGGAGTGCAGATGGCGCAACTGGAAAGGAACTCAGGCACACATACAGGAGCTGCCTGATGACACCAATGGGATGTTCTCTAGAGATCTAGAGCACAGCAGGTGGGTTAAACCCATGCTTAATTTCCCAGAAGACGGGAGCAAGGAACTGGAGGAGGAACAGATCGCTCGAGAGAAAGACACTGAGTGTCTTAAAAAGAAAATCCTAAAGAGAGCAGATAAGTCAGAAGTTGCAAAAGAAAGTAGTGAGTTGGAGGAGGACCGACAAAAAAGAATTAAGGGTGTTGCATGCCCCACAAAGACATTGATACAGTGGAAGACCACTGTGGAGGAGGTAGATGATGATGATTTGGAACCATTGGGCTTGATGCCTGATGAACGACGTGAGCAGTTGGACCGCTTTTATGAAAGGATGAGGAAGGATCCACACTATGTGGATGAGGAAACATCGGCCTCTCAGGATGCAAGGCCTTAAGGGGGGGGTGATGTTATGAGCATAACTCACTCCAGTCAATTTTCACAGTAACAACATCAATGACACTTATGAAGACATGGACTTGGAGAGTGGGAATATATTTTTTCTTTTCTTTTTATCTATTTCTTTGGGCTCAAACAATTAGATACAAGACTTAGGCAATACCATGGTTGCAGGGGCTGGCTATGTTAGGACTGCAACCCTTATAATGAAGGAGGATAGGTCAGCATCAGCTATAAGACTAGACCAAGTGCCAACTGGGACAATGGCCCAATGATGGGCCTAGGCTATGACAGATACATAGGCCAAACGGCGCCTGAGGGGCAACATGGGAAACAGCCAAGTGCAGAGACAATAAGACACCACCAAATATGGAGAGACAGTGTGTTGGTGTGGGAGGATGATCCCAGGTATGGTCATATGGGTGCAGACTTGGCTGCTGCACATCATCTCTATTGTGAGGGACTTTAGCTGTGCACTGTCTGCACACAGACCAGGGAGCAGGTATATAAGGGTTGTCATCTTAGGTAGCAAGTCCCTAAGACTCTAGATAGTTTTGTGTTCACTAGACACAGCTATAGAGCATTTGTCTTACCTTTGGCCTAACAAGCCATCCCTCTAAGTCTTTGGGTTGTGTTTAGGAGCAGCCCTAACATACATGCTCTCTGTATGACCAACCAATCCATAGTTCTGGTCCTGCAGCATCCTCATCCATATGCCATCCAGTGGCTGTGCTGCCTAACTAATCCCCTCGAGTCTTGAATTGGTATGTGCTGACCTAATCTCACATAGGGGCTCTTGTGGCTGTGTTCTTAAAGACTTTGGCCCTTTATGCCTGCATGCTCTTGTTCCTGTCTGGCCCTGTGGTTGTACCAATGACATATCCTTGTAGTGACTCATGACACTGACATAATGCACACATAATAATAGGGGTGGGTATCTCCTTCCTGGTATACAGATGGCTCCTTGTTCAGCCATCATCTCATCTTCCACTGAATGCTCCTGCATGCTAACCCATGCAAAGTGTTCTCCTAGGTTCCTATGACAGTCTCCAAGTGTCCCATGTGTTCCCACAGTAGTCCCAGACCATGAGAATGAAAATAAAAAGTAATGCTAGGACTCTGTTCCTAACACAGCATCCCTAGTTCATTGTATACCACACTGACCCATACACATACAATTCCTTGGAGCATTGTAGGAGGTTGTTTGGCAATGATGATTAATTTCCTGGTGGTGCATAATGTTGATTTCAAAGCCTATGGATTTATTTGTCATGTTGTCACTGATTTGAAACAACATTTTTTATTTATAGATGTTCAAATATGAATTTCTACAATTAGACATGCTGAACATCCAGAAGTACCTCATACAATTGCAGATTTAAATTCCTGGAGTGATAGCTGCAGTGGTTACTGAGCTATGATTTTTTGAAGCTCATGCAGCACAAACATATGCACAGTATGTGACTGTAAGGTCACATGCAAAACACAATATGTCAGAAGGGTTTTTCCTAATGGCATGATCATGTAAACTTTTTCTATGGCTCTGCCTACAAACATTTTTTTGTACATTTTAGTTGAATTTTAAAGAAAATCCTGTTAAAAATGAACATCAAAAACCAAAGCATGACCTGGACCCTTTTTGAGTTTTCTGTCCATGGTCCAGACACCGCACCTGAGCCGGTCCCCCTGCGTTTACTGATCGAGTGAATAGGAAATAAACGCGAGTTCCTGAGAGCGAAGCACCTACTTAATCGTCATCCCGAGGCAGTTTTTCCGCCTCCTCCTTTGCCTTTCTCCTCCCAGCCAACAACAGAGAAACGTAGTCGGCACCGCCAAGTACATGGCCTCCTTTCTCCGCCGACGCCAAGGACGACTTGGATTTAGCCGCCTTGGTCTTCAAATCCGCGCGTTTCTTGGCGCCTTCAGCCTTCGATTGTGCAGCTGTAGTCGCAGTCACAGTCGATGATGCAGATGTGGTGCTAGACGTAGAGTTCGACTTCAGCTTTTTGGACTGGCAGCGGCGTCAGCATTGGAGCTGGGGGCCCAAGGGACGTACGGTACGTTTGTGCAATTTGGCACTTCGACCCATCGACGGATGAGTGATTAGCGCCTCAGCCCTGCCCAAGCATTTTCCAAACAATCACACCACTATACACCGTATCTACAATGCTAAAAATTTAAGCGGAAATGGTGACCTCGACTTCGACCCCAGGCTCCAGGCTGATGCTCGTCTGTGGCCATAAAGTTAGTTATGAAACTCGATCCGATCAAGAAAAGAAACAAACGATTTGCTTGACGACCTCGCTAGAGGCGTTCAAGTCGATGAGGCGTTTGTGGACTTTGAGTTCGTAACGGTCCCAGGTCTTCGAACCCTCACCGCAAGGCTACATCAGGAAAGAATCAATCAGAATAGTTGTCATCGCGTCTCATCTCTGACTCACTGTCTTACGGGTGGTGATCTTCAAGACCTTTGTAGGGAGACGGACAGGTCCCTTGACACGAAGCTGCTTGTCTTTGGCACGGTTGATCAAGTCGCCAGAGACTGGACTTGAAGTTAAGTAACAAGAAGGTAGATAGAATTTTATCGAGTATAGCCTACACTTTTCTAAGTTTCTAACGTTGCTACTGGTCAGGGTGATCCTGATTTTATGTATCTTGGCGGGGGGAACAGGGGCGCCCGTGGCATCGTATTCCTTTTCTTTGGCGACGTAACTCATTTCTATTCGAGTCAGAAGGTGACTGAAAGCAGGAAATAACGTTCAAAGAGACATCTGGAGACTAAGTCATACGCACCCAAAGTTCGCAGTTGTGTTGATCCTCAGCAATTCGTGATTTAAGGTTTGAGAGCGTGGAATAATCTTTACGTCATCCCACGTGGCGGCAGCTGCCAGCGTTTTTGGCGCATTATTGACTCAATAACTCGCTGGTCACACAAACGAGTTCGGCATCCGTCAGGCCTAGCCATGATGAAAACACGTCGCAGGAGCAAAGCAGCGACAGCTGCGAGTGCAGAGGCCTCACAGGTTGAGGAGTCTCACCCGCTCACAATTGTCATTCCTGAAGATGTCGACGTCAACACCCTTGCTTCTCTCGTACCGGACACTGACTTTTCTGCGCCCAACTCTGATGCCATTTTATCTGTTTACCGTTTGCTGCTTCAGCATGCCACAGACTTGAATACTACACAAAGAGAATTAGATGAGACGCGTGCAGAGGCTGAAAAGAAGGATGTCGAGCTTGACCAGGCTTTGCAAGACCGGGAAACTATGTCCAAGGATCTTGAGCAGGCCCTAGAGTCTGCACGGACAGACCTAGAAAAGTTCAAGCAAGAAAGGGACCAGTTGGGTGCGTATTTTGATTTCCTTTCACGAGTGTTGTGTGGCTGATTCGCTTCTTATGTAAAGCCAATGCACAATCTGTCTTGCAGACGCAAATTACGACTCTGCAAGCCTCACAAACTTCTTCCACGGCTGAAGTGGATACGTTACGCACTCGTGTTGACGACGTGGAGTGCGAAAAACGCGACTTGGTAGGTGTCATCAGTCGCTTGAAACAGGAAAGTGGGCAGTGGGAAGGTATGGACACATCATGACTTATACGTAGGTAGCTCTGATGCCACAGGATTTGTCAGAGGAAATACAAACCTTACGTGTCAACCTGAAAGAGGCTAGGCAGGAACATCAGGTTCTAGAGGCCCAAATTCGCGAGCTTCGCTCCGTCGAGGCATCAACGAAGGTAGCTGGTTATTGTTTGGTTAGGATGTGCCATACTTAGTTGCCCTTCCTTGTTATAGTTCAAGGTTGAAACGCTGAACCAACAACTGCAGCTGACGCAGACCGAAGCCGATCATACTGCCAATGAACTCGGTTCCAAGACGGAAGAATTTTCCAAGTATCGTCGTAGTAAGAGCGCTGAGCTATCCGGCTTGCAAGCTTCCTACGATTCCCTGAAGCAGAGTCATGAATCTGCCCAGGCATCGTTGAAAACATTTCAGGTCTCTCATACATCGCAATCCCACCAGTTGACGCAGGCACTTGCCAAGGTGCAAGACCTTACTGGGCAATTGGCTGAACAGGAGGCGACGTATGCAAGCGAAGCCAACGGGTTAAGGCGGTTGGTGGCGATGATGGAGGAAAGGGAACAGCAGGCAAAGGAGATAGTGGAGAGCATTGAAAAGGAATGGGCAGGCGTTGGCGAAAAGGCAGAGAAGCGTGAGGCGGTTTTGAAGGACGAAATAGAAAGGGAACGGAGGGCACGTGAAGATGCTGAGAAGAGAATTTATTACCTGGAGACTGTCTTGGATCGTATGGGACGCGGAGACCTGCCTCCACCTGGTAGAAGCGCACCATCAACACCTCTTAGGACACCTCGTACATCAGATGCGGCAACGGAAGTTATGATGGGCCTTAGCCCTACCGTGGCCATGGCGAGCAAGACACAGAAGAGTGGCAAGACGTTCACAGAAGTGTATGCGGACTACGTCCGACTTCAAGATGAACACGCTCAAAAATGCGCCGAGTACGATCATATGGATCGCACGTTGACGGCCGTCCTTGCTCAGATTGAAGAGAGGGTAAGCTATTTCGGCAAAGACTTTCACCCGTGTTTTGAGGCAAGTTGCAGGCGCCCATTATCTCGCAGCAACGCACGGAATACGAGAGACTCCAGTCTGAAGCCTCTGAACTGGCTTCTCAACTCGTACAGGCCATCACTGAACGCGAAACACAAAGTAACCTTGCCCAGGACAACACGCAGAAGCTGAACAAGTCACTCCGCGAGAATGAGTTGCTGCAGAAGCAGCTGGAGGATCTTGGCCGGCAAGTTCAAACGTTACTCCGTGAAATTGCTCGGCGCGATGACCCGACGTTGATAAATACGGTGGACGAAGAGGTGCAGCCTCTGGCCGCGGAAGACACCGATACGCTCATTACAAACAATCTCGTCCTTTTCAAATCTATCAGAGGTCTACAGGAACAGAACCAGAAGCTTCTAAGAATCGTACGGGAGCTTTCAAGCAAGATGGAGACAGAAGAAAGAGAATACAAAGAAGCCATGGAGAGGGAGCAGAGTGAGGCGATTAGGGAGGCTCACGAGGCTATGCAAGAATTGGCAGCACAACTCGAGAGACAAAAGAAGAATAGCGAAACCGTTATTCAGGCTTACGTGAAAGAACGAGATGCTCTCAAGGCTATGTTGGCTAGAGTCGAGAAGGCAGCTGGTAGTTCACTGGCTAATGTCAATGGCAACACCGCCACCGTTAGTGGTGGTGAGGGACAGAGTGACCTAGCCAAGGAGCTGGCCGAGGTACAGATCCAATTTGACGCCTATAGGACGGAGATGGGTATTGATTCAGTTCGCCTAAGGGAGGATCTTGTTGGGTCACAGAGGGAAGTTGCACAGCTTGGAGCTGTGCTTGCCAAGGCTAACGCGAAGATTGAGTATCTGACCGGTACGTCCTGGTCTGCCAGCGTCTTACTGACGGTATTAACCATAACAAAACTAGATCGCCACCGCATGCATCAAGATCAGTTTGCTCTCCATGCCAAGGAGATAGACGATTTAACGAAGCGGAACCAGAAACTCTTTGACCAGTGGACGAGGATTGATGTTGAATGCAGCAGAGCAACTGAAGACCTGCAAATCGCAAATGGTAGAATTGAGCAACTGCGCAATGAATGCGCGAACTTGCGAGCCGAGAAGAAGATCTGGGATGTTCGTCATCCTCATCACTCATGCAGCATGGCTTTGTATTAACCAATCACTATAGGGTATACAAACCCGCCTCGTTGAAGAAAATAAAACTCTTGCATTAGAGCGCGCTCACCTGTCAGACCTCATGACTAACGTACAGAAGATGCATAGTGATCTCGAGCGGTCCGGCGAGAACGATCGTCGTCGCTTGGAAAGTCAACTGCGGATGCTCGAAAGTCAGACGTGAGTGGTTCTTCATAGAGTGGACAAGGATCCATAAATACACCATCAACCAGGCAAGACCTGCGTGCCCAACTAGTCCAAGAGAGGGACACTATTCGGCATGTCAACCTCCAGAAGGAGATTGAACTGAAGGAACTTCAAAGCCGCCTTGATAAGAATGTATGAAATGTTTTCTCGGGTTATTCAGATGCTTACGAATATCAATATAGACTCAAGAACTGTCAAAGACGCGGGAGGGCCTTGTCGGTGCTGAGACAAGCAAAAAACATCTGGAAGAACGTATTGCGGATCTTGGTCGGCAAATACAAGGCAACGAAGAGAAACTTGCCGTCTATGAGCGTCGGCCCATCGCAGCCAGTGGTACCTCGCAGAATGTTGACCAGGATCTCAGTCGTGAGCAGCAGTTGGAATCTGAGGTTGCGGAGCTCAGGTAACGTCGAAATTCAAATCATTCGAGTTGCGAGATTGAAGTCAAATTATAGGTCTGCTCTCAAAGTGGCTGAATTGGATCTTGCCACCTCCAAGGGCCACGTTCAGCAGTTCAAGGAAATCAGCCAAGCGAGCGAGGAGGCTTTGGCTAACCTTAACTCAACCTATGATGAGTACAAGATCTCGACAGAAGCGCAGATTGCTCGCCAGGAGGTGAGAACAATCAGCATGCGTAGGGACGTTTAATTCAATGGCTTCACGCAGGCCGAATATGCAGCTCTGCAAGAACGTTTGAAGGAAGCACAGGAAGAATTGGGTCAACTAAGAAGCAGGCAGGACGAAATTCGAAAGATTTTTGACACTGAACGCGCCGCCTGGGTCAGTGACAAGAAGACGCTGGAAGACACGATTGTGGATTTGAGCACTTCCGAAAAAAACGCGGAGACAGACCGCTCCTCTCGCGAGAACGAGATTCATCAATTGGAGGAACGAGCCAAGGTCAGAACTATGATCTAATCAGCATATCCGTAACTGAACCAACACAAACAGGCTGCTGAAGAACGTTACTCCAACGAAGTTGTTTCTCATGCCGATTCAATCAAGTCTATTGAGAAATTGAAGCGCGAACTGGCCGCCGCTCATTCTACTGCTAGAGATAATCTCAATGCCTCTCAGACTGCTCAAACTAAGCTTGCCACTTCTGAAAACAGCTGGAAGCAACAGAAAGAGGCTCTCGACAAAGAAATCACAGATCTCAACGCCAGGTAGGAATCCCCACTTACAGGTTGGGTGATATATTCTTATCCGAATTAGGTGCAAGGACCTTTCTGACCAGAATAAGCTTCTCCATCAACACCTCGAGTCTGTCAGCTCTCAGGCTGCACGTATCAGACGAGCAGCCGATTCCTCCGTTTCTACGCAAGTGGAAGGTGACTCCTCCGAAGACTCGGATTCTAAATTTGTCGAATTGCGTCAAGTTGTGCAATATCTCCGAAAGGAGAAAGAGATTGTTGATCTGCAACTGGAACTTTGCAAGCAAGAAAATGCTCGATTCAAGGGCCAGATAGATCACCTCTCTCATGCCTTGGGTGAGGCACGAGCGACATTGTTAGAGGTATGAAAAAATTCAACACGTTATTGTTATAGATGGTCACAAATAATAAGGAACGTGAACGGGCTCTCGAAACTGCGGCCTCCGCTTCACAACATGCAGAATTGGTTGAAAGAATTAATCAGCTCAATATCCTTCGAGAGAGCAATGCCACTCTTCGTGCTGACTGCGAGAATTATGCCAAACGAGCTAGGGAATTAGAAAATAAGCTAAAACAGTCGTCGCAAGAGCTTGAGCCCGCAAAACAGCAGTCCCGCGCTGCCCAAGCAGAGCTAGAGGCGTCCAAAGCCCATATACTTCGCTTGGAGAAGGAGAACCGACGATGGCAGGAACGTAACAGCCAGCTTCTGAGCAAAGTGACTATATTCGTTCCATTTCCTTTGCACCGGTTAATTACATTCGTAGTATGATCGCGTTGATCCTGCTGAGATTCAGTCTCTTAAAGAGGAAATTGAATCCTTGAAGGTCCAAAAGACTGAACTGGAACAACAGAAAGCAGATGTCGAGAATTCTCGTAAAGAGGTCGAGAGTCGAGTGCGTGTTATCAGGCAACAGCAGGGTTTTTTCTCTGACGTTCACTAGGTCGAGTCGTTGGAGAGTACTATCCGTAACAGCAGAGAAAATCAAAACAGGCTTAATCAGCGAATCCGAACACAGATTGGCGAGCTCAATAATGAGAAGGGTAGGATACTGGAAGAGAAACGTGCACTCGAAACGAAAGTGGCTACCCTTGAGCAGCAACTAGATGAAGCACAAAGCAAGGTATTGGATGCTAGCGCTCAACAAGCGCAAGACCAGAGTGCCACGATTGTATGTGTTTGTTTGCTAATGACATGGTTTCCTGTTTATTTGCGCTCGATATAGGCCCTGCAAGCCGAGCGAGACAAACTCCTTGCGGAAAAGACGGCGTTGGAGGCCAACAAAGCTTCAGCTTCTGTAACTACGGCACCCGACATTGAGGAAGCCAAGCGTTCATGGGAGACAGAAAAGACGGGATTACTCCAGGCTCGCGACGACGCATTGGCCAAACTAAAGGTCATATTTTGATTTGTACCTCGAGAAATTATGCTCAAACCTTCGTTAGGCTGCAACGGAAGAAGCGCAGAAGGCGGCAGAAGATGTCAAGAATATACGCTTCCAGAATGTGCGTAACAGTCGAATTTTATTTCTAATGACGCAGTCTGACCTCGTGCAGGAAAAATTCCAGAAGAGACTGCAGGACATGACAAAGGCTAAATCAGTGGCTGACTCTGATCGTGAAGCGGCTATTGCTTCCGCAGTGGAAAAGGCCAAATCCGAATTTGAGAAGGCTGGCATGAACGTCAATTCAGAGGAGTCCAAACGACACGCTGAGGGACTGCGTGCCCTTGAAGACAAACTCAAAGCACAATATCAAGAAGAGCTACGATTGGTTGAGAACGCTCGCAAAGAGCAAGCTAATTTCGCAGCTGGTCCAGATCAAAAAGCAGCTATTGACGCTGCTGTCGCCGAGCATACGAAATCACTAGAGTCTAAGCATGGAAAAGATATCGAGGCTGCTGTGGATAGGGGAAGAATGGAACAGGCAGCGAAGAGCAAATTAAAGGACGCTCAATTGGTCAGAGCGCAAAAGCGAGTTAAAGAACTTGAAACGCAAGTCCAGAAGTGGAAAGATGCGGGATATATACCACCAGAGGGGCAGCAGACGACGGATACGCCAACCACCGCAACCGCTCCGGCTCCTGTTCCGCCAGTAGCCAAGCCAGCTGCACCGCCGCCGCCAGAAGCTGGAGGTGCCAGTGCTCCTCCTACGGGACCTGCAGCCGCAGCGCGGAGGCTTTCACAGGCGCCCACAGGACCCACCGCTGGTACAGGCAGAGGCGGACCTTCTATCCGCGGCCAAGCCCGCGGAGGTCCCCGCGTGAGTGGGATGCCTCCTCGTGGAGGCGCTCCATCGCGGCCCGCTGCTACTGGGCTCTCTATTGCTGGCGCTAGCGCTGCCATTGCCGCAAGCGCTCCCGCTCCCGCCGCGAGCCAGCCTGGGTCCCTGCATATCGTGGGCGCGAGTAAACGGCCCCGCGAGGAACAAGCTGGGGCAGGAGACGACACACTTGCTAAGCGTCTGAGACCTGCGCCAGATGCACCAGTTAAACCCCCGGTGGTGCCAAGACGGCAGCCGCCGCAGCAAACGCAGCCTCCCGCTTCGTAGATTGACAGCTATCGCTTAGGACCCTATTTCTCATGTGTAATATTATCATGTTCTTTCTGTGTTGTTACAGTACTTGCTAATTAGCACCATCTGGCTTGCCTCGGGCCAGATTTGACCCGAGAACCGGATATGTGGAATACCACTAACAAATAGAACTTTCTTCCCCCGTGATTTCCTATACCGTGGTACTAGCTAGTTATCCTCTCGTCAGCGACCTATATACGTAGATGTCATCCGTGATGCATTGATGCACGATACTTCGTTTTTGTTGATCATCGTCCCTGTGATGAAGCACCGTGACAACGACCTCCAACGCTACGCAGCCGCATCATGCACATCGTAGACCTTACATATCCTCTCACCTCGAGCACGCAAGTTTATCCGGGCGACAGCCCGTTTGTCTCCACACCGACATGTACCATCGCTAAACACGGCGTCAGCGTGCATAACCTTTCCCTCAGCACGCATAGCGGGACGCACATCGACGCGCCTTCTCATTTTATCGTGGACGGCAAGCATATTGGGCAGATCTTGATCGATGAACTGGTTGCGGTTCCAACTGTGGTGGTGGATCTGTCCAAGCCCAACGCTACTAGCGCAGGTCTAAATCCGAGACAGAGGATTACGTGGGCTGATTTGGAAAAGTACGAAGGTAGAATGAAAGAAGGGGGAGCACTGGTGCTGTATACGGGTTGGTCAAAGAAGTGGTGTACGGCCGAGTATTTCTCGCATCCATATCTTACGCGGGACGCGGCAGAGGGTATCGTCGCACGGGGAGTGAAGATCCTAGGGATTGATATGGCAAGTCCGGACGAGACGCCTGCGGAAGGGATGAGCGGGAAGGAGGGATTTGGAGTGCACGAGACGATGTTGGGAAATGGACGGCTGATTGTGGAGAATTTGGCAAATGTGGACAAGCTGCTGGATGGGGAAGAGGGGTGGAGCGTCAGCTTCGTGCCGCTGTATTTGGGCGAGGAGGCCGATGGGGCGCCGATTAGGGCATTCGCATGTAGGAGGAGCAGTGACGTCAGTGGCAGTCTGTACCAGCTATAAATCTCTACGATGGGGTCACCTCCCTTCATGCCGTCTCCCCCATCTAACATTGACGAAGCCCCGCAACAGGGTATGTACTACCAATCACGGAATTAGGTTTGCTTATCGGTCATAGCTTCCACAGCGCCTGCCAGCGGTCACGTTCTCGATAAACAAGACGTCATGACAGGCGCAGATCAGCCGCAGCCGGTCCCATTCAAGGAGAAAGTGATAGGTATTTTTGTTGAGACACGAGCAAATACATAACGCTAACACATCTGCGACTCGGTCAGGATACGCACAGAAAATGCGTGGTACCGTAAGTGAATTTTTTGGCGTGTTCAGAGTGGCGGTTGATACGCGTTTTGTTAGATTCTTCGCAAGGTAAAGGTGTTTCCCAGCGGGCGGAATAACTGAGACGAAGTAACGCAGCCTAGTTTGAAGGAGCATGGCCAGGATATTTTGGAAGGCAAGACGACGTTTGCAGAGGACAGACTTAAATAGGGCGGGCTGTTATCTGTTCCGTTGCCGTTATGTAATGAATACAAAATTCGCCAAGACCTTTTCGAATCTTTGATGCCTGTTTTTCAGCCTCGCTCGAACGCCACCCCTCATCCCCGCCCTTCAGCTCATCGGAAGTCTTTATCTGCTGCAGTAAAGCGCGACACGACAATAAATCCAGTGTTGGAGAGCGCAGAGTTTGCCCACAAGGTATGTTTCGGCTTTGAGACAAAAAACGGAAAGAAGAGGGACAACTTAAACAGGCCATAAATCTCGTACAAATCAACGACGAGGGTGTAAAGATTGCTGCCCGCTACGTTCGTGAGATCGCTTTTCTCTACTCGCGCTTCTTGCCACCAAACTGTAACTCAACCTAAAAATAGATCAGAAACCGGCTTCGGACTGATGCGTATACACCTCGTACCTGGCGTACGCACCCGTTGCATATAAGTCCTGTCGACTCGGCTGGTCTTTCTGATCCACGGAATAAGCTTGTGTTGGACTGGATTTTTCTCATCTCGTCGCTCAATTTCAGCTTTTGGTCGGAGAAGGAAAAAAAGGAAAATGTGTTTGGGGTAGAATGGAGGGATGCGTGGAGTTCTTTTGTCGAGGATGAGGATGGGATTGGAAAGGAGAAAAGATACGTGTGGACGGGGTATTGGACCTTGGTCGCTGCGCTAGATAGAGGCGAGTCTGTTTCAAAACTCGAGCGGCACTGGCTGATGTTTTTTTTTTAGCCATCGCAGATGACAAGATGCCTATCACCGATCCTTCTTTTTACTCTGATGAGACGCGTTGTCCCGACTCTCTCATTGAACATGTGTTTAGACCCGCGAGCCCGGACAGAGAGCCCATCGCATTGTTGAAGGAGCGAATTACCATTATGCGGGAGGTGGGCAAAATTTTGTGCGACGTCGGTGTTCTGTTTTATGGTCATTTTCTCTTGGTGACATTTGACACAGGACTTTAACGGCTCCTTCCTCTACTTCATCCAATCTTTCCACGAGCGGCACCATGGCCAGGGTACAGCACTTGACTTGGTCAGGATGGTCGTGGAAACGTTCCCCTCGTTTAGAGACGAATCATGGATCAACGGGCACAGAGGTGCATGACTGTCTTGCTCTTTTTTTGAAAATCTCTGCCAACTGGTGACGACAGTATACTTCTGGAAACGGGCCCAAATCTTTGTCGCAGAGATCTGGGCGGCATTTTATCCTCCAACTAGCAGCCCCCCCGCGTCACACCCGATTTTTCCTTCCCCACCCGGTCCAGGACCACAAATCCACTTGCTTACCATGTTCGCGGACTACCGCGTTCCGCAAATTCTGCACCACCTACGGATCATTTCTTATCCGCCCTCTTTGGTGGAACTCTTGATGCAAGGAACATTGCTTGAATACGGGGCAAAGGAAGAGGTGAGCTTACGGGTTGCGAGTATTGTTGCGGTGGAGAGGGTAAGGAGGGAGATGGTAAGGATACAGAGGAAGGAGAAAGAGGAAGAAAAAAAGTGTGGCAAGCGCAGGAAGAGGGGCAGGAAAGGTGAGAACAATGCTGAGAGGGAAGAAAGGCATGACGAGGAAGAGATCAGTTCCGTCCTGATCGACTTTTATTTGTGGGATTTGGCAAAGCGAATCGAAGACGGAGAAGATAAAGTCGAGGGAATCATGACAGCAGAGATGGCTCCTATACATCACACTAGAAGCATTTGGTACTAGATTGTGTGCCTGAAAGTGGACATTTTTAGTTTCCCCATGCGCACAGTGCAGGGTTGCACAATCCACAACTACTAGTACAGGCACCTACAATAAAAATAATTATGACTTTGGGACTTTCAACCTTGTACTACACAGATGACATGAAGAGAAGTTCATAGCAGGAGGGATGGAGTGATAGATCAAGATATTGAACGTACACAAGACCTCTCTGGTGATGATTCTCCCACTCTTTTGGCAGATTCCACTTCACCACTTGCGACAAGGTTTACAGTGACGTGCTTGTTAAAGGTAGATTCTGTCTTCTTTTTGAGCACGTCGAGAATTTTGAATCCAAAGACCTTTCCATCATAGATTTTTGCAATTGTCACCTGGAAAACCCACAAGATTGCATTCTCATCAGAAACTTCCAAGAAGAAAGAATCAAACGCTGGGTTGTTGCGTTTCTCGGGGCAGCACTACTGCTCAGCGGCAAGTGAGAGAGACTTGACGTCGTTATAAATAACTGTGTTCCTGCGATGAATCGGCAACTTGGTGGCAGTAGTCTGGCGCAGTCGATGATTAGATTGTTCCGGTGATCCAGACGATTAAGATTCAAAGCGATCATCGCTAACTTCAAGTTGGCATGAACTGAGAGTCAGTCAGTGCCACGAGTTGCGTAAAACGTAAAGGTAGTCGACTGCGCACACGTCGCTACCACTCGGGCAGTGTTGAAACCGATAAGGCCATCTCTCGGTGGAGTTAATAAGGACCATGGGCGAAAAGCGCCGGAAAACTGAGGAGAAATCTATCCGAGTGCCCCCGATGTACTCGTTAGCAAGCCCTTCAGATGTCCAGCCTGCCAGCTGCCTTCCCGCTGGGAAGCTGCTTGTGGCTTCAAAAAGGCGCAAGCGGTCCTGGAGGCTGAGATCTTTGAAGAACTCCGTTGCCCTCTTGCGGATCCCGTGGGATTTGAAATCGACTAGATAATTATCGCTGTCCAATGATTCCAAGTCATTCGTTCGCCGAAGTAGGGTCAGTCGGTGCGAAATCGAGTCCGGACGGTTGATTGAACTTTCGAACAATGCGACGAGCTTATCTCTGTCGGGCGTCGTGAGGGCCTCTTGAATGCCACTATTGCGTTCGTTTGGTGCGTTGGTGAAGTCTTAAATGTCGCGAGGACAGGGACCAATTTCGTCCATGAGCTTCCGGATGCTCTCCGAGTCGTTAGTGATGTGGTGATTTCTCTGATCATTCGATAGCATGGTGGAAGCTTGGTTTGAAAAGCTAATGGAGAGTCAGGATTGGACAAGGACAGGTGGACGGTATCTACTTACAGCACATGCAATTCCTCCTCGGTCCACGGCATCATCACCCACCGCAAACCAGATTTTTGCTTCTTCCATTCATTGTACCTCTCTTCTTTAGGAGAGGATGTGATAAGGACGAACGGCGCCTGATTACTTAATTCTTTTCCATCTACGCCAGCGTCGATAACTGACCACGCTCGAGAGGTAGGGTCTCTGGGAAGATCCTTAACCGCAACCTGTGCCTTGCCTTTAAGCCTGATCCCAATTTCGTGGAACAGATAGGAGACGCCGGCCGATGTTGTATACAGAATGGTTTTTCCCTCCGCCATGCGTCGGAGAATATGGCAAAATAAGACTTGCCTAAAAAAATCCAGTGAGTTGAGAGCAAGTCTTCACGGAACCTGCGGCAGCATCACCTATTCCAGGCTGGCCGGTCAAGACAGCGCCCTTTCTCTTTCTCAGTTCGAAGAGGCGGGAAAGACGGTCATATATATCCCGACATACTCGTCTCGCACAATTATCCAACCATTCGAATCCTCGAGGAGTCAAAAGCTGTCCCAAATGTCGTGCTCGCCAACTTGGATCGCGCGACCCTCCGGTGCGTACTCGCTAATGATCCCCACCACCGAAATTTGCGGATGAGTTCGACATGAGTATGGCTCGGCTCGGTATCTAACAAAGAGCGCCTATATGCCTACAAAGATCAAGCTATTCACTTACTGGAGATGTTCTTATGGCTATTGGCTCAGTTACATACGGGGGCATTGCCCCATGTTGTTCTTTACTATCTAAAGATAATAGTGTGACAATGATAGAGCGGAGGGCGCATAGACTTAGTAGGACTCAGACGTAGATGGGGAGAGAGACCATTAGCTCTCAAGTATGATGCTCGACTACTTATAACATCAGATGTAGTACCGCCGTATTATAATGGGTTGGCCTTATGACTTGCCGTGTGACATTAGCGTGACATTAGCGTGACATTAGCCGTTTGCTTCCGGCTCCAACACTATCCATGTAGATATGATACTCTAAGGGTGTAACGACCTACATCGATGCCGTGGGGCATGGCGACTCGAGATGGGGACTGCGTAAAATCAGAATCATTCATCTTCGTTCTCTGACGACGAAAGCAGTCGCAGAAATTCTGATCAGGGTTAAATGACCGCCGCAGTATATTCCATAAGCAAAAGGTGTGGCTGTGAGGAAGGATTAAAGGAGGCCATCCGGAATCGTGAACGCTAAGAAACAGGCAATCATCTGCTTTCTGAGAATGGATGTGATGAGGTCATTCAAGCATGCAAAACATCACAAGCGCTTCCAAGATGTTGGCTGATATATATGACAGAGACAAACTTCTGAGCCTCAGGATTGGTATCTTGAAGCCGACGTTCATGGTGCCATATCTTGCGTCAATATCATCTCATACAGTTGATGCAATAATATCGTCATGTTCAGCATGCTACCTTCACACCTGTAGCTTGTGTGTTCATTATAAGCGCGATAATCAACCTGAATATATCTGTCAGAAGTTGAGTCCGCAACAGGACGGTGACGTACCCATACAGCCCCAACACCTCCGCGAAAATCAGCACAAGCACCATCGTCACAAACACTTTTGATTCTTGCACATATGCTCTTACACACTGCCGTTTGGTCAGAAACGTCGTCGGTGCTCGAACAGGCGCTGCGTACCGAGTCTCCGACATATCCTATTGCATAGCCGGCGGCAAGACCTGTCAGTCCGCACGCCAATCCTGCGCTCAGATGAACCACTCCAGCAAAGAGAGAGTAGTCCGTTGGTTTTACTGTTCCACAATGTTCACGTTCGGAACCGTGACAAAGGTGAATTTGACGTACTTGACCCAGCAATGAGGACAGACACCACGAGGCCGTACACGGCAATAATACCAGACATGACGACGGGTATCAGTGACTAAACGTTTATAAATTACAAACATGCATAGTGACTGACACACGCACCTTCATGATAAGTTCGGGACGAAATTGTCCCATGCCTGCAATCCCTATCCCAGATTTCAACGTTCCAAATGCTGCACCTGCGGCTGTTTGGGCAGCCCAAACGGATAGGTCAGAAACCATTATGACGAGTGGTGTGACGTACTGCTGAATATCATCTATGCGCGCGTGTGGTAAATCAAAACGAGACAATAATCACGAGACAACTCACGGCAGATGCAACGCCCGCAAAGCCAAAAAACGGCGAGTAGGGCGGACAGGTCGACATTGCTGCCTGTTGGCGACGAGAACAAGGTGTGACGCGGCGTGACAGCTTTAGCCAGGAATGTTTGCACTCCTGCACCGCACGAGGCTTTGATCCATACCTGCTTAACGCGAAGTGGTTTGGACGGTTCGACATGCTGCCGTTGTTGCTCCTCATGTCGGCCTTGCTGGCCGTCATCGCCTATTTGACAGGCATGGTGCCTCTGACGTTTTCGTCTTCGAGTGAGTGTTCTTGTTTTTGCGTTACTGCGCTCAAGCATGTTTATGGCGTCTCTAGAAAATATTCTTGATCATTTTTCACTGTTCGGCTCTGGTTTGCTCGTGGGCACGGCTCTCGGAGTGATTTTGCCAGAGTAAGCTGCAGTTCTTCCATTCATAGTCTTAGCGCTTAAACTTTTTAGAGGTATCGAGACGTTAATCAGAACCAGAAAAGACGATGATCATCATCTTGCCCCAACCATTGCATTACCCCTGCTCTTGGGATTCTCACTCATGTTTCTTATGGATCAATTTATCGCGCCACACGCGCATTCTACCGATGCTCAAACCAAGCATTCTGCTCATTTGCCGCGTCATACGTCGGGTGACACCACCGTAGACTTTGATGCCGAGCTAACCGAGCTCGAACACCAAGAACTTGGTGATGCTGGCACTAGGCAAGAAAATAATCGCCGGACGTCTCCTGCCGCTGCTGCTGCTGCTGTTGGAATTAGCAGCGGTGTTGCATCAGCTAGAAATCAGGCAATATCTATCACCTTCGGTCTCGCGGTGCACTCGCTCGCCGACGGCATGGCGCTAGGGGTATCGTCTTTGACAGATTCAAAATCCATATCACTGTCTACGGTTGTCTTCCTGGCTCTTGTCATTCACAAAGGTAAAGTATGATTGCATTTTGGAACATCATGTCCCATTAAGTCCAACTTTAGCGCCGGCAGCCATTGCACTCGCCTCTTCCCTGCTCGCGGCAGGTGTTCCACGAGGGGAATGTAAGAAGTACATCTTCATCTTTGCATTAGGAACACCTGTTGGAGCGCTTGCATCCTTCTTCCTATTCTCCTTCCTAGGTAACGACAAGACTAATTGGCCAGCTATCGCTTTACTTGCATCTGTAAGCTTTGAGCTCGATTGCAAATAACGGGCTGACGGTGGTTCTTGGTTCTTGTAGGGAGGAACATTCCTTTACGTTGCAACTGTCTTACAGTCGCCTTCGTATCAGGTTACTTCGGCGGTACCCATGCGATTAGGACGTATACTATATGTTATTGCAGGCATATTGTTACCTTTTGTGTTCGGCACTCTATTGGGACATCATCATTAGATTCCCTACTTGTACCAGGAATGTGCAGATGGATGCGAGCTACTTGTAGCATCTAAGAGGTGAATCAGGATCAAGACGTCGGCGCTTCCATCAACACATGTTACAATGCATATGTAAACGAATTGACAGGGATAAAATGCCGCAGCTGTCCCTTTCGTCTCCCACCAGGACCTCGATACCGACCGCCCTGCATGTGCCATGCTCAGCCATGTCGGTGACGGGATGTGGTTCGCCATAAAAATCATCATCTACTCGATTCTTTTCGTCCTCATTTTTTCACACTTTGGAGACTCGAATCCTAAACGAGTGGTGACGAGGGTACGGCCGCCAGCCTACCTGGCAGAATACAGGACAGCTCGTGCTCTGAAGGAGGAAAAACGTCGCATACGCCGAACGATCCAACTGTTTCCATTCGAAAAACTACCTCTTGAACTCCGCCTCGTCGTGTTATCGTACGCTGTGGGGACTGACAACCGAGCACTGATATCGCTCTCGTTAGTTTGCCAGCAAATGAGATACGACGTGTATCGCGAATGTCTACCCCAGCTTGCGATAACATTGACAACCAGACGACGACTACTGTCGTTCGACCTTTTTTGCTTTGACAATCCCAACCTTGCGCAATTTATTCGGCATCTGTGGATTTTTCCCTCGGAGGAAGAAGACCAGTTTCCATCTCGGAGGGTCATCGAACGATGTGTTAATATCATATCAGTGGCATGCGACACATGGGTGTTCGTTTATGGGCTTTGCTCAGGAGGGGAGAGATTTAAACACAGGAATTGCCGGAATCTCACCCTTTTCCAGAGCATCCGGAAGCGCCCTCTGCCAGTGCAGTCGTGTGCACCAATCTTTGACAAGCTCACGCATATACGAGTAGTCGGGGACATTGCGATGCCCAAAAGGTGTCTCTACAGCAACCTTACGCACTTTTCGTATGTATGTACGAGAGGTGAGGAAGCTCAATGTGTAAAGGCTCTGGAAAAGATCATGAGGAGAAAAGATGAACGGTACCCTCAGCTAAGGGTCGTGGTTGTGACGCAGCAGAGCCCCGCGCGGGGCGACCCAAGTGCGGAATTGGTTCCGCGGCAGGATCAGAATTTTCGGGTGGTTGTGTATTATGCACCAGATGAGGAGATAAAAATCTGGAGAGACGGCGTTCTTGGCAGGTCGGTGTGGGACAAGGCCGACGACAAGTAGTATTTTGTATCGCAGAATCACAAATTCGCAACTCTTGCGCAATGACTTTTCGGCAAAAACCGGAAGAGCTCCGCTATCGCAATTAAATATTAACGACCCAGCTTGCATCCCAATCGCCGCACAAATCCCCAACAACGACCAGCGACGACACTCACAACAATAGCGCTCGACACCGGAAGCGGGAGCAGGTCCCTGACGGCGGCGACACGCGAGCCAAAGGTATGGCAGCGCGCCGGCGCAAATGGACCGCCAACAGTATGATCGGCAAGTCGCTCTACTCGCGATTGTCGTCCTAGTGCTCAACATATGTGCAGCTGGTGCAGGGGGCGGCCTTGTTTCTAGTGTCGCTACCTGCCCGCTTGACGTTATCAAGACAAAATTGCAGGCACAACGAGCAGTGGTAGGGCAACCGGGATACCTCGGGATTGGCGGTACGTTCTTCGAAACGTGGCTGCTCGAGAGCCAGAGTTCTATTGAAAAACCTATAGATACCGTACGCAAAGTTTTTCGAGAAGACGGCATTCGTGGTTTTTACAGAGGCCTTGGGCCTACCATCCTTGGCTACCTTCCCACATGGGCAATCTACTTTGCAGTCTACGATGGTATCAAAACTTACTTTGGACAAGTGCCTCTCGGAGCGCCTCCGTCCTGCTCGGAATCAGATACCCCGGACAGATTATATCCAGCCGCACAAGTAAAAGGGTATCAACCCGTCATCCGTGAACATCCATGGTCGCTGCACATCTTATCCGCTATGGCTGCCGGCGCAACAAGCACGATATGCACGACACCTTTGTGGTTTATTAAAACTCGTTTCATGGTGAGTCCGTTCATCCCTTGCGCCCACCTTGTACACTCCGTTGCCACTGCCGACTCTTACGCCCCGCCGCTCCTTTCTCCCGTTTTATCATTTTCCAACGCTTTCCCTTTCGTAGACTCAGTCCCGCGAAGAAGTCAGATACCGCCACACGCTAGACGCTGCGATTAGGATTTTCCACACGGAAGGGCTTGGCGCTTTTTATCGCGGACTGCTGCCTAGCCTCCTGGGCATCCTGCATGTCGCCGTTCAATTCCCGATGTACGAGCAGCTCAAGGTCATGGCTCGTAAGTGTCCGTCCATCCATCCATCATTTCTCACACACGAGTTGACGTTCCCACCCCCCCCCCCCCAAAAAAAAAGAACGTGACTCGAACAAACCGCTCTCGAGTGAAAAAATTCTCATGTGTTCTGCCATTTCAAAGATGACGGCCTCGATCGCAACATATCCGCACGAGGTGATACGGACCCGGCTGCAAACGGAACGACGGCCGCTGTCGGACGTGTCGTCGGACGGGATGATCAAACCCTGGGGAGGGATCGTACATAGCACACGTAAGCTGATAAGAAAGGAGGGCTGGACGGGCCTTTACAAAGGTCTCTCCGTCAACCTTTTGCGGACGGTGCCCAACAGTGCCGTGACCATGCTGACGTGAGCGGGTCTCCTAAACCATTTTATCAGCATAACAGATCACTGACCGACGCTCTTTGTTTTTTTTTTTTTTTTGTTCGCATTCGTTCCTGGATACCCCCACGTGGGCAGTTACGAACTGTTGATGAGGCACTTGTCGTACTACC
The DNA here is from genome assembly GCA_023014405.1 of Amanita molliuscula. Classification (NCBI taxonomy): domain Eukaryota; kingdom Fungi; phylum Basidiomycota; class Agaricomycetes; order Agaricales; family Amanitaceae; genus Amanita; species Amanita molliuscula. The sequence goes on from JAEBUP010000006.1 coordinate 132,124, forward strand.
GGCGTTGACGTTTTTTTTATTTTTAATTCGGTCCCATGTCGGGCACCGTGTGTATGTGTGTGTGCGTCCGCGCGCGCGCGCGTGTCTACATTAACGTAGCGCCATCGCACCTTTTTTTTTTTTCGTCTAGATTTACTGTGGATCCAACGTGTTGCGAGCGTACTATAGCTGCCGCATGCACACCGTGGCATGCCCATCGTCGGTGCCTTTGTCTATTTCTGTCACCGTGACACCCAACCCTTGGACAGCATCGATCGATATATATATCTATGACTCTTTGTCAACGCAATCATGGAGAACTCTGGCCCGGGCTGGCACTCTGGAGTGTATGACCGCCGCCGTCCTTACCTTGAAATTTTTCTTGTCATAGAATCAACGATATGTATAGAGTATAATGGAATTATCATTTTTCAGTATTATGGAGAAGATAGCACGCTTCCCATGGCGATGTCTTCGCTGATATATGAATTTCAAGTTACGGTATCAACGGAGAAAGCTTGTTACATGTGGTCTGTCGAGTAGCGTAACGGAATGTTCCGCACACCCCGGATGAGATGGCCTCATGTCAAGCTTTTATTAAATAGGCTAGCGATATGTACCGCGGACATAGCAGTTAACCCACTCAAGACCGTTATAGAGTAGACAAAAAGGAAAAAAAAATAAGGTTAAACATCAGTCCAAGAACCACTGTACAAGCAGACTACTGTCTCTTATCTGTATCTGCGAAAATGAGACAATGAATCCTTCAGTCACCATCAACGCCCAACGTGTGATCTATAGAGATTGAGTAGAAACCAAAAAAAAAAGGCATAATACGTATTTAAGTATGGAGAAAAGACAGAACGGAACAGAAATGCCATGTTACTGCACCAATGGTAAAGGAGCGGACGGGCTAGCATGTGCAGCACCTAACAGTACGGAGTAGTTAGCGTCGGATCCACCACGGGACGACGTGATAGGAGTGATCATAGGTGTAAACACCAGACGAGGAAGAAAAAGTTCCGAATAGTAACAAAAAGATGAACGGCAAGGCCAATTAACAAAACATCAAAAACGCACCATAAAAGTATGTAAATGGTTTGGAAAGGTTAAGACCCTGAAGGGTAAGGCAACAGACACGATTGCGGGATTGACGCGGCGGCATGGTCTAGGTCCGAGAAAGAGGATATGGCACTTGAGGGTCCGAAAAGGGGAGGATGACGACAATGACAACTTGCAACGGCACAGGTGGGACCAGCACCAAGCCTCCAGAAGCACCAGGTCAGGTCATCCATGCTCGCACGTACTGCGCAAGCAAAGCACCGCCTTCGAAAGCTCATGCACATGAAAATGCTAAAAAAAAGTGTGGCGGTCAAAAGGTATAAACGAAACAAGGGGTAAACAAGGGGGAATCGTATGAGTATACCAAGGAAAAAGTATAAAACGCCTTGATCCATTTTGGATTCCGGTCAAGAATGGAAACGGATAGTGGATCGGTGTGCCTGCGTAAGGTGTGAAATCCAAGCAGGATATAAAAAGGATAAGGAAGTCCATATTAAGCGTGATGTAAAGCTTGATTGCGAGCGTGGGTGGTTGAAGGATGCATGTGATGCGATGGGATTGGAAGTGTGTTGGAACTGGCACGAGGCAATAACAGGGTGGGGTCTGGCAGATTGGCGTCAATCTTGGCAGCGACGTCGATTCAGAGTGTGAATAATCGATTAGATTGCTGACCCAAGACCAAAAGTTTAATAGTCAAAGAATATGTGAAGGGATACAATGCACCAGTGACGCCGACGAACGCAAGGAGCTTGAAAGGACACCAAGAGTGAAGCACACTTTATCCGACGACGTTTAATGGAGAAAGGAGGGTAGGCAATGCAAGGATGACGACAGTTGGATGGGGAAGTTGACCGGGTGGCAAGATGACTGGATGTACGGCGGCGCCGGGGGTCACGGATGAGGTTAAGGCGGTGGCAGTAACGTAGAGGTGGCAGGTGGGGGGCAGCATTATTGGGTCATTGACAAACGTCACAAGGGTATCCGTTGATGGGGGAAAAGAGGGGGGGAAAAGGTAATAAGCTACAAGTTCCAGCAAGAGAGAAGAAACGTAGCGGGGACACAGCAAAGTCTGTCGATGCAAAATAACAACAACGTTGGATAGCGAACAACAACGACAGGACAAGAAGGATGCGAGCAGCAATTTTTGGTTACAATGGCATGGTGTGCGCAAGCGTTCGGCCTGTGCAGGCGTGTCCCGGGAACGCAAACGAATCGCACTCACCAAAAAAATTATACACACAACCAAATGAGAAATGATGAGAGGAGATCTCTCTTATTCCCGTTGACGTGGACGGTCTTGGGTGTTGTCCCCATTGTCGCTCAGAGTCTCCACTCTGACCCCTCTTGATGAACTGACGCTCCGGATGTCCCTTCCCTCCTCGGCCAACTCGCGGGTGATCAAGTCTTCTTTCGGCTCTGGTTCATGTATATCTTCCTCCACTGGTCCTGTAAAGTCGGGCTTTCGCAGCATCTTTCTAAATGCATCTGCCATAATTGCCGCATCCGCACCGCTGAATGGACCGGTGTCGGCAGCACTGCCTGGGCGAGAAATGGTCGATGCACCGTCGTGAAGAACACTGGGCGGGATGCCAGCTTGATGTCCAATTGAACTATGGGCCTGGGCCGAAAGTGGAGCAGCAGCTACGACGGGTGACTGTTGCTGAACATTTGCCATCATTGGTGAGGCAGAACCCATGGAATTTCTGTTGGAATCCATTTGCTGCCGCCTACGTAATCGTCGGAGGACAAGGAAGATGAGGAGGCAAATTGCAGCGATAGCCAAAAAACCCAAAACGACGATGACGGCGATGGCCCAGCTATGAAAGCCAGAGCTGCCGTTGGAATTCTGCAGATGACCAGGATGGGTGGTGGTAGCGGCTGTCAGAGTAGCTGTGAGTGACGATAGCGAGGCGAGAGATGCTGATGCGTGAGAGGCAGATTCAGCGGATGCTGACGCACGTGAGGCAGATGCGGCGGACGCAGATGAGGAAGCGGCAGCGGCAGATGAGGATGATTCTATGGATGCGAGGACTGAATCGGCATAGGTTGTTTCTGCAAGGGGACAGTCAGAGAGCCGCCGATGATGTCAGCGGTCGATCACATACGGACTGCAGAAAAAATAGCCTGCGGTTGCTGACTGCCGATGGAACCGTTGAGAGGCACATTGTTAGGTGCTATGATCCAAAAGAAGGGATATGCAATGTTTGAGCCGTTCCACTTGGTTCCATCGTCGCCCCACCAAGAGTCGTCCACATGAGCTCTGGTAAAGCCAGCCTGGCCAAATGGATTGGTGACATTTGTTTTGCTAAGCACTTGGCGGAGGGAATCAGCGCGGAAGAGGTATATGTTGACCAGGCCGGTGTACTGATAGGCGGGCAGACGGGAATTCCCTGGCAAGGGGTGAGGCGGAAAGGGCAAGGTGGGGCTGAGAGGACGTACAAACGAAGGTGGCCCACTGATGCTGGGGTATGATGGTATCGTTTGTGGGAAAGCAGGAGAGGATGTTGTTTCCGGAGAAAATCTCGCACTCAGTCTCTGCGTTTGCTGTGGGCAGCAGTGAGGAGAGGGCGGAGAAGCGAGAAAGAGAGAAACGCACCGACTTTGTCCTGATCAGCGACGACCTGGCGGGCGCGCTTCGAGGTGGACGCACTGGGCTGGAACGAAGGAGCAGGAGCGGGCTCACGCTTATGGCGGCGCTGGCGGGGCAGAGAGGGCGGGGAAGTCTGCACGGGGAACGGATTATGGGCCGGCATGGCGTAGGATGGACAGTTAGCGGCAGCCACCAGAGGGCATGAGCGGGCAGAGCGGCGGCGAGCTTGCGGAGGGCGATGAGGGAGCGTGGCGACCAACGTCGTCCCAACAGCGACTTTTTCTCACACGGATCACGCCCCCAGCCACCCCCGGAGTTAGGCCGACCATCATGAATCATGATCCCTGTAACGTGTAAGCGATGGATATATTACACCCAGCCCACCCGTCGCGCCTCGCATACAGCCATGCCAGCCCTCCGACTCTCCAGCCTGCGCACCCGGTCGCTGGCCAGGCTGCAGCAGGCACCATGCCGCAGCCAAACACCGCCAAATATTCCTCGACGCCGCACAACGCCGATGCGGCGCATCGTCGACGCCCGCCCGCCATGTCGCTACCGCCGGAAGTCTGCGCGCTGATATGCCAGCAGCCGTCGCTGAATAGAAAAGACCTGCGTACTCTGTGTTCTGTTTCCTGTGCTTTCCGTGCCGAGGCCGAGCGTCTGCTCTACACTCACGTCTGTCTCCGCACCCTTCGCCACATCCGTTCTTGGTGCGTATCGCTTGCAACTCGTCCTCATCTTGCTGCCCGCGTCCTCTTTCTCTCTCTCTCTATGCCTCCCTCCGTGGACTTTGCCGCGGCTGATTATTCCCTCCTTCTCTACGCTCTTGGAGCTTGCACCGACCTCAAAGAGCTTCAGTTCCTGAGTGACGGCCGCTCGCTAGAGGGCGACGCCAGCAAGACCTTTTTCTTGGAAGGCAACCCATGGCAACTTTTGAAATTCACAAATTCATATTTTAATCCCGCCCTGCTGCGTTTCTTCTTTGAATCGCAAGCCAACATGCAAACCCTCGTTATACGAGCTCGGGAATTCGAATCTCCCAAACCAGTCTATCTTCCGCGCAATCTGACCACCCTGGACACCTCCGCGGCGGTCCTTCGGTCCGTCGCAAATGCCTCTGGGCTGAGGGTCAGGCGATTGCAGTACCATATGGCCCATACCCGTGGCACGGATGAGCTTCCTACCTTTGTGGCGCTCGCAAGGTTGAGCCACTCTCTCACAACTCTGAGTATCGTACGTCATGGCATCGATGAAGGAATGGACGTTGCAGTCGTCGCTGCTTGCATAGCTGCCCAGTTGCCCCAATTGCGTTATTTTAGGTTGATGGACAATACCATCAGGGTACGTCACCTCCTTGTTCATCCCCGTAACCACTCACTCCTGTCTTTTCAAGTCCCAGGACTCCCTCGTCCCCCTCCTCCCTTTCACCATCAACTTTGAACGCATCGAAACCTTCATTATCAAACCAGCCACTAGGTTGCGCGAGGACGATGAGATCCTCCTCTGCATTTACCGCGAGCTTGATACCGAACACGGAAGGTCCAGCGCCGCCATGCGGATCATGCAAAACCTCCCAACTCTGAAATTCCTTTCATTCGTCTTGGACCAGGACTATGGCTTCGAAAGAATCGACGGAGATATGATAATCAGTCTCGGTGTCATCAACCTGGATTCAAACAACTGGATGGAGGCTTGAGCAATGATTTTTCCCATGCTCATCAAATTCTGCCTCATACCCCATATGCATTATGCTTTTTTTGTGTACTAGTCCCGAAAGTACAGTACGCGCGTGTTAGTGATTAATTTATGTTTTCCGTCGCTTACGTCTTGATCTCCCTTCTTCAATTTCCATCTCCCTTTTAGCCTTTTGCCCAACGAGTCTCATCACTTCTTTCTTCCTTTCCTTTTCCTTCTCACCCTTTTTCTTTTCTTCCCTCTCCATCTTTTTTGCCTTTTCAGCTGCTTTTTCCGCCTTTTTTTCTTTCCTACGAACGATCTTATCTTTCCGCAGTGCCCTCATTTGTTGTAGCAACGCTATAGCCTTCTTCTCCTCGGGTTCCATGACAACCGCTCGTTTCTGAAGATATGTCTTCTTCGCTTGTGCCCTCATCAGTTTTGGTTTCGACGCATAAGGCAACGCCGCCTGCAACCTCTTGGGTATTACAAGTGGGTTGAAATTACGCGCTGGCCGCTCAATTTTCTTGTATACGGAGTTTATGTTCCTGGGAGGCTTTAGCCCTTCATTGTGCCTGACTTGGCCTGTAAGACGCATCCCCGTCCAACGCGCTTTGTCGGAGAGGAGGAGCGATGTGACAGGGTTGTAGAATTTGCATGGGGTGATGGAATACCATGCTCGGAGGAATATAACATCTGTTATGTGATTCCATCAGCGGGTGCCTTTAGAATGCGGACTCGGCATACGCACCGCTCATAAGCACCTTATCCTCAAACGTCGCCCTGAACGCACCATCCGGTTTCGACAACGCCTTTTTGACCTGACCTCGGATTCCAGATACGGTCCGAATATTCGCACCTTCAAATTTGGCAACTTCCAGAGCGCTAGAAAACATGTCTTTAACGAATGCCGTGTTTTTGAAAATCTTGAACGGGACCCCAGTCAGCTTGATTTTTTTCACGATCTTTACTGATCGATCAATATCTAAAACCACGCCTGTAGCGCTTATCCGGAATCCAGGTATTTCCCCCTTAAGCGAGTTAAACGCGCAGAAGCCAGTATTAGGAACAGCGGCCGGACCATAAAAGGTTGCATAACAATGCATGTGTTCAGGTGTGTACTTTAGCATGCGCATCCGGATAGAGTGATCGTCCAGCGAATATACTGGCATGGTTTGGAATCTCCTCCAGCCAAGGGAAAAGATCAGCGGATCATTCGTCTTGAGCGTCTTTGCAAACCATCGATGCCTCTTGATACGAACTTGCACATACCCCATCCTCTCCTCGGCAGCTAACAGACCACCAACTATCACAGGATATCGCGCATCAAAATGGTTTATGAATTCGCATGGTACGTTTGAAACTTCGATCCGCATGTATTGACCAGGTCGATACCCCTCCACAAGTGCACGTGCCGCTTTATCAGCGACAGACTCGAATTCAGCGCGATTGAGGGATAGCTGACGGGCAATCTCCTCTTTCTTTTCGGTGTAGAAGTCGGTATTAGGACCAGAATCTGGGTCATCGTATTGCTCATCAAACTTGCGTTTGAGAGCTTCCTTTTTGGCAGCTAGAGCAGCCGCACGTGCTTCAGGAGTGTCGTCCTTGACTCGTTCGTCCCCGCCATCGATAGAATGCGAATCCTCGTCGGCATCGTCTCCATCCCCAGGGGAGGGTGATCCTTCAGTTGGATCTCCACCGGTAATGAAGAGGTGTCGAATAGATTCTAGCATTTCTCCGTCTTCCCACTTGTTTAGTTTATCTTTATCCAGTGGTTCCTTGCTCATGTCTAACTCCACTTCTTCGGTTTGAGATTTGGATTTCTTCAGCGTGAAGAAGTCATCATCCTCTATCCGCTCATCCGCCACAGCGGGTCTCTGTTCTACAGAGTCGCCGAGAATCTGCTCGGGCGTCAGACTCGAGCTGTAAATTAGATTTATCCAGTCCATCCGCTTGCTATGCCGGGAAGACAGGGCCGCTTGAGCTTTAGCGGCCAGATTGGCCTTCCACCGCGGAGCACTGTCCTGATCGTCGCCTTCCATATCTGGCTCCTCAGCGCCATCCCCATCACTAGGGACGCCGACATCCCCATCCTCTCCATTAAAATGGACGCGTTTGTTTTCAATGTATTGATTCCCATCTTCGCCGGCATCTCCGAGATCAGAGTCAGACTCGGCATACTCGACGGCACCCGATGCCTTTAATGAAACAGAAGGCAAAGTGCGTGTTGGCTTCCGCCGTGAAGTACGGCCGGTGTTCTGTAAATTGGAAGAGGACGAAATGTCTTGATTTTCACCCTCGTCGTCCTCTTCTTCTGGGGAGCCAATCCCAGGATCTTCCTCTTCTTCATCCGCTTCGGAGCCGCTCGCTTCCATATCCAGATCCTCATCTTCCGAGCCGCTTTCATCTTTGTTATCTGGTTCAGGAGCTTGAGGAGATCTGACAGTCAAGTATTGAGAAGAGGAGCCCAGGAGGCGGATTTGACTCTTCGCGACGGCATCCTCAAGTGTGGCGCCGGCATCCTGCAGGTCCATCACCATCTGCTCACCCTCGCCTTGTGGAGCTGCGGAGCATGGTTAGTGGGTCAAGGATGGATACATACACGTGCTGCGCACCATCGGCGTTTCCTCCTCTTGTGAAGCTGCCAGGAACATTAATCCATACGGCGTCTTTGTCGTACATGATGCCGCCCGCATCGCTCATAGGAGCATGAATTAACAGCTTCTGCTTTCTCACTCAGCTTGCGGCGCTTTTCACTGTCAACGTCTGGGAGAGGACACGGGTCTCTAAGAATCTCCACGGAATTCATGCCCACGTCTCCAACACCTGGCACGTGAATTTTGGTCCCAATACGAAGGTTGGTACCCCGAAGATAGCCATAGAGTGTCACTGTTCGGTCGCATTTCTCTTCGGACAAACGGATATCCTCACGTGGGGTGAGATCCTCCACGCGGTCGGCAAGAAGGTATGGATGGGAGTTGCGGAAGATGAGGGGCCGAAATTTCATGACGGAAATGAAGCGGGAGAGGTTGAGGATCTCCGTGTCCGGATATCGGCCATTGAGAACGCCGGAGAGATAAAAGAGTTTGGCACCCTGGTAGATTTCCGCCCAGAATCGCTTTTTTAAAGCCTTTTTAGTGGCTCGGACGACAGAGGCTTTCTTAATAAGGTCGAGGTGGGTGAGGACACCAATGACTTTTGGAAAGCCGTGGGCCTGGAGGACATTGAGGAATTCAAATGTCTCCTGTTATGTTTAAGTGTGGTCCAACAATGCTGGTCACTTATCGCCGCACCATTTCGAAACCAAAAGAGCCGTCGATCATAAGCAGGACAAGGTCAGCGATTTTGCCAATGTCGATCATGCTGTTAATGTCGTTATTACATTCAATGAATGTGAGACGACGTTTCTTGCTGCTGACAACGGTGATGGGACCCTTGGCGTCGGTCAAAGTTTGTTTGGTATATCGACGGACGAGACTCTTTAGTAGCGTTGTTTTGCCGACACCTGAAGGGCCGACTATGGCCACAATGACAGGCGGAGGCTCATCGTCGGGTGTCCGGTTTATCAGAGGAACATGAAGCCGTGTCTGGTCGAGCTCTGCCTTTCGACGTCCTTGCTGCTCAGCGCGACGGCCTGATTTTGGTGCAAAGGCCTATCTCAGAGCACATCAGATTGACAACTGGTCGAGAAATCCCACACCTTTTCATTGTTGCCTTTCTGTTTTTCCTTGCCCTTCTTCTCCGAGGGCCTGTGCGGCTTGTGCTTGTGGTCCATGGAGCAAACTAAGCCCGAGATTAGGGTTACGGAACGCGGTCACGTGAGAAGCCACGGGCGAAGCGTTGAATTTCGATTTGTGCCACGCAGAATGGACGCCTCCATCCGCGAGGACGAGCTTGAGCACAACCGCATCCTTCTCGAGCGAAATCTTCAGATGCAGCACACGGAAACCTCTTTTCTTTTCTCTTCCACTGGTGGCGATGACCAGGATAACGATATCGAGTATGCTAGACACAACTCGGCCCCATCGCCAGAATTCGTGGCACACGGGAACGCGTACGCCGATGACGCCACGCATAGCCACCTTCACACATGGTCATACCGCACAGGCGAAGACGAAGAGGGTGTTTATCCGTATGGGGAGAGCATTTCAACAACTAATCATCACGCCAGCGGTGTTACATTAACTGCAGGCCTGGCAGGGACTCGGAGCAGAAGAGGCGCAGACGCCAGTTTTAGTGGTGCAGAATATGACCCAGAACGTCCCATTGACGCCATGATCGCCGGTGTTGAGAAATTGAGCTTGTTCAACCACACTGAGCCTTCCAAATCTAAACGCTCTGTCAGTGGCCTTTTTCTCTGCTTATGCGCTGTCATTGACGTCGGAAAAGAACATTACATTTGACCCGCTCATTGTTGACAGTACTGCCGAGCTGGACCGTATCCTTGAGTCGGGTCATCAACCACCGCCTTCTCTCCGATCGCGCGATAAATCAGCATACCAGCACTCTCGTTCCGTTCGGTTGCGCTCGCCACCGCATTCTTCAACCGTAATTAGCTCCGACGAAGAGAATCACCATGCACATAGAGGAGACTCTCGACCAAAGGCTCGCGGATGCGCTCCGTCGCGTTTCTTTTTCGCCCAAGCGGCCTCACAGCCCTCATTCTACCCCTCATGCCTCTTCTTCGCAACTTCCAAGGAGCAACACATCCACGCATAGGCGCGACCCTTCTTCTCCATTGGCTCGCGTAACAACGAAGTCTGATAGTCAAGATTTGACGCAAGATATTCCAACGCCTAGACCTACGCGACGGACTTCCCCACCTCCAGGTGCAGCGTCTTCCTCAACCAGAGTTGCCAGTCAGCCTCCGGCATGGCTTCGACAAGCGACAGCCTTGTCCAGCTCCCTTACGAAATCTGTCCGCGGAAAAGCCGGCGAGTCAAAGCGCCAGAGCAGCAGCAAAAGTCGTCAGCGTATGAATGAAGATGAGAATGAGCGTGATAGAGAAGATGACATACTTGCACGGCCATCATCCTCACATCCCATTTCCCGCCATGTTCCAAATCATAGGCAGGCAACGCCCTTGCGAAAGTCATCTTTAAAGGTGTATGCAGGAACACCACGCTTCGGCAGAGTCCAGCTGCCGGATGTTACTGGTCTAACGAGTGCTGTCGAGTCACCGGCCAAGATGGGACTTGCAGACGGCGACTATATGAGTATGGCCGCATTACGTTCAGACGAGACAACTGTAAGGGAAGTCGAAGGTGAGTAAACAATGTAATTCAATTCTACGCGACTAAGATGTCTACTAGTTCGCCTCATAAGAACCCTCAATGCCGTACAATCTCGCTTGGAACATCTTGAGGAAGAAAACGGCGTCTCTCGCCGACGTGTGCGTGAGTTGGAATACGAACTGGAGGACTGCAAGCGAGAAGTTTTGAGAGAGCGCACAAAGTTACTTGAAGAAACTGCGGAACTGTCGGGCGTGATACAGGCTGCGAACATTGTACGCACACTTGGAAAGAAGTCCTTGAAAGGAAAAGGGAAGGCCAAGGAAACTGTAGGAACAGATTGTTTTCAAATTTTTTCACTATCTGATTGCCAACGGTAGGCGGCCACAAACGCGGCGAATCTCAGCGCGGCAGAGGAAAGATACCGCGAAGCCGTTGATGAGAAAAAGGGTCAGCACCACTCCATTTTACATTTGTAATTTGGCTCATAGCTTCAATAGCCCTTGAGGCCCTGGTTGTGTCGCTCCGCTCCCATTTGACGCGTCTTACATCAGAACTCTCGGAGCACCACGCTATGTTGATGGAGCTTCGCTCTTTACGGGAACAAGATGCTACTGCGTTACGCGAAAAGTTGACCGAAGTGGATAACCTCAAAAATGAAGTTGAACGTCTCGCTGGTGAAGTCGAGGTACTCCGAGGTGTTGTTGAAGAAGGTCTGCGCGAGCGGCGCAGGCCAGGAAGGGATCTAAGCGTCGATGCGTCCATTGCGCCTGAAGATCGAGCCACGTCCGTCCACGTAGAGGACGATCCGGATGACAACGCCACTCATGGTACTGAAGACGAAAGCGGCGACGGGAGTGGTAGTGATATGGGGGACAACCGTCCTGATAACACCCATACGGTTGCAAATGACGACGATCCATGGTCCATCGATGGGTCCTCAAGAGCCAATACCACCGCTAATCCTAACAACACCGACATGCACAATAACAGCGACGCGCCAGCTGGCATTACACGCCCTGATCGTACCATGCGCACTGACCGTGCCTCGCTCGGTTCAAGTATGCCCGCCCTCGGTATATCAACAGCCTCTAATGGGTCTGCCCTCACGACGCAAACGAATGCAGCGCGGGCCAACACGACCATTAGTACGGTCGATGACGGATACTCCTTTGGCGAGGAAGAGAGAAACCGTATTGAGGCAGATATGGAGGAGAGAAGGTCTTTCCGCGGCTCCTTCGATGCCTCGAGGCTGTCGATCTCTCCCCGCCCAACACTGGGCTCACCTTCATTGCAACGGAGGACAATAGGTAAAAAGAGACAGACAATGATTGAGAATGTTAGCAGCGACAATGAAAGAGACGTAGTGGATCTAGCACGCGAGACGAGAACACGGCCGCGACCAGCTACGCCCACATCACAATCGCAATTGTCCGAACGGGCGCCGGCTCCTACACCTTATCATGCCATGGCTGGTCCCGAACCAGCTCTTAGACATCCGCAAAAGGCCCCGTTCGAGTCCCATCGGCCAAGTTGCAAGGATGATGCAAAGTTACCAGACACGCCATTCCCCCAAATTCGAGGGGAATATCTCGAACGACTCTTTTTCTCTGCGCCTGAGCACGATGCTCGTACTTGTACGACATGTACCCGGCGTAGGAGGCCAGCGAATGCGCACACCCTTGAGGGAGATAAGTATGACAGGCCCGCCAAACGATGTGATGGCGAAGAACAAAATGATGATACTATTGGGCAATTGTTGCCCTCGCGATATGATCGGTTCCTCATGACACGCAAGGGGAAACAGAAGGATGGTGAGCCGTATAGGATCGCGAGCGGCTCCGGCCAGAAAAGAGATGACCCAGAGGACGAAGGTTTCGCCGAAGGGTCGTCAGAAGAGGCTACAGCTCTCCGCAGTGGAAACAGAGACAAGGGCAAGCAACGCGCCGTCGAAGTGGAAGAAGTGAGGGAGATGGCGAAGACTATTGGAGAGTTGGGTTTGCCACCTCAAACTGTCGTAACGCGCGTGATCAGAGAACTCGAAGACGATTTTACCCATTATAAAAGGTTTGTGACCCATCTCATTTACGAGGCAGGTCGCTGATAGTTACGGTCGCTTAGTATCTATTGCGAACTTGCGGATCGGTATAAGGATATGGATGCCGTATCTGAAGTGCGGAGAAGAAACATTTTGGCCGAACATTTGAAGGAAGTAATAAGTATTTTGGAGCAGAAGGTGATGCATTATCATCCTCGCTAGCAAGACAACTATTGATCGACGATATGCAGGGTGATCAAATTGCATCTTTATATGATCTATTATCGTTCAAAGACAAACCCGTTACGGAGTCGGTTGTGCCTAGCAAAACCGGGTCGTGGGGGCGAAAGACATTGTGGTCCAAGAAACCATAGGACAATATTGTAGTATATTTTGTTGTTACATTACATTTTGATCAACTCCAATGAACCAGTGCAAACTTCAACAAACAAACGCGACACGGTTGAACTTCACTACGTGTAATACTGGCCGCAAGACCAGACGACATGGCCTCCGTCGGCACAGTAACAAGACAAATTGCGGCTCTGGAAATATCAGCGAAGACCTCGACAGCTAACAGTAACCCGAATGGCGCTGGGACGTCCCGCCCTCTAGGTCACATCAAGCAACCAAGCCAATCCAACGTCGCCAAACTACTGACGAAATACGCCGCTCCCAATCCCTATCCATCAGCCAAACCCACAAACCCGTCATCTCAGCCACGGACACACGCAATCCAACCATCACAATCCCAGTCGGTAGTGGGCGTTACTCATCCTGACCTTGACATCGGTAACTACGACGGGGGGTTGGAACTCGAGAACGAGAAACGGGGGGAGAAAGTATACGGTGAGGCAGCTCAGGACTTGGCGTTAGATTCAAGTATAGCTCGGTCAGTCGTGCATCTCCCCGCTTCAGGGTACAAGTACCTCGTCTGATTCTTATCTACAGCAGATCGCCTACCCGAGAATGGAGCCTACACGAATTTGATATGGGTCGGCCGTTGGGCAAGGGTAAATTTGGGCGCGTCTACATGGTCCGGACAAGGTGCGAGCCAAAGTACATCCTGGCCCTCAAAACCCTCTACAAATCCGAGATCGTCCACGCCAAGGTTGAAAAACAGATCCGCCGAGAGATCGAGATACAGCAGAACCTTCGGCATCCGAATGTGCTGAGGTTGTACGGCTACTTCCACGACGAGAAGCGGATTTTCCTTATGCTCGAGTTTGCGGGCAAGGGTGAGCTATACAAGCAGTTGAGCAAGTACGGGTGTTTCTCGGAGAAGAGAAGTGCGAGGTACATCGACCAGATGGCGGACGCATTGGTTTATCTCCATGGTAAACATGTGATCCACCGGGACATAAAACCGGAGAATCTGCTGCTGGGGATCAATGGCGAGCTCAAGATTGGCGATTTTGGATGGAGCGTTCATGCACCCGGAAATAGACGAAAGACTTTGTGCGGAACGTTGGACTACCTCCCACCTGAGATGGTGGAGGGGAAAGTCCATAGCGAAAAGGTCGATTATTGGGCACTAGGCGTGCTAACATACGAGTTCCTTATTGGGAACCCTCCGTTCGAGGACCGGAGTAGTGTGAACAGTGCGTATCGTTCATCGCCAACTGAGCATTCCATGGTTGACGGTATGTCTAGATACGTACCGGCGTATTGCCAAAGTTGATCTTCGTTTTCCTGCCACGATGTCTTCTGACGCTCGGGACCTAGTATCCAAAGTGAGTATCACCATCCGCTATCAAGGCGGAATCCGATGAAACGATTTGCTAGCTCCTCCAATACGACCCGGCAAAGCGGCTTCCGCTTGATGAGGTACTCAAACATCCTTGGATTGTGAAATATCGTCCAAAGGGTAGGTAGATCAGCGTATGATGTGACAATTACTTTACTGCCCCGTCGTTGTATCTTGTCCAACTAGAATCTTTGTTTTCATTTTCAAATTGCGTTCTGAATTTGTTTTATCTAGTGTACGAGAATTTTTGGCTTTTGTACCGAATGCCGACCTCGTTTGGGGTTCCATTATACGTGTTGTAACAGGAGGCAGAGGGAGCTCTCGGAGCAGCTGCCTCAAATAAGTTGTTTAACCTAGCGTACTGTTGACCGTTGCAGTGTGGCAACTTGCAGATAGTTTTCTTTCTTTTCTTTTTGATTCAGTTCTGTGTCGTTTTACATAGTATATACGCAATCCGGCAGTCATCTGACCGGAAGTTAGCAGTAGTTTACTCTACCTATTTTGATTAATGTATATTTCTATTCGAAAAAAAAAAAAACCTAGCGTACTGTATCACGATGAAACTGTAAACGCTCCTTAAATCGGACTTACAGGTTATATTTCACGATCAGCTTCATTTTTTGATGAGAATCCCCTTTGTTTTCGTGACGCCCTTCCATGGTCAATCTCCAGCGCCTTGTGAGCCAAACGAAACCGATGGTCAGTGACATAGGGCCCGCTTTACCCCGAAGCCGCTGGCAACACTTGAAGCCCAGCGCGTCGCTCGCGTCCGTGAACACCGACTTGTTAGGTCTCGCCAGCGTGCCAATGCACGCCTTACTCGTCGCTCGCTCAATCCCGCGGGGGACTTCTAAAGTCCTCACACTAGTTGTCCGCAAATGGCGCGCAGGCCTAGATCCTGCCTCTTACATAGAATTCCCTGCCTCCATACTAGGGTTTTGGTATCGCGTATAAAGTAGTTACAGTTGCTTTCTTCTCCCCCCTTCAACTGGGGTCGCCCCGACTAACATGTATTAGTCTTTGGGAAAGAAAAAAAAAAAAAAAAAAAAAAACAGAAAAAAAAGATGGTCGTGACATAGCGTGACAACGCTTCTTTCCGCGTACCATCACAGACTCTAGGACAGACTCTAGGATCGTGGAATTTACTTTCGGACAGCAAATATAACTCAACCATGTTTCAGGGTGCCCACCACCTCGCCCTACACTGGTGCCACATTCAATGATATCAAGGGCAATTATAACTATGTATGTCATTTGTTGTTATGTATATTATCTATTATCTGACACAACTTTGATCAGACTCAGAATACATATGGTTCGTGATGCCTTTGCTTCTGAAATGCATGAATTCAGACATAATCCTAGTTGATGCTGATGATGCTCTTGGTATGTGCTACATATGTGTGGTAGTTGCACATACTGACTCGGACACAATTTTTATGATAAAAGGTATAATTTACTAGTTTAGAGAAAGGTGAAGAGAAATTGAATCTTCTAGTAGAGAAATACAGGAAGTGGTTGGCTGCCCCCAATCCTTCCATCAATCACAACATTGCCTAGAGACAAATGGCATGAAGATACTGGAAAATGGCTTCTCGAGGATGAAAGATATGTAACCTGGAAGAAGAGCAAGAATGCATTCATGTTTATCAATGGAATCTGTGAGTAGTATGTTCAATAGAGATAAAGTAGATGGTGACTATTTTAACAGCTGGCTGTGGAAAAACCATCATATGGTATGTTCATGATGTCCTCATGGCAGTTGCTCATGGATTATCAAGCTCCACTATCATTGAGGATCTCAAATCTATCAGTCATCTCCCTGAATCAGGCTTGGCCTATTTCTATTTTGATATCAATGATCAAGCAAAGCAAACCACTACAAGCCTCCTCTCAGCTATAGTTCTGGCACTGGTTGCTGAATCTGGAGTCCAGAATGCATTGCTTGACCTTTATCAGAAGTACCACCAAGTGTATAGTCCCACAACAGTTGATCTAGTGGATATGTTGCTAAAGCTGTTGAAAAGCTTTGAAAGAGCATATGTTATTATTGATGCTCTTGATGAATGCACTGAATATGATCAGTTGGACAAGGTTCTCAAGAAAATTGTTGGACATTGTCACCTTTTGGTCAGTGGCAGGAGGGAGCAGCACATTCTTACAGCTCTCCAGACCTGTGATCCATTGGAGATTGTCTTATCTGAAGATCTAGTCAAAAATGATATTATGAAATATGTCCATGGTATATTTGAGGCAGAAGCCAAATTGAAGAGGTGGTGTAGTGTTGGAGGGGAAGACATCCAAGAAAAGCTTGTTCAGGGTGCTAATGGAATGTATGTATTCACAGTTGCTGAAGTTACAGAGTCTGATTAATTAGCAGGTTCCGTTGGATTGCCTGTCAAATTGACCAACTCAGAAGGTGCCGCAGCCAAAAGGCTGTCTTGATTTCCTTGCAAAATCTTCCAAGAACTCTAGAGGATATATATGACCAGATTCTTCAGAGAATCAGTGAAAGTGACATTCCCAATGCCATGGTGCTCCTTCACTGGCTAGTTTTGGGCATGCAACCTTTGACATTTGATGAACTCAGAGTTGTGGCTTCATTTGACCCAAGCACAAAAACTTTTGATCCAAGCCTGACCTTGGCAGACCCTGGTGATGTGATGGAGATTTGCTCAAGTTTGGTAATAGAAGGAGAAAAAGATACAGTTACTCTTGCACATGCATCTGTGAAGGAATACTTTTTGAAAGCACCAAGAATGTTGGGTGGTCAGCAACTGACCATCTGTCAGACTCTTCAAAGCCATGCATTGATCACAGAGTCTTGTATAACTTATCTGCTGGAGCTGGACCATAGCCTTCATCAAACAATATTAGCAGAACACCATCTGGCAGGATATGCTGCTAAATGTTGGTTTAAGCACTATAAATCTTGCAAGAGAAATATTGATCTGGAGAAACTCTTATTGCTTCTGTTCCAACCTGGTGGTGAACCCTTCTTGAGTTGGGTGAGATTGTATGATATTGATGCTGATGGACAAACTTGGCTCCAGAGGCCCAAACAACACATTGCAACATCCTTGTATTATGCATCCTTGCTTGAGCTTGATGATGACATTGTTGCCAACATTGCCTCAATGACTGATGATATCAATGCTTCTGATGGAGGAAAGTATGGGAGTCCCTTACAGGCTGTAGCATACACAGGCAACTTGAAACTCTTGCAAATACTCTTGGATAAGGGTGCAGATATTGATATGGAAGGAGGACATTATGGAACTGCTCTCAAAGCTGCTGCATGTAACAATCACATTGAAGCTGTCAAGTTCCTCATTGAAAATGGAGCAGATGTCAATGCAGATGGTAGAACAAGCATTGAAAAAGCAGCAAGATATGGTGCTCATGGATCCATTGTCATCAAACTCCTAGACAATGTTGTGACTGATGATGATGGGGTGTATGGCACTGCCCTTCAGGTTGCTATAGAGTGTGGTCATGTAGAAGTTGTCAAATTTCTTTTGGACAATGGAGCAGATGTCAATGTTAAATCTGAGAATTGTGGCACTGCATTGTATACTGCATCTAATCATGGTGATATAGAGATGGTCAGAATACTCCTGGAGAAGGGAGCTGAACCCAATGTTTGGGGTGGGAAAGCTTTGCATGCTGCAGTCATTCATGACTATGCAGAAATTGTTAAGGTACTTGTGGCTAATGGGGCCAACATCAATGCAGAAGATTCTAATTTCCAAACCCCATTGTATGCTGCATCCAAGACAGGCAGTGTTACTATGGTCAAAATACTTTTGGATCTGGGAGCAGAAGTGAATGCAAATAACTTACTGCAGGAGAATCCTTTACAAGGTGCAGTGTCTGGTGGAAATGTACAAGTTGTCAGGTTGCTCCTTGATAAGGGGGCAGATGTCAACTGTGAGACTCCATACCAATGGTGTGCCCTGGGATTTGCATGCCATAGTGGTCTGATGGAAGTGGCTTCAGTGCTAGTGCATGCTGGAGCAAATGTCAATGCTATATGTGGGGCAGATAGAATGAATGTCTTACAGGTTGCAGCAAATAATGATCATGCAGATATTCTCAAGCTTCTTCTGGACCATGGTGCAGATATTGATGCTCAAGCTGGATACTATGGAAATGCTCTACAGACTGCATCATGCTCAGGTTATGTAGAATGTGTTGAGGTATTGTTGGATAGTGGAGCAGATCCAAATGCCCAATGTGGATATTATGGCAATGCCCTTCATGGAGCTTCACACAATGGTCATGTGGAGGTTGTGAAGCTACTTTTGACTAGGGGTGCTGATGTCAATGTCTATGCTGGGTATCCTGCTGGTAAACCTGGGACTGCCTTGAGTGCTGCTATTGAGCAGAATCATGCAGAAACTGTCAACTTGCTTTTGGGACAGTGATGTTGATATACATCACCTAAACTATGTTTTGCCAAATGCCATAGCTCAAGGCAAGATAGACATTGTCAGGATGCTTATTGACAAGGGAGCAGATATAAATGGCACAGATGGGAAGTATAAGTGATAAGTTATATCTGTGATTGTATAGCAGTAGCACAAGAGCACAGGACTTGTGAATAAAGGTGGGATGATTAATGTGAGAACTGGCCTGAGATGGTGGTGATGTGGGGCTGGGAGTTTTTTTTTAGATCAGGCACTATGTACCTTATATAGCCTATCAAGATTTACCCCTCTGCATATGGAAACTTGCATCATGCTCAGATATATCCAATGCTCACTCATTCCCAACACTCCCCCTTGAGCTTAGGATATTCCTAGGTCATGTTTAAATTTATCTCTAGGGAGTGCTTTAGTTAATATTTCTGCTGTCATGAATTGTGTAGAGCAGTGTTGTGTGTCAATAGAATGATCTTTGATCCATTCCAATTTCCATTCCCAATTCTTGATGGAGATTCTACAACCAAGTGGCTTTTGTGTGGTGTCTGAAAGACAAATGTATTCAGCTTCTGTCAACAATAATATTGTCAACATTTGCTTTTTGGATGCTCAAGTAATTGTGCCTTCTGTGGCTATAAATGTATAGCCCAACACTGATATTTTGTCATCTTTAGATGCATAGCTCACATCTGAGTAGCCATAAAAAGGTGGCTCTTTATTACTTTGGGTGGCCAATAGGTTATACCTTCATGGGTTATACCTTCATGCCATGTTCCCAACAAATATCTGAGAACTTGTTTAGCTGCTATCCAATGTTCTAAATCCAGTTTAGCCATATATGATGCTAAGCAGAAGGCAGCAAATGCTAGATCCTTGTAACCTGTACATCCATGACCCTATTAATGATGTGTAAGGGTTATTGCAATCATGTGGGTCATTTGACTTTGATGGTGAAGTGAATTTATAATCAGGGTTCATTGGTACTTGAATGCCATTAGCATTCTCTAATCCATACTTTCAAAGAAGGTTCTCAATATGATGTGTTTGAGTTATCTTCACTTCCCCAGTTGCTGGATTAATATTAATTTTGATCAACCTCAAACATTTTATTTAGGCTGTGTTGGAACACCTAAGTGTGCTGCTCAGGGATCCCTCAAGTAGGCCCAAAGTGTAGAGAGGAGACTGATCAAGTCTTAGGTGTGAAACCCAAGAGAACTTGACTGAGGACTCTGGGTGCTATATTGCTCTGCCTATATACCTAAGGGCTTGGTCTGTGTGCACCAAGCTATCTACCTACCCTAAGTAATGCACAGTCAATGTACAGTAAGCCTATACAACTAAGAGGAGTCCAAGATCCAGATTAGATAAGTGTGCTGATTAGATAGGTGCGGCTTATGTAATCAAGATAACTACATAAAGAAAATAAATAATAAAAGATAAATGTCTTAAAGAAAGATATGGGCCACAACAGTACCCCCTTTCTAGGTTTCATTCCTCCAGATGAAAACTATGCATAGTAATATTTTTCTTGACTCAGTAGAGTGGAGTATAATAAGGGATCCACACCACTTGATAATAGTCCATTCTAATAAGGTTTCTTTTTTGTCATCTGGAACTTGTTTCCAGCTGACCCACTTCATGTCAAGTTTGTATACCCACTGTGACACAGCAGGTGACATGTAAATGCCTTGTTTCTTTATTTTGGGAGGTAATGTAGGGCAAGGCAGTGGGGAGTGTAAGTGTTACTGTGTTAGGGAGACCCTAAACACAACCTTTGAGACTTAGAGTGGTGGCTGGCTAAGCTGAAGAAAAGAAACTGCTTGCTCAAGAAGAAGTGTCTAGGACACAAACTATCTAGAGTCTTAGGGACTTGCTACCTAAGACTACAACCCTTATAAACCTCTCTCCTGGTCTGTGCGCAGACAGCGCGCAGCTAAAGTCCCTCAAGCTGGGATCAATGCACAGCAGCTGATCTGCGCCCATCTGACCTTTCTCGGAGACTTCCTCCCACACCAACACTTCGTCCTTCCATATACGGCCATGCCTATTGTTGTGCGTCTTGGCCGATTCCCATCTACACCGGT
The DNA here is from genome assembly GCA_023014405.1 of Amanita molliuscula. NCBI lineage: Eukaryota > Fungi > Basidiomycota > Agaricomycetes > Agaricales > Amanitaceae > Amanita > Amanita molliuscula. Next base: position 152,953 of record JAEBUP010000006.1, read on the forward strand.
ACCTAGTTGTTGGTACATCTCGGCGTTCCCATGTCACCCCTCAGGCGCCGTGCCGCTCATGTATCCTTCCATGGCGTAGGCCCATCATCGGGCCGTTATTCCTGTCGACACTCAGTCTATGTCCATAGCCGATGCTGACCTAACCACCTTCCATATAAGGGTCGCAGTCCTAATGTAGTCTGTCCCTGCAACCAAAGTATCCTGTATCTAAACGTTTGAGCGTAGTGAAATAGATAAAATGAAAAGAAAAATATAGTCTGACTCCCCAAGACCGTATCTGCATAGTTGTCATTAGTGTCATTACTGTGAAAATTGATGGGGACGAGGTATGCTCATAACATCACCCCCCCCTTAAGGCCTCGCATCCCGAGAGGCTGAACTGGCTGAGTCCACATAGTGTGGATCTCTCTTCATTCGTTCATAAAAGCAGGCAAGTCGCTCTGCTTGTTCTTCAGGCGTCAAGCCCAACCGTTCTGAATCCACATCTTCCACCTCCTCTACGGTGGCTTTCCATGTTATTTTCTTTTTCTCAGGGTGTGCGATGCCCTTAATCCTTTTTTGTCGGTCATCCTCCAACTCGCTGCTGTCTTTTGCAGCTATTGGTTTCTCTGTTCATTTTAAGATTTTCTTTTTGAGACACTCAGTGTCTCTTTCATGCGCTCTGCACTCCTCTTCCAATTCATCTTCTTCTCCCCTCTTTGGGAAATTAAGCACGGGTGACCGCCCGCCGCGCTCTAGGTCTCTAGAGAACGTCCCATCGGTGTCGTCTGGCAATTCCATGATTGCCCTCCTGTCTCCTTTCCAGTTGCGCCATCTGCACTCCATATTTTCTAAGTATTTTGGCCCAAAACGGCCATCGTCCCATCCAAAGAGTCACTTGTCCTTCCAATGGGTTCCTCGACTTTGTTTGTGCTTAGGTGCACTAGGGGTCTGTCGAGGAATTGTCTTGGTGTATTGAATGTACACCTTCCCATTTCGTAGGTTCCTAATGAGCTTAGGAGCCTTGGGATTCTCTTTATGGAATTTTTTAACTTTCGCTGGTGCATTGGCGACGTTTCCAGCTGGTTCCCAGGTAGATTCTTCTACTGGGTAGTTTTTCCATTTTACGAGGTATTCCAGCCTCACTCCTCTTCATCCGCTAATGCAGCTTTCCATTATCTCCTCCACTTCGTATTTGTCCTCCTGGGACTCTTCCACCATCTGCGCGTCCTTGCACGCTGCTGCTTTTGCTTTTTGCTTGGGGAACTCCAGTTCCCTGTATGGTTTCAACAAGACTTCATTGAAGACATTATAGATTTTCCATGCTGCTGGGATTTTAAGTTTGTATGATGACTCGCCGACTTTGGCGAGGACTTCGAGTGGACCAACAAATTTTCCGTCGAGCTTCTTGGTTGCTCGTATGACTGGGAGGTTCTCGGTGCTGAGATAAACCTTGTCGCCAGGTTTATACTCTTTTGCTGCTTGGCGGTGGTTATCGTACCGCTCTTTCATAATCTGAGCGGCTTTTTCCAAAGCCTTTTTCACTTTCTCGTGTACGTCCTCCAGTTCCTTTGCCAACTGTTCCACAGCTACCGCCTTCGGCGCATAGGTGGGATCTAGTCCTTTGTTCAGATGTCTTCCATAATTCATGAAGAAGGGTGTGAAGCCCGTTGCAGAGTGTACACGGTCATTGTGGCAGAACTGTGCCACCGACAACCAATCGCTCCAGTTGTCTTGGCAATTGTTGACAAACATGGTTAGGAATTCTTTGACTTCCTGATTTACTCTCTCTGTTTGACCGTCTGTCTGGGGGTGATAGGCTGTTGATCGGTTGGCCTGGATCCCCAACATCCCATATAAGTCCGTCATGAATTTTGAAGCGAACTGAGGTCCTCGGTCGCTTATTACTTTTCTGGGGAGGCCATGCTCCCAGAATACATTGTCCCTGAACAGCGCTGCTGTTCCCTGTGATGTGATTTCTTTGGTGGTTGGCAAGAAATAGGACTTCTTAGTGAATCGATCCACCACCACCATTATTGTGTCATTCCCTTTTGATATGGGTAGGGGTCCCATGAAGTCAACCGAGATGACTTCCCATGGTTCTGTTGGTACCTCATTTGGTCTAAGAGGTGCCGCGCATGCCTGTCAATCTGGTTTTGCCTTTTGGCAGGTTTTGCAACCTGGAATGTATTTTTCAATGTCCTTGCGCATATTTGGCCACCAGAAATTCCTTGTTAGTGATTCCAAAGTTTTGGCGACTCCAGAATGTCCCCATGAATGATGGATTGTGATAATATCTTCTCGCAATGCTACGACTGCCAGTACGTAGACTCATCCTTTCCAAGTGATGAGTCCTTTTTCAATTTTGTATTCTCTATTGGCCCTTGCAAGGCCGTCAACAACCTGTGTCTCCCATTGCCACTTTGGCATGTCTTTAATGTCTTTCATAATGTCATCAATGGCACGATCATCATTAAAGACTCGTATAACGAGGTGTTCTTTGAGCAGAACTACCCCTTCATTATCGTTTTCCCCGTGGGTATGTCCTGCCCTCCTAGATAGCAAGTCCGCCTTTGTGTTGGACTTTCCACTTCAGTGTTTTATGACGAAATTGTATTCCTGCAAGTCCGTCACCCATTGCGCCTGCCGTCAATTTAGGTTCTGCGCTTTTCTGAAGTAAGTTAAGTTCTGATGATCTGTTAGAACTTCGACTGTGTGCTTAGCCCCTTTAAGGTAATGGGACCATTCATAGAAAGCGTGCATGACTGCGAGCATCTCTTTGTCATAGATCTCATAATTCCGCTCGGCATCATTAAGGGATTTTGAAATGAAAGCCACTGGCCTCCATACATCGTTTTCTGTTTGTTGCGACAAGATTCCTCCAATGGCGAAGTCAGAGGCGTCTACCTCCACTCAGAACTGTCCATTTTTGTCCGGGATTTGCAACACCACCTCTTCTGCTATAGTTTTCTTGAGCATATCGAATGCTTCATCCTGTATCTCTGTCCACTTCCACTCATCTTTTCCAGTAAGACGAGTTAAGGGTTTGGCCGCCTTTGCGAAGTCTTTTACGAATCGCCTATAAAAGTTGACAAAGCCCAAAAACTGCTGGACTTCTTTTTTGCATGTAGGCTTCGGCCATTCTGTTACTGCCTTAACTTTGGCAGACTCCATTTGTACTGAGTTCTCACTGATGACGACTCCAAGGAAATCCATTTCCTTTTTGTCAAAGAAACATTTTTCTGGCTTTAATGAGAGCTTATGCTCTTCTAGTTTTGCCAGTATACGGTTAACCTGTACCATATGTTCTTCTTGGTTTTTTGAAAATACGAGGATGTTGTCCATGTAGATAACGACCCATCCTTCTGCTATCTCGACTCGGAAGATGTCATTCATCATCGTCTGAAAGGTGGTGGGCGAATTTGTGAGCCCAAAGAACATAACCAAGGGCTTGAAGAGTCCTCTATTGGTTCGGAATGCCGCCTTCCATTCATCTCCTTCCTTAATTCATATGTTGTTGTATCCCCAACATATGTCCATTTTAGAGAAGACCTTTGCCTGTGACAATTTATCCACTAGCTCTCCTATCAGCAGTAGTGGATATCTGTTTTTGACTGTCATTTCGTTAAGTCTCTGGTAATCCTGTACCAGTCTGAGTTTTCCATCCTTTTTCTTAACAAAGAAGAAGGGTGATGCCATGGGCGATTTACTTGACTGGATCCGCCCAGAATCCAGGTTCTCTTTCAAGAATTCGTCCAGTTGCTGCTGCTCATCTCGATTGAGCGGATATATCTTGCAGTCAACTGGGTTAGATCCGGGAATCAACTCTATGGCGTGATCCCATCGCCGCCATGGTGGTAATTCATCGAAAGTCTCTTTTTTGAAGACTTTTCGATGTTTTAAGTAATGTCTGGGGACTGCCTCCTCCAGAGTTCATTTTTTAACTTTCTCCGCTTCTTCTGCAGCTATTTTTGTGGCCGTTGACGCGTAGGCCCTAATGTTGAGTTCTGGCTCCCCAATGTGAACTGCTAGAAGTCGATCCTCTGCCTCAAGGTCGTCTTCTATATCCATTTCATCTTCTGGTTCTTGGACTGAAGAACCTTTCCAACAAGTACCCAGACAGCAGTTAAACTCTAGTGTCTGCTTCTTCCAGTTGATGGTTGGGTTATGCTTCCTCAACCAATCGAAACCTAAGAAGATGCTTGTCTTAGAGAGGTTCATTACGGCGCATTCGATGACCTCTTCATGTTCGCCGATGCGTAATCATATTTTTGCCATGTATTCCAAGGCTCCTCTCGAGTTTTTTGTTCCATCCGTGTTGTAAATGGATATTGGTCGCACCAATTTTCGTGTGGGTATCTGATGTTTTTTGACGAACTCGGTGCTTATGCAGGTTCCTGTTGCACCGGAGTCCACCAGCATTTTTATTCGAATGCTTTTAGACCCATCCATTTTTGTGACGATCCCTGTTAGATCTATTTCGTGGTAGCTGGTTCCCTGTACTATTTTCTTTCATAAGTGCACTAGGTTCCACATAGTGTCCACCTCTGTCATGGCATTTAAATCATCCACTAGGTGTCCGTCCACTTCGTTTATTCTTCTATTGTCTACCCATTGTTGTAGACATTCCACCGCTATTTGTTTGGGTTGTTCCCAAATCCTTCTTAGCATCCACTGCAGGGTCCATGGTTGTAATCATTCTCCTTTCTTTGCACTCACTCTTAGGTTTCTCAAGTGATGTACCTTCCCACTGCATTCGTAAAGTAAGTCATGCAATTTAATTTGGGAATCTACTACTGGTACATCACTATCCGAAACCTGAGTAGCAGCCAGCAGCACTGAGCACTCGCCTACTGGCTTTCTGCAAAATCCGTGACCTCCTCTATATGTCTGACTGGGGTCATTTCCCTATTGTCGACATATCTGACCACCTGCTTCCCTCTATCCTCTGCTGCAGTATTTTTGGGTTTTTTACAGGTCCATGCCACATGTCCTTTTTCATGACACTTTGGACATGTCAACTCCACATGTCGTTTTTTTGCCCAGCATTCTTTTACTAGGTGTCCTTTCTTTCTGCAATAGGAGCATGTTTTTTCTTCCTTTCCATCAACGTCCATAGCATTTGGATCCGCCTGACTTCCTGATGCAACGGGCGGTGGTGCTCTAAATTGCCACTGAGGGTGATTGTTTGTGGCTGGAGCTTGCTCTCTGTATTCTCTTTGTTCCTTAGAGAATCCATAGGCTTCATTAGCTTTTCGATATGCTCTTGTGAGCGCCGTGACCCTCGTCTGGATCTGATGTAATGTGGCGTTATCTGCTAATCCCCCATACCGGATAAGTTCTCGACCCAATGCCGGGTTAAGATGGTTTGTGAACTGGGAGATCAAGGCCTGGTCATTCCAGTCTGTTAACGACATGAGGGAATTAAATTTAATGATGTAGTCCTCTACGATCATTGTTCCCTGTTGTAGTTTCAACAATGCTTCGATGGCTTTTTCCTTAGTCTCGGTGGACATAAAGAAATCGTGCATTTGTTGCTTGAAATCCGTCCAGTCTGTGAATGGGAACTGGTTTTCCAGCAGTCGTCGGATCCATGCTCGATTGTCCGCAGTGGATTCTCCTGCGTTGAGTTGGGCCCAGTCTAGTTCCCTACTCCATCCACTGTTGTCGATTTTGTCTTGAAACTCCTGCTGTGCCTCTTGAAAGGCTTTGAGTTTCACCCCACTCCAATCTGCAGCTCTATTCCCTTTTCCACCTTTGATCCTATATAGACAGATGGATACTTTTCTTTTGGGATCTACTTCCCTGGCCAGCATGAAATATGTGTCCATCTGGCGTAACCACCCATCTACCATCCATGGATCTCCTTCGTAGAAGGCAGGCATTTCTGCCTTGGTGAGAGGTCCAGGTTCTCTTTGATTGGATCGTTGGTACTCGTTGATCATTGCAGCGAGAGCTTGACCCGCACTGGTAATAGCTCGCTGTCTTTCCTCTGCCTGTTGATGGATCTCATCCTCCCTTGCTGCGACAGCTGCTGCTGATTGTGTAGCAGGTAGGGGTTCGATCGTCTGGGTGTTTTGCCAGTATTCTCTCCAGCCTAAGACAGCTTGGTAGGCATGGGTGATCATTTCAACCATAAGCCAGAAAGGGGTAGTGCCTAGTTTGTAATGGCTCATCCCTTCTCTGTTGAGACATTCGACATGGAACCATCCCCTGCAATTACTGTTGTATTTTTCGATGTGCAGCGTGGTTTCCTTGTCGTAGGCTTTTCGGATGATCATGATCAGTCACTCTAGCCTGAAATACACAAGGAAACTAGAGAGGGGAGCAATCACATCCAAAGTGGGAGCTGGCACTCAACCAGCAATGGCGCAGTGAAGCCTACCCATAACACCAACCCTGTTTACAACTTAAGCAAGCTTCAGGAAAGATTCCATTACTCCTCTGGACTCATGCCACATGGGCAGCCTGGTGGTAATTTGGACTTCCCCTACTAGTCACCGACGTAGAATATGTCCTCTCGGGTCGGTATCGCCTCCTGACCTCTCCACTCTAATGTAGTGGAGGGCTTCCCAGCTTACTGCTTACTGACAGTCCAGCAGGAGGTTAGCAATCAGACAACGCCTGAAGCTTCGTACTGCCACAGCCCAGGCTTGTTGCCCTTCCTGTTGCAAAATCCCCTTATGGGTGAAGTTGCTCTATGTCTCACCTTTTACAGGTGACCAACCCCAACCTTTCAGGTAAGACTAACCAAATTGCCTGCCAAATGTTCAGACAACCCAGGGGTGCCCTGTCTACTGATTCCGAGGGCATGTTAACTTGGCTTCGCAGTAGTTGGGTGGTTTTTAACCGGACTGCACACAGAAAGTTTCCCCTGTTCCTGCCTGGTAGCTTGTGAATTGCAGGGGCTCCAGTACAGGCTCTGTGCCAGCATGTATTCCAGTAGTTACTTCTGTTTCTCGCAGGTTGTGGTCCCAAGAGCAGATTTCTTGGATCTGAGGGTAGGCTGGCCATAAAAATTCGTCCCAGTACTGTTTTTTAATCAAAACCAGGTAACAGTAACCTGGTATGTCAGGGTTAAAGCCGCTATTGGCCCATGACATTTTTGGGTAAGGGTAGGGCAACCATGCCTCCCTTTCGACGATCCTTCGCCATTGATTGATTTCCCAGCATTTGTGAGCATTGTTTGCTCCTTGTGGGTACTCTTCGTTCGAGAGCCAATCTGCCATGGTGGGTACACCACCATGCCAGTGTGCTGTGTCTCCTCCCTGAGTGACAACTCGTGCTTTATTTTCCTTTGTCCCTTTGGCTGCTGCTGCGTATGATCATGCTGGTTGCTCAAGGGGTTTAGGTTCCACTATTGCTGGGTATGCTCGTCCAGCCGCCTCTGCATAGGCCTGTTCAACCGTGACTGTTGTCCTGAGGTTGACTCGTTTGATTGGGGTTTGGGTGAGCTTCTGCTGTGCTGCCCTTCGCTTGGACTTGGATTGTCCGCTGAACCATACTGTCCAGGTATAGTGGGAGACCTTGTGTAGGTCCACCAACTCATCCCAGGTGTACTCGATGTCATCTCGTCGTATCGCTGACTCTTCGATTATGTGACATCGTCCAGGCCGGATGCTGTCCTGGATCACAAAAACCACTGTGTCGTCGCAAAGTTCGGGTTCCCAGTTGACAATGTCGTAAAGGGTAGGCCATGCTGGCCAATTGTACTTGTCATAGTACTCCTCTTTGAACAGGTACATGTAGCAGTACCCGTTCTCCCTCCACTGGTTAGGTGCAATCGGACTCCTGGCTCTCGGTCCTGGAAGGTGTGCTTTGATATTTGCACGCCATCCCAGTAATCTGGCCTTATGATTGTTCCATGAGTCCTCTCCGATGTCTCCGAGGAAGTGCCCTAACCCAATAGAGTGGAGGTGAGGTCGTGGTTCGGTGACAAGCCATTCTGGTGTCCTGGCAATAATAGCCCCAGGTGGCTTAGTGATTAGGAGGGGATCGAATCGAATCCCTTTACAGCGTTCATCCTCCTCCTGCTCTCGCTTCCATTTAGCATAGCGGGTCACCCATATGTTCCCGTTCATTGCGTGCATCCACACGTTCCAGTCCTCATGACTCATTGTCATGCCCTCATGTTGGTATAGCTCCTCTACATGGTGCACGCATTGGAGTTGTTCAATGGCTACCCGATAGCATTGGATAGCTTTATCGCTGTTATTGATAAGTAAGAGCCACTGGTTATATTTTGACGAAACCAGGGCTAGCCAGATTGGGTTGGAGGTGTCGCCTTTGTACTGGACCTCCAGTAATTCAATGAGGATTTGGTATTCCCTCTCTGCCTTTTTCATGGTGCGTTCTGCTCGCAAGACAGCACGAGTGGCGGCTCTTTCCATAAGTAAGGCCTCCCAGGCCTCCTTCTGTTCCAACTCTTGTTGGATTTCTTTCTCCCTTAGGAGGATCTGCGCTTGAGCGCACTCGAGTCGTCGTGACTCCTTCCGGTACTTCCAGTATAGCCGGACATAGTTATCGTAGCAGTGAATGACTGTGTCGCTGATAAATTCTTTAGGTCCCATTTGGACTGTGTCGTGAATTGTGACCCAGTCTGCCTCGAAAATGCACCCGATTTCCGAGAGTGACGCCTGGGCGTAAGGTAGGATATATGTAAACGAGCACTGCATTGTGTCTCATTTGGGTTCTGCTGTAATCAAATCTTCAATCAAGTTCGGGCCTCCACCAACACTTGATCCGTTCTTCTGGCTGTTAACCCACGCCAATTGATGATGTCCCTTGGGAAACAAGGGAGTTGTTGTCTGCTGCATTGTGGGTCTGAAAGCTATCAATATCCATGTGCCTGGCAATTCGCCCTAATGTCCTTGTGCCTAGTTATCAACCCCGATAACAAAGTAGGGGTTGCTAGTACAGAGGGTATGAAGGGACTTTGGTTCAGCCTTGATACACATGTATACCGAGTTATTTCACTCGTTCCTGAGCTTTTCGGCAATAACAGTATACTATGCTCGGGGCGTGTCTGTGGTCTCCTGCCTATGCTCTCCCGACACACTAGTATTCTCTTCCGTTACTGTTTGGTAGACAGACCCAAATGGGTGTATTGAGGACATCTCATTTGACACCCGTTGACAGTACTGTGTCGTAGTCACCTGGAGAGGTCGTGGGCTGCGCGGTTACTACCTCTCAGAAATGAAACTAGGCCGTTGGGTTTCTGAGCAACGACAAGCCAAACGTGCTTGGTGCTAACCAACAGGGTAGAGTAGTAAAGACTCTAGATTATGTTAGGGAGACCCTAAACACAACCTTTGAGACTTAGAGTGGTGGCTGGCTAAGCTGAAGAAAAGAAACTGCTTGCTCAAGAAGAAGTGTCTAGGACACAAACTATCTAGAGTCTTAGGGACTTGCTACCTAAGACTACAACCCTTATAAACCTCTCTCCTGGTCTGTGCACAGACAGCGCGCAGCTAAAGTCCCTCAAGCCGGGATCAATGCGCAGCAGCTGATCTGCACCCATCTGACCTTTCTCGGAGACTTCCTCCCACACCAACACTTTGTCCTTCCATATACGGCCACGCCTATTGTCGTGCGTCTCGGCTGATTCCCATCTACACCGGTACCTAGTCGTTGGTACATCTTGGCATTCCCATGTTGCCCCTCAGGTGCCATGCCGCTCATGTATCCTTCCATGGCATAGGCCCATCATCGGGCCGTTATTCCTGTTGACACTCGGTCTATGTCCATAGCCGATGCTGACCCCACCACCTTCCATATAAGGGTCGCAGTCCTAATGTAGTCTGTCCCTGCAACCAAAGTATCCTGTATCTAAATGTTTGAGCATAGTGAAATAGATAAAATGAAAAGAAAAATATAGTCCGACTCCCCAAGACTGTATCTGCATAGTTGTCATTAGTGTTGTTACTGTGAAAATTGATGGGGACGAGGTATGCTCATAACATACTGGTAGTACCTATGTTCCTGAGCATGTAGAGTTGTTGTTTCATTTTGCAAACCATGGTTTGAACAGTTTAACACCCTATTCAGGGTGCACTAGAATAGTTTATCATCTTACTCTAGGACAGAACACATTTGTACAGGAATGGAATTTTAGTTGATGAAATTCCTCCCTTGACAGTCTCCTAACTGCTCCTGGGTATTTTTGATAAAATGCACTTACTTTATCTTGGGCATGTTTCAAATGGGCCTTGGGTTCCCACAAATTATGTTCATCCATGTATCCTTTCCATTTGACTAGATATTCCAGTTTGCAGTATCAGATGCATGAATCCAATACTGCCTCCACTTCATATTCCTTTTCTCCTTGAATCTCCATGGTAGGTGGAGGGGTAATGTGCTGTCCCCTCAACAGTTTCTTGTAAGGCCATATGTAGCTTACATTGACTACTGGGTGGATTTTTTGAGAGAAAGGGAGATCCAACTCTGCTGCATTACTTGAAATTATCTTTTTGATTGGATAAGGTCCAATCCACTTTTCTGCCAGTTTCCTTGTAGGTCATCCCAACAATTGTAAGTCTTTTGTTGACAACCATACTTTATTTCCAATTTGATATTCAGGTACATCTGATCTGTTCCTATCAGCATATACCTTCATATCCTCCTGACTTTTCTTTAAGGCTGCCTGAGCCTCTTTGTGAACTTTTGCCATTGTCTGGGCAAAATCAGTTGCAGCAGGATGTTTTCCTGTTCATCTGGGTTCAACCCCCATTCTTGGATGTCTTCCTTGGTTAACAAAGAAAGGCATTTTCTTGGTGGACACCTGGATTGTGCTATTGTAGCTGAATTCAGCTATTGCTAATCATTCAGACCAATTTTCCTGATGATGATTGGTGAGGATCCTAAGATATTGTTCTAGATCTTGGTTCATCCATTATCCATTTGATGGTGAAAAGCCCTGGATAGTTCTGTGGAGATGTTCAACATCTCATTTAATTCTTTCATCAGTTGTGCAGCAAATTGAGGCCCTCTGTCTGAGATAATAGATTCTAGGAGACCATGTAGTTTCCAAGTATGTTCTCTGGACAAGGTAGTGAGTCCTTGAGCAGAAGTCTCTCCTCTGTTGTAGGAATAAAATGGGCCATTTTAGACATCCTATCACATACTACTAAAACTGCATTGTGTCCTTGCAATTCTGGCAACATCATAATGAAGTCAGCAGATATGTGTGTCCAAGGTTTGCTGGATGCAGAGTTTGGCGTTAATTTTCCTGCAGGTGGTTCTGGGAGATTTTTGTTTTGCTGGCACTTGTCACATCCTTCCATGTATTTTTGACAAATTGGGTGACTCCAGGCCACCAATAATTTCAAGTAACCAGCTCTACAGTCTTCCACTGTCCTTCATGTCCAGCAACAGGGGTGTCATGATGTAGTTTTACAATATCCATGCACAATTTTTTGTCTTTTGGTATGTAAACCTTACCTTTCCAGAGTTATAGCCCCTGTTCCAATGTCCATTTGCCACCACCTAGCAATCATATTCCTGCTTTTTCATAGTAGCAACTGCCTTTACCACCTTATCATCCAAGGCTTCTGTTTTTCTGATTTTAGTAAGTATATCCTTTTCTTGTCCATTAATCCAAAAGTGTCCTTTCTGCAATGCTTGAATAAAAAGTTCTTTTTTAAGGAGTGTAACATCCTTGTTATTGTCATCCACCCCCTTTCTATGGTCTGGCCTCCTGGACAAGTGTCTGCCTTCCCCATGCTTGTTCCTGCCTTGTGGAGTAATTTAAAATTGAATCTTGTCAAATACAAAGCCCATCATGCTTGTCTTTGATTAAGCTTTTTTGCTGACATAAAGTATTCAAGATTTTTATGATCTGTCCAAATCTCAAATGAACATCATAGTTTTGTTCATTGTCATTGAGAGTTTTGGAAAGGTAGGCTACTGGGCACCATTTCTCATTGTCACAGAGAATAGACAATATTCCTCCAGTAGCATAGTCTGAGGCATCAGGCTCTATTCTAAACTTTTTGTCCATGTCTGGCACTGTGAGCAGTGGTGCCTGTGTAAAGAGTGATTTAACCATATCAAATGCTTCTTGTTCTTTCTCCCCCCAACTCCATTTCCTATCCTTCTTCACTAGAGTGTGCAATGGCATAGCTATTTTGGTGAAGTCTTGAATAAATCACCTGTTATAGTTTTCCAATACTAAGAATTGTTGCATTCTTTAACTGTCCCTGTCATGGCCCATATATTTTTTCATTTTTCACTAAGACATTTATCTACTATTTTCTATGATTTATTTAGACTTCTCTCTTATCATCTATGTAGTATAGGCTTACTACATACCTGCTGCACATTAGTTAGGGTAGGTAGATAGCTTGATGCACACAGACCAAGTAGGTATATAAGACAAGCAATGTAGCACCCACCCAGAGTCCTCAGTCAAGTTCTCTTGGGTTTCACACCTGAGTTACTAGACAGTCTCCCCTCTACTCTAAGTCTACTGAAGGGTCCCTGAGCATTGTGCTTAGGTGTTTCCAACAGTCCCTGGAACTGGCCAGTTGAAGACTGCTTCAATTTTCTTTGGATCCATCTTGATCCCATCTGGACCAAGTATTACCCCTAGGAATTCTACTTCCTCTACCATCCAACTACACTTTTCAGGTTTTACAAATAAGTCATTCTCTTGTAGATGATGTAACACTTCCTTCACCAGTTTTTCATGCTCCTCCTTCATTTTTGTGAAGATAAGGATATCATTGATGTAGATGATGACTTTTCCCATGTTGATCATATCATGGAAAATGGTGTTCATTATGTGCTGGAATGTTGCCAGTGAATTAGTTAAACCAAAAAACATAACTAGAGGTTCATACAGTGACTCAAAAAACTGTCCCAATGTTTGGCACTTTGTGATTGTTTGTGACATAGCATCACACCAAGACCAAACAGAGTCAAAGTGTTAGAGTATATAAGAAAAGGTTAGCTAATGGCTACATGACAAATTAAGAATTATGTAATTTGATGCAGTATATATGGAGATATAGTCAATTCATTATGATGGTTCATTGGGACAGTTATTTGAGTGGGTATCAGAAATATCAGAATCTGATGGTGGCTGGTTCCTGTGGCATGAGAAATTTCACAGATGGTTATCAGGATGATTGTACCTTAGATGGTTCCTGAATTCAATGTATTTAACAAGGGCCAGCATTCACAGAGTCCCCCAATCTAACATGCATCCCATCTCTGCTCAGAAGGAAAACATCCTCTCACTTGCTTCTAATGGGTTCTCTACTTGTCATATTTCCTCCAAACTTGGTGTTGGAAGGTCCACTATCTCCAGAGTCCTTCAGGAGCTTCAACCTAGTCAACAACTTTCTTCTGGTGGCTGTCCTTCCAAGCTCTCTCCCACTGATAAACAATCTGTCCACACCCAAATCACCACTGGGAAGGCTGCCAATGCTGTCCAGGTCACCAGACATATTAACACCATCCTCTCCCATCCAGTCTGCCCACAGACAGTCAGAAATGTGCTCACACAGCACTCATTCAAGGCTGTAACAAAGAAAAGGCCATTGCTCACTGCAGTGCACAGGAAGAAATGGTGGGCTTTTGCTCTGAAGCACAAGGAGTGGACTGTGTAGGATTGGAAGAGGGTAATTTGGTCAGATTTGAAGCAATGGGTATGGAAGAAAGCAGGGGATGGGCTGATTGAGAGGGAGGTACAAGGAACAGTGAAATTTAGAGGTGGGAACATCATGGTATGTGGCTGTATGGGCTGGAATGGTGTGGGGGAACTTGCTGAGGTTGAGGGGATGATGGATGCTGACCAGTATGTGGACATTTTAGACAACCACTTACTGCCCAGCATAGAGGAATCTGGGGTTGTTGAGGGGGGATGCATCTTTCAGCAAGACAATGACCCCAAACAAACCTCCAAAAAGGCCAGAAACTGGATGGAAGATAACAATATCACTCTTATGGACTGGCCTGCACAGTCTCCAGACTTTAATACCTCCAGCATCACATTTAATTGCTGTTAAGGTTGATGCCCTCAGTTTGTTACTAAGTCAACAATGATGACTAGAGGCTTGGTCTGATCCCAGTCAATGGACAAAGAACTGCTTGTTGCTGTGCTAGACAGCAACAAAGGCAACTCGAGTGATGAGGAAGGTGAGAGCAGGGTGATCAGTCAGATGAGAGCAATACTGACTAAGTTGGAACTGAGGAACTACAGTACATGAGTGGGTTTATATACTGTCTAGAGAACGATAAGGAGGTATAGAAGGAAGTGAAACAAGGAGTGAAACAGGCAGGTGAAACAAGTAGCAAAGTATAGTGACAAAGTGAGTGTTAGAGAAAGAAACTGTAACATTACCCCCCTTCTATGTGAGAAGTCACCAACTTCTCAAGGCCAACCCTGGGTTGTCCAGGCATGATCTGCCCTAGACTCATACCAGTGTAGGATGTTTTTGATATCTTTCTGTGCTGTATCCACATGCCATTGCATGGAGTCAAGGGTGACTTTCAATTGACGGAGCTCTTGAAGTGCAAGGTCTCACTTGGTGTATGTCATGGCATTTGGATCGGTGGTGAGGGTGAGTCCTGTGAGGGCTGAAAGGTTGTGGAGATTGGCTATGATGTACAAGGCTTCTAAGGAGGTGGCGGCAATGAGGGGGTTGGATTGGGGAATGAGTGTGGGGATGATTTCTTCTGCAACAGGTGGTTCTTCAACGAGTTCTGGTGGGTGAATGTGCAGGTCATCATCTGTAAAGACCATTATTTCGGTTTCCACAAAGATTTCAAGGGGTGGGGTGAGGACATCAAATTTGGGAAGTTTTTCAGGAAAGGAGTAGGCAAGGGTGAGTATGGTGAGTAGAGTGGCAAGGACAAGTCCCCTGACAATGACAGAGGAGAAGAAGGTAGAGACGAGAGCAACAAGGATGGCAATGAGGGAGAACATTTCTGTGTATGTGATGGTGGTTGGAAGGCTAGGAAGTGGGAGTCCCATTTTTTATAGGTTGCATGTGAGAGTGTTTTTGTCAACATATTCCACATCCCAGAATGAACTATCTGTGTTGATAGAAAGGATATCTCATAAGAGTTGATTGGCTAATGCTTCTGGTCTGGGAGTATTAGGTCATGTGGGAGCCCCTTCTGCTAGATCAGGTTCATGTAGTGGTCTAGGTGTGATTCAGTGTGTAATTGTTCCATGGTTTGTATGATGAATGATGCCTGTGATTATTGGGTATCCAGGTTCCCATTCAAAGTTTTGGTAATGAGGCGGTGATGGTGGGTTCAGATATGGAGGTGGTATTCCCCCATGTGGGATGTACAGGTAGTTCAGAGGGAGGTCAAGGTCTGGATGGGAAGTCAATCCTATCAGGAAATAGCACTGTCGTGTGGTGTAGGCAGGTCACTCCTGCCACTTCCAGGTCTCTTGTTTGGTCAATGGTCCATAAGTTTAGTGCTCTTCATGCTTCTCTGGTATAGTGATTTCTGATGATAGTTTTGGCTGCTGTTTGAAAGTCAGAGCTAGTCAGTGGTCCATATACAGGGTGTAATGATGGTACTTTCATTTGGTAGAGCAAGATCTTGCATAGTTTGAGGAAGGCTGTTCCTATAGCACGTCATCCTTGGTGGGGGTGAATTTGATTAGGGAGTTGGATGAATAGGTGTCTGAGTTTTGGGATAGATTGTCTAGGGGAGAATCAAGAGTAGGGGGAAGCGATACTTTTAGTGTGTCTGATATTCTGTTTGAGAATCTGTTTGTTGCAATATTGGGCCATGGTTCTCATAGTAGATTTTGACAGTCCTTGTATGCTCTGGGGATGTCCACAGCATTCTTGAGATTTGTTTCAGGTTCCCATCAGTTCTTGTTTGGTCCATACCCCTTCCATTTGACTAGGTATTGATAACCAGTCCCTCATTTCCTTTGTGTAACAATGGCTTCTATTTCGAACTCTTCTTCTCCATTTACAAGATCAGGGGGTGGTTTTGTAAAGTTTGGTCCATGCACCATTGTTTCCCTATACAGGGTTAGTAGTGTGGCATGAAACACAGGGTGGATGCACCATTGTTTTGGGAGTTTCAGTTTATATGTAACAGGGCCTAGCACCTGTTCAATCATGAAGGGTCCTTCCCTTTTGGTGCCAGTTTCCTTGATTCATAGGGTATTTGAAGGTTCCGGTTTTCAAGCTAGACTTTGTCTCCTTTTTCAAATCTGATGCTTCTGTCCTTTGTTCTGAGTGCTACCATCTGTCTGGCAAGTTCATGTGCAGCAAGTGCTTCTTCTCTGGCCTTCTGTAGTATTCGTAGTCGATCTTCAGCTGCAGGGGTTGTCATAGGGCATACAGCTGTGGGAATGGCAACAGGGTTTGTTCCATACATGAGCTGAAATGGTGATGCCTTGATTGTATCATGGTGTCAATTGTTGTGAGCAAATTCTGCAATTGGCAATAGTGATTTCCATTTGTGTGGTTCATTAGTACAGAACATTCAGAGGTAGACTTCTAGTTCCTGGTTGACTTGTTCTGTTTCACCATCTGTCTGAGGGTGATAGGCTGTACTCATTCTATGGTTGATTCCCAGTGCCTTTCCTATTCCCTGGAATACTTTAGATGTGAACTGTGGTCCTCTATCAGATATGAGGATGTCAGGTAGGCCAAATCATTTGAAGTTCTCATTTATGTATAAATTCACAGTTTCTAGTGTGTCAATTGTCTTGTTGCAAGGGGAAAAGGTTACCCCCTTTGTAAGGCCATGGTCCACCATGACCATGATTGAGTCAAAGCCATCAGCAACTGGTAGATCTGTGATGAAGTTGATTGTGACTTCCTGGAAAGGTCAGGTTGCATTAGATTTGATCGGGTGTAAGGCAGGGGTGTTTGGATGAGTGTTAACTTTCATTTGCTGGCAAAGCATGCATCCTTTGATCCATTCTCGAGTGTGTTTGTTCATTCCAGGCCACCAGTAGTTTCATTTAAGTAATTCCAAGGTCTTGAATCATCCTGGGTGTCTGGATGTAGGTGATTCATGTGTGAGCTTGATGAGTTGGGTACACAATCCATCTTGATTGGGTATGTATATTTTTCCTTGGTAGTGTACTATGTGGTTGGCATATGTCCAGTCTTGGAGCTTTGATTTTATTGGTGGTGTGCGATGATTCTGGATTACTTCAACTAATATTTACCCAAAGTCATCCTTAGTCATGCCTTTGCACAACTTCTCTGCTAGGTCATCTGCTATGAGTCTGATGAATTGTTCAGGAGGTAGCACAGTGGTTTCTTCTGGAGTATCATTGGTTCCTATGTGGTCTGGTCATCAGGATAGGGCATTGGCTTCAAACATCCTGGTTCTGGGGACATGCTTGATTCAAAGGTCAAATTCACTTAAAAACAAAGACCATCGTGCCTGTCTGGGCATAAGACGTTGTGGGGTTCAATAGAAAGATAGGTTCTTATGATCACAATGGATGATGGTGGTATGTGGTGATCCATGTAAGAAATGTCACCAGGCTGCAAGTCCTTTAATGATTGCTAGTAGTTCTCTGTTGTAGATCTGGTAATTCTGCTCTGTTGTGGTTAGGGCATGTGAAATGAAGCTGCAGGGGTGTAACAGTCCTGCCTCATCAGCTTGTTTTGAGACTGCTCCTATCACTTTATTTGATGTGTCAGTTTGTAAGATGAAAGGTCAGGTGATATCTGGCATTCAAAGTACTGGGGTGGGTGAATCAGTGTTTTAGATTGTTGAATGCCATCTGCCTTTCTGGTGTCCAAAGGAATGCTTCATCCTTTTTTGTGAGATCAGTGAGTGGTCGAGCCAGAGTCACAAAATTTCCAATGAATTGCTGGTAGAAGTTCCCAAATCCTAAGAAGGATTGCACTTGCTTGACCATTGTTGGCATTGGCCAGTCCACTATTCCTGCCAGTTTAATTGGATCCATTGTTATTTTCCCAGGTCTGATTATCATTCCAAGGAATTCAATTTCCTGAGTGCAAAACTTGCATTTTTCGAGTTTGAGAAACAAGTTGTTCTCTTTTAGCTGTGTTAGGACGCATTTTGTCCAGGTTTCTAAATCTTTGGTTGTTGTTCCACATATTAGGATATTGTTCATGTAGATGATCAACCATCCTTCATTGATCATATCTTGGAAGTATTCATTCATCATTGTCTGGAAGGTGGATGGGGAATTGCATAGACCAAAGAACATGATGGTTGGTTCATATAATCCTTTGTTAGTTATGAAGGCTACCTTCCATTCATCTCCCTCCTTTATTCGGACATTATTGTATCCCCATCAGAGATCTAGCTTTGTAAAATATTGAGTGCCAGATAGTTTGGTCATTAAATCAGAGATTAGTGGTAGTGGGTACATGTTTTTTATCATCCATTTGTTTAGGTATCAGTAGTCTTGACATGGTCAGAGTGCTCTGCTTTCCTTTTTTGCAACAAAGAAGAATGGTGAAGCCTGTGGGGATTTGGACAGTCTAATATATCCTTTAGCCAGTTGTTCAGTGATCCATTCATTGAGGGATGATTGTTCTTTTATCAATAGTGGGTAGATCTTGCTGACTTTTGGGGTGAATCCTGTTTTGAGATCTATTGCATGGTCCCATGTACACCTAATTGGGAATCATTCTGAGGGTGCCCTTTTGAAGGTAGATTTCCATTCCTGATATTCATCTGGTAGAGTTGTTGAGGTCTCCTTGCATAGTGTATGTTCTAATGCTTGCGATGTTGAAGTTTTAACCCTGATCCAGTATTCATCAATTTCCTGATCCAAGTTTTTTCCTATTTGTCTTATCGGTTTTTCTAGGACTAGGTGATCAAACAGAAGGGTTCATTCTTTCCAGTTTATTACTGGGTTGTATTTTTCTAACCAGGGGAGTCCAAGTATGAGCTTCTGGTCTCCTAGCTTAGTGATCAGGAAGTTTGTTTTGATTCATTGATTTCCAATGTGGTATGGGATTCTGACTTTATGTGTGATCATCCCATTTAAATTAACTGTTCCATTGGTGTTCTTGACTCATATTGGTCGGATTAATGTTTCTTTTTTCATAGTTTTCATTATAGTTTTGTTGATAAAGTTTCCTTCTGCTCCACAGTCAACAAGGGCAGATATTTCAGCAGGTAATTTGGGTGATTGGACAGTTATTGATAGTTGTTGATTATTATTTGATCTTACTATTACAGAGTCAAGTGCTAACTGTCCATAATTGTTTTTGGAGGTTCCAACCACTTTCTGGTTCCTCTGCTTTAAAAACCCTCAGTCTTGAGGTCAGTGAGGAGAGTGTCTTGTTCCTCAGTGCTAAGTGCTGCGATCATTGCATGAATTTTCTTGGCATCATTATCCTTGGTGATTGTTCTGGTGATTCATCCTGGAGGAGGTGGGTTTTTGGTGTCCTTTTTTGGGCAGTTTCAGGATGGGTGACCAATTGTTCCACATCTGAAACACTTCCCAGAATGCATGTATTCCTCTCGTCGCCATCAGTTAGATGTCTGGTTGTCATGGCATGAACTGTTTTAGATCCTCCTGCCTTATTGAACCATTGCCCTGTTCAGTGGTTTTTCCTAATGCCTTCATTGTTTCCCATGCTGTGTTAAGCTGTTTGGCTTTTCTATAGGCATCTGTGATGGTTTTAAAGTCACCTTGGCCTTCAAGGATTTTAGTGGCAATGGTGGTTGGTAAGCCTTGGACAAAGGCTTGAAGTTGGGTGGTGATTCTGGTTAGTCCAGAGGATCCTATGAGCATTCTGAATTTTTGAACATAAATCAGGACAGTGATCTCTCCTCCAACTCGTAATTTGGTGAGCTCATTCAGTGCTCTGATTGCTGTGTTTACTTCTCCCCAGTCTTCAAGGAATCATTTGATGAAGGTGTCATAATTTTCCCAAGTGAGTCCATCCTTTTCCTCTAGTTGTTTGTGGATTATTTCTTTCCAGTTGCCTAGTTCCTTCCTAGGCATTGGAGGACATATCTTATTTTCTTTTCATGTTTCCCCTCATAGTTGTGGGCATTTATGGTGAAGAAGTTGCTAAACCAATTGATGAATGATTTAGCTTTGATTTGATCTCCTGAGAAGATTCATGCTGAAACTGGTTTGATATCTCCCCTCAGGGTGTTGGTGGTTTCAGTGTTGGTTGCCATCTGTTTTGTGTCAGTTTCAGCATCAATTTCAGGTTTCAGGTTTCCTAGTTTGTGTTCAATCTGTTTCTGTTCTAAAAAGGTATACCACCCAGTGATATCTCCTTCAGTAAGGGTGTAGTATGGGTTGGTGTTGTTGAAATCAAATTTGTTGTCACAGTATTCTTCCCACCAGAGGGTTTCTTTTGGTCTTTTGAAGTATAGTTCTGGTTCTTCTCCTGGTTCTTTTTGTTCATTTCTCCACTCAACCCAAAGTTTCCCAGGTAGTGAGTGTTTGCTTCCTTCAATATAATCTCCCTCAAAGTATTCATCGGATACTGGGGTGTTTCTGTTCTTTCCTACTCCTCAAAATTCCCAATGCTTATGTAGTGTTGAGAAAAAGAGCTCCTGTCCTTCTAGATAATATGTTCCTTTATAGAGAAAGGAATTGTTTGGTGGTCTCTGGCTAGAGAGTCTTGTTTCAGGTCATTTCGGATCTATGTTGTCTGGCTAGTGATGATGCACTAAGCAGTTCAGTGAGTTCCAACTTGTGTTAAGGTTGATGCCCTCAGTTCATTACTAAGTCAACAATGACGACTAGAGGCTTGGTCTAATCCCAGTCAATGGACAAAAGAACTGCTTGTTGCTGTGCTAGACAGCGACAAAGGCAACTCGAGTGATGAGGAAGGTGAGAGTGGGGTGATCAGTCAGATGAGAGCAATACTTGACTAAGTTGGAACTGAGGAACTATGGTACATGAGTGGGTTTATATACTGTCTAGAGAACAATAAGGAGGTATAGAAGGAAGTGAAACAAGGAGTGAAATAGGCAGGTGAAACAAGTAGCAAAGTATAGTGATGAGGTGAGTGTTAGAGAAAGAAACTGTAACAATTGCAGCTGTGCAAGTATGAAGCACCAGCAAAATGTGTTTGAGAGATTTGGGAGAGTGGCAGAGGTGTGGAATGATATAGAGCCAGAAGTGTGTCAGGGATTGATTGAGGGTATGCCTAGAAGGTTGGAAGCAGATATTAAGGCCAAGGGAGGCAATACAAAGTACTAAATTGTGTATTTTCTGTATTTCTGATACCCATGCAAATAACTGTCCCAATGAGTCATCAAACTGAATTGACTGTATCTCAATGGATACTGCATCAAATTACATACTTCTTGATTTGGCATGTAGCAATTAGGTAATACTTCCTTACATACACTAACAGTTTGGCTTTGTTTGGTCTTGGTGTGATGCTATGTCACAAACAATCAAAAAGTGCCAAACATTGGGACAGTTTTTTGAGTCACTGTAAGTGCCTTCTGGTGTAGTGAAGGCTGCTTTCCACTCATGTCCCTCCTTTATTCTAACATTGTTGTATCCCCATCAGAGATCCAACTTGGTATAGTACTTGGCAGAGCCTGCTCTGTCCACCAATTCTGAAATGAGCAGTAGTGGATAATTGTTTTTGATTGTCCATTTGTTTTTGTAATGGTAATCCTGTACCATTCTTTTCTTTCCATCCTTCTTTGACACAAAGAAGATGGGCAATGTTTGCAGGGACTTTGAAGGTCTGATGTACAGTAGGCAACAAAACTGTTGCAATGACAAGTTTATCTGTGACATACAATGCCAATCTCTGTGAAATCACTTGTCATTGCAACAGTTTTGTTGCCTACTGTAACCCTTTTTTAATTGATCATTGAGGAAATTTCAGACTTCCTGTAGCTCATCTGGTGATAAAGGGTACACCTTTTCTTTTCTTGACTCATATCCAACTTTGGTATTGATCACATGATCCCATGGCTTTTGTATCAGCATTTGTTCTGATGCCTTTTTCTCAAAAACCAGCACTTGGCTTTACACTGATTTTGGTTGCTTGTATTGACGAGGCTGGCTATTCCACCTATTTTGGGAACAGTCTGTGCATTATACAAGATCCTAAGAATAGAGTCATTGGTCAAGTTCCAAAAGGCAGGGGAGTTTCAGTACTTTACACTGCCCCACTTGTCCTGGTGGACTCCTGGGACAGTCCTGGTCAAGTCCTGACCTGGTCCTGACCATGTCTTATCCATGTTAGCCCAAGCATAATACTCATATATTTTGATGAATATGACATCTCTTGCTGCAAGAACACTGTGTATTAGTGTATTATAATAAACTAAACTGCTGAGTGCAGGAACCAACCAGGACTCCTGGTCAAGTCCTAGTCTAGATCATGTCCTGGCCAAGTCAACCCAAGAATAATACTAATATACCTGATCAGTATAATATCTTTGGCTGCAATAATGCTGTACATCATAGTAAACTAAACTATAGATCCCCTTCATCACCATCTTCTTCATGTATTTCTTCCCTTATATCCTCAACTCCTTCCTCAACTCCTTCCTCCTCATTTTTTTTTGGCTTTTCCAGCTAATTCTTGTTTACAAATGACTTGTTTGGTGTGGTAAAATAACATTGAATGCAAGAACCAGTTGAAGTTCCCAGGAGTCATCCTCTTCAATATTTGCTCAAATCCACCTAACCATGCATTCAATTGCTCACAGGCTTGTGTATTGAAGGCACATTTATAATAGGATTGTCCTTGATCATTTCTACCTGCTATCACCAGATTAGGTGCAGATCCATTCAAGGGAGCAGGATTGCACCATGTTCAACATAATTCATCTTCAACATGGTGATTAATATAGTGGTATGAGTCAACAATAAACCTTGTTGTCTCCTTCCACTCATGCCAGCTGCCATTCCTTATGCAACTATGTAGGACCAAGCATGCCTTGTCAATGCAAACATAATTAGGCCTGGCCTCTATTGTAGGATAAACACTCCTCAAAAATTGCATAATATTGGATGGTGACTCTGATCTTGCAAATTTGGCCCATGCAATGACAACTCCATGTGGTGCACATATAGTCTCAACACAGTAGAACCTAGGTGCAGTGAAATAATTTTTTGTTCTTTATGTATGTTGCATTTCATCATGTGGTTGTGCATTGTGACTGATTTCAGGCATCCAGGGCCAAGTTTCATCTGATCTTCTTATGGCTCTCCTGTAACCTGCCAGGGCATGCTGCCTACAACTGATAAAATGTCTTCTCCAAATATTCTGATGCATGTCACAAGCCAGTGTATCTTGCACCTTCACATTTGAGCAACCTTCAACATGGCAAATGCCTCCATATAGATTTTCATGCAAGGCACAATATACACCACCTTGTGTATTCCACAAATCACTGGTGCAGTTACCATAGGCACAGTGTGTGTGACCCATAACTATGCCATTCATAACAACCATTTTCACTGGAGCATGCTCCATATCTGCCTCATTTTCTTGTTCATTACCTGCCATGCCCTGATTATATCTAATTTCTTCTGCCACCAGCATTGCTGATGGATCATTGGCTGATATTACATCTGGAAAACTTTTGTACTTCTGTGTGCACTCAGGACATGAATGTCACTCAGCTGCTCTGATAATTCCATTTTCCCCAAGCACATTAAATGCCTCAGAAGCTACTTCATCAATAGACAAACCATCCTGCAATGTGAGCTCAATCCCTGAGTCTGAAGCAACTAGATGCATGGATTCTTGCATGAATGCTTGCCATATCCTTGTAATATTCCCCACTTTACCCAGAGTTTCATTCCAGAAATTTGAATATGCAGCTGCAGAAGCATGAAAGGTATACATGCCACTCAACACACAAGATGTAACTATGTGGTCAACCCATAAGTTCTGACCTATCTTAACATATTTAGCAGCATTGAGATACACTTTTTCATGCCTTCCATGATTCACATTCAGTGATCTCTCATGGTCTGCATAGTATATTGTCCCACACTGCTTGCAGTGTCCTGATAGAACAGGTACATTGTCATGACTTGTAAAATTTTTAATCAGCTTCACCAATGGAATGTCTCTCTGTCTTGACCATTGGTATAAAGCCCTCCTGTTGCAACTGGCTGTTTGGCATACAGCTGTCCCTGGGCAAATGGTATGGACTGGTTCCAACTCTTGGTGTGAGACTGCTTTCAAGTTTCTTTTGAATCTATCTGCATCTGCATGGTTGAAGACATTACCTAGAGCCCTGCCTCCCATAATACCACCTGAAGTGCAAGAGGAACCTTGGAGTGGAGGTGGTGAACCCATAGGATCATCTTTCACAGGTTAGGCATATTCTTATTTTTATAATTACCAAGACTTACCTTCATTGAACAAATTGCCTGGTTCTTTGTCAGCAGGCAGATCAACCTAGAGATACAAGTCCAGCTACACAAGGAAAGTAGTTGTTTTGCAACTCACCTTGTCCTCAAGTACCTCTTTCACCAATCCAACAGCTTCTTTCTCAGTCCTTCCAACCACAGACAAGTCAATCTTGTCAATGTCAGTTATAAAAAGGGAAAAATATGTTTTGTAATACCTTATTGCCAGATATTGCTTCTGGAACTTCCACATCAAGCTTGGGCAACAAAAGGGAGCTAACTCATGGAGGACAGGTATTATGGAATCCACCTTAGCACCAGCCAGGTCCTTCTCAACTCCAACTTCCTCCTCTTCAATCTCCTGTTGATAATTATGTAAACTGAAGCTTCCTTCCAAATTATTAACATACCTCTATTATGCTGCTTCCCTGATTTTCCATACTCCCAGCATTGTCTCCTTCACTGCCTTCACTGCTACCTGCCTCATCACTGCTTTCTGAATCTTGATTTTGTAGGCAAATATGGCCAGACTGATGTTTAGGTAGCTGAGATGGAAGGAAATGGATTGAGGGTGTCTTAGTCCTGACAGGAGGAGCAATAGAGACACCACTCTCAGCAAGTAATACTTCAGCACTGGTGGGAGGGGTAGGAAAGGTACAATTAGGTATGTAGGTGAGTAAATATAGAGGGTAATTACAGTTACAGTGGTGGACAAGTACAGAGATAGGTAGGTACAATGACAGTGGTAGCCAGGTACAGAAGTAGGTACATACAGGGTGGCAGGGTGAGGGTGAGGGCAGGTGGCAAGCAGGGACAAGGGTGGCAGCAAGAGCAGGGGCAAGGCAAAAGTTGGTGGCAGGCAAGAGAGGGCAAGGGGGAGGGTGGTGACAACAAGAGAGGGCAAGGGGAGGGTGGCAACAATGCAGAGGTAGTGCAGGCAGCAGTGAGGGTGAGGGCAAGGGCAGGCAGTGGTTGGCAGTGGTGGGTGGTAGTAGTGAGGACAAGGGCAAGGGCAGGTGGTTGGCAGTGGTGGTGGCAGGCCAAGGGGAGGGCAGCAGCACAGCAAGGGCAAGTGCAAAGGTGTGTTACAATCTCTTTTTCTTCACTTCATCGCTATACTTTGTTACTTGTTTCACCTCCTTCTATACCTTCTTATTGTTCTCCAGACAGTATATAAACCCACTCATGTACCATAGTTCCTTAGTTCCAACTTAGTTGAGTATTGCTCTCATCTGAACAATTGCTTCACTCTTGTCTTCCTCACTGCTTGAACCACCTTCATTGCTGTCCAGTACAGTGCCCAAGGGTATCTTCATCCATTGACTGGGATTAGACTGAGGCTCTAGTCATCACTGCTGACCCAGAACCAAACCAAGGGCATCAACCATAACACAAGTTGGAACTCACCAAACTGCTTAGTGCATCATCACTAGCCAGACAACATAGATCCGAAATGACCTGAAACCAGACTCTCTAGCCAGAGACCACTGAACAATTCCTTTTTCTATAAGGGAACATACTATTTAGAAAGACAGGAGCTCTTTTTCTTGACACTACATAAATGTTGGGAATGTTGAGGAGTAGGAAAGAACACAAACACCCCAGTATCCAATGAATACTTTGAGGGAGATTACACCAAAGGAAACAAAGACTCACTACCCAGAAAGCTCTGGGTCGAGTGGAGAAACAAACAAAAAGAATCAGAAGAAGAACTAGAACTATACTTTGACAGACCCAAAGAAACCCTCTGGTGGGAAGAATACTGCAAAAACAAACTCAACCTTGACAGCCCCCACCACCAATATTACACTCTCACTGAGGCTATAACTGGGTGGTATACCTTTTTAGAACAGAAACAGATCAAGTATGAATTACAAAACCCAAAACCCGAACCAAAACCTGAAACTGCCAACTCGAAACAGATGGCAACCAATACTGAAACTGCTGACACCTCGAGGGGAGACATCAAACCAGTTTCAGCACAAATCTTCACAGGAGATTGGACTGAAGCTAGATCATTCATCAATTGGTTTAGCAATTTCTTTGCCATAAATGCTCACAACTATGAGGGGAAACATGAAAAAAGATAAGATATGTTCTCCAGTGCCTAGGAAAAGAACTAGATGACTGGAAGGAAATAGTCTGTGAGCAACTAGAGGAAAAGGACAGACTCACTTGGGAAAACCATGACACCTTTGTCAAACAATTCCTTGAGGACTGGGGAGAAGTAAACACAGCAGTCAGAGCACTAAATGAGCTCACCAAGTTATGAGTTGGAGGAGAAATCACCATCCCAATTTATGTCTGAAAATTCAGGATGCTTATAGGATCCTCCAGACTGACCGGAATCACTGCCCAACTTCAGGCCTTTGTTCAAGGACTACCAACCACCATTGCTGCTAAAATCCTTGAAGGGCAAGGCGACTTTAAAGCCATCACAGACACCTATAGAAAAGCTGAGCAGCTTAATGCAGCATGGGAAACAATGAAGCATTAGGAAAAACTGCTGAAACAGGATGATGGTTTAACAGGACAGGATGATCTAAACAGTTCATGCCATGACAACCAGACATCTAACTGATGGACAATGAGAAGAATACATGTGTTCTGGGAAGTGTTTCAGATGTGGAACCATCAGTCACTTATCCCAAAACTGCCCAAAGAAAGATAATGCCAAAAGCCCACCTCCACCAGGACAATTTACCAGAACAATCACTGAGGACAATGATGCCAAGAAAATCCACACAATGATTGCAGCACTCAACACTGATGATTGAAACACTCTCCTCACTGAACTCAAAACTGAGGGTTTTTAAAGTGGAGGAACCAGAAAGCAGTTGGAATCTCCAAGAACAATTATGGACAGTTAGCACTCGACTCTGTAATAGTACAATCAATAACTGTCCAATCGCCTGAATTACCCACTGAGATATCTGCCCTCATTGACTGTGGAGCAGAAGGAAACTTTATCGATGACACAATAACAAGAAACATGAATAAAGAAACATTAAACTGACAAATATGAGTCAAAAACACTGATGGAACAGTCAACTCCAATGGGATGATCACACATAAAGTTTGAATCCCATACCATGTTGGAAATTGAAACAAGCTTTTTGATCACTAAGTTAGGAGACCAGAAACTTATACTTGGACTCCCATGGTTAGAAAAACACAACCCAGTAATAGACTGGAAAGAATGAACACTTCTATTTGACCACCCAGCCCCAGACAAAAAACTGATAAGACGGGTCAAGAAAGACTTAGATCAAGAACTTGATGAGTATTGGATCAGAGTTAAAACATCGACATCACAAACCCTGGAACACACACTATGCAAAGAAACCACAACAACTGCTCTACCAGACAAATATCAGGAATGGAAATCTACATTCAAAAAGGCAGCCTCTGAGCAATTCCCAATTAGGCACACATGGGACCATGCAATAGATCTCAAAACTGGATTTACCCCAAAAGTCAGCAAAATCTACCCACTATCAATAAAGGAACAATCATCCCTTGACGAATGGATCACCAAACAACTTGCCAAAGGTTACATCAGACCATCCAAGTCCCCACAAGCATCCCCATTTTTCTTCATTGCAAAAAAGGAAAGCAGAGCACTCCAACCATGTCAGGATTACTGATACCTAAATGAATGGATGATAAAAAATGCATACCCACTACCATTAATCTCTGATCTAATGACTAAACTATCTGGCATGGGATACTTTACAAAATTAGATCTTCAATGGGGATACAACAATGTCCAAATAAAAGAGGGAGATGAATGGAAAGCAGCCTTCATAACAAACAAAGGGCTATATGAACCAACTGTCATGTTCTTTGGACTATGCAATTCCCCATCCACCTTCCGGATGATGATGATGAATGAATACTTCCAAGACATGATTAACAAAGGATGGTTAATCATTTATATGGATGACATCCTCATCTGCAGAACAACAACCAAAGATCTAGAGACCTGGACAAAATGCATCTTAACATGGCTAAAAGAAAATGACTTATTCCTGAAACTTGAAAAATGCAAATTCTGTACACAAGAAGTCAAATTCCTTGGAATGATAATCAGACCAGGAAAAATAACAATGGATCCAATCAAACTAGCAGGTATAGCTGACTGGCCAATGCCAACAACAGTCAAGCAAGTACAATCCTTCTTAGGATTCAGAAACTTCTATTGACGATTTATTGGAAACTTTGCAGAGCTAGCATGACTGCTCATTGATCTCACAAGGAAAGATGAAGCATTCCTATGGACACCAGACAAACAAAGGGCATTCAATGATCTAAAACAACAATTTACCACTGCTCCTGTACTTTGAATGCTGGACATCACCTGACCATTCATTTTGCAAACTGATGCATTGAATAAAGCAATAGGAGCAGTCTTGAAACAGGCGGACAAAGCAGGAATCTTACACCCCTGTGGCTTTATTTCGCGTGCCCTAACCACAACAGAGCAGAATTATCAAATCTATGACAGGGAGTTACTGGCAATTGTCAAAGGACTCACAGCTTGGTGACACTTCCTTCATGGATCACCACACACCACCATTGTCCATTGTGATCATAAGAACTTATCCTTCTATCGAACCCCACAATGTATTACACCCAGACAGGCACAATGGTCTTTGTTTTTGAGTGAATTCAACCTTCAAATTGAGCATGTCCCTGGAACCAGGATGTTTGAAGCCGACACCCTATCTGTTATGAGCATACCCAGGAAATTCCATTTTACAGTAATGACCTCAATGACAACTATGCAGATATGAGTCTAGGGAGATGGACTATGATTTTCTTTTCTTTTTATCTATTTGATCTTACTAGGAGTGATACGATACAAGGGCTGGATGGTGGGACTTAGAGCAGGATGCCTACATGACAC
Organism: Amanita molliuscula; assembly: GCA_023014405.1. NCBI lineage: Eukaryota > Fungi > Basidiomycota > Agaricomycetes > Agaricales > Amanitaceae > Amanita > Amanita molliuscula. The sequence goes on from JAEBUP010000006.1 coordinate 182,127, forward strand.
TATAGCCCTTATTTGGAAGGTGGTTAGGTCAGCATTGGTTATTGGACATACTGAGTGCTGACATGGAGGATGGCCCGATGATGGGCCTAGACTGTAACTCGAACCAAGGTCTAGATACCCCAGAGGGGTGGAACAGGAACGCCTGGAAGGTACCAAGGGAATGGTACTGGTGTTGGAGGGAATGGCTGAAGGTGCAGAACAATAAGACGCTGCTGTATGGAGATAGAAGCTGTGGATTGGTCAGGCAGGTGCTGCCCTTAGCTCCACACTCAAGAGCGCCAACACAATGCTAGCCAACTATCGAAGGATGGGCGATTGGTGTGGGAGGAATATCTCCAGAATGGTATGGTGGGCGCAGACTCAGCTGCTGCGCATTGATCCCGGCATGAGGGACTTTAGCTGCACACTGTCTGTGCACAGACCAGGGGATGGAGTATATAAGGGCTGTAGTTTAGTGTAGTCAGTCCTTAAGACTCTAGATAGTTTTTGTGTCCTAGACACTAGCTTCAGAGCAATTGTATTGTCTTAGGCCTAACAAGCTGACACTTGTGAGACTTCTGGGGTTGTGTTTAGGGTGCTCCTAACATAATCTAGAGTCTTTACCATCTACTCTGTTGATCTTACAGCACCGAGCACACCTTGCTTGTCATTGCTCACAGCGTCAACGGCCTAGACTCTTTTTATCTGAGAGGTAGTAATTGTGCAGCCCGCAACCTCTCCAGGTGACTATGACAAAAACACTGTCAATGGGTCTCAAATGAGAGATCCTCAATATGCCCATTGGGCCTGGCTACAAAACAGTAATGGACGAGAATACTAGTTTGCTGGGGTGAAGCATAGGCAGGAGACCATAGATGCGCCCTGGGTTTAGTATACTGTTATTGCAGAAAAGTTCATGGAACAAACAAAGAAACCTTATTGGTGTTGCATATCAAGGCTGAACCCAAGTTCCTCACACACTCCCTGTACTAGCAATGCGAAATAAGTTGTGCATTGATAACTAGGCACAAAGATAGTGAGGCAAATTGCCAGGTGCACCCAATAAGTAGCTTGCAGACCCATGACACTGCAGACACTATCCTCCTTGTTTCCCAAGGAGCATCATTATCGACAGGCATGGAGGCTGAGAGAATGGATCAACTGTCAGTGGAGGGCCTGAAGTTGATTGAAGAAATTTTTACAGAGGAACATATTGAGAGAGCATGCATTACTCATTCAACTACATTTTACCATATGCCCAGGTGACATTCTCAGAGATAGGATGTATCTTCGAGGCAGACTGGGTTACTATTAGTGACATGGTCCAGATGGGGCCCAAGGAATTTATCGGCGACACGGTTATTTGCTGTTATGATAATCATGTCTGGTTGTGGTGGAAACACCGGAAAGAGGAGCATAAAATTGAATGCGCTCAGGCCCAGCAAATCTTGCGGGAATGAGAGCTCGAACAAGAGCTAGAGCAGAAAGAAGCCTGGGAGGCTTTATTAATGGAATGTGCTGCAACATGCGCAGTACTACAAGCAAAACGAGCCATGAGGAAGGCTGAGAGGGAATATCAAACCCTCATCGATTTACTGGAAGTGCAGTATAAAGGAGACACTTCAAACCCTGTCTGGTTGGTGCTAGTTGCATTGAAATACAATCAATGGCTGTTGTTAATAAACAATGGCGATAAGGCTATCCAACAGTATTGGGTGGCAATAGAATGATTGGAATGCACACATCATGTGCAAGAATTGTATGAGCATGAAGGAATGGTCATGTCTCATGAAGATTGGAACGTGTGGATGCACACGATAAATGGCAACATAAAAGCCACCCACTATGCTACATGGAAGTGGGAGAAGGAGGAAGAAGAGTGTTGGAAAGGGATCCGATATGATCCTCTGCTCACCACTAAACCACCAGGAGGGATTCAACAGTGAACACTGGAATGGCTCTTAACTGAGCCAATAATCAAACTAAGGACTATTGGACTCGATTACTTCCTGAAAGAAATTGGAGAGGCATCTTGGAATGAGCACAAAGCACAAGTGCTGGGATGGCAGGCCAGTATAAAGTTTGGTTTACCTGGACCAACAGCCAGGAGCCCAATAGCGCATGATCAATGGAGGCAGAATGGATACTGTTATATGTATCTGTTTAAAGCCCAGTACTATGACAAATTCAACTGGCCAGCATGGCCTATGCTAAGGGACATCCTCAGCTGGGAAATAGAGCTACGAGACAAAAGCATTGTCTTTGCCATTCAGGACAGTATTCGGCTGGGACACTGCCATATCATAGAGGAATCTGTGGTTCGACGAGACAATATCGAGTACACATGGGATGAACTGGTGGACCTACATCAGAACACTCATTATACAGAGGAAATCCGGTTTGGAGGGCAGTCTAAATCCAAACAAGCTAAACAAAGAAAATTAGCTCAAACACCAATCAAATGAGTGGATCTCCAAACAACAGTCTCGGTGGTGGAAGCAATATCACAGGCAGCCGGAAGAAGTGGTCCAGCAATTAGAGAACCGAAACCAGCAGTGCAACCAGCACAATCATATGCAGCAGCAGCATTAGCTGGAAAGGAAAGCAAAGTGTGAGTCATCCACACTGGTGGAGATGCAGCTCATTGGAATGGGGGAGTAGCTACCACAGCAGACTGGCTGTCTACTGAGGAGTACCCACAAGGGGCAAACAATGCCCACAAGAAATGGGAGATTGACCAGTGGAGGAGAGTAGTTGAAAGGGAGGCATGGTTGCCATTCCCTTATCCACAAATGTCTTGGGAGAACAGTGGACTCAACCTGGATGTACCAGGGTATTGTTACTTGGTACTAATCAAAAAGCAATACTGGGACAAGTTTTTATGGCCAGCATATCCACAAATCCAAGAAGTATGCACCTGGGACCCAAGTTTGAGGGACAACAATGTCACCATGCTCATTAGGAGATCATATTCACATCCAATGACCCTACATGTCGAAAAATACAATACCAACTGTCGAGGATGGTTCCATGTAGAAACCCTTAATCGAGAAGGGATGGGACATTACAAACTTGGGGCCACCCCTTTTCAACTCACTGTGGACATGATAACACATGCCTATCATGCAGTACTCAGTTGGAGAGAGCATTGGGCTGACACTCAGATGTTGGAGCCCTTAGCTGCTACACAACCCGCAGCAGCAGTCGCAGCCAGAGAGGATGAAATAACCCAGCAGCAGGAGGAGCAACAGAGAGCCATCACCAGTGCTGGACAAGCAATTGCCAGTATGATTAACGAGTACCAGCAATCGAATCGAGCAGTTCCAGGTCCTCTCACGAAGGCAGAAATGCCTGATTATTACCAGGGAGATCCCAGGACGGTAGATGGATGGCTACGTCAGATGGAAACCTACTTCATGCTAGCAAGGGAAACAGACCTGAAAAGAAAGGTTTCTATCTGCCTCTACAGAATTAAAGGAGGCAAAGGCGATAGGGCAGTGGACTGGAGCGGGGTAAAACTCAAAGCTTTCCAGGAGGCCATGCAGGAATATCAGGACAAAATAGATATGAATGGTTGGAGCACAGAATTGGACTGGGCACAGTTAAATGCAGGAGAGGAAACCAATGATGGATGAGCATGGAGAAGGCAACCATTAGACAATCAGTTCCCATTTGTGGATTGGGCAGATCTCAAAAAGCAAATGCACGAGTTCTTTATGTCTACAGAAACTAAAGAAAAAGCAATTGAGGCACTATTGGCATTATGACAGGGAACAATGATAGTGGAAGACTATATTGTTAAATTCAATTCCCTGACATCGTTAACAGACTGGAATGATCAGGCATTGATATCCCAGTTCGGGGGTAATCTTAACCCAGCCCTTGGTCAAGAATTAATTCACTATGGAGGACTACCAGATGCTGCTACATTGCATCAAATCCAAACCAGAGTTACAGAACTGGCATGAGCCTTCCGAAGAGCAAATGAGGCATATGGCTTTGCAAAGACTAGAGGGGACTACAAGGAACGACTGCCAACAAGCAATGGACGACCTTCTTACCAGTTCAGAGCACCACCACTGTTCGCATCAGGGAGTTGAGCTGATCCAGATGCAATGGATGTGGACAAATGAAGAAGGAACTTCATGTACTATAACTGTGGAAAAGAAGGGCATTTGAGTTGAAATTGTCAAGAACCACATTGAGAAAAGAAACTGGGGACCTGCTATAATTGTGGCAAAGAAGGGCATTGGGCAAATAGGTGCCCAAAACAGAAAAGGATAACAATGGGAGAGAAAGGGAAGCGAGTAGTAAGGGTGATAGAGTCAGGGGAAATGACCCCAGTAGTGCATATTGAAGAAGTCTCGGATTTTGTAGAAAGCCAGTAGGTGGGCACTTGTTACAACTTCTCCTTTTTACGCTTACTTGCTACAATAACCTTTCTTCACTTCGTCGCTATGCTTTGATACTTGTTTCATCTACCTGGACTGCCCCTCGTTTCACTTCCTTTTATACTTCTTCATTGTTCTCTAAGCAGTATATAAACCCCCGCATGTACCGTAGTACTTCAGTTCCAACTTAATCAAGTATTGTCCTTTACTGAACAAGCCTCTTGCTCTCGTCCTCCTCATCACTTGAACCATCTTCGTCGTCGTCTAGCACAACGACAACAAGCACCTCTGTCCATTGACTGGGATTAGACTGAGACTCTAGTCGTCATTGTTGACTCGGTGGCGAACCAAGGGCATCGATCCTAACACAAGTTGGAACTCACTGAACCGCTTAGTGCATCGTCACTAGCTAGACAATATAGATCCGAAACGACCCGAAACCAGACTCTCTAACCAGAGACCACTGAATGATTCCTTTCTCTTTAAAGGAACATATTATCTAGAAAGACAGGAGCTCTTTTTCTTGACACTAAATAAACGTTGGGAATTTCGAGGAGTAGGAAAGAACAAGAACACCCCAGTACCCAACGAATACTTTGAAGGGGATTACATTGAAGGAGACGAACACTCACTACCTGGAAAACTTTGGGTTGAGTGGAGAAACAAACAAAAAGAACCAGAAGAAGAACCAGAACTATATTTCGAGAGACCCGAAGAAACCCTTTGGTGGGAAGAGTACTGTAACGCGGAATTTGATTTCGATGGTACTGATCCATACTACTCTCTCTCTGAAACATCCATAACAGGGTGGAACACCTTCTTGGAACAAAAACAAATCGAATACGAACTAGAAAACCCGAGACCTGAAACAGATGCCAAAACCGACACAAAACAAATGGCAACTAACGTTGAAACCACTGATGCCCCCAGGGGAGACATCAAACCAGTCTCAGCACGAATTTTCACAGGAGATCAGACCGAAGCTAAATCGTTCATCAACTGGTTTAGCGATTTCTTTGCAATAAACGCCCACAACTATGAAGGGAAACATGAAAAGAAAATCAGATATGTCCTCCAATGCCTAGGAAAGGAACTAGACGACTGGAAAGAAATAATCCACGATCAACTGGATGAAAAAGATGGACTTACTTGGGAAAACTACAACACCTTTGTCAAACAATTCCTTGACGACTGGGGAGAAGTCAACACTGCAGTCAGGGCGCTGAATGAGCTCACTAAATTACGAGTTGGAGGAGAGATCACTGTCCCGATCTACGTCCGAAAATTTAGAATGCTCATAGGATCTTCTGGACTAACCGGAATTACCGCCCAACTCCAGGCATTCGTCCGAGGCCTACCAACCACCATTGCTGCCAAGATCCTCGAAGGACAAGGCGACTTTAAAACTATCACAGACGCCTACAGAAAAGCGGAACAACTCAATGCAGCATGGGAAATGATGAAAGCATTAGGAAAAACTGATACAGGGTGTCGATTCAATAAAACAGGGGTACCTAAAACAATCCACACCATACCAACCGGACGCCTTACTGATGGGCAACGAGAAGAATACATGCGTTCTGGAAAATGTTTCAGATGCGGAACCATTGGTCACCTATCCCGAAATTGCCCAAAGAAAGATACCACCAAGAACCCACCCCCCTCAGGACAATTCACCAGAACAATCACCGAGGATAACGATGCTAAGAAAATTCGCACTATGATTGCGGCTCTCAGCACAGAAGAGCGAGAGACTCTCCTCACTGACCTTGAAACCGAGGGTTTTTAAAACAGAGGAACCAGAAAGCGGTTGGAACCTCCAAGAACGATTATGGACAGTTAGCACTCGACTCTGTAATAGTAAGATCGAATAATAATCAATGACTCTCAATAACTGTCCAATCACCTGAATTACCCGCTGAGATATCTGCCCTCGTTGACTGCGGAGCAGAAGGAAACTTCATTGACGAAACTATAACAAAAAACATGAACAAGAAACCACTAATCCGACCAATATGAGTTAAAAACGCCGACGGAACAGTAAACTTAAACAGAATGATCACACATAAAGTCAAGATTCCCTACCATATCAGAAATCTACAAATCGAAACAAGCTTCCTAATCACTAAACTGGGAGATCAAAAACTTATACTCGGACTCCCCTGGTTAGAAAAACACAACCCAACAATAAACTGGAAGGAACGGACCCTTGAGCTCGATCACCAACACAAACCGACAAAGCAGATAGAAAGAAACCTGGATCAGGAAATCGATGAATACTGGATCAGGGTTAAAACTTCGGCATCACAGGCACTAGAACACATGCTACGCAAAGAAACCATAACAACGCTGCCAGACGAGTACCAAGGATGGAAATCTACCTTCGAAAAGGCGCCTTCAGAACAATTCCCAGTCAGACGCACATGGGATCATGCAATCGATCTCAAAGCCGGATTTACCCCAAAAGTCAGCAAAATCTATCCACTATCAATAAAAGAGCAATCATCCCTCGATGAATGGATCACAGAACAGCTAGCTAAAGGATACATTAGACCATCCAAATCCCCACAAGCCTCGCCATTCTTCTTCGTCGCAAAAAAGGAAAGCGGAGCGCTCCGGCCATGTCAAGACTACCAATACCTGAACGAATGGACAATAAAGAATGCATACCCACTACCATTGATCTCTGATCTAATGACCAAACTATCCGGCATGCAATATTTCACAAAACTTGATCTCTGATGGGGATACAACAACATTCGGATAAGAGAAGGAGATGAATGGAAAGCAGCCTTCATAACAAACAAAGGACTATACGAACCAACAGTCATGTTCTTTGGCCTATGCAATTCCCCATCCACTTTCCAGACAATGATGAACGAATACTTCCAAGACATGATCAACGAAGGATGGTTAATCATTTATATGGATGACATTTTAATATGTGGAACAACACCCAAAGACTTAGAAACTCGGACAAAACGCGTCCTAGAACGGCTAAAAGAAAACGACTTATTTCTCAAACTCGAAAAATGCAAGTTTTGTGCTCAGGAAATTGAATTCCTCGGAATGATCATTAGACCCGGGGAGATAACCATGGACCCGATCAAACTGGCAGGAATAGCAGATTGGCCGACACCAACAACGGTCAAGCAAGTATGATCCTTCCTAGGATTTGGGAATTTCTACTGACGATTCATTGGAAACTTCGCAACCCTTGCTCGACCACTTATTGATCTCACAAAAAAAGATGAAGCGTTCCTCTGGACACCAGAACGACAGGTGGCATTTAACAACCTAAAAAAATGCTTTACAACAGCCCCTGTGCTCCGAATGCCAGATGTCACCCGACCATTCATCCTGCAAACTGATGCCTCGAATAAAGCAACAGGAGCAGTACTGAAACAAGCGGATGAAGCAGGACTCCTGCACCCTTGCAGCTTCATTTCACACGCCCTGACCACGACAGAGCAAAACTATCAGATTTATGACAGGGAACTACTGGCAATCATCAAAGGACTTGCAGCATGGCGACACCTTCTTCATGGATCACCTCACACTACTATCGTCCATTGCGATCACAAGAATTTATCCTTTTATCGAACCCCACAACGCCTTACCCCCAGACAAGCCAGATGGTCCTCCTTCTTAAGCGAATTCGACCTTCAAATAGAGCACGTCCCTGGAACTAAGATGTTTGAAGCAGATGCCCTATCTTGATGACCAGACCACGTCGGAATGGACGACACCCCAGAAGAAACCACGGTGTTACCACCTGAACGATTCATCAGGCTTATAGCAGACAACCTAGCAGAGAAGTTGCGCAAAGGCATGATTAAAGACGACTTTGGACAAATACTAGTCGAAGTAATCCAAAATCATCGAGCACCACCAATAAAATCAAAGCTGCAAGACTGGACATATGTCGACCACATCATACATTACCAAGGAAAAACCTATGTACCTGATCAAGATGGATTGCACACTCAACTCATTAAACTGACGCATGAATCACCTACATCTGGGCACCCCGGACGATTTAAAACTCTAGAATTACTCAAACGGAACTACTGGTGGCCCGGAATGAACAAACATACCAGAGAATGGATCGAAGGATGCGCGCTCTGCCAGCAAATGAAAGTAAACACGCATCCCAACACCCCTGCCCTACAACCGATCAAATCTAATGCCACCCGACCCTTCCAACAAGTCACAATTGACTTCATCACAGACCTACCAATCACCGACAGTTTCGACTCAATCATGGTCACGGTGGACCATGGACTTACAAAGGGGGTAACCTTTTCCCCTTGTCACAAAACGATCGACACACTAGGGACCGCGGATCTATACATAAATGAAAACTTCAAATGATTCGGTTTACCGGATATCCTCATATCTGACAGGGGACCGCAGTTCGCATCTAAAGTATTCCGAGAAATAGGAAAAGCGCTGGGAATAAACCATAGAATGAGCACAGCCTACCATCCCCAGACAGATGGCGAGACAGAACGAGTCAATCAAGAACTAGAAGTCTACCTCCGAATGTTCTGCACAAACGAACCGCACAGATGGAAATCGCTACTGCCAATTGCAGAATTCGCTCACAATAACCGACACCATGATACCATCAAAGCATCACCATTTCAGCTAATGTACGGAATAGACCCTGTCGCTATTCCCACAGCCGCATCCCCCATGACGACCCCAGCAGCTGAAAACCAACTACGAATGCTACAAAAGGCCAGAGAAGAAGCACTCGCCGCACACGAACTCACTAGACAAATGGTAGCGCTCAGAACAAAAGACAAAAGTATCAGATTCGAGAAAGGAGACAAAGTCTGGCTCAAAAATCGAAACCTCCGAATACCCTATGAGTCAAGGAAGCTAGCGCCCAAAAGAGAAGGACCCTTCATGATCGAGCAAGTACTAGGACCTGTCACCTACAAACTGAAACTCCCCAAACAATGGTGCATCCATCCCGTGTTTCATACTACATTGTTAACCCCATATAAGGAAACAATGGCGCATGGACCAAACTTCATGAAACCACCCCCTGACCTCATCAACGGACAAGAAGAGTTTGAAATAGAAGCAATCATCACACACAGAAAACGAGGAACCGGCTATCAATACCTAGTCAAATGGAAAGGGTATGGACCAAACGAAAACTCATGGGAACCTGAAACAAATCTGAAAAACGCTGCGGACATCCTTAGAGCATATAAGAACCGCCGAGACCTGCTATGAAAACCATGGTCCAGTATCGCAACAAACAGATCCTCAGACAGAATGCTAGACATACCAAAAACATCGCTTCCCCCTACTCCCGATTCTCTCCCAGACAATCTATCCCAAAACTTAGACACCTAATCATCCAACTCCCTAATCGAACCCATCCTCACCAAGGACGACGCGCAATAGGAACAGCCTTCATTGAAATACGCAAAATCCTGCTCTATCGAACAAAAGTACCATCACTACACCCAGTATACAAAACACAGATCAGCTCCGACTCCCAGACACCAACTGACGCCATCAGCAGAAATTGCCATGTCAGGGAAGCGCGAAGAGCACTGACCTTATGGATCATTGACCGAACAAGAGACCTGGAAGCAGCGGGAGTGACCTGCCTACACCAGACAGAGGCACTATTCCCAGATAAGATTGATTTCCCACCTGGTGGACTGCTGAACTTTAACCTACCCCCGAACTACCTATACATCCCACACGGAGGGATACCACCTCCATACCCGAATCCGCCGCCACCGCCCCACTACCGCGACTTTGAATGGGAACCTGGATACCCAATGATCACGGGCATCATTCATCATACGAACCAGGGGACGATTACGCATCAAATTCCACCTAGACCACTACACGAACCATATTTGGCTGAAAGACCTCCCACGTGACCTAATACTCCCAGACCAGAAGCATTGGCCGATCAACTCTTACGAAACATCCTCTCTATTGACGCAGATGATTCATTCTGGGACGTGGAATACTTTGACGAAGTCAACCTATAAAAGAACGAGATTCCCACTTCCTAGCCTTCCAACCAACGTCACAAACATAAAAGATGTTCTCGCTCATCGCCATCCTTGTCACCCTCGTCTCCACCCTCTTCCCTTCTGTCCTCATAGGAGGACTTGTTCTCGCCACCCTCCTCACTACCCTCGCCCTCGCCTATTCTTTTCCCGAAAAACTCCCGGAGCTCGACGTCTTCACACCACCCCTCGAAATCTTCATCGAGACTGAAATGACAACCCATACCGACAACGATCTACACATTCACCCACCTGAACTTGTCAAGGAACCACCTATCGCAGAAGAAATCATTCCTGCACCTATCCCCAGATCGAACCCCCTCGTCGCCGCCGCCTCTCTAGAAGCCTCGTATATTACAGCCAATCTCCGAGACCTCTCTGCCCCACTTGGAGCCCTCGTAGGACTCACCCTCACCACCGACCCTAACGCCATGACCTACGCCGAACGAGACCTAGCGCTCCGTGAACTTCGTCAATTAAAAGTCACCCTCGACTCCGTACGATGGCACATAGACACGGCACAAAAGGACGTCGAAAACATCGTCCACTGGTACAAGTCTAGAGCAGACCATGCCTGGACAACTCAAGGGTGGCCTTAAGAAGTCGGTGACTTCTCGCATAGGGAGGGGGTAATGTTACAACTTCTCCTTTTTACGCTTACTTGCTACAATAACCTTTCTTCACTTCGTCGCTACGCTTTGATACTTGTTTCATCTACCTGGACTGCCCCTCGTTTCACTTCCTTTTATACTTCTTCATTGTTCTCTAAGCAGTATATAAACCCCTGCATGTACCGTAGTACTTCAGTTCCAACTTAATCGAGTATTGTCCTTTACTGAACAAGCCTCTTGCTCTCGTCCTCCTCATCACTTGAACCATCTTCGTCGTCGTCTAGCACAATGACGACAAGCACCTCTGTCCATTGACTGGGATTAGACTGAGACTCTAGTCGTCATTGTTGACTCGGTGGCGAACCAAGGGCATCGATCCTAACAAGAAGGGCCTCCCATGCTTCCTTCTGCTCGAGCTTTTGTTGGAGCTCTCTTTCTCTGAGTAATTTCTGTGCCTCGGCGCGCTCTCTCTTCCGCTCATCTTTGCAGTAACGCCAGTACAGTCTGACATGGTTATCATAGCGGCAAACAATGGTGTTGCCGATAAAAGTTGGTGTCCTTGTAAGGACAGGTTCGATAGAGTGGGCCCAGTCTGCTTCAAAGATCTGACCGATCTCCAAGAGTGTCGCCTGGGCATGTGGGAGTACATATTGAAAATAGCAATTCATTTTTGTGATGAGGGAAAGGTAGGTCGTTCCTGTAAAATAATCTTCAATCAAGTTCAGGCCCTCCACTGACACTTGATCCGTTTGTTCAGCAGTCGAAAATCCGTGCCTGTCGATGATGCCTCTTGGGAAACAAGAGGGTTGTTGTCTGCAGTGTCGTGGGTCCGCAAGCTATTGAAGTGAGAGTGCCTGGCAATTCGCCTCAATGTCCTTGTGCCAAGTTATCAACCCCGATAACAACATAGGGGTTGCTTGTACAGAGGGTGTGAGAGGACTTTGGTTCAGCCTTGATACACTACTCAAATCAAATGTTTCAGTCATTCCGTGACTTTTTCTGCAATGCTAGTATACTATGCTTGGGGCGCGTCTGTGGTCTCCTGCCTACACTCTCCCGACACACTAGTACTCTCGTCTAGCACTGTTTGGTAGACAGACCCAACGGGTGTATTGAGGACGTCTCGTTCAATGCCTGTTGACAGTGTGTGTGTTGGAGTCAATGTTGCCAATGATCCCGGGATAATCGGGTTACTACCGTCAAAGAAGAAACTAGGCCTCCAATTGTCTGGAGCAACTACGAGCAACGTGCTTGGTGCTTGGACAGTACAGAGGGGTAGAGAAGAAAGTCTCTAGATTATGTCAGGACTGCCCTAGACACAACCTAAGCGACTGAAGAGTGACTTGTTAAGTCAAAGACGATGCAATTGCTCAGTAGCTATGTCTAGTGACAATAGACTATCTAGAGACTTAAGAGTCTCCTACTGTAAACTATGGCCCTTATATACTGCTCCCCTGGTCTGTGTGCAGGCAGCGCGCAGCTAAAGTCCCTCACTGGGGATCAATGCGCAGCAGCTCACTCTGCGCCCATCTAACCATTCATGGAGAGTTCCTCCCACACCCAACTCCTGGGTTATCCACATGCAGCCTTGCTATTGTTCAAGCTTATCGGCCAATTCCCATGCATGCTGTACTGTTGACTTGGTACTCCTCGGCGTTCCCATGTCGCCCCTCAGGTGCCATGCCGCTCATGATTCCTTTCATGGTGTAGGCCCATCATCGGGCCGTATCCCTGTTGGCACTCGGTCTTATCCATAGCCGATGCTGACCTAACCACCTTCCTAATAGGGACCGCAGTTCACGTAGGCCATCCTCCTAGAGTCCCATTGCGTAGTCTTGTTCATAGATGTTTGAGCGAGGTAAAATAGATAAAAAGAAATGAAAAATATCCTTTGACTCCTCGTGACCATGTCTTCGTTATTGTCATTGATGTCGTTACTGTAAAGTTGAAAATGAGAGGTGTGCTCATAACAGCCTCCTCCTGTTTCTGTAATTGTGCAGCCTCCCTAGCTTGGAGCTGCAGCCACTTGTCACATTGTTGCACTTGTCAGATAGATTTTAAATGCCTCCTCCACAGTTGTATGTGGTTGTCATATCAGTGGACCATAGTGTCCCCAATGAACTCTTTTGGTCTCAGTTGAACTGAATTGTCATCTGATGTGTCCATAGCCCAGTCCATGTCAAAGATCTGACTGATCTGTGATAGTGTTGCCTGAGGGTGAGGAAGGATATATGAAAATGAGCACTCCATGGCTCCTGTTGTATGTTGCTGATGTGGGATAAAATGTAATGTCTCATGATGAGGGTGCTATTCCCTGTAACAAAAATCTTCAACCAAGGTTAAGTTCCTTCCTCAGTCTGTTGCCTAGATGCTTCCTAGATAGAAAGCACTGTTGCCTCTTCTTCAGTAACTACCAGTATCCTCCTGATAGTCACAGCTTGATACAGTCACAACCCTACCCATACTTGAGTCTTCAATTTGGTTGGAGGTCTGCAAGCTCCCTACTAATATACCCCCAGCAGTTCACTCAGGTGTCCTTGTGCCTAGTTATCTGTCACCATGAGATGTAGTGTGGGACTGCTAGTACAGATGGGTATCCCAAGACTTTAATAGCACTGATAGGCAATATTAATAGGTTGTCTTCTCCCGTTCCATGGGTTTTTTCTGCAATTCCAGTACTAGTTACCCAGGGTGCATCTATGGTCTCCTGCCTATGCTACACCCCAGTGAACACTAGTTCTCGTCTGGAACTGTTTTGTCACCACCCAAGTTAAGGGTTTGTTGGATCTCTTAAATAGAGATTGTTGACAGTAGGTTGTCAAAGTCACCTAGCTGTCAGAGTTGCCTGGAGAGGTTGCAGGCTATGTGATTACTACCTCTCAGAGTTGGAGTCGATTTAGGCCTTCCCAGGACGATGGCAACACCAAGCAAGATGTGCTTGCATGTAATATGACTGCCTGCAGAAAGGGGTAAAGAAGTAGAGGCTCTAGGTAATGTTAGGACATGCCTAAACACACCAAAAGAAACCTTAGAGGGATGCCAAGTTAAGGCAGAGACAAAACAAGATGTATACTCAGGGGCTATAGCCTACACGAGAGTGTTGTAGTGTATAAACCACCTAGAGCCTTAAGGGCCCTAAGTCCAGAAAGTACTCCCTACTTATACAAAAGATCCTGGTCTGTGTGCAGCTAAAACCCCTCATCCATGAAGGGGGTGGAGCAACAGACTCCCTTCCCATCTAACCATATACACATGTGCCCATATGCCATTCCTCAGCTCCACAGTCTTCTATTGTTTGGTGTCCTAACATTGTGCCACTAGCTCAGCACTTGTCCCACAAGTGTGACATCGCTTCAGATCCTTATCAAGGACCCACCATCCTGGCTCAGTGTCTTGCTGACCTAATCTCCTTGTGCACGTACAGGCTGCCATCATTGGGCCATGGTCTTTCTGTTTATAGTAGTCCCAACTCTTCATCAGCCACCATGTCCCAGAGCTCATTCCACCCATCCATAAATCTTGAATAAATAGGGATAAAACCCATAAGCCTCCAATCCACCAATCCTGTGCATAAATAGAGGGGGGCACATAGTTGTCAAGTTGTTGTTACTGATTATAGGGTTTTCCATATGCCACCAAGTGTTTCTGAGCCTTCATTGAGTTATCCTGTCAACAGAATTTGTTGACTCCTGTGTGGTCCCTGCCATGTGTCTTAGGGGCTCCTCTCCAGCTCATAACACTTCAAGCCAAACTAAGTCACCTGGTTTATATTTGATGATGTGTTGTCAGTGTAGATCATGTCAAGCTAGGGTAGTTTCATTTGATCTCCTAAGCACTGCTTGTGCTTTGGCACACACTTGGTCTAGTTGTTCTAGAAACTGTTTGGTGGTTATATTGTTATGTCCTTCCATTGACAGTGATATGCTCACTCTGCTATTGGAAATAGGGAGGAGAGGAAGAGGTGAGGTCATGAAGGAGGTCCTGGTGTGCTCAATGACAATGCTACAACATGCAGAACTAGTGGAGTTTGTGGATAATAATGCTATAGTGTGTGAGTGCATAACAGTGGGGAATGCAGGACACAGAGTAAAACAAGGCTCAAAGATGTGGATGAGACAAGGAGAGCATGACAAAACTGAGACTTGAAGGAACTGGGGTGTACTGTATTCTGGTGATCTAATGTTTATGTGTTGTACATGAGCTTATATACATTTTTCTACTCTACTAATAATGAAGTAACTCTGTAAAATTTCACCTTGCAACTGTATATCCAAATCCATCTTGAAGGTCTTCATGCAATGGGGCTAGCTGAGGGATGTGATGGTGGAATAGGAGCACTGCTGTGGGAACCAATACCATGACCTGACATGGGATGCTAATAGAGTTGTAGACTGGAAATAGACTTGACTGATTGCCATTGGTGGCAACTCTGGTGTTCATCTGGCTCAACATGTCCCTGTTCTCTATTTTCTGTGAACCTGACTAATGGATACTGGTCTATACCATAGCTGGTCATTGGCTGATGGCTTTACTCATCTGCTAGGGTCCTAGTCTGCTGCATTGGTGTGTTGCTATGGATGATGTGGCGATTGGATTGTAGAATGTCAATTTGTCCTAATGTGGATATGGCTTTGATGGCAGTGGTCCCTTCTCTGGTGAACTAAACTATGCTGGCTTATGATTTTATGCAGATTGGCTGATGGGGTGCTTTATCAGATGTGAATGGCTGACTGGTGTGGGGTTTGGACAGTGTACATGGGAGATGACTTGACCATTGGGTGTGGGTGATGCTTGCCTCATTGTGAATAATTGCAGATAATTGCAGAGTTAGTGTAATTGCAGAGTTAGTGGAGTTGCTTGTAGCTAGTGTGGAATACCTGCAGAAGACTCCTATACACCCTTACCTCAGAATGATGCTCATCAACAGATCTCCTTTCCATGGATGACATCCATAAACTAAGAAGAAAGGTGATTGTTGTGTTGCAGAGGATACTTGATCATTATGAGTAAATTTCAGCCATGGATAACCAGTTGCTCCAGTTGTCTTGGAGATGGTTAACATAATGTCTGAGAAATGCTTTGGTTTCTTGATGTGATTGTTCCACTAGTCTGTCTGTCTGGGGGTGATAGGCTGTTGATAAGTTTTGTTGGATTCCTAAGGATTTGCATAATGATTTCATTAGTTCTGATGTGAATTGAGGACCTGTGTTGCTAGTAATTCATTTAGGTATTCCATGTAATCTACAAATGTGATCTCTGTACAGATCCACAAGTTTTGCAGTTGATAATTCAGTAGTGGTGGGGATTAGATGTTTCATTTTTGAGAAGCAATTGACAATAGCAGGTATAGCATTGAATCCTTTCAATTCTGGTAGCAGTCCAATGAGATCTACAGAGATATCTTCCCAAGGTGTGTCAGGTGCATTATGTGGATGAAGCAGTGTCACCTTTGGTTGTTGACTTGTTTTGTTTCTTTGACATGCATTGCATCATTTAATATACTTCTTGACATCTGATAATAGTGAAGGCCACCAATAGGATCATGCTATGAGTTCATTTGTTCTGAATATTCCAGGGTGTCTGGCTATTGGTGTGTCATGATGAGTTCTTATGATTTGATCCCAAAGCTTTTGATTGGCAGGGATGTAGATCTTTCCTTCAAAAGCAAGTACATCATTCAGGGTTGAGAAATGATCTGGCTTCTTTTGCTTAAGTAATGTTACAGCTGTTTTGATGGTTTTAAATGCTTTGATCTGATCAATGGTTGACATTTGGATTTCTACTGGTGCTTGTTTGATTAATAAAGGTGATGCACCCCTGGTTGAGAATTGTTTGTCCTCAAACAATGTTATAATACCACTGATGTGCTTGGTTTCAAAGTGGTGGTCTGCTAAGAGGGTGACATTGTCTTGTTTCAGTATGGTGGCTTTATGTTGGGGAAGTTGAGACAAAATATCAGCTTTCAAATTCATTGTTCCCGGGATGTGTTCGACTATAAAATTAAATTCCTGGAGGAACATATACCATCATGCCTGGCATGCATTTAGTTTCTGCAGCTTTTGAAAATATGACAGGTTTTTATGGTCTGACCAAATTTCAAATGGTTCAGAGGCATCTAGTAGGTAAGGGCACCACTGCTCTACGGCATAAATGATCACCAAGAGTTCTTTATCATAGATGTCATAGTTTAGTTTGGCAGGGATCATTGATCATGAGATGAAGGCAACAGTGTACCATTTGCTATCTTGTAATTGGGACAATACACCTCCCAGTGCATATCCAGAGGTGTCAACTTCCACATGAAATTGACCAGTTGGATGTGGTAGAGCAACTACTTCATCAGATACTATTTTCACTTTAAGTGCTTCAAACACTTTTTGCATGGTGGCATCCCAAGTCCATAGTTGGTTACCCATAAGTCACATGAGTGGTTTGACTATGGCAGAGTATCCCTGCACATATTGTCAATAGAAATTACAAAACCTAAGAATTTCTGTAGTTCAGTTTTGTTTGATGATGCTTTCTAGTCAGTGATGACTTTGATTTTGGTTGGTTCCATGTGCACTTGACCATGTCCAATGATGTGTCCTAGAATTGGTACTTTGTTGACTTCCCAATAGCATTTCAATTCCTTGATGAATAATTGGTGCTCCTCTTTGTCATAATTCTTCCTTAGTCTTTCTGATAAAGGCTAGGTTGTCCATATAGATGACTACTTTTCCAGCTTGAATCATCAGTCAGAAAATGGTGGCCATCATGTGCATGAAGGTTCCTGGCAAATTGCACAATCCAAAAATACATAACTGTCAGCTCAAATAATCCTCAACTTGTGAGGAAGGCAACCTTCCATTCATGTCCTTCTTTGATGCAAACATTGTTGTATCCCCAGATAATATCCATCTTGGTGTAGTAGCATCCTTTTACCAAAGTGTCAAGTAGGTCATCAACATGGGGTAGCAATGTTTTGTCTTTGATGGGATAAGTGTGTACTCAATGATAATCTTGAACTAAATAGTGTCCTCCATCTTCCTTTCTGATAAAGAAAAATGATGCTGCATAAGGAGATTTTGATTTGCATATCTTGCCAGACTTTAATTCTGTGTCAATGAATTTGTTGAGTTCTTCTTCAATGGGCATCATATGATAATTTTGTGTGGGTAATTCTTTTGGTGCATCTGGTGTTAGATTAATTTTGTGATCCCATTCTTGCCAAATAGGGAGTTTGTCAAAATTAGTTTTGTCAAAGAGATGTTGGAAAGGTTGTACATAGGAGGGTTTGACACCTTTAGCTAGCCTGTTTTCATCAATTGGGATAGCTGGTTGTGATGAGGCAGTTTTTGTGCTTTTGAGGGTACTAGTGTCATATATTGTACATTTGTTAAAGGTGACTTTGTTTGTTTTCCAATCTATGGAGGGGCTGTGATGTGATAACCAGACCTTTCCTAGTAACATGTCATTTTGTCCTATGTCTAAAACCAATGCTTCAAGGGTTTCATGGTGATTGCCAACTTGCATCTCAATGATAGTGACATGTGTGGCTTTCTTTTGATGATTAAAGGATCCATCTGTGTTCATCATGACAATTGGCTGGGAGAGTGGGTTTGTTGGTAATTGCCATTTCTTTACTTCTCTTGGGTGGATACTTGTAATCTGGCACCCATTGTCAACCTCTGGGGAGAAGTGGATCCAGCATCCTTGTCCATTCTTTATTCATGCATCCAACATTACTAGTTGGGGTTCTTCTTTTAATAATTGAGGGGAGATAGATAGTCACTCATTCATCTTCCTGATGTACACCTTGCTTGCAGACTCATAGGTTAAAGTGGGGGGGTAGATTAACTTGCTTTACATTAGGACAGGCAAAGTATTTAGTCAAGCTGGGAACTGTTTTTGTAGAGATAGGTACAGCATTTACACATCTCTTTCAGTAAGATCCTCCTGGGATTTGTCTTTGTGATAGTCATCTTCTTCTGGCATTGATTCCTCTAATAGTGTATTGTCATTGCCTATTTCTTTGATTTTCTTCATTCCTCATGGACAGGAGGGTTTCTTTCCTTTGATCACTGGTGCTTTCTTCTTTGGGCAATCTTTAATTAAATGTGTCTTGCTCCCACATTCGTAACAAGCACCTTTCTCTTTCTTTGGCTGAGGACAATCTTGTGATAGGTGTCCAAACTTTCTGCAATTGTAACAACAAACTGCTTTATTAGTGTCAATTTCCATAGTGCATCCTGCACCTCCAAATGTGGTACCTGTGGCAGTGCTCGAGGAATTCAGGGTTTGATGCAAGCCCTTATTGATGTCAAGATTGGTGCCAATCCTTCTTGCTTTGGTAATAAATGTGTCATACATGTTGGGGGGATCTGCATCTGAGCCATAGATGACTTGGGCAATGGCAGGACTAATTCTGTGTTTTAAAAGATACAGCACTTCTGTATCTTTGATTCCACTAGTATATTTGAGTTCTTCAAACTGATCTAGGTATTTGGCAAATTTGATCAGTTGAATAAAGCTGTGGATTCAATTAAGTGCTTTGTGGGATCAGATTGGGTTCTGAGAATTGTGCAACAATCTGTAGCTTGAAGATGTCCCAGGACATTAATCTGTTATTGATAATCTCCTGATTTTTAACAGTGCCCAAGGAGTAGCACTTCCTTTCTTGCACCTAGATAGTACTGCAATGGTTTTTCCTAATTCATCCAGTGATTCATAGCCTTTTAAGTAAAGCTGTGTGTGCATCCACCAAGTGGTGAACTTCATCTTATCTCCATTAAAATCATCAGGCTGAGCAACCACTTGTCAGAACAGTTTCTGTTGAGTTTCTTTGTCTGTCATTTTGGTTTTATCTCCATGTGGTGTTTGTTTGTCTTCTTTTTGCTTTTCTGCTTCTCACTGGTGTTTCTTCTCAAGGGCAGCTTCCCAGTAAGTGATCCAAGTATTGTAAAATTCTTCTGTAACAACATACTCCTTGGTTTTGTCTAGATTTTGTTCTTCACAAAATGCATCCCAAAAATCTTTTTCAGGGTAGGTGGGTGGTGGTCCTAATTTTACATGTGTTTCAGATGTAGTGATTCCTCCTATATAGACTGTACCTGCTAATTAGGTACAGTCTCAAATCCTAAATTGATGGTTGTTGTTGTTTGTTCAATGATTGATACATCTCTTATGATGTGGTAGAAGTGCTTTCCATCACAGGCCTGGTATTCTTGTCTTTGATCACAAGTGATCTTTCAACAATGTGATAAACTCCTTTGCTGATGTTATACTTCTGAGTTGAGTGCAACATTTGGGCTTTGAGGAGCATGCCTGTAGGTTTGAGGGTAGACCAGTATTCATCAGGTTTGGTGGCATGGATGAGGGGGTGATGGTTGTGGGATTGGTGGTAGGGGCTTCTCTCTCTTTTCCTTTGCTTTTCTTGGTTTTCTTGTAAGTGTGTTGTAATGGATTCTTAAATTTGCTGACAAGAGAATCTGATACAACAATGGGTGATGGGGGTGGGAGGTCTCTGGGTCTGGGTCCATACAAGCTCTTCAGGGATGATAGGGTCTGGCTGGTCAAAGCAAGGGGGGTTGATATACTTACTGAAAAAGGGATCTCCTGCAAAGAAGTCTTGTTCAATGGGTAATATTCTGTCTGTGTTGATGAGATAGAAGGGTGATTGTCTGATAGTGCTTCTGTAGAATTTAGAGACTCTGATCTAGTGACTGAAGCATAGTAGCTCCAGGTAAAATCAAATCTTTCTGTGGTTGTTTTGTACTTGGGTGAGCTGAGGCAAGTTCAGCAATATGTTAGGGTCAAACTAGGGCATGGTAGTGGCACATGAGTGGGGCAATGTGCAGTGGTGAAGTCAGCAGCTCCTGAGTAGGTAATCAGGAAAGGCAGTCTCCAGGTGCACTCAGGCAGGTAGAGGTGTGCTTGGGTGATGGGGGCAGAGAGGCAGACTAGAGGGCAAAGCTCAGGCAAGTAGAGATTGAGCAATAGTAATCTATTGCTGAACTGGGGAATCCAGTCCAGCACTTTGCTACTTATACACAGGGCTGTGCTATGGATTACTAAGCAAGGAACAAAAGGGAAAAACTATTTAATGGCAGGGGGCAACTCAAGGCTGTGGATCAAATAACATGTAAACAACACATACCAGAAATAGAATGAGATTGAAGATGTAATTGTAAATAGAAGTAGAATGGTCTGATACCAAAACTGAATGTCTAACCTTTGTCTAGAGAAGTGCTGATGTTATTGTGCAGGAATGCAATGTGTTTGAGTTGTAACAGGAACCCACAGCTTCCCTGTAGGGCTTCTCCTTCATCAAGGAGAACTGTTGGGCCATCTGTGGCAAGTTGCTATTGGAGAGCTGGGTAGCTGGATCCATGGGAATGGCAGCTGGTTTGATGTTTTCAAATCTGAAACATTGAAGGATGGACTCCAGGTAAGCCCCCTGTGATAAAGAGATCATATGGCATTCCCTATCACATTTAACAGCAAATCCTAGAATCCAGTGGATCTCACCCATACCCGAAACCCAGAACTCCAATGCCAAACCTTCCTTTACCTTTCCCATCAACTCAATTGACAATGTCAGAATTGTCAGATCATCAACATGCACCATGATCACTATTGTCTCATTTCCATCATGCCAGTAAAACACTGCCTGGTCAATGTTGCAGCATACCATGGCCAAATTCCAGCTCAAAGCACCACACAAGCACTTATACCAATCCTGCACTGCCTGTTTCAGACCATAAAACAGCCTCAAGAGCTGTAAAACCTTCCACTTATTGTTTGTCAAGGTGAGTCCAGGGGTTGTCACTAGGGATCCCAAAGTTCAGTTCCAAACCTCAGTTTGAACCTGAACTGGCCCAAACCAAACTGACAGTTTGGGTTCAGTTCAGCAAAATGCCAGTTGGTTCTGGTTCTGGTTCAGGCAATTTCCAGAACACCCAAACCCAAACTGAACCCAAACCGAACTGCCCAGACCGACTTCCCAAAAAGGAAATTTCACTGCTACTGCCACTGCCACAGTGGTTTTCTTCCATGGTTGTAACTCAATTTACCACTGCAACTGCTGCTCACCCTTGCCCACTACCCCATTGCTGCCTGCTGCCTGCCACTGCCACTTGCCTGCCACTGCCTGCTGGCTTTGCCATGGCCACTAGCCCACTGCTGGCTGCTGCCCACCACCACCACTTGCCCACCACTGCCTGCTGCCTGCCACTGCCACTAGCCCACCACTGCCTGCTGCCTGCTTGCCACTACTCTGCTGCCAGCCCTTTCCCAACCTTACAATGGCCTACCTACATTGCCCACCATGGCCTCCCTAGCAACTACCCATCCAGTGTTACCTGCCCACCACTGCCCACTGCCCACCACTGCCCACTGCCCACCACTGCCCACTGCCCACTGCCACTACCCACTGCCCACCACCACCATCCTCACCCCACTGCATACCACCCACCACACCTTCCACCTGCCTGGTCACTGCTGTTAACACCTACCATCAACTGCCAATGGACCTGCTGACTCAATGCAACTGCCAAACACCATAACTACCATGCTCATTTGGTCAATAACTCAGGAACTAACCTTCCAATTTACATAATTCTTGGTTTGCTAGAAAGCCCTGATTCACATCTCTCAGGCATCAAGTAGTTTATATTTTTATGCAATGCATTTATGGAGATATGAGGCAATAATAGGAATTGATCTCAAGTCATGCAACACTACCACTGCAACCTACAACTGCTCCACCACCTTACCACCCACCTGCTTGCATTATTGTTAGCTCTACATACTTTTATGAAAAACTGTGTGAAGTGTGGTACACTGCAAAGGCATACAGAAACCTCTTGACATGTGTTTAGCATTTTGTTTGGCTCAAATTGCCTAAAAGGGAAACTTTACTCGGTTCTTCGGTTCGAACCTGAACTGAACCTGAACCAAACTGACAGAACCGGTTCTGGCAGGTTCAGTGCAGGTTCAGGTTCAGTTCTGGCAGGTTCTAGTCAGTTCTGGTTCTGGTTCAGCCAAAAATGCCCCAAACTGAACTGAACCGAACTTCAGGATCCCTAGTTGTCACATGTAAATGACCTCATTGTCAACAAAAGAACCATTCAAGTAGGCATTTTTGATATCCACCTGGTGGATCTTGTAGTCATGCTCAGCGCCATATACAAGAGCAGTTTGGATGGAGGCAAGCTTGGCAACAGGTGTGTATGTGTCAAAGAAACAATGCTGGGGACTTGGGAGAATCCTTGAGCAACTAACTGAGCTTTGTAGCAGATGATATTGCCAGCAGTGTCTCATTTGAGTGCAAATACCCATTGACAGCCAACAATGTTTGTGCCTTGAGGTAAGTCCTCCACTCTCCAGGTTCCATGTCATTCTAATGCCTCTTATTCCTCTTCCATAGCTTCCTTCCATCACACCCAGTCTGGGCTTCTCATCAACTCATCAAGTGACCTAGGTTCCAAGCCCCCTAACTCCCCCATCTTCACACTCATAGCCATCCCTGAGATGTCCTCCTCAATGCTTGCCCCCTTATCACCATCCCAATTCCCAGGCATACCCTGCAGTAAGTCATCCTTTTGTCCAGTGACAAATTCACCAGACTGCAAGTCCCTAATGTATTGACTAGGTTTGCATGCATGAGATGACTGGCAAGCAGCAGGCAAGGTTGGATTGGACAGTTTCAAAAGTGATGAATTGGGTGGCAGGGTTGGTGATATGGGTGGTGCCTCATGGCATGTCATAAGGTTCAAGGATTTCAGGGCTGGTAAGTTCTTTAGCTATCTTGTCTTCTTCCTCCTCTTCCTCCACATCTTTCATTACAGTGTTGATGAGAGTCTCATCTACACTCCCCCAGCTCTCATCACTTCCTACAGGTGGAATTTCAAAAGCTGGTAAGGCCTGAGAGAAGACAATATTGCACTCAACTGACATGGACCAGCTAGAGTGCCAATAGATGTGGTGCCCAGCACTTGATGTGTCATAACTGACCCAATGGCCCTCTTTTGCCCAAGCACCAAGCATTCTGGCACCATCATCATACACCCAGACAACAATGCCCCACTTTGGTATGTCTGCTGGGTTTGGTTTACTGCCATAGATAACTTCATACAGTGTTTTGCCATCAGGGAGAGCACACATCCACAAGCAGTTCAACAGATAAGCAACATGCATCAAGCATTTGCCCCAAAGCATGGTAGGGAGGACATCAAAAGGAAAGCATGCACATGCTCTATCAATGTGCAGTTCAGGCATTCAGCAACACCGTTTTGCTGCAGCATATCATGTAGTGTGAGCTTCTGTTCAGTTCCAGCACCTTCAAGAAAAGATGAAAACTTGGTGCTTAGGTATTCACCACCACAATCTGAATGGAGGGCCTTAATGTGAGTGTTGAATTGGGTTTGCACCCATGCAGAGAAAGAGCAGTATGCATCAAAGACCTCGACTTTGGTGTGTAGGAGATATAGAGTCATCCAGTGGCTCCAGTCATCAGTAAAGCTGACATAGTATTGTCTACCACCCAGTGTTGACACATGTGCAGATTCCCAAACATCCAAATGAATTTCCTCTGCAAACTCAGAAGCTTGACCACCTATGTGCTCCTGTGGGATGCCATTCTTTGTTGATTTAGCAAGAACACAAACACAGCTCTCCAAGTTTGTGTCATCAATGTCAAGTGCAATACCTGGGAGAAGGCCCATATTGACCAAATGATGGATATGGCTCATGGAGATATGTCCAAGTTGTTCATGGGCATCTTGGAGGTGAATACAGCAGAGTGCAGTTGGCAGAAACTTGGTGAGATAGATGTTCTGTCATATAAACTCCTGAGCTCTTTACAGTGCCCCACACATTCCCAGTGGACTCCTGGTCATTCCCAGGACTGCAGAGGGGGTGCTGGAACCCCATTTTCACGACTAAAATTGCTGGGAATTGACTGGGACTCTATGTGGAGTCCTGGTCAATTCCTCAGGATACTCCTGGACTCCTGAGGACTTGGAGTCCCAGGAATCCTAGGGAATCCCCATAGTCCTGGCAGTCCTGGGCTTATATGTAAACCATGGCCTCATGACATGTGACACTTGGACATGTCAAAAGTGATGCACCATTGATCCTCACATGATCTACCATATAAGCTCTTGCATCACATCAACATGTCCACATTGCAACCCATGACTATGCCCTCCTCAAGAAGTGCTGCCCCATGTTCTCTGCCTGTGCGATCCAGCCGATCAGGTAGGAAACAGACAAAGTTGGTCACATCAAACAAGAGTGCTGAAGGAAACACATACAAGAGAGTCTGGTATGTCCCCTACTCTCTCATTTCCATTGTTTATAAATCCAATTGTGCACAGTTGAATGTCAGCTGCACACACAAGTGAGGATGCAGCAGCAATGGAACATGGACCCTCAACCAGGTATGTCCCCCACTCCTCCAATGGGTGATCATGCTGATCCCTGCCTTTCTGCTCTTGCCCTTGCCTGCCCTTGCCCTTGCTGCTGCCCTGCCTTGCTGCCACTGCCACTGCAATGCTTCCACCACCTCCTGCTGCACCTCTGCCCTTGCCCTTGCTGCTGCCACCCACCACCTGCTCTTGCCCTTGCCCTCACTGCCACCTGTGCTACCACTGCGTTGTCACCACCCCTTGGCCTGCCACTGCTGCAACCCACCACCTGCCCTTGCTGCTGCCACCCACTGCTGCCACCCACTGCTTGCCCTTGCCCTTGCCCTTGCTGCCACCTGTGCTATCTCTGTGTGTCACCACCCTCCCCCTTGCCCTCTCACCTGCTGCCACCTTCTGCTGCATCCCTGCCCTTGCCCTTGCTGCTGCTGCCCTCCCCCTGGCCTGCCACCACTGCCACCCACCACCTACCCTTGCCCTTGCCCTCACTGCCACCTGCACTACCACTGCATTGTCACCACCCTCCCCCTTGCCCTCTCGCCTGCTGCCACCTTCTGCTGCACCCCTGCCCTTGCCCTTGCTGCTGCTGCCCTCCCCCTGGCCTGCCACCACTGCCACCCACCACCTACCCTTGCCCTTGCCCTCACTGCCACCTGCACTACCACTGCATTGTCACCACCCTCCCCCTTGCCCTCTCGCCTGCTGCCACCTTCTGCTGCACCCCTGCCCTTGCCCTTGCTGCTGCTGCCCTCCCCCTGGCCTGCCACCACTGCCACCTACCACCTACCCTTGCCCTTGCCCTTGCCACCATCACCCACTGCTGCTGCCCACCACCTGCCCTTTCCCTTGCCCTTGCTGCCACCTGCACTACCACTGCATTGTTTCCACCTTCCCCCTTGCCCTCTCTCACCTGCCACCACCTCCTGCTGCACCTTGTTATGGTTGATGCCCTTGGTTCAGTTCTGGGTCAGCAGTGACAACTAGAGCCTTGGTCTAATCCCAGTCAATGGATGAAGATACCCTTGGGCACTGTACTGGACAGTGACAAAGGTGGTTCAAGCAGTGAGGAAGATGAGAGCGAAGTGATTGTTCAGATGAGAGCAATACTTGACTAAGTTGGAACTGAGGAACTATGGTACATGAGTTGGTTTATATACTGTCTGGAGAACAATTGTTATGAGCATACCTCATCCTATTCAATTTTCACAGTAACGTCGTCAATGACACTTATGAAGATACGAACGAAGGGAGTCGGAATATATTTTTCCTTTCTTTTTATCTATTTCATTTCACTCAAATGATAGGATACAGGACTTAGACGACACTACAGTTGCAGGGGCTGGCTATGTTAGGACTGCAACCCTTATATGGAAGGTGGTTAGGTCAGCATCGGCTATGGGACATACTGAGTGCTGACTGGGACAGCGGCCCAATGATGGGCCTATGCTATGAAAGGAATCATGAGCAGTACAGCGCCTGAGGGGTGACATGGGAATGCCGAGGAGTACTGACAACTAGGTACTGGCGTATGTGGGAATCAGCCAAGATGCAGAACAATAAGCGTGGCCACATATGGAAGGACAGTGTGTTGGTGTGGGAGGATAGCTCCAGAGAAGGTCAGATGGGCACAGATCGGCTGCTGCACATTGATCCCAGCTTGAGGGACTTTAGCTGTGCGCTGTCTGCGCACAGACCAGGGGAGTAGTATATAAGGGTTGTCATCTTAGGTAGCAAGTCCCTAAGACTCTAGATAGTTTGTGTCCTAGACACTTCTTCTTGAGCAAGCATCTTCTTGTCTCTGGCTTAACCAGCCTTGCTCTGAGTCTTTGGGTTGTGTTTAGGGTCATCCTAACATAATCTAGAGTCTTTTCTACTCTACCCCGTTGGTCTTACAGCACCGAGCACACCTTGCTCGTCGTTGCTCACAGTGCCAACAGCCTAGTTTCACATCTGAGAGGTAGTAACTGCGCAGCCCATGACCTCTCCAGGCAACATCAACATCACCACACATACAGTCAACAGGCATCAAATGAGACATCCTCAATTCACCCGTTGGGTCTGTCTACCAAACAGTAACAAACAAGAATACTAGTGTGTTGGGAGAGCATAGGCAGGAGACCACAGACACACCCCAAGCATAGTATATTGTTATTGCAGAAAAACTCAGGAATGAGAGAACCAACCCATCTGTGTTGCATATCAAGGCTGAACCAAAGTTCCTCACACACTCCCTGTACAAGCAACCCCTACTTTGTTATTGGGGTTGATAACTTGGCACAAAGATAGTGAGGCAAACTGCCAGGTGCACACATTTGAGTAGCTTGCAGACCCATGACATTCAGACAACAACTCTCTTGTTTCCCAAGAGACATCATCGACTGGCACAGATTTATTGCCAGAAGAACGGATCAACTGTCAGTGGAGGGCCTGAAGTTGATTGAAGATTTGTTACAGCAGAATCATCAACGAGACAGAATGCAGTGCTCGTTCACTTACATCCTACCCTATGACCAGGCAACACTCTCAGAGATTGGGTGCATCTTCAAGGTGGACTGGGTCACCATCAGCGATACAGTCACAACAGGACCAAGAGAATTTATCGGGGATACTGTCATCCGCCAATATGACAACCATGTCCGGTTATATTGGAAATACCAGAAGGAGTCATGACGACTTGAACACGTTCAGGCACAGTCACTCCTCAGGCAACGAGAAGCCGCACAGGAGTTGGAACAGAAGGAAGCCTGGGAGGCTTTACTTATGGAAAGAGCCGCCACTTGCGTGGTCTTGCAAGCAGAGCGCACTATGAAGAAAGCGGAGAGGGAATACCAGACCCTCATGCAGTTATTGGAGGTCCAGTACAAAGGTGACACCTCCAACCCCATCTGGCTAGCTCTGGTCTTGTCAAAGTACAACCAGTGGCTCATGTTAATAAATAATGGCAACAAAGCTATCCGGCATTACAGGGTAGCAGTAGAACGATTACAGTGCGAGCACCATGTACAAGAATTGTACGAGCATGAGGGCATGACAATGAGTCATGAAGATTGGAATGTGTGGATACACACAATGAATGGAAACATATCACCAGGCTTCTGGTGGACCATTCGCATGGGTCCTATACCAGAGAAACTCGCACCATCAGTACCAGGGTTCTGTTACCTCAACCTCATACAACCAAAGTACTGGAATAGGTACGAATGGCCTGCTTATCCTACAATTGTGGCCATCTGGGAAATGGAGGCAGAATTCCGAAACGAAGGAGTTTATACAAGGTGGACTGCCACAGAACAAACAGATGTGGTACATGTAGGCCTAGAAATGGCCAATGTCAACGGATGGGATATGGTGGAAATACTTCTCACCAGTGGACACAAAGAACTCCAAGTCGGAGCAGAGCAGATAATCGATCCCAAAGTAGGCAAAATCATAAGCCTAAAAGAGGATAATGGGGAGAAAATATCAGAGCAACCAGCATGTTCAAATGCAGTGGCAGCTCTGGTAGAAATAGATCCATGTCTATGAAACAAATGACCAGGACTCTCTGAACAGGCACAAAACAAATTACATCCAAAACATCCAGGATACTGTTACCTCTGGTTGGTAAAAAGAGAATATTGGAACACATACAAATGGCCAGCATATCCAACCATCAGAGGAATTTACGGATGGGATCCGGAGCTCATGGATGAGCACCAACCCATATACTGGAGACGAACCAAGGGATGTAATCGCATGTGGCATTGCATCTGAGTCTCAGGCGAACCAGGAGGATGGCCATGGATGAAGGCCATGATGTGGCAAGGATATGGATCACACTGAGTTGGTGTTGGAACCTTCCAACTCACAGTTGATATGATCACTCATGTGTACCATGCTTTACTCAGATGGAGAGAACACTGGCAAGACACACAAATGCTCGAACCCTTATCAGTCACACAACCCACTGCAGCCATAGCAGCAAGAGAGGACAAGATAAATTGTCAACAAGAAGAAAGGCAAGAGCTATTACCAATGCAGGACAAGCTCTAGCAGCCATGATCAACGAGTATCAATGGTCCAATCATCGGGAACTGGGTCCCCTTACTAAAGCAGAAATGCCTGACTTCTATCAAGGGGATCCTAGAATGGTAGATGGATGGTTGTGTCGAATGGAGACGTACTTCATGTTGGCAAATGAGACCAAAGACCTAAGGAAGGTTTTGATCTGCCTGTACAGAATCAAAGGTGGAAAAGGCGACTGGGCAGCAGATTGGAGCAGTGTTAAACTCAAAGCTTTCCAAGAAGCTCAGCAGGAGTTCCAAGACAAAGTAGCCAACAATGGGTGGAACGCTGAGTTGGATTGGGCACAGCTCAATGCAGGGGAAAGCACCACCGATGATTGAGCATGGGTCAGACAACCACTGGAGAATCAGTTCCCTTTCCAGGACTGGGTGGATTTTAAACAACAAATGCATGACTTCTTTATGTCGACAGAAACAAAGGAGAAGGCTATCGAGGCCTTACTAAAATTGCAACAAGGGACGATGATAGTAGAGGACTACATCATCAAATTCAATTCCCTTACCTCCTTAACTGACTGGAATGATCAGGTGTTGATCTCGCAATTCCAGAATCATCTTAACCTGGCACTAGGCAGGGAACTGATCCAATATGGGGGATTGGCGGATAATGCCACTTTACACCAGATCCAGCAGAGGGTTACAGTGCTTGCAAGGGCTTATCGAAAAGCCAATGAAACTTATGGATTCTCTAAAGTTCAAAGAGAATACAAGGAGCACCTTCCAGCCCCTAATGGATGACCCCAGTGGCAATTCAGAGCACCACCACCAGTCACATCAGGAAGTCGGTCCAATCCTAATGCAATGGATGTCGATAAAAAAGTAGTAACCTTCGATACACAGAAAACTGTAAAAACCTGCTCCTACTGCAGAAAGTCGGGACACGAAATAAGAGATTGTAGGCAAAAGAATGGCACCTGTTACAGATGTGGTGAAGGAGGACATATGGCAACAGCCTGTAGAAAGCCCAACCAGACTGTGATAGGAGATAAAGGGAAGCAGGTAGTCCGATACGTCAGGAATGGGGAAACGACCCCTATAGCACATATAGAAGAGGTCTCGGATTTTGCAGAAAGCCAGTAGGCAAGTGCTCAGCGCTGCTGGCTGCTACTCAGGTTTTGAAAAGTGATGTACCAGTAGTAGATTCCCAAATTAAATTGCATGATTTACTTTACGAATGCAGTGGGAAGGTACATCACTTAAGAAATCTCCAAGTGAGTGCAAAACAAGGAAAGAGACTGAAAACATGGTCCCCACAATGGGTGTTGAGAAGGATTTGGGAACAGCCCAAACAAGTAGCAGTGGAGTGTTTACAACAATGGGTAAACACTAAAAGAATAAATGAAGCAGATGGTCAACTGGTCGATCAGCTGAACGCTATGACAGAAACGGATGCCCTGTGGAATCTAGTGCACTTACGGGAAAAGAAAGTGCAGGGAACAGGAAAAAATGAGTTGGACCTGACGGGAACAATAACTACCTTGGACATGCTAACAACCATTCCAATAAAAATGCTATTGGATTCAGGGTGTACAGGGTCTTGCATCAGCAAGGAACTCATGGAGCAGCATCAGATAGCCAAAAAGCGACTAATTCGGCCAGTACCCATGTATAATGCAGATGGAACCACCAATTCCATGGGTTTACTGGAATACATGGTGGAAGTAAAACTCTGGATTGGAGACCATGAAGAAATCATAGAGTGTGCAGTCACGAACCTTGGAAAAACAGATTTGTTCTTGGGATTTGATTGGTTGAGACTTCACAACCTGACCATCAACTGGAAAAAAACAATCCTTGGAGTTTAATCAGTGTCCGGGCACATGTTGGAAATCCTCATCAGTTCAGGAACCAGAGGATGAAATCGATGTAGCTCAGTTCCTTGAAAGGGGAGAACAATTGCTGGCTGTTCACATTGGTGGACTGGGATTGTGCATCAGGGCGTATGCATCAACTGCTACAAAAATAGCAGTGGAGGAGGCGGGGAAAACAAAAAAACAAACTCTGGAGGAAGCGGTCCCCAGACATTACCTGAAACACCGAAAGGTCTTCGAGAGGGAGACTTTTGACAAGTTACCACCACGGAGGCGATGGGATCATGCTATTGAGTTGATCCCCAGGTCTAACCCAGTCGACTGCAAGATATATCCATTGAACCGAGATGAGCAGTTGCAACTGGATGAATTTCTAAAAGAGAACCTGGATTCTGGACAAATTCAGTCAAGCAAATCGCCTATGGCATCTCCATTCTTCTTTGTAAAGAAAAAGGATGGAAAGTTATGACCGGTACAGGACTACCGGTGACTCAATGAGATGACGGTCAAGAATTGATATCCACTGCCATTGATAGGGGAGCTGGTGGATAAACTATCACAGGCCAAGGTCTTCTCCAAGATGGACATATGTTGGGGATACAACAACGTACGCATTAAGGAGGGAGACAAGTGGAAGGTGGCATTCCGAACCAACAGGGGACTCTTCGAACCTCTGGTCATGTTCTTTGGACTCACAAATTTGCCAGCCACTTTCCAAACCATGATGAACAACATTTTCAGGGTCAAGATAGCAGAAGGATGGGTCGTCATATACATGGACGACATCCTTGTATTTTCGAAAAATCAAGAGGAGCATACAGTACAGGTCAACCGTATCCTGGCAAAACTAGAGGAGCATAAGTTGTCGCTGAAACCGGAAAAATGTTTCTTCGACAAAAAGGAAATGGACTTCCTAGGAGTAGTCATTAGTGAGAATTCAGTCCGAATGGAGTCCACCAAAGTGAAGGCGGTAACAGAATGGCCTAAGCTGACTTGCAAGCAGGAAGTCCAACAGTTTTTGGGCTTTGTAAACTTTTATTGATGCTTTGTCAAAGACTTTGCCAAGGCCACCAAACCATTAACTTGCCTGACAGGCAAAGACAAGTGGAAGTGGACGGAACTTCAGGACACAGCATTTGATATGCTGAAGAAAACTATAGTGGAAGAGGTGGTGTTGTGGATCCCTAATGAAGATGGGCAATTTCGAGTGGAGGTAGACACCTCTGACTTCACCATTGGAGGGATCTTATCACAACAGGTGGAAAATGACATTTGGAAGCCAGTCACTTTCATTTCTAAATCCCTAAACGATGCCAAACGGAACTACGAGATCTATGACAAAGAGATGCTCGCAGTAATGCATGCTTTTACGAGTGGTCCCACTACCTCAAAGGGGCAAAACACACAGTTGAGGTTCTGACAGATCACCAGAACCTGACATACTTCAGGAAGGCGCAGAACTTAAATCGACAGCAGGCGCGATGGGTGACAGACTTGCAAGATTACAACTTCATCATAAAACATAGGAGTGGAAAGTCCAACACAAAGGCGGACTTACTATCTAGGAGGGCAGGACATACCCGAGGTGAAAGTGACAATGAAGGGGTGGTTCTGCTCAAAGAACACCTCTTTGTACGAGTGTTCAATGATGATTGTGCGATAGACGACATCATAAAAGATATTAAAGATGTGCCCCAGCGGCAGTGGGAGACACAGGTTGTCAAGGGCCTTGAGAAAGCTGGAGGAGAATACAAACTGGAGAAGGGACTTGTCACCTGGAAGGGGTGAGTATACATACCAGCGGTTGTGGCATTGCGGGAAGATATCATTGCAATCCATCATTCATGGGGGCATTCAGGAGTAGCAAAGACATTGGAGTCTTTGACAAGGAACTTTTGGTGGCCAAATATGCGCGAGGACATAGAACACTATATTCCAGGCTGCAAGACATGCCAAAAAGCAAAACCGGATCGACAAGTGCATGCGGCACCACTTAGACCTAATGAAGTTCCAATGGAACCATGGGAAATCATTTCAGTAGATTTCATGGGACTGTTGCCCGAGTCCAAAGGAATGGACACAATCATGGTAGTAGTGGATAGGTTCACCAAGAAGTCATACTTCTTGCCTACCACAAAGGAAATTATGTCACAGGGAACAGCAGTGCTGTTCAGAGATAATGTCTTCAGGGAGCACGGAATCCCAAGAAAAGTGATAAGTGACAGAGGACCCCAGTTTGCTTCAAAATTCATGGATGATTTGTATGGGATGCTAGGGATCAAAGCGAATCGATCAACAGCCTATCATCCACAGACAGACAGGCAAACAGAGTGAGTAAATCAGGAAGTAAAGGAATTCCTGACCATGTTCATAAACAATCGCCAGGACAACTGGAGTGATTGGCTATCAGTGGCACAGTTCTGCCACAACAACCACATACACTCGGCTACGGGCTTCACGCCCTTCTTCATGAACTACAGATGACACCCTAACAAGGGTTTAGATCCTACCTACGCACCGAAAGCAGTGGTAGTGGAACAACTCGCAAAGGAAATAGAGGAAGTGCACGCTAAGGCAAAAAAGGCTTTGGAAAAGGCCGCTCAGATCATGAAAGAGTGGTACAACAGTCACTGAAAAGTGGCACGAGAGTATAAGCCTGGTGACAAGGTTTATCTCAGCACAGAAAACCTCCCAGTCATTCGAGCAACCAAGAAGCTCGATGGAAAATTTGTCGGTCCATTGGAAGTCCTCGCCAAAGTCAGCAAGTCATCATATAAATTAAAAATTCCAGCATCATGGCAGGTCTATAATGTTTTCAATGAAGTCCTGTTGAAACCCTACAGGGAACCAGAGTTCCCCAAACAGAAAGCAAAGGCAGCGGCATGCAAAGATGCGCAGATGGTCGAGGAGTCCCAGGAGGACAAATACAAAGTGGAGGAAATAATGGATAGCCGTGTCAGCGGGCAGAGCGGCGGGAGGTTGGAATACCTCGTAAAATGGAAAAATTATCCAGTGGAAGAGTCCACTTGGGAATCGGCAGAGAATGTGGCCAACGCAAAGGCCCTAGTCAAGAAATTCCATAAGGAAAATCCAAAGGCACCGAAGTACATTAGAAACCTTAAAAATGGAAAGGTGTACATCCAATTCACAGAAACAGTTCCCCAACAAACCCCTAGTGCACCATGGCACAAACAAAGTCGAGGAACCCATTGGAAAGATAAATGACTTTTTGGTTGGGACGATGGCCATTTTGGACCACAATACCTGCAGAACATGGAGCGCAGATGGCGCAATTGGAAAGGAGACCGGAATGCCATCATGGAGCTTCCGGATGATACCAATGGGACATTCTCCAGAGATCTGGAGCGTGGCGGGTGGTCACCCATGCTTAATTTCCCACAGAGGGGCAAAAAGGAAGAATTAGAGGAGGAGCGCTGAGCACACGAGAAAGACATTGAATGTCTTCAAAAGAAAATCTTAAAATGGGCAGGAAAGTCACCAGCTGTAAAGGAAAGCAGCAAGTCAGAGGAGGACCAACAGAAAAGAATCAAGGGCATTGCATGCCCTCCAAGAAAATTAGTTCAATGGAAAACCACTGTTGAGGAAGTGGAGGATGAGGATGAGGAACAATCAGGCTTGACGCCTGATGAACAATGCCAGCGGTTGGACCGCTTTTACGAACAAATGAAGTTGGATCCACACTATGTGGACACAGACATGTCAGCCTCTCGGGATGCAAGGCCTTAAGGGGGGTGGTGATGTTATTAGCATACCTCATCCTATTCAATTTTCACAGTAACGTCGTCAATGACACTTATGAAGATATGAATGAAGGGAGTTGGAATATATTTTTCTTTTCTTTTTATCTATTTCATTTCACTCAAACGATAGGATACAGGACTTAGACGACACTACAGTTGCAGGGGCTGGCTATGTTAGGACTGCAACCCTTATATGGAAGGTGGTTAGGTCAGCATCGGCTATGGGACATACCAAGTGCCGACTGGGACAGTGGCCTGATAATGGGCCTACGCTATGAAAGGAATCATGAGTGGTATGGTGCCTGAGGGGCAACATGGGAACGCTGAGGAGTACCAATGACTAGGTACCGGCGTATGTGGGAATCGGCTGAGACGCAGAACAATAAGCGTGGCTGCATATGGAAGGACAGTGTGTTGGTGTGGGAGGATAGCTCCAGAGAAGGTCAGATGGGCGCAGATCAGCTGCTGTGCATTGATCCTGGCTTGAGGGACTTTAGCTGCACACTGTCTGCGCACAGACCAGGGGAGTAGTATATAAGGGTTATCGTCTTAGGTAGCAAGTCCCTAAGACTCTAGATAGTTTGTGTCCTAGACACTTCTTCTTGAGCAAGCATCTTCTTGTCTCTGGCTTAACCAGCCTTGCTCTGAGTCTTTGGGTTGTGTTTAGGGTTGTCCTAACAACAATAAGAAGGTATAGAAGGAGGTGAAACAAGGGGTGAAACAGGCAGGTGAAACAAGTAACAAAGTATAGTGATGAAGTGAAGAAAAAGATATTGTAACATTACCCCCCTCCTATGTGAGAAGTCACTGACTTCTCAAGGCCAACCTTGGGTTGTCCAGGCATGATCCACCCTAGACTTGTACCAGTGCTGGATATTTTTGACATCTTTCTGTGCTGTATCTACATGCCATTGCATGGAGTCAAGGGTGACTTTCAGTTGGTGGAGTTCTTGAAGCACAAGGTCTCATTCAGCATATGTCATGGTGTTTGGGTCCATGGTGAGAGTTAATCTGGTGAGGGTGCCCAGTGGGGATGAGAGGTCATGAAGGTTTGCAACCAGGTAGGAGGCTTCCAGGGATGTGGTGGTGATGAGGGGGTTTGAGCAGGGAATGGGTGCAGGGGTGATTTCTTCTGTAACAGGTGGTTCTCTGACAAGCTCAGGTGGGTGAATGTGCAAGTCATCATCTGTGAAGACCATCATTTCGGTTTCCATGAAGATTTCAAGGGGTGGTGTGAGGACAGTGAGTTTGGGGAGTTTTTCGGGGAAAGAATAGGTGAGTGCAAGTGCAGTGAGCAAGGGGGCAAGGATAAGTCCTCCAACAATGACCAAAGAGAAGAAGGTGGAGACAAGGGTGACAAGGATGGCAATGAAGGAGAACATTTCTGTGTATGTGATGGTGGTTGGAAGGCTAGGGGATGGGGGTCGCTCTTTTTATAGGTTGTATGTGGGAGTGTATTCATCAATGTATTCCACTTCCCAGAGTGAGCTATCTGTGTCAATAGAAAGGATGTCTTGTAAGAGTTGATCAGCAAATGCTTCTGGCCTGGGAGTATTAGGTTGTGTGGGAGCCCCTTCTGCCAGGTATGGTTCATGTAGCAGTCTAGGTGTGATTCAATGTGTAATTGTTCTGTGATTCATATGATCAATGATGCCCATGATCATTGGGTATCCAGGTTCCCATTCAAAGTTTTGGTAGTGAGGTGGTAATGGTGGTTTTGGATATGGGGGGGGGGGGGGGGGGGTATTCCCCCATGTGGGATGTACAGGTAGGCAGGCCACTCCCACCACTTCCAGGTCCCTTGTTTGGTTGATGGTCCATAGGTTTGGTGCTCTTTGTGCTTCTCTGGTATAGTGATTTCTGATGATTGTTTCTGCTGCTGTTTGGAACTCAGAGTTGGTTTGTCATTTGTACATGGGGTGTAGTGATGGTACTTTTGCTGGATAAAGTAATATCATGCTTTGTTTGAGGAAAGCTGTTCCTATAGCACATCATCCCTGATGAGGGTGGGTTCAATTAGGGAGTTGGATGAGCAGGTGTTTGAGTCTTGGGATAGATTGTCTAAGGGAGAATCAAGAGTAGGGGGAGGCAATACTTTTGGTGTGTCTAATATTCTGTTTGAGAATTTGTCTGTTGTGGTATTGAACCATGGTTCCTATAGTATGTTTTGACAGTTTTTATATTTCTTGAGGATGTCTGCCACATTTTTGAGATTTCCTTTGGGTTCCCATGAGTTCTCATTTGATCTGTACCCCTTCCATTTGACTAGGTATTGGTAGCTGGTCCCTCGCTTCCAGTGTGTAATGATTGCTTCTATTTCGAATTCTTCTTGTCCATTTACAAGGTCAGGGGGTGGTTTCATAAAGTTTGGTCCATGTGCCATTGTTTCTTTATATGGGGTTAGTAATGTGGTGTGAAACATGGGGTGGATGCACCATTGTTTTGGGAGTCCCAGTTTGTATGTAACAGGGCCTAGGACCTGTTTGATTGTGAAGGGTCCTTCTCTTTTTTGTACCAGTTTCCCTGGTTCATAGGGTATCCAGAGGTTTCAGTTTTCAAGCCAAACATTGTCTCCTTTCTCGAATTTGATGCTTCTGTCCCTCATCCTAAGTACTACCATTTGTCTGGCAAGTTCATGTGCTGTGAGTGCTTCTTCTCTTGCCTTTTGTAGCATTTGCAGTCATTCCTTGGCTGCCAGGGTTGTCATTGGATGTGCAGCTGTAGGGATGGCAACAGGGTTTGTTCCATACATTAGTTGAAATGGGGATCCTTTGATTGCATTGTGATGTCAGTTATTATGGGCAAATTCTGCAATTGGTAATAGCAGTTTCCATTTGTGTGGCTTGTTTGTGCAGAACAATCAT
Organism: Amanita molliuscula; assembly: GCA_023014405.1. Taxonomy (NCBI): domain Eukaryota; kingdom Fungi; phylum Basidiomycota; class Agaricomycetes; order Agaricales; family Amanitaceae; genus Amanita; species Amanita molliuscula. Next base: position 220,066 of record JAEBUP010000006.1, read on the forward strand.
CTAATTCTTGATTGACTCGTTCTGTTTCACCATTGGTTTGAGGGTGGTAGGCAGTGCTCATTCTATGATTGATTCCCAGCTCATTCTATAATTGATTCCCAGCTCATTCTATGATTGATTCCCAGTGCTTTTCCTATTTCCTGGAACACTTTAGATGCAAACTGTGGCCCTCTGTCAGATATGAGGATGTCTGGCAAGCCAAACCATTTGAAGTTCTCGTTTATGTATAGGTTTGCAGTTTCTAGTGCATCAATCGTTTTGTTGCAAGGGGAAAAGGTTACCCCCTTTGTAAGGCCATGGTCCACTGTGACCATAATTGAGTTGAAACCATCAGAGATTGGTAGATCCATGATAAAATCGATTGTGACTTGCTGGAAGGGGTGCATAGCATTAGATTTGATTGGGTGTAAAGCAGGGGTGTTCAGATGGGTGTTAACTTTCATTTGCTGGCAAAGTGCACATCCTTCAATCCATTCTTGAGTGTGTTTGTTCATTCCAGGCCACCAGTAGTTTCATTTAAGTAATTCCAAAGTTTTGAATTGTCCTGGGTGTCCAGATGTGGGTGATTTGTGTGTAAGCTTGATGAGTTGGGTACACAATCCATCTTGATTGGGTACATATATTTTTCCTTGGTAGTGTACTATGTGGTCAGCATATGTCCAGTCTTGGAGCTTAGATTTTATCAGTGGTGCATGATGATTCTGGATTACTTCAACTAATATTTGTATAAAGTCATCCTTGGTCATGCCTTTGTGCAACTTCTCTGCTAGGTCATCTGCTATGAGTCTGATGAATCATTTAGGAGGTAGCACAGTGGTTTTTTCTGGCATATCATTGGTTCCTATGTGGTCTGGTTGTCGGGATAGTGTTAGGAGCACCCTAAACACAACCCCAGAAGTCTCACAAGTGTTGGCTTGTTAGGCCTAAGACAATACAATTGCTCTGAAGCTAGTGTCTAGGACACAAAAACTATCTAGAGTCTTAAGGACTGACTACACTAAACTACAGCCCTTATATACTCCATCCCCTGGTCTGTGTGCAGACAGCATGCAGCTAAAGTCCCTCATGCTGGGATCAATGTGCAGCAGCCGAGTCTGCACCCACCATACCATTCTGGAGATATTCCTCCCACACCAATCACCTGTCCTTCCATAGTTGGCTAGTGTTGTGTCAGTGCTCTTGAGCATGGAGCTAAGGGCAGCACCCACCTGACCAATCTGCAGCTTCTATCTCCATACAGCAGCATCTTATTGTTCTGCACCTTCAGCCATTCCCTCCAACGCCAGTACCATTCCCTTGGTACCTTCCAGGCATTCCTGTTCTGCCCCTCTGGGGCATCTAGACCTTGGTTCGAGTTACAGTCTAGGCCCATCATTGGGCTGTCCTCCATGTCGGCACTCGGTATGTCCAATAACCGATGCTGACCTAACCACCTTCCAAATAAGGGCTATAGTGTCACATAGGCATCCTGCTCTAAGTCCTGCTGTCCAGCCCTTGTATTGTATTGCTCCTAGTAAGATCAAATAGATAAAAAGAAAAGAAAACCATAGTCCATCTCCCTAGACTCATATCCGCATAGTTGTCATCAAGGTTGTTACTGTAAAATGGAATTTCCTGGGTATGCTCATAACATCACCCCCCCCCTCAAGGCCTCACATCCCGAGAGGCCAAAGTAGCTGAGTCCACATAGTGTGGATCCCTCTTCATTCGTTCATAAAAGTGGTCCAGCTGCTCATGCTGTTCCTCAGGCATAAGCCCCATTTTTTCCGAGTCGACATCCTTGACTTCTTCTACTGTGGTTTTAAACTTGACCACCTTCTTTTGGCATGCAGTGCCTGTGATCCTCCTCTGTCAGTCAAGTTCCGACTCACTGCTTTCCTTTGCAGCTACTACTTTCACTGGTTTTTTCAAGATTTTCTTGGTGAGTTCTGCCATATCATGCTCCCGAGCCCTTCGTTCTTCCACTGGCTCCTCCATATCCATCTTCTTTGGGAAATTAAGCACAGGTACTACCCGCCTGCCATGCTCTAGGTCCCTAGAGAATGTCCCATTGGTATTGTCTGGCAGCTCCTGAATTGCTGCTCAAGTCCCCTTCCACCTGCACCATCTGCGCTCCATGTTCTCCAAGTACTCCTGTCCAAACTTTCTGTCATTCCATCTGAATAATTTTTTCTGGCTCTGTGTCTGTAAATCCCATTGAGGGACTTGACTAGTCCCATATGTGGTTCGTAAATGCCTTGGTGCATTTGGGTTTTCCCTGTGGAATTTCTTCACCTTTGCCTGTGCATTGGCAAGGTTTTCAGCCAGTTCCCATGTGGATTCCTCCACTGGATAGTTCATCCATTTGATGAGGTACTCAAGTCTTCCCCCTCCATGTCCACTGACGTGGCTGTCAACAATCTCCTCAACCTTGTATTCATCCTCCTGGGACTCTTCCACCATTTGCACGTCCTTGCGTGCCACTGCTTTTGCCTTTTGCTTTGGAAATACTGGTTCCCTATATGGCTTCAAGAGGACTTCATTGAAGACATTATATACTTTCCAGGATGCTGGAATTTTCAACTTATATGCCAACTCCCCAACTTTGGCTATTACTTCTAGTGGCCCAACAAACTTCCCATTGAGCTTCTTGGTTTCTTGAATAGTTGGTAGGTTCTCCGTGCTGAGGTAGACTTTGTTGCCCAGCTTGTATTCGACTGCCTGCTGACAATGTGTATCATAGCGCTCTTTCATGACTTGAGCTGCTTTTTCTAATGCCTTTTTTGCCTTGGCGTGTACCTCCTCAAGCTCCTTTGCTAGTTGTTCAACTGCCACCATCTTTGGGGTGTAGGTTGGGTCCAACCCCTTATTGGGGTGCCTGCCATAGTTCATGTAAAATGGGGTAAACCCTGTTGCCATGTGTACTCGATCATTGTGGCAGAACTGTGCCACCAACAACCAGTCACTCCAATTGTCCTGCCTGTTATTGATGAAGATGGTCAGGAATTCCTTGAGTTCCTGATTTACCTGCTCCATTTGTCTGTCTGTTTGGGGGTGATATGCCATTGACCTGTTGGCTTTAATCCCCAACATCCCATAAAGATCATCCATGAATTTCAAGGCAAATTGAGGTCCTCAATCACTAATAACTTTCCTTGGGAGTCCATGCTCCTGGAACACATTATCCCTAAATAAGACTGCTGTCCCCTGTGAGGTGATATCCATAGTTGTGGGTATAAAATATGATTTCTTTGTGAATCTGTCCACAATGACCAGAATCATGTCATTGCCCTTGGATTCTGGCAATGGTCCGATGAAGTCTACTGAAATTATCTCCCATGGTTCTGATGGAACCTCGTTCAGTCGTAACAGTGCTGCTTGCGCATGTCTGTTGGGTTTGGCTTTTTGACAGACCTCACATCCTGGGATGTATTTTTCAATATCGGTGCACATGTTTGGCCACCAGAAATTCCTTGTTAATGACTTGAGTGTTTTTGCCACTCCCGAGTGTCCCCACAAATGATGTATGGCGATGATGTCCTCTCTTAACGCTACAACCACTGGTACATATACTCGTCCTTTCCATGTGATAAGTCCTTTTTCCCACTTATAGTCTCCTCCAGTTTTTTCAAGTCCTTTTATCACTTGTGTCTCCCACTGTCTCTGGGGAACGTCCTGGATGTCTTTCATGATGTTGTCCAGTGCTCAGTCATCATCAAAGACCCATATATCCATGAAAAGGTGCTCTTTGAGCAAGACTACTCCTTCATTATCATTTTCTCCCTTATTGTGCCCTGCACATCGTGATAGTAGATCCGCCTTGGTGTTGGATTTACCACTTTGATGTTTTATCACGAAGTTGTACTCCTGCAAATCCGTTACCCATCTTGCCTGCCACCTGTTAAGATTTTGTGCCTTCCAAATGTATGTTAGGTTTTGATGATCTGTCAAAACCTCCACTGTCTGTTTAGCCCCTTTAAGATAATGGGACCATTCATAAAATGCATGCATCACTGCAAGCATTTCCTTGTCATATATTTCATAGTTTCTTTTGGCATCATTTAGCAATTTTGAAATGAAGGCCACTGGCTTCCACATCCCATCTTCTCTTTGCTGAGAGAGAATTCCTCCTATCGTGAAGTCCAAGGCATCTACTTCAACTTGGAACTGTCCCTCTTCATTCAGAATTCGTAGCACCACTTCCTCCGCAATCGTCCTTTTGAGCTTATCAAAAGCCACATCCTGCAGTTCTGTCCACTGCCATTCTTCCTTCCCTATTAGTCGAGTAAGCGGCTTTGCCGCTTTTGTGAAATCTTTCACAAATTGTTGGTAAAAGTTAACGAAGCCCAAGAACTGTTGGACTTCCTTTTTGCACATCAGTGTCGGCCAATCAATAACTGCTTTGACCTTGGCCAAGTCCATTCATACCATCTCCTTTCTGATAATTACTCCCAAGAAGTCCATTTTGCTTTTGTCAAAGAAACACTTCTCTGGTTTCAGCAACAACTTATGCTCTTCTAACTTTGCCAATATATGGTTGACCTGAACCATATGTTCCACCTGGGTTCTTGAAAAGACCAGTATGTCGTCCATATATATGATGACCCACCCTTCTGCAATCTCCATTCAGAAGATATCATTCATCATTGTTTGGAAAGTGGCCAGTGAGTTTGTTAGACCAAAGAACATTACTAGGGGTTCAAACAATCCCCTGTTGGTTCAGAACACTGCTTTCCACTCATCTCCTTCCTTAATACGAACATTGTTGTATCCCCAACAAATGTCCATTTTTGAGAAGACCTGTGCCTGTGATAACTTGTCTACCAACTCCCCTATGAGCGGGAGTGGGTATCAATTCTTCACCATCATTTCATTCAACTTCCAGTAATCCTGCACTGGTCTCAATTTTCCATCTTTCTTCTTTACAAAGAAGAATGGTGATGCCATTGGTGATTTACTCAGTTGGATTCTTCCGGAATCCAGGTTTTCTTTTAAGAACTCATCCAGTTGTTGTTGCTTGTCCCTGTTTAGCAGATAGATTTTACAATCAACTGGGGTGGACCCAGGAATCAATTCTATGGCATGATCCCAATGCTGCTGTGGTGGTAGTTTGTCAAAAGTCTCTTTTTCAAAGACTTTTCGATGTCCCAAATAATGTCTAGGGACTGCTTCTTCCAACATTCTCTTTTTTGCCTTCTCTGCTTCCTCTGCTGCAATTTTGGTTGTGGTGGATGCAAATGCCCTTACTTGCAACTCCAGTTCCCCTATGTGAACAGCCAGCAATCTATCTCCATCTTCCAGTTGTTGTGTAACATCAATCCCATCCTCTGGTTCCTGTACAGACAATGATTTCCAGCAAGTTCCTGGACAGTGGTTAAACTCTAAAGACTTTTTCTTCCAATTGATGGTTGGGTTATGATGATTTAACCAATTGAACCCTAGAAACAAGTCTGTCTTGCTTAACTTTGTAACCACACAGTCCATTACTTCCTTGTGATTGCCAATTTGTAACTTCAGCTGCACCATGAATTCTACACTCTCTGATGAGTTCTTGGATCTGTCGGCATTGTACACTGGCACTGGTCATACCAGTTGTTGTTTGTTTAACTGGTGTCTTTCCACAAAGTCTTTGCTGATGCACGACCCTGTGCATCCCAAATCTAACAACATGGTTATGTTGATTCTCTTATATGTGTCCATGGTGGTGACTGTTCCTGTTGACCAGTTCCTTGCACTACTTTTTCCCAAAGATGTACAAGGTTCCATAGTGCTTCTGCCTCTGTCATGGCATTCAACTGCTGTACCAGTTTGGCGTCCACTTTGTGTATCTGTTTAATGCTTACCCATTGTTGTAAACATTCAACAGCCACTTCCTCTTTCTGTTCCCAAATTCGCCTCAGCACCCACTGAGGCATCCATGTTTTTAATTGTTCTTTTGGTTTCACACTCACTTTCAGATTTCTTATGTGATGTATGTTCCCTCTGCATTCATAAAGTAAATCTTTTAACTTTATTTTTGAGTCTACTGGTACTGGTACATCACAATAAGAAACCTGACTAGTAGCCAGCAGTGCTGAGTGCTGTTAGGATCGATGCCCTTGGTTCGCCACCGAGTCAACAATGATGACTAGAGTCTCAGTCTAATCCCAGTCAATGGACAGAGGTGCTTGTCGTCGTTGTGCTAGACGACGACGAAGATGGTTCAAGTGATGAGGAGGACGAGAGCGAGAGGCTTGTTCAGTAAAGGACAATACTCGATTAAGTTGGAACTGAAGTACTACGGTACATGCGGGGGTTTATATACTGCTTAGAGAACAATGAAGAAGTATAAAAGGAAGTGAAATGAGGGGCAGTCCAGGTAGATGAAACAAGTATCAAAGCGTAGTGACGAAGTGAAGAAAGGTTATTGTAGCAAGTAAGCGTAAAAAGGAGAAGTTGTAACATTACCCCCTCCCTATGCGAGAAGTCACCGACTTCTTAAGGCCACCCTTGAGTTGTCCAGGCATGGTCTGCTCTAGACTTGTACCAGTGGACGATGTTTTCGACGTCCTTTTGTGCCGTGTCTATGTGCCATCGTACGGAGTCGAGGGTGACTTTTAATTGACGAAGTTCACGGAGCGCTAGGTCTCGTTCGGCGTAGGTCATGGCGTTAGGGTCGGTGGTGAGGGTGAGTCCTACGAGGGCTCCAAGTGGGGCAGAGAGGTCTCGGAGATTGGCTGTAATATACGAGGCTTCTAGAGAGGCAGCAGCGACGAGGGGGTTCGATCTGGGGATAGGTGCAGGAATGATTTCTTCTGCGATAGGTGGTTCCTCGACAAGTTCAGGTGGGTGAATGTGTAGATCGTTGTTGGTATGGGTTGTCATTTCGGTCTCGATGAAGATTTCGAGGGGTGGTGTGAAGACGTCGAGCTCCGGGAGTTTTTCGGGAAAAGAATAGGTGAGGGCGAGGGTAGTGAGGAGGGTGGCGAGAATGAGTCCTCCTATGAGGACAGAAGGGAAGAGGGTGGAGACGAGCGAGAACATCTTTTATGTTTGTGATGTTGGTTGGAAGGCTAGGAAGTGGGAATCTCATTCTTTTATAGGTTGACTTCGTTGAAGTATTCCATGTCCCAGAATGAATCATCTGCGTCAATAGAGAGGATGTTTTGTAAGAGTTGATCGGCCAATGCTTCTGGTCTGGGAGTATTAGGTCGCATGGGAGGTCTTTCAGCCAAATATGGTTCGTGTAGTGGTCTAGGTGGAATTCGATGCGTAATCGTCCCCTGGTTCGTATGATGAATGATGCCCGTGATCATTGGGTATCCAGGTTCCCATTCAAAGTCGCGGTAGTGGGGCGGTGGTGGCGGATTCGGGTATGGAGGTGGTATCCCTCCGTGTGGGATGTATAGGTAGTTCGGGGGTAGGTTAAAGTTCAGCAGTCCACCAGATGGGAAATCGATCTTATCTGGGAATAGTGCCTCTGTCTGGTGTAGGCAGGTCACTCCTGCTGCTTCCAGGTCTCTTGTTCGGTCAATGATCCATAAGGTCAGTGCTCTTCGCGCTTCCCTGACATGGCAATTTCTGCTGATGGCGTCAGTTGGTGTCTGGGAGTCGGAGCTGATCTGTGTTTTGTATACTGGGTGTAGTGACAGTACTTTTGTTCAATAGAGCAGGATTTTGCGTATTTCAATGAAGGCTGTTCCTATTGCACGTCGTCCTTGGTGAGGATGGGTTCGATTAGGGAGTTGGATGATTAGGTGTCTAAGTTTTGGGATAGATTGTCTGGGAGAGAATCGGGAGTAGGGGGAAGCGATGTTTTTGGTATGTCTAGCATTCTGTCTGAGGATCTGTTTGTTGCGATACTGGACCATGGTTTTCATAGCAGGTCTCGGCGGTTCTTATATGCTCTAAGGATGTCCGCAGTGTTTTTCAGATTTGTTTCAGGTTCCCATGAGTTTTCGTTTGGTCCATACCCTTTCCATTTGACTAGGTATTGATAGCCGGTTCCTCGTTTTCTGTGTGTGATGATTGCTTCTATTTCAAACTCTTCTTGTCCATTGATGAGGTCAGGGGGTGGTTTCATGAAGTTTGGTCCATGCACCATTGTTTCCTTATATGGGGTTAACAATGTAGTATGAAACATGGGATGGATGCGCCATTGTTTGGGGAGTTTCAGTTTGTAGGTGACAGGTCCTAGTACTTGCTCGATCATGAAGGGTCCTTCTCTTTTGGGCGCTAGCTTCCTTGACTCATAGGGTATTCGGAGGTTTCGATTTTCGAGCCAGACTTTGTCTCCTTTCTCGAATCTGATACTTTTGTCTTTTGTTCTGAGCGCTACCATTTGTCTAGTGAGTTCGTGTGCGGCGAGTGCTTCTTCTCTGGCCTTTTGTAGCATTCGTAGTTGGTTTTCAGCTGCTGGGGTCGTCATGGGGGATGCAGCTGTGGGAATAGCGACAGGGTCTATTACGTACATTAGCTGAAATGGTGATGCTTTGATGGTATCATGGTGTCGGTTATTGTGAGCGAATTCTGCAATTGGCAGTAGCGATTTCCATCTGTGCGGTTCATTTGTGCAGAACATTCGGAGGTAGACTTCTAGTTCTTGATTGACTCGTTCTGTCTCGCCATCTGTCTGGGGATGGTAGGCTGTGCTTATTCTATGGTTTATTCCCAGCGCTTTTCCTATTTCTCGGAATACTTTAGATGCGAACTGCGGTCCCCTGTCAGATATGAGGATATCCGGTAAACCGAATCATTTGAAGTTTTCATTTATGTATAGATCCGCGGTCCCTAGTGTGTCGATCGTTTTGTGACAAGGGGAAAAGGTTACCCCCTTTGTAAGTCCATGGTCCACCATGACCATGATTGAGTCGAAACTGTCGGTGATTGGTAGGTCTGTGATGAAGTCAATTGTGACTTGTTGGAAGGGTCGGGTGGCATTAGATTTGATCGGTTGTAGGGCAGGGGTGTTGGGATGCGTGTTTACTTTCATTTGCTGGCAGAGCGCGCATCCTTCGATCCATTCTCTGGTATGTTTGTTCATTCCGGGCCACCAGTAGTTCCGTTTGAGTAATTCTAGAGTTTTAAATCGTCCGGGGTGCCCAGATGTAGGTGATTCATGCGTCAGTTTAATGAGTTGAGTGTGCAATCCATCTTGATCAGGTACATAGGTTTTTCCTTGGTAATGTATGATGTGGTCGACATATGTCCAGTCTTGCAGCTTTGATTTTATTGGTGGTGCTCGATGATTTTGGATTACTTCGACTAGTATTTGTCCAAAGTCGTCTTTAATCATGCCTTTGCGCAACTTCTCTGCTAGGTCGTCTGCTATAAGCCTGATGAATCGTTCAGGTGGTAACACCGTGGTTTCTTCTGGGGTGTCGTCCATTCCGACGTGGTCTGGTCGTCGAGATAGGGCGTCTGCTTCAAACATCTTAGTTCCAGGGACATGCTCTATTTGAAGGTCGAATTCGCTTAAGAAGGAGGACCATCTGGCTTGTCTGGGGGTAAGGCGTTGTGGGGTTCGATAAAAGGATAAATTCTTGTGATCGCAATGGACGATAGTAGTGTGAGGTGATCCATGAAGAAGGTGTCGCCATGCTGCAAGTCCTTTGATGATTGCCAGTAGTTCCCTGTCATAAATCTGATAGTTTTGCTCTGTCGTGGTCAGGGTGTGTGAAATGAAGCTGCAAGGGTGCAGGAGTCCTGCTTCATCCGCTTGTTTCAGTACTGCTCCTGTTGCTTTATTCGAGGCATCAGTTTGCAGGATGAATGGTCAGGTGACATCTGGCATTCGGAGCACAGGGGCTGTTGTAAAGCGTTTTTTTAGGTTGTTAAATGCCACCTGTCGTTCTGGTGTCCAGAGGAACGCTTCATCTTTTTTTGTGAGATCAATAAGTGGTCGAGCAAGGGTTGCGAAGTTTCCAATGAATCGTCAGTAGAAATTCCCAAATCCTAGGAAGGATCGTACTTGCTTGACCGTTGTTGGTGTCGGCCAATCTGCTATTCCTGCCAGTTTGATCGGGTCCATGGTTATCTCCCCGGGTCTAATGATCATTCCGAGGAATTCAATTTCCTGAGCGCAAAACTTGCATTTTTCGAGTTTGAGAAATAAGTTGTTTTCTTTTAGCCGTTCTAGGACGCGTTTTGTCCGAGTTTCTAAGTCTTTGGGTGTTGTTCCACATATTAAAATGTCGTCCATATAAATGATTAACCATCCTTCGTTGATCATGTCTTGGAAGTATTCGTTCATCATTGTCTGGAAAGTGGATGGGGAATTGCATAGGCCAAAGAACATGACTGTTGGTTCGTATAGTCCTTTGTTCGTTATGAAGGCTGCTTTCCATTCATCTCCTTCTCTTATCTGAACGTTGTTGTATCCCCATCAGAGATCAAGTTTTGTGAAATATTGCGCGCCAGATAGTTTGGTCACTAGATCAGAGATCAATGGTAGTGGGTATGCATTCTTTATTGTCCATTCGTTCAGGTATTGGTAGTCTTGACATGGCCAGAGTGCTCCGCTTTCCTTTTTTGCGACGAAGAAGAATGGCGAGGCTTGTGGGGATTTGGATGGTCTAATGTATCCTTTAGCTAGCTGTTCTGTGATCCATTCATCGAGGGATGATTGCTCTTTTATTGATAGTGGATAGATTTTGCTGACTTTTGGGGTAAATCCGGCTTTGAGATCGATTGCATGATCCCATGTGCGTCTGACTGGGAATCGTTCTGAAGGCGCCTTTTCGAAGGTAGATTTCCATCCTTGGTACTCGTCTGGCAGCATTGTTATGGTTTCTTTGCATAGCGTGTGTTCTAGTGCCTGTGATGCCGAAGTTTTAACCCTGATCCAGTATTCGTCGATTTCCTGATCCAGGTTTCTTTCTATCTGCTTTGTCGGTTTGTGTTGGTGATTGAGCTCAAGGGTCCGTTCCTTCCAGTTTATTGTTGGGTTGTGTTTTTCTAACCAGGGGAGTCCGAGTATAAGTTTTTGATCTCCCAGTTTAGTGATTAGGAAGCTTGTTTCGATTTGTAGATTTCTGATATGGTAGGGAATCTTGACTTTATGTGTGATCATTCCGTTTAAGTTTACTGTTCCGTCGGCGTTTTTAACTCATATTGGTCGGATTAGTGGTTTCTTGTTCATGTTTTTTGTTATAGTTTCGTCAATGAAGTTTCCTTCTGCTCCGCAGTCAACGAGGGCAGATATCTCAGCGGGTAATTTGGGTGATTGGACAGTTATTGAGAGTCATTGATTATTATTCGATCTTACTATTACAGAGTTGAGTGCTAACTGTCCATAATCGTTCTTGGAGGTTCCAACCGCTTTCTGGTTCCTCTGTTTTAAAAACCCTTGGTTTCAAGGTCAGTGAGGAGAGTCTCTCACTCTTCTGTGCTGAGAGCCGCAATCATAGTGCGAATTTTCTTAGCATCGTTATCCTCGGTGATTGTTCTGGTGAATCGTCCTGAGGGGGGTGGGTTCTTGGTGGTATCTTTCTTTGGGCAATTTCGGGATAGGTGACCAATGGTTCCGCATCTGAAACATTTTCCAGAACGCATGTATTCTTCTCGTTGCCCATCAGTAAGGCATCCGGTTGGTATGGTGTGGATTGTTTTAGGTACCCCTGTTTTATTGAATCGACACCCTGTATCAGTTTTTCCTAATGCTTTCATCATTTCCCATGCTGCATTGAGTTGTTCCGCTTTTCTGTAGGCGTCTGTGATAGTTTTAAAGTTGCCTTGTCCTTCGAGGATCTTGGCAGCAATGGTGGTTGGTAGGCCTCGGACGAATGCCTGGAGTTGGGCGGTAATTCCGGTTAGTCCGGAAGATCCTATGAGCATTCTAAATTTTCGGACGTAGATCGGGACAGTGATCTCTCCTCCAACTCATAATTTAGTGAGCTCATTCAGCGCCCTGACTGCAGTGTTGACTTCTCCCCAGTCGTCAAGGAATTGTTTGACAAAGGTGTTGTAGTTTTCCCAAGTAAGTCCATCTTTTTCATCCAGTTGATCGTGGATTATTTCTTTCCAGTCGTCTAGTTCCTTTCCTAGGCATTGGAGGACATATCTGATTTTCTTTTCATGTTTCCCTTCATAGTTGTGGGCGTTTATTGCAAAGAAATCGCTAAACCAGTTGATGAATGATTTAGCTTCGGTCCGATCTCCTGTGAAAATTCGTGCTGAGACTGGTTTGATGTCTCCCCTGGGGGCATCAGTGGTTTCAACGTTAGTTGCCATTTGTTTTGTGTCGGTTTCGGCGTCTGTTTCAGGTCTCAGGTTTTCTAGTTCGTATTCGATTTGTTTTTGTTCCAAGAAGGTGTTCCACCCTGTTATGGATGTTTCAGAGAGAGAGTAGTATGGATCAGTACCGTCGAAATCAAATTCCGCGTTACAGTACTCTTCCCACCAAAGGGTTTCTTCGGGTCTCTCGAAATATAGTTCTGGTTCTTCTTCTGGTTCTTTTTGTTCGTTTCTCCACTCAACCCAAAGTTTTCCAGGTAGCGAGTGTTCGTCTCCTTCAATGTAATCCCCTTCAAAGTATTCGTCGGGTACTGGGGTGTTCTTGTTCTTTCCTACTCCTCGAAATTCCCAACGTTTATTTAGTGTCAAGAAAAAGAGCTCCTGTCTTTCTAGATAATATGTTCCTTTAAAGAGAAAGGAATCGTTCAGTGGTCTCTGGTTAGAGAGTCTGGTTTCGGGTTGTTTCGGATCTATATTGTCTAGCTAGTGACGATGCACTAAGCGGTTCAGTGAGTTCCAACTTGTGTTAGGATCGATGCCCTTGGTTCGCCACTGAGTCAACAATGACGACTAGAGTCTCAGTCTAATCCCAGTCAATGGACAGAGGTGCTTGTCGTCGTTGTGCTAGATGACGACGAAGATGGTTCAAGTGATGAGGAGGACGAGAGCAAGAGGCTTGTTCAGTAAAGGACAATACTCGATTAAGTTGGAACTGAAGTACTATGGTACATGCGGGGGTTTATATACTGCTTAGAGAACAATGAAGAAGTATAAAAGGAAGTGAAACGAGGGGCAGTCCAGGTAGATGAAACAAGTATCAAAGCGTAGCGACGAAGTGAAGAAAGGTTATTGTAGCAAGTAAGCGTAAAAAGGAGAAGTTGTAACACTTCTGATGGAACGTGCTGCTACAAAAGCCATATTATGCGCTGAACGCGCTATGCGCAAAGCCGAATGGGAGTACCAAACTCTCATACAATTATTGGAGGACCAATATGAAGGTGATACCTCCAACCCGATCTGGCTGGCTCTAGTCTCATCCAAATACAATCAGTGGTTGATGTTGATCAACAACGGAGACAAGGCCATTATGCGGTACAGAGTGGCAGTCGAACGACTGCAATGCGTTCACCATGTGGAAGAGCTGTATGCTCATGAAGGCATGACCATGTCTCACGAAGACTGGAATGCCTGGATGCACGCCATGAATGGCAACATATGAGCCACCCGTTATGCCAAGTGGAAGCAGGAACGAGAAGAGGAAGAATGACATCAAGGGATTCGTTACGATCCCTTACTCATAACAAAACCACTGGGACGAATCCTCCCTACAACACCAGAATGCCTGCTTATGGAACCATTGTTGAAACTTCCAATCGAACTCGATCATTTCCTGTCCGAAATAGGGGAAGACACCTGGAATGACCATAAAGCTAGGCTATTAGGATGGTGCGCCCGCGTCAAAGCATATTTACCAGGACCGGTAGCAAAGGGTCCAATTGCTCCCAATCAATGGAGACAAAATGGGTACTGTTATATGTACCTATTCAAAGCCAAATACTATGACAAATTCAACTGGCCTGCCTGGCCCACCCTCTACAATATTGTAAACTGGGAGCCAGAGCTTTGGGATGATACTGTGGTCTTCACTATCCAAGACAGTATTCAACCAGGTCGATGTCATATCATTGAGGAATCCGCTGTACGATGGGATGATATTGAATATACATGGGACGAACTTGTCGACTTGCATAAAGTTTCCCATTACACCTGGACCATACGCTTTGGAGGACAGTCGAAATCTAAACGCTGATTGAAAAATCGACCCCTCGCTACTACATCTATTAAACGGGTTGATTTACAATCAACAGTGACTGTTCAGGAGGCAGTAAATCAGGCGGCCGGACGAACATACCCGGTAGTTGTGGAACAGAAACCAGTAGTGCAACCAGCGCGATCATATGCAGCGGCAGCACTAGCTGGAGGAGAAAGTAAAGCCAAGGTCATCAATGCTGGTGGGGATGCAGCACACTGGAATGGTGGAGTTCCCACCACAGCAGACTGGCTATCGGCAGAGGAATATCCTCAAGGGGCGAATGACACCCATAAGAAACGACAGATCGATCAGTGGAGAAGGAATGTCGAGAAAGAATCATGGCTTCCCTATCCCTACCCAAGAATGTCATGGGCAAACAGCGGGTTACATCCAGACATACCAGGATATTGTTACCTGGTATTAATAAAGAAAGACTATTGGGACGAATTTATGTGGCCAGCCTATCTGCAGTTGCAAGAAATCTGCAATTGGGACAAGAGCCTCTGAGAGGAAGATGTCACCACCATCATCCGAAAAACCTACTCCTGTTCAACAATGTTACATATTGAAAAATATAACAGTAACACAAGAGGATGGTTCCATGTCAAATGTCTAAACTGAGAAGGCATGGGACACTACCAACTCGGGGCAGGGCCTTTTAGGTTAACCGTAGAAATGGTCACCCAAGCCTACCATGCTGTACTTGGATGGAGAAACTCCTGGATGGACTCTGAAATGTTGGAATCTCTCCCGGATACCCAACCTGTGGCGGCAGTAGCAGCAAGGGAAAATGAGATCCACCACCAAGAGGAGGAAAGGCAGCAGGCTATCACCAATGCTGGACAAGCCCTTGTAGCCATAATAAACGAATACCAGCGGAGTTCTCGACCAGAACCTGGACCCCTCACAAAGGCAGAAATGCCCGATTATTACCAAGGGGACCCACGAACAGTAGACGGATGGTTGCGGCAAATGGAAACATACTTCATGTTAGCAAGGGAAGTAGACCCAAAATGGAGAATTTCCATATGTCTCTACCGGATGAAGGGCGGAAAAGGGGATAGGGCAGCAGACTGGAGTGGTGTCAAACTTAAAGCACTTCAGGAAGCACTCCAGGAGTATCAGGACAAAATGGACAATAGCAGATGGAGTTCACAGCTTAACTGGCAACAGTTAAACGAGGGAGAGTCGACAGAGGATAATCGAGCATGGGTGCGGAGGCCATTAAACAATCAGTTCCCGTTTACAGACTGGGCCGATTTTAAAAACCAAATGCACGACTTCTTCATGTCGACAGAAACAAAGGAAAAAGCAATTGAGGCACTACTGAAATTGCGGCAAGGAACAATGATGGTCGAAGATTACATCATAAAGTTCAACTCCCTCACTTTGCTAACAGACTGGAACGATCAAGCCTTAATCTCTCAGTTCCAGAACAACCTCAACCTGGCATTAGGAAGGGACTTAATCCGATATGGGGGACTTGCGGACCATGCAACTCTTGTCCAGATACAAATGCAAGTAACTGCACTTGCCCGAGCTTACAGGAAGGCCAACGAAACATATGGCTTCCTGAAAAATCGGCAAGAGTATAGAGAGCAAACCCCAAGTACCAATCCTCGCCCGCAATATCAATACAAAGCACCAGCCCCATTCGCATCGGGAAGTCGAGATCCAAACGCCATGGATGTAGATAAGAAACGAGATGTCAAGCCATGGTGTTACAACTGTGAAAAAGAAGGTCATTACAGCCGACGATGTCCATTACCGCAAGGAAGCAAACCCATACCAGAATGTAGAAATTGTGGAAGGAAGGGCCACATGGTGGAAAGGTGTTGGAAGAAGGAACCAACCAACAAAGGGAAAAGAGTAGTACGAATGATAGATAATGGGGAAACGACCCCGGAAGGATGTGCCAAAATCGAGGAGGTCTCGGATTTTGGAGACAGCCAGTAGACAAACACTCTGTCTCACCGGCTTCTAGTTCAATTTCTTGTAACAGTGTATTAGTACCAGTAGACTCTGCAATTAACATGCACGATTTACTCTATGAATACAGTGGGAACATACACCGAATAAGAAATGTAGAAATGAGCGTGAAACCTGAAAAAAGGATAAAAGCATGGACCACCCCCTGGGTGTTATGACGTATCTGGCAGCAACCAGAACAAATGGTGATCGAATGCCTAAGACAGTGGGTGGACGAGAAGCGAGTAAAAGAAGTAAACAGGGAACTAGTTCAACAGTTAAACACACTATCAGAAACTGATGCCCTATGGAACCTTGTACACCTAAGAGAAAAAGTGATACAGGGTATTGGGAAGCAGGAACTAGACCTAAAAGGAATGCTCACCACAACAGACACCTATCAATCTACCAACATTACCATGCTACTGGACTCCGGCTGTACTGCTTCATGTATAAGCGAAGAGTTTGTAGAAAAACATCGAATGAACAAGAAAAAATTGCTACGCCCAATTCCGGTATATAATGCAGATGGAACTCGCAATGGTTCAGGAAGCGTAGAATCTTTTGTTCAATTTAAACTACGCATAGGATCTCATGAAGAGGTTATGGACTGTGCAGTAGCCAGACTTAGCAAAACCGATCTCTTCCTGGGCCATGACTGGTTGGAACATCATAATCCCACCATTAATTGGAAAAAGAAATCCTTGGAGTTTAACCAGTGTCCTGGTACTTGCTGGAAACCATCCTCTGTACAGGAACCTGAGGATGAGATTGACGTGTCGAACCATTTAAAGGAAGGGGAACATCTTCTAGCCGTTCACATCGGAGAGCCCGAGCTACAAGTACAAGCCTTCGCCTCAACTGCAACAAAGATAGCAGCAGAACAGGCAGGAAAAGAAAAGAAGCTTACATTAGAGGAGGCAGTTCCTTACCATTACCTAAAGCATCAAAAGGTGTTCGAAAAAGAAACTTTCGACGAACTCCCACCATGACGGCATTGGGATCATGCAATAGAATTAATACCCAGTTCTACTCCAGTGGACTGCAAAATCTATCCCCTAAATCGAGACGAGCAGCAACAGTTAGATGAATTCCTAAAAGAAAATCTGGATTCCGGACGAATCCAAGCCAGTAAATCGCCAATGGTGTCTCCTTTCTTTTTTGTAAAAAAAGAAAGATGGGAAACTCAGGCCTGTACAGGATTACAGGAAATTGAACAAGATGACGGTCAAAAACTGTTACCCCCCTACCACTTATAGGAGAGCTTGTGGATCAACTATCACAAGCAAAAGTGTTTTCAAAAATGGATATACGTTGGGGCTATAACAACGTGCGCATCAAGGAAGGAGACGAATGGAAAGCCACCTTCAGAACAAATTGAGGATTATTTGAACCGCTTGTTATGTTCTTTGGCTTAACTAACTCACCTGCGACCTTCCAGACTATGATGAATGATATATTCAGAATCGAAATTGTGGAAGGATGGGTAGTCATCTATATGGACGATATCTTGGTGTTCTCAAAAAACCAAGAGGAGCACACCCGACATGTCAATCGCAGTTTGGAAAAATTAGAAAAGCACAAACTATCTCTCAAACCGGAAAAGTGTTTCTTTGACAGAAACGAAATAGATTTTCTGGGAGTAATCATTGGAAAAGACACAGTGCGGATGGATCCCGCCAAGGTACAGGCAGTATCCGACTGGCCTAAGCCGAAATGCAAAAAAGAAGTCCAGCAGTTCCTGGGCTTTGTCAACTTTTATAGAAGATTTGTGCGGGATTTTGCAAAATTGGCAAAACCGTTGACACGGCTTACTGGAAAAGAAGAGTGGCTGTGGACACAGCTACAGGATGAGGCCTTTGAAAGGCTCAAAGAAACAATAGCCAAGGAAGTAGTATTAAGAATCCCAAATGAGGAAGGACAATTTCGGGTAGAAGTGGACACTTCAGATTTTGCTATCAGAGGGATATTATTGCAGCAACAAGAGGATGGATTATGGAAGCCAGTGGCCTTTATTTCAAAATCACTTAACGATGTGGAGTGAAATTACGAAATATATGACAAGGAAATGCTTGCGGTAATGCACACCTTTTACAAATGGGTGCATTACCTTAAGGGAGCAAAACAAACTATTGAGGTTCTGACAGACCATCAGAACCTAACGTACTTCCGAAAAGCACAAAACCTTAACAGGTGTCAGGCGAGATGGGTAACCGACTTGCAGGATTACAATTTCATAATCAAACACAGGAGTGGCAAATCTAACACCAAGGCAGACCTATTGTCCTGGCGAGCAGGACACGATAAAGGGGAAAATGACAATGAAGGCGTCATCCTGCTTAAGGAACATCTTTTCGTCGGAGTGTTTGATGATGATCGAGCAATAGATGCCATCATCAAGGACATAAAAGAGGTTCCTCATCGTCAATGGGAAACCCAAGTAGTCAAGGGGCTGGAAATTGCTGGAGGAGAATATAAATTAGAAAGAGGATTAGTCACCTGGCAAGGACATGTTTACGTGCCAGCAGTACCAGCATTACAGGAGGATATCATTGCCATTCATCACTCGTGGGGACATTTGGGAATTGCCAAAACATTAGAGTCGCTCACACACAACTTCTGGTGGCCTAACATGCGTAAAGATATCAAGCGATATATTCCTGGATGCAAAACATGCCAGAAAGCAAAACTGGACAGGACTGCCCGAGCAGCGCCCTTACGACCAAACGAGGTTCCTTCCAAACCATGGGAAATCATCTCGGTCGACTTTGTAGGACCGTTACCAGAGTCAAAAGGGAATAACATGGTTCTGGTCATTGTGGACCGATTCACCAAAAAATCCTACTTCATACCCACTACATCAGATATCACCTCGCAAGGAACAGCGGTACTGTTCCGAGACAATGTATTTAGGGAGCATGGACTCCCCAGAAAAATAATCAGTGATCGAGGACCTCAATTCGCCTCAAAGTTCATGAACAACTTATATGGGATGTTGGGGATTAGAGCCAACCGATCAATGGCTTATCACCCTCAAACAGATGGACAGACGGAGCAAGTAAACCAGGAATTAAAAGAGTTCCTAACCATCTTTGTCAATAACCGACAAGACAACTGGTCAGACTGGCTATCAGTGGCTCAATTTTGCCACAACAACAGGGTTCATTCAGCTACCAGCTTCACCCCTTTCTACATGAACTATGGAAGACATCCTAACAAAGGTCTTGACCCTACATACGCACCAAAGGCAGTAGCAGTTGAGCAGTTAGCAAAGGAATTGGAGGATGTCCATGCTAAAGCAAAAATAGCACTGGAAAAGGCGGCGCAGGTCATGAAAGAGCATTACGATGCCCATCGCTGGGAGGCACATGAATACAAACCCCAAGATAAGGTCTATCTCAGTACGGAGAACTTACCAGTAATTCGAGCAACGAAGAAATTAGATGGCAAATTTGTCAGACCATTAGAAGTGCTCGCCAAAGTTGGCGAATCATCTTATAAGTTAAAAATTCCAGCGTCCTGGAAAGTGTACAACGTCTTCAATGAAGTCCTATTGAAGCCGTATAGGGAACTGGCTTTTCCAAAACAACAAGCAAAGGCAGCAGCGCGCAAGGACGCGCAAATGGTAGAAGAATCTCAAGAAGGGGAATATGAAGTTGAAGAGATTTTAGAAAGCCGAGTGAGCGGCAAAGGAGGAGCGAGGCTGGAATACCTTGTAAAATGGAAAAATTACCTGGTGGAGGAGGCCACCTGGGAACCGGTTAAAAATGTCGTCAATGCACCTGCCATAGTCAAAAAATTTCATAGGACGAATCCCGATGCTCCCAAACTCGTCAGAAACATTCGAGATGGGATACTATACATCCAGTACACAGAAACAGAGCCAAGAAAGAGTTCCAGTACATCCAAACAACCTACTAGTGCAGCAAGGCACAAAAAGGGACAAGGAACTCATTGGAAAGATCAACAAAGACTGTTTGGATGGGAAGATGGTTGTTTCGGACCAAAGTACCCGGAAAATATGGAGCACAGATGGCGCAACTGGAAGGGCGATAGGGCAGCAATCATGAAGCTGCCAGACGACACCGATGGGACGTTCTCCAGAGATCTGGAGCACAGCGGGCGGTTTAAACCTGTGCTTAATTTCCCTCAGCAGATGGAAGAGGAAGAGCTAGCGGAGGAAAAGAAAGCTCAGGAGAAAGATATGGCAGTACTTGCCAAGAAAATATTAAGAAGGAAGATGGAAGTGGCTGCTAAGGAAAGCAGCAAGTCGGAAGATGACCGACAGAGGAGGATTAAAGGTGCAAGACGCCAAGAAAAAACATTGGTCAACCACAGGACCACTATTGAAGACATCGAGGACGTCGATTTGGAACAGACTGGGCTGTTGCCCGATGATCAACAAGCGCACTTGGCCGCGTTTTACGCCAGAATGAAGGAGGATCCCAGATATGTGGACTCTGCCATGTCAGCCTCTCGGGACGCGAGGCCTTGAGGGGGGGGTGATGTTATGAGCACACCTCTCATTTTCAACTTTACAGTAACGACATCAATGACACTAACAAAGACACAGTCACAAGGAGTCAAAGGATATTTTTCATTTCTTTTTATCTATTTTACCTCGCTCAAACGTCTATGAACAAGACTACGCAACAGGACTCTAGGAGGATGGCCTACGTGAACTGTGGTTCCTATTAGGAAGGTGGTTAGGTCAGCATCGGCTATGGATAAGACCGAGTGCCGACAGGGATACAGCCCGATGATGGGCCTACACCATGAAAGGAATCATGAGTGGCACAGCGCCTGAGGGGCGACATGGGAATGCCAAGGAGTACCGAGTCAACGGTACAGCGTGCATGGGAATTGGCCAATAAGCTTGAACAATAGCAAGGCTGCATGCGGATAACCCAGGAGTTGGGTGTGGGAGGAACTCTCCACGAATGGTTAGATGGGTGCAGAGTGCTGTGCATTGATCCCCAGTGAGGGACTTTAGCTGCACGCTGCCTGCGCACAGACCAGGGGAGTGGTATATAAGGGCCGTAGTTTACAGTAGGAGACTCTTAAGTCTCTAGATAGTCTATTGTCACTAGACATAGCTACTGAGCAATTGCATCGTCTTTGACTTAACAAGTCACTCTTCAGTCACTTAGGTTGTGTCTAGGGCAGTCCTGACAGAGGCTTGGGAAGCCTTACTTGAGGAAAGATGGGCCAGACAAGCTGTTATCCAGGCTGAATGTGTCATGCACCAGGTGAACCAGGAATATAATACACTGGTTGAAATTCTGGAAAAGAATTATGAGGGGATATGACAAATCCCATCTGGCTGGCAGTCTTAGGGTCACAATACAATCAGTGGCTCTTGTGGATAAAGGATGCAGACAGGGCAATCTGCAGATATAAAATTGCCATGGAAAAAATTGATCACACACAACACATGGAGGGGCTATACACTCACAAGGGCCTTGTCATGGAACACGAGGATTGGAATGCTTTAATGCATGTACTGATGAGCTGGCTGGACTGGATCTCATTTCAAGAAGTGCAATATTAAATGAGGCAGTTTGAGCTCTCGGTTTCATCAAAAGTGCACAGTATCAATACTTCTGGTTCAATGTGAGACATCAGGTAGCCTCAAAGTGGCCATTTGAAATTGCTTTTAAAATTGCATAACCTGTGACCTGGATCCAAGGTACAAGATTGAATAGAACGATCAGGAGTAAATTCAAGAGCAGGTATCCAAGGTTCACAGCAGAATATTGCCAGCATGGAGATAATCATTTAGGTGTGATCCACTATGGCATTGACAGAGCTATAAATAGGGTTCCCAAAGTTCAGTTCAGTTCGGTTCAGGGCCATTTTTGGCTGAACCTGAACCTGGACCAACTAGAAATTGCCCAAACCGACCTGAACCGTGGGAAAAGCCTTTTTAATAGGAAATTTGAGCAAAACTGAAGAATAATCACATATTGGAACATGTTTGCATGTGTACACAGTGGCCCTGCACCTCCAGGATTTGTTATCAGTGCATATAGTGCACCAGCAAGGCAAGCAAGTGGTTGGGAAAGGTGGCAGTGGTGTGGTGTGGTGTGGTGTGGTGTGGTGTGGTGATGGTGAGGCAATGGTGGGCAGAAGTGGTGAGGTGAGCAGGTGGTTGGTCCAGTGGTTGTCAAGGTAGCAGAGGTAATAGGCCACTACATTAATAGCAGCAAGATCACCTGTTGAAAACTTGAATAAGATTTTCATATACAACTACACAAGCACATAATGGTAGGAACTACTAAGCCACCTTGCTGGGTGCCCAGGCCTTTGGTTCCCATTTTTTGGCCTTTGCCTCATATCTCCATAAATGCATTGCATAAAAATATAAACTACTTAATTCCTGAGAGATGTGAATCAGGGCTTTCTAGAAACCAAGAATTATGTAAATTGGACAGTTAGTTCCTGAGTTATTGACCAAATGAGCATAGTAGTTATGGTGTTGGGCAGTTGTATTGAGTCAGCAGGTCCATTGGCAGTTGATGGTGGGTGTTAACAGCAGTGACCAGGCAGGTGGAAGGTGTGGTGGGTGGTATGCAGTGGGGTGATGATGGCAGTGTGGGTGGGCAGTGGACAGTGGGCAGTGGGCAGTGGGCAGTGGTGGGTGGTGGGCAGTGGTGGGCAGGTAACACTGGATGGGTAGTTGCTAGGGAGGCCATGGTGGGCAATGTAGGTAGGCCATTGTAAGATTGGGAAAGGGCTGGCAGCAGGGTAGTGGCAAGCAGGCAGCAGGCAGTGGTGGGCTAGTGGCAGTGGCAGGCAGCAGGCAGTGGTGGGCAAGTGGTGGTGGTGGGCAGCAGCCAGCAGTGGGCTAGTGGCCATGGCAAAGGCAGCAGGCAGTGGTGGGCAAGTGGTGGTGGCAGGCAGCAGTGGGCTAAGGGGCATGGGAAAGGCAGCAGGCAGTGACAGGCAAGTGGTAGTGGCAGGCAGCAGGCAGCAGGCAGCAGTGGGCTAGTGGGCAAGGGTGAGCAGCAGTTGCAGTGGTAAATTGAGTTACAACCATGGAAAAAAACCACTGTGGCAGTGGCAGGAGCAGTAAAATTTCCTTTTTGGGAAGTTGGTTTGGGCAGTTCAGTTCGGGTTCGGGTGCTCTGGCAATTGCCAGAACCAGAACCAGAACCAACTGGCATTTGGCCAAACCAAACCTGAACTGAACCCAAACCATTGGTTTGGTTTGGCCAGTTTGGGTTTGAACTGAGGTTCAGAACCAAACTTCAGGATCCCTAGCTATAAAGAGCAGTGACCAGCTTGGATTTGAGTAACCCATCTTTGTCTGCACTATGACATAATGCCTGTCAATGGAGTTCATCATTACACAAGAGAAACCAAGTCACAATCCTTAGTGTTGAAATGAGCAACAGCAGTGCAGAGCGAGGCTTAGTAAGCGAGGGGACTTACTGAGTACTGTTTAGAACGCTTAGGAGCTAGGGCTCAACTATGCAATAGAACAGGAGATGTATTCTAGCAGTGCAGAGAGCATTGCTTATATACAGTTACAGGAATCACATGTAACTACATCTAATCTACCTATATCTAGTAATGCGCAGCTTCCTGCTGCGCATTGCACCATACCTGGTGCGCATGGTGTCATATTGCTGCGCATTCTACAGCAATCTGTCAATACTTGACGTGTGAAGCATGTTTCATGCATCGTGTTCTCACACGCTGTCGTTTCATACTGTTCCTGGGATGAAACTCTATAATATCTGTCAAACACTATAAAAGTGTCAACAGTGTACAAATATCAGATTATATTTGTGATTTGGTGAGCATTCATAAATAATGATATAATATATGAAGCTATGAGTTTGATACTCAAAGCTCCAGATCATTATTTATTCAACACTCCCCCATGCTGAGAAATCACTAATCCAATTTCAGATCTTAACTTTGTGAATTTATCAAAAGACAAATTTTTAGTCAAGATATCAGCAAGTTGCTGATTTGTGGGAATATACACAAGTTCCACTTTTCTTTCCTCTATGCATTCTCTAACATAGTGGTAGCAGATATCTATGTGTTTAGATCTATGCTCTTGAGCAGGGTTAGAAGCTAGGAAGATTGCTCCTTGATTATCTACTCCTAATTGAATCATTTTTATAGTCTTTCCAATTTCATGGAATAAAGACTCTATCCAGACTATTTGTCTTGATGTATCAGACAGACTCATATATTCTGCTTCTGTTGATGACAGAGCAACTGTCTTTTGTTTCCTTGAAACCCAACTAACTGGTCCTCCAGCTAGTTTTACTATATATCCAGTGACTGATCTTCTATTAATCTGATCACCTGCCCAATCTGCATCACAACACGCAATGAAACCTTCATGGTTCTTTCCATTATACACTATTTTGCCATTAATGTTGGTGGCAACATATTTGATGATGTATAATGCCTTCTGGATATGTTCTTCAGAAGGATTAACCATAAATTGTGACATCATTATTACTGCAAATGCAATATCTGGATGAGTTCCAAGAGTTAAATATAATAATGATCCAATTATGGATTGATAATAGCTTCTTTGCTCAGAAGTTGCTGTTCCTTCATTTGGTTTAGGAACATACCCTGCTGGTAATGGTGTTCTAGCAGGTTTAGCATTTTCTTGACCAAAACGCTTTACAACTTTCTTAGCATAGTCTATTTGATCAATTATAAGTAATTGATTTGGTCTATCTCAAGATATCTTCATCCCTAGATATTCAGAAACTTGTCCTAAGTCTCTACATTCCCATATTTTCATGAACTTGCTCTTTTTGTCTAATAAGAGTCTTTTGTCATTTCCCAAAAATAGTACGTCATCAACATATAGTATGACAACTATTATTGATCCTTGTTTGTTAAGGATATAAACTCCTGTATCCGAAAGACATCTGTTAAATCCTAAGGATTTCAAGCTTTTATCAGCTTGTTTATTCCAAGCATATGATGCTTGTTTAAGACCATATAGGGCCTTTTTTAATCTATAGACTTTTCCCTCTTGTCCTTTTGTGACAAAGCCTTCTGGCTGTTCCATGTAAATCTCTTCATCAAGATTTCCATATAGGAAGGCTGTTTTAACATCTAGCGCCTCGATTTCCCAATTTTCGAGTGCAGCTGAAGCCAGAAGTAATCTCACTGTTTCAAATCATGCAACAGGAGAAAAGGTGTCATCATAATCTATGCCAGGTATTTGTGAAAATCCTTTAGCAACAAGTCGAGCACATTTTCAACCATCACTTTTGATATTGTAAACCCATCTACACTTCACAGGTTTATGATCTTTTGGACCATCAACTAACTCCCAAACATCTCATTCAAATAGAGCTTCAATCTCATCCTCCATAGCTTTAATCCATTCTTGAAAAGCTTTAGGATTAGATTCTTTAATTTTTAACATGTCCCTAAAATGAACAGGGATATCAGATTTAGGTAATACTGCTTTTGAGAGTAGGAAATTAATAAATTTCCTTCCTCCCTCTTTTTGTAATTGATCAAGCAGCATATCTATATCTGAAATTCCTTTATCCTGAATAATACCAGGATCAGATTCATCTGATATTTCGCTTGAAGTGTCTTTTTGACTATCAGAGTCTTCAGACTCATTGAAAGGATTCTTTTCCAGTTGTTTTTCAATTTCAAGAGGAGTTTTCTTTCCATAAATATTACCCTCTTTATAAACTGGTTTCCTTTCTCTAGTACTTCGGCAAAGTGGGAAGGGAATAGGTTCAGGTTGTTTTTGGGATTGTCTTTCTGTAACCTTTTTCTCTTTTCGTGTTCTTTTGATATCTGGTGGTGCATGATGTTGTGTCCCAGGCCATCTACTAGAATTCTCTTTGGATCTGTTTTCACTTGGTCCTCAAACATCAGGTCTGACAGGTAAATCCTGTTCTCCACCATTATTATGAGGCTCTATATCATCATTCTCATGAGATGAATTCTGCTCTTCATCTGGTGTAAGATCATGATTGAATGATGGTTTATATGGTTTGGGATCATCATCGTCACTATTGAGATGATTGTTGTTTTGGGAATTGGAGTCAGATTCATGTCTATTTTGATCCCTTTGGTTAATACCTGGTGGACTTTCAAATAGTCTATCTTTATTGTAATTTTCACTTTTTCATGGAAATACTGATTCATTAAATAGTGCTTTAACACCAATGAATATAGAGTTATCTTGCTTCATAAATTTATAAGCTTTAGATCCTATGTCATAACCAATAAAGGTCATTGGTTCAGATCTTGGTGACAGCTTATCTTTATGAATTTCTTTAGGTATGTAAACCCAAGCTAGACAACCAAACACTTTAAGGTAATGAACATCAGGTTTTTTACCTGTCATGTTTTCATAGGGTGTAGACCAATTCGTCCTTCATAATGGTGTGCAATTGTATACATGAATAGCAGTTTCAAAAGCAAATTCCCACCATGATTTTGGGCAGGAAGATTCTAATCTCATGCTTTCTGCTTTTTCAAGTATAGTATCATTTAATCTTTCAGCACAACCATTTTGTTGATGTATGTGAGGTGCACTTTGTTCTCTAAAGATTCCTTTTGAAGCAAGAAACCTGCTAAATTCATGTGACTTGAATTCCCCCCCTCGATCTGATCTGAAACGTTTAACTCTACTGCTATATTGATTTTCCATGAGTTCTACATAACTCTTGAAAGCAGTGAATGTTTCTGATTTAGTTCAAAGAAGTGCCATATAAGCATAGGAAGAATAATCATCTAGTATCATAAGACACCATTTCTTTCGATGATAAGATTCCATAGGCAGTTCTAATAAGTCTGCATGAATCAATTCAAGTGGCTTGGAAGCTCGCTTGATTGATGTAGGAAAGGATTTATTATGCATCTTTCCTTGTGCACATCCAGGACAAATTGTATCTGTTGATGGTATAGATAATTTGTCAAACCCTTTTGTATGATCAAAGACATGTTTTAATACATTTTTAGATGGGTGACCCAATCTTCGATGCCAAGTGTTATAATCCACTATATGAACTGAAGGTTCAGCCATTTTTACACTTGGATGGACTATTTCAGTCAAAATCCAGTGAATGGGATCTCCTATATGTCTAGGATATGCCATTATAAATGGTCGCCCAGTTTTTAGCAAAAATATAGTACTATACTTGTCCGATTTTTCATGAAAGCCTTGTAGCTTTAGTTGTCCAGACAATATAAGTCTGACACTAGCTGCAGGCATATAGCAAACTTTTTCAAGTTTTATGACATGTTTATGTTTATGCATGGTTTCTACCTGTAGGAACACAGTTCCTTCTCCAAGTATTGCTACTTGAGATCGTCTATCAGCTGTAAATACAGGCTGTGAAACTTTGAAGGGATGATATTCAGAGAAATCTTTGATTTCAGGGGTTATGTGGATAGACACTCCTGAATCAATCATCCATGGAGTTCCTTTGGACTCAAATTCCTTACATTTATCACAACCACACACATTTATCTTACTACTCATTTTTGGAATGGAGGCAACTAAAGCGATGTATTGATCGCTATTTAAAGTAGTACAAATACTACTATCTACATTGTTACCTTTGAAATCAAGATGCCTCATAATTGGGCTCGTCTTGATAGTCCTCACTGATTTTTTATCAGAGAAGAACTTTTGAGTAGAAAGATTTATGTACTGATATTCCCCATCAGCTGTGTCATAAAAGTCTTCACCTAAGGAGACTGTGTCTGACATATTGTCCATTTCAATGTCAGCCCTTTCATCTAGGACTTTGAAACAGTTTTCTGCAATTGGATCAACCACCATTTGCAATTCTATATTGTCAGTGACTGAATATCCTTGAGCCTTCAGTTGCTGTAGATTAGGTGCTAATGGTGCCATTCTTCGAATCAAGGGTAGAGCAGGATCTATCCTGTCTACTAAGTGAGCAAATCTAGGTGTATTCACTTTCCTAGTGTCCCCAACATTACTTTTTTGTTGTTGTTCTAATAAAAAGGCTCTCTTTTTCTTTTTATTATCACGGTTGATCTTGTTCCTTTCTTGATTGGACAAGAACTGGGGTTTTCCAGTGTTAGAAGGTCTGGAAGACAGTCCTGGTGTCGTCCATTTCCCTTTATTCTGATTCAAAGAATATGAATTCTGGTTATTAAAACCAGGTTTGTAGTTATTCTGGTTGCTAGGACCAGAATTTTGTTGATTCCAATTAGGCCTGTTAGGGCCTTTGGGAAGCTTCACTCTAGCAGTGTGAACTACCCCCCCAGAAGACGTTCTCTGCCTTTGGGATTCTTCCTCTATCTTTGGAAGAATATCAGCAAGTTTCAAATCACTTGCTTTTGTCGTTAATAATACACTAGATGAGACACTGTCCCATCCATGTGGCAAAGATGCTAACACTACCATTGCTAGCATATTGTCGGGGAATGTGAAGCCATTGACAGAAAGTCGATTAGCTGTTGTCAATAGCTCATTGACTGACTCTGTCAATTTATTGGTGTTGATCTTCCAATGTATTACTTTTGAAAAGTCAACAAAAATGCCAGCTGCTCCTGGCTTGCCAAATGCTTCCTGCAGTGCAATGAAGGTAGAGTTTGACCATGGTTGAATCAGGTGTCTTAAAGACAGTGAGATTTTCATGGTTATTAATCCCAATGCCTTGTCATCATTGTCGCAGTAGTCATCCCAAGCTTCTCTTTTTTCTTTAATGCAACGAAGCTCAGTTGCAGCAGTGCTATCTGCTTTCTCTGCTGTTTTCTCAGCTTCTGTAAGCTGTGGCTTGATCCTGTTGCCAAGAACATACTGCCAGAGACCTTTATACTGCAAAGCAGCTTTGATAGCTGCTGACCACTCATTCCAATTATTGCTACCAGTAAGCGTTGGAATTTTAGATAAGTCATCTTCTCCTCCAATGATTATATCAATACTTGCTGCTCTAGCAAGATTATCGATTTCCATCCAGCCTGTCTGGGCTCTTGGATCAATGACTAAATGACGATGGTGACTAGACTGTTCACCATTGATTTTATGTAAATGGAAGTTGACTCTCTTCCTAATTGACTTTGAATATGAAGCCAATTCTTTGATATCAATGTACTGTGGCCATTGATATTGAGCCAATGCATGGGTTTTTATTGCTGCCAGGTAGCAATAACCAATTTTCGACCATACAGGGCTTTCGACAGTATGAACCCAAGGGTGGATAAGTCCGTCCCTTCCCTTGAGTTCTACTATAATGAACTCTCCTTGTTCAAGCTCTTCATTCCTTCTAGCTTTAATCAAGGAAGAGTATTTGCTATCATTCAAAGAAGGATGCGAATAGTCGGAACTGTATATTTCCTCATCAAGTATATACAACTTGTGAGTCTTGGGTGGTTGTTTTGGTCATTCAGCCAACTCTCTCTTGGCTTTGCATTCTTTCTGGCGCAATTTTTTAGCTTTTTTCTTAAAGCTTTTCACTCTCTCCTCCTCTTGATTCAAGTTTTTAACGGTTTCTTGGATACTTTCTATAAGATCCTCAACCCATTTTTTATCCTCCATTTCCTGGCAGATAGCTTGGTGCATGGTGGAAATATAATTATTTATTTTAGTGGTTCTGCTTTCCTCTAAAACAGAATCACTGTGATATTTATTGGGCAGTATTTTTACTTTCCCAATTTTCGACCACTCCTTAGCGTGGTCCCAGACTTCACTTCCAGACCTGCTATTTCTCTTTGGAGCGGCTGGTACCTCCATTTGTTCCGTCGTCCAGTCCTCCACCTTTCCACCAAGGTTGAAGAACCATGTCCTGACTTCTTCCAAAGTTGGCCAATTTAGTTGATTCTTTGGACGCAGAGAGAAGGTAGTGCCTGCCTTGTTTTTAGCGGACAGGCCCACTTTTGCCACATTGGCATATGAAACCGATTTCTCCTTTCCTTTCCCCTTATCAGCCTTTTGGGCCGATTTCATCTCTCCAGTTGCAATGTTAAAAACATTTTTTCCATAATTCGCCTTTTGAAGGCGACCTGCTTGGAATTTTCGAATGTCATCGAAAATTTCGTCCACCAAAGATTCCTCACTAGCTAATTTAGCAGCTTCATCGTCTAATTCTTGACGACGCTTCCAAACAGAAAGTTGCGCATCTGCAATGCACTTCCTGCGGTTCTCCAAGTCTTCCTGGACCTCCTTGTACCAAGGAGACTTTTTGGTGGACGTCCCAATGGGAGCAGTGGGACCCTTGCTAGTGGATTGCAAGGTATTGATAAAAATGGAGCTGGTAAACCCAGCTTTAGCGATTTTTTGAGAAGAGGAGTCGGATTTGGAGCCAGGGGTACCAGCTGTGACGTATTTGTTGCTGGAGGATCCAGCAGAGGTAGAGGAAGAAGCAGTGTTGGTGGTGGAAGACATTTGTATATGAGAAGGTTGGTTGGTTTGTTGAATTTGAGTTTGTTCTGTGAGAAAGAAGGTAAGCAACAGTCTGGAAAGACTTTTGTTGCTCAGAACAAAGGTATGGACATCGAGTTTTCGATTTTATTCTCCCACGATAAATGCCTGAGCATGTGCATAAACATGGTAGTTTGCTTTTTGTCATAATGTGCTATAATTCATCGCCAGAAGGGGATCCAGCCCTTCAGGAGTGCTTGGGGGCTCCATCAAGTTCCCCACAGCGATAAAAATATCCTCCACTATTTATAGATATAGTAATAAGCTATTATTATGACACTAAGGAGCGTCCTAGTGTAGATGGGATGCTAATCAGTGCCCATCGCTGGTCTGCATGTACCAGGGAACAATGTCCCATGCAGCACGGCCCTTATACAGAATTACTACTATTTTTAATTGTGGAGAACGATTTTATGCCGACAAAAACGGCCTACATAAGCACTTAATTATTCACGGCCAATAGGGGGGTGCGAAACCTTTCCAGATCTAAGCGATTAAGCCTAGACCCTTTATCTGTCATGGGACAGCCCTAAACCCAAGTGATTTGAATGGTTCACCAGACCAGGTAATTTATTGATTTACCAATCAGGACTACATTTTTTATATTAACCCGGATATTGCAGAACTGGGGACTGGTGAAGTGTGTCACACTAGTGATTGTTGTCACGCCATCCAAGGCGGTCGCTCAAATCCCAAGCATTAGAGGCTTGTTAGGATGAGCAAGAAGTATTCCTGTCATACTTCAAGAGATAGCACATTAGCGACATAAATCAGATGTATACTACCATAATAACAGTACTATGGGCGCATCTATTACTTCCCTTGTTTACCTTTGTTATGACAAAAGGGTGCTGACACATGTAATATGCACAGCACAAGGTTTTCATCTATGTGGGGCCCATAACCTGTTGAAACAAGCAACGGCAGCGCAGAGCGAGGCTTAGTAAGCGAGGGGACTTACTGAGTACTGTTTAGAACGCTTAGGAGCTAGGGCTCAACTATGCAATAGAACAGGAGATGTATTCTAGCAGTGCAGAGAGTGTTGCTTATATACAGTTACAGGAATCACATGTAACTACATCTAATCTACCTATATCTAGTAATGCGCAGCTTCCTGCTGTGCATTGCACCATACCTGCTGCGCATTCTACAGCAATCTGTCAATACTTGATGTGTGAAGCATGTTTCATGCATCGTGTTCTCACATGCTGTCGTTTCATACTGTTCCTGGGATGAAACTCTATAATATCTCTCAAACACTATAAAAGTGTCAACAGTGTACAAATATCAGATTATATTTGTGATTTGGTGAGCATTCATAAATAATGATATAATATATGAAGCTATGAGTTTGATACTCAACACTCCAGATCATTATTTATTCAACACTTAGTGGATAGATTGTCATCACCAGTCCCAGAGCTAGTTGATGACAAAGAAGATTTAGTCCTTGAGTATCCCCCAGCTTCCATTTACATGGATGATTGTGTAGAATCATGCAGAAACATGACATTATCAATGGTACTTGAGGCCTCACATTCCTTCAATCCAACCTCCCCCTCTGAAATTAATTATTCCTATGTGACAACTAGTGGATTATCAGTATCTTGCTTCAATCAGATGAGAATTCCCATGGGAGGACCTCTTTTAATGTTGT
Source organism: Amanita molliuscula (assembly GCA_023014405.1). Classification (NCBI taxonomy): domain Eukaryota; kingdom Fungi; phylum Basidiomycota; class Agaricomycetes; order Agaricales; family Amanitaceae; genus Amanita; species Amanita molliuscula. The sequence goes on from JAEBUP010000006.1 coordinate 252,109, forward strand.
GCAAGCATCTTGAACCAGTTAGACCCTCCATCTTGGGAACAGAAGTCAGTGTTGGACAGTTGGCTTGGAAAGTATCTATTGAAGTCTGCACTGATAGATGGGATGTACGAATTGATGGAGGAGGACCCTACCTTGTTATTGGATGTGATATCAACCACTATGCCCTACTCAACTGTCAAGGGCACTTATATCCATTTCTGGTTCCAGCCCATTGCATTCTCCCTTGTACAACCACTTGGCATGTCATTTCCCTCCCTGCAAAACTTGAACACCACTCCAACATGCAGGATCTCTGGCCAGGACCTTCTCACACATGAAAACAACCCCCTCAAATAGGATTGATCTCTCTTGAAGACAAGCAATAACAATGCCATTCTCTATAGCGCCCAGTGCTCTCCTTTCATCATGATCTTAAAAGAATGATCAAGTCCCCTAGACTGTATACATATCCAACTAGAGCCCGAAGATGCCCTGTGTAGATGTTGGTGATTTATTTCCCAATTCATCTTTTTATTTGAAATATGTGGAGCATTATTTTTCATGTTGCCTGTTGGATTAGGCAGGGCAGTGCCCTTGCCTCATGGGCTTTTCGATTTCTATACAGAAGAATTTGTTGTCCATGCCTTGAACATTTTGAATTCCATATATATAGCAGTAGGGTACTAGAATAAGAAGATCCCCCTTTGTCAATCTCACTCAGTTCAGACCAGTGTTCTCTGTTTTGTTAGCATTCTCCTGCAGTGTTTTATTGAGTTTTTCCCTGCAATATCTAGTTATACTGCAAATTCAGTGGCTTCAGTGTATCCAAGTTTGGTTTGATAGCAATTGAGGCTCCAAACCTATTCAACAAGACAATTAGCAAAGTTTCAAATTATAAACCATTAACAAACTATTTTGAGGCTCATTTGACTCTACTGCCCCTGTTTTTATCAGTGATTTCCTACAAGACTGCTGGGACTTTCCAGGACTCACACCCTCACTCACCCTTGGACACACTCTTGTATTACACATCCAGCACTAAGGTGGTGCTTCGCACTTCCTTCCCCCAGTTTGTAGGGTTGGGTTTGTTGGCATATTTTACACTAGGCAGCATCCCAGGGTACCTATCAGCACTCAATGGCAATATCAAGGCCACAAGCTATGCTCACCTGCAAAGACAGCAGGAATGAGATGAACAAAGGGCAGGCATAAGACATGACCTGCATATGATCACCACACCTCCTGGAGGACTATTGGCACCATCACCAATACAACATCTTATAGAACCCCTCACACATTTCTTGGAAATCAGACTTGGCAACTTCTTGGCTGAAGTTGGCAAACAGTCTTGGGCAGAACATAAGGCCCAAGTATGCAACTGGAGGTCTCAAGTCACCACTCACATCCCAGGACCAGCTAAGAAAACTGCTGGTGGAACAGAGAAATGGACTGAGGATGGGTACTGCTACATGTACCTATTCAAGCCAGAGTATTACAACAAGTTTCACTGGCCAGCATGGCCAACTCTTTATGAGGTCCTTCAGTGGGACAACAAGTTAAGAGATCCCTTTGTGGTATTTGCTATCTGACACACTGTCAATAAAGGGCAATACCACCTCATTGAAGAATGAGGAATTAAGGACAATGATGAGGAGTATGACTGGATGAGACTAGAGGAACTTGCTCAGGTTTCACCTTACACTTGGACCATGCACCTAGGAGGACAAAACAAATCCAGGTGCCAGAACAAAAACCAAGCAGAATCAGTTCCTATCAGATGAGTCAACCTCAGGTCTATGGTTCCTATTGAACAGGCAATGGGAGAAACTCAAGGACAAGTTTATCCACTGGTGGTCAAGCCTAGGAAAGTTGAGCAACCTGCACAATCATATCCAGTGGCAGCTCAGACTAACCTTCTGGAAAACAAAGCCAAAGTCATCATGGCTGGAGGAGATAATGCATGGTGGAGTGGGGGAATTCCCACAGCAGCAGATTGGTCCTCACCCAAGGAATACCCACAGGGCGTAAATAACATGCATAAGAAGAGAGACATTATTGCATGGAGGTGAAATGTGGAAAAGGAATCAGCACTACCATACCCATATCCTAAAATGGCATGGGAAGACAGTCATCTTCACCCTGACATCCCTGGCTACTGTTATCTGGTCTTGATACAGGAGTGATACTGGAACAAATTCCAATGGCTGGCTTACCCTCAGTTACATCAGATCTGTGCATGGGACAAAGAACTCAGAAACATCAATGTCACCACTATCATCCAAAAAAGTTATGGATGTGACAACACCTTGCACATCGAATGCTACAATAGTAACATGTGAGGATGGTTCCATATGGAAGTTCTAACAAGCCTCAGAATGGGACACAAGAGGCTGGGAGCTTCAGGATCATCTGTAGGCTTTTGGTGGACTATTGCCCTCAAACCAATCCCAGGACAACTCTCACCAGCAGTACCAGGATTTTGCTACCTACACCTCATTAAGCCAAGGTACTGGAATCACTACAAGTGGCCTGCATACCCACAACTAGTCACAATCTTCAATCTGGAAAAGAAGTTCCAGAACAAGGGAGTCCAAATTCAATGGACCATGACAGGATGCAATGACATAGTTCATGAGGAACTAAGCCATGGAAATGATGCTAATGGATGGGACATGGTTGAACTCATGATCTTGAAAGGATATGGAGCACTGTGTGTAGGAGCAGATGTGAAAGATGAAGATGAAGAACTTGCATGGGTTACAACCCCAACATTGGAAGAGGAAGTGGAATGGGAAACAATGGAGCAACCAGTGCAATCAGATGCAGTGGCAGCTCTCATTGAAATCAGTCCTTGTGAACAAAACCATTCACCTGAATTATCCACCTATGATCTTAATCACCCTGGTCCCCACCTCCCCAGATACTGTTATCTCTGGCTGGTTAAAAGGAAACACTGGAATACCTACAAGTGGCTGGCATATCCAAGAATCCAAACAGTTTATGGATGGGACCCTGAACTCATGGACAAATCACGACCCATCTATGTGCAACAAACTAAAGGGCACAACAGGATGTGGCATCTAGCACAAGTCATGGGCAAACCCAATGGTTGGGGATGGATGAAAGAAATGATGTGGAGTGGATATGGCTCTCATCATTTAGGCACTTTTCAGTTTACAGCAGACATGGTCACACTATTCTACAACATGGTCTCTGGATGGAATGAATACTGGTGGGATGGACAAACCATCCAACTGTTACCAGAAAATGCCAACCCAGCTGCCATCACTGCACAAGAGAACCAGATCAATGCTCAGGTCCAGGGGAGACAACAAACCATCATGGCTATCAGAAACACCATTGCCAAAATGATCAACAAGTACCACATGGCCAATCAACCCAAACCCAGTCCTCTTACTAAAATGGAAATGCCTGATTATTACCAAGGCAACCCAAGGACAGTAGATGGTTGGCTGCAACAAATGGAAACATACTTCATGCTCACATGGGAGCAGAGTGACCTACAAAAAGTTTCCATCTGTCTATATAGGATCAAAGGTGGGAAAGACAACTGAGCAGTGGATTGGAGTGGAGTTTAACTATGAGCTTTCCAAGAGACCCATCAGGAAATGGAGATAAAAATACACACTCGAGGATGGGCAGCCAGTTTACCATGGTGGGAATACAATGAAGATCTTGATTCTGAAGATGGTTTATCATGGTGATGAGCACCATTAATATGGAATTGCCTTTCAGAGATTGGGCAGACTTTAAGAAGCAGATGCATGACTTCTTTATGTCTACAGAAACAAAGGAAAAGGCAGTCAAGAAACTACTCAGCTTATACCAAGGGAACACTTTAGCAGAGGACTACATCATTAAGTTCAACATGTGGTCAAATGGAATGATGCCACCTTAATTGCCCACTTTAAAGGACATCTCAATCCAAATCTGGGATGGGAGTTTATATGACATGGAGGTCTAATGGAAACTGCAATGTTACAGCAGATCCAGGACAGAGTCATCAAATTGGCACAGGCTTATAGAAAATCAAACAAGGCTTATGGGTTCACCAAATGGGGAGTCACTAGTGACTATCAGGAAAGACAATACAACAAAGAGAGACGACCCCAGTTCCAGTTTAGAGCCCTGGCACCAGCCCCTGCACCAACCTCATCAACCAGTCAATTTGACCCAAATGCCATGGACATCAACAAAGCTAAAACACCATCATTGAAATGTTTTAACTGTGGAAAGACTGGACACTGGACCAAAGATTGTAGGCAGAAGAAACAAGTCACATGTTTCAACTGTGGGAAGGAAGGACACTTCACAAAGGATTGTAGAGGACTGAAGAAGACACAGGACAAAGGCAAATGAGCCATCTGGAGCATAGACATTGAAGAACTGACAGAGGATCAGTGGAAAGAACTCAGGATTGAGAAGGGTTTTGGCAAAAGCCAATAGTTGGGCACAAACTATCAGCTACTGTAACTAGTATTCAGGACAGTGTAAATACATATAAGGATTCCAGAATCCAAATCCCTGATTTGCTCTGTGAATGTTGGAGTGATATACACTGTCTGAGGAATTTACAAATAAGTGCAAAAAACAATTGACTCAAAACCTGGACAGCCCCATGGGTCTTATGAAGAATATGGCAACAACCAATTGAGGAGGCAGTAGACTGTCTCAAGCAATGGGTACATGAGAAACGGACCCATGAAGTAGACAAAACCCTGGTCAGGCAATTAAATGACATGAATGAAAAGGACACACTCTGGAATTTGGCACATCTGCAAGAGAAAGCAGTAAAGGGATCTGGAAAGATGGAGCTTGATCTCAGTGGAATCATCACTATGCTAGACACACAAAAACAGATCAAAGTCAAAATGCTACTAGACTCCAGGTGCACAATGTCTTGTGTTAATGACCAGTTTGTGGAAAAGCACAGCCTTGTCAAATGATGGCTTATCTGAGCCATACCAGTATACAATGCAGATGGAACTGCCAATGCTATGGGAAACTTGGAATACATGACACAGTTCCAATTAACCCTGGGAAAACATATGGAGATACTTGAATGCAAAGTGGCATGACTTGGAAAAACAGATCTATTCCTGGGACACAAATGGCTTGAATGCCATAATCCAACTATCAATTGGAAGACAGTGGAGGTTAACTTTAACCATTGTCCCAGGTCTTGTTGGAAATCATCACTGGTACAAGAACCAGAGGACAAGATGGATATATCACAAATATTAGCCCTGGGAGAAAAATTACTGGCAGTACACATCAGTGAACCAGAGTTACAGATATGAGCATTTGCATTGAAGTCAACAGAAATAGCAGCCAAAGAAGCAGCTCATGCTAAAGAGCAGTCAATAGAGGAACAAGTCCTGAGACACTACTGGAAACATCAAAAGGTGTTTGAAAAGGAAACCTTTGACAAGTTACCACCCTGACAGAAATGGGACCACATGATCAAATTAATTCCTGGCAGCAATCCAGTTGACTGCAAAATATATCCCTTAAACCAAAACAAGCAGGAACAGTTGGATGAATTTCTCAAAGAGAATCTGGACACCAAATGCATCTGACCCAGTAAATCACCTATGGCTTCACCCTTCTTCTTCATAAAAAAGAAAGATGGAAAACTTAGACCTGTGCAGGACTATCAGAAGCTAAACAAGATGACAGTCAAGAATTGATACCCTCTCCCACTCATAGGAGAACTGGTAGACAAATTATCTCAGGCAATGGTCTTCTCAAAGATGGATGTTTGATGGGGGTATAATAATGTCCAGATCAAGGAGGGTGATGAATGGAAAGCAGCATTCTGAACCAACTGAGGGTTGTTTGAACCACTCATCATGTTCTTTGGACTCACAAACTCACTGGAAACCTTCCAGATGATGATGAATGACATCTTTCAGGTTGAAATTGCAGAAGGATGGGTCATCATCTACATGGATGACATCCTGGTGTTCTCAAAGGATAAGGAGGATCACATTAAACAGGTCAACCAGATCCTAGCAAAACTAGAGGAACATAAGCTGTCACTAAAACCAGAGAAGTGCTTCTTTGATCAAGATCAGATTGACTTCTTGGGAGTTGTTATCAGCAAGGATTCTATCCAAATGGAAGAGGGAAAAGTCCAAGCAGTAACAGAGTGGCCTAAACCTACATGCAAGAAGGACATGCAACAATTTCTGGGATTCATTAACTTTTATCAACACTTCATCAAGAATTTTGCCAAACTAGCCAAACCACTCACCATGCTTACTGGAAAGGAGGAGTGGAAGTGGACAGAGTTTCAGGACCAGTCATTCAAAGAATTAAAGGACACCATTGCTCAGAAAGTCATGCTATGAATTCTGAACAAAGATGGACAATTTATGGTAGAAGTCAATGCATCAGACTTCACCATTGGAGGAATATTATCCCAACAGACAGAAGAGGGAGTTTGTCAACCAGTGGCCTTTATATCCAAATCCCAGAATGGTGTGGTGATGAGCATCGTGCCAAGGTAAGGGTGTAGAGCAGTCATCCACAGGTCATCCGCAGGTCATACAAGCAACTCCGAGCAACTCTGCACAACTCCGTGATTATCCACAGTAAGACAAGTGTTGCCCACAACCAACAAGCAAGTCACCTCCTGCATATGCCATCCACGCCCCATGCCAGTTGGCCATTTGCACCCAATGTCAGCACTCCATCAGCCAAGTTGCAACAATCATCAGCCAGCATAGCTTAGTCCACCAGAGCAGGGACTGCACTATCAAAGACATACCCACATTAGGAAGATCTACAATCCAAGGGTCACCCACATGTGGCCACCACATCATCCATAGTGACACACCAACACAGTGGGTTAGGACCCTAGTGGACACATAAACCCATTAGCTGACAATCAGTTATGGTATAGACCAGTCAGGTCTGCAGAATATCAAGAACAGGGCCATGTCAAGACAGATGAACCCTGAAGTTGCTGCCAGTGGCAATCAGTCGAGTCTATTTCCTGTCAATGAGTCTACTAGCATCCTGCACAGGGTCATGGTATTGGTTCCCACCACAGTGCTCTCATTCCACCATCATGTCCCTCAGATGGCCCCATTGCATGAAGACCTTCAAGACAGATTTGGATATATGGTTGTGAGGTGAAAATTTTACAAGGGTATTTTGTTATTAGTAGAGAGAAAAATGTATATAAGGTCCATGTACAATAATTTTAGGTTTCTAGCTTAACATATCACCAGAATCCAGTTTTGTTCAAGTCTCAGTCTTTTGTCACACCCTCCTCATCTCATTCACATCTCGAGTCTTGTTGCACTCTGCATTTGACATCATTACACATTCACACACTATAGCTATTATCTACAAACTCTGCCAGTTCCACACAGCATAGCACTATCATTAAGTGCACCAGAGTTGACAGGAACTCTTTCACAACCTCACACCTCCCCTTTCCTCCCTATTTCCAATAGCAGAGCAAACTTATCAATGGAAAGAAATTACAAGGTCTACAACAAGGAAATGCTTGTGGCCATGCATGCATTCTACAAATGGGCCCACCATCTTAAGGGCACAAAAAAGACCATAGAGGTTCTAACAGATCACCAAAATCTCACATACTTTCAGAAACCACAAAACCTTAACTGATGACAAGCCCAGTGGATTACCAACCTTCAGGAATACAATTTTGTCATTAAACATAGAGCAGGGAAAGCAAATCAAAAGGCAGATATCTTATCCAGGAGGGCAGATCATTGAAATGGAGAGGAGGAGAACCAGGGAATCATCTTGCTCAAGGAACATCTGTTCATACAAGTGTCCAACAATGATAGGGCCATAGACAATATCATGAAAGATATTCAAGATGTACCAGAATGGCAATGGGAAGAACAGGTTTTGAAAGGACTTCAGACAAGGGACAAGGACTACAAGAGGGAAGGAAGACTCATTACTTGGAAGGGATGCATTTACATGCCAGTGGTGGTGGCACTTTGTGAAGACATAATTGCCATTCACCATTCATGGGGACATTCAGGCATTGGTAAAACTTTGGAGTCACTGGCACAACACTTCTGGTGGCCAAACATGAAGGCCAACATTGAAAAATACATCCTGGGATGTGAAACTTGTCAAAAGGCAAAGCCAGACAGGCAAGTGTGGGCAGCACCTTTAATACCAAATGAAATCCCAGCAGAACCTTGGGATATCATTACTGTTGACTTCATGGGACCACTGCCAACATCAAAAGGGCACGACATGATCATGGTCATAGTGGACTGGTTTACCAAAAAACCCTACTTCCTACCAACCACATCAAATATCACCCCACAGGGTGCTGCCATGTTATATCAGGACAATATCTTCTGAGAACACAGGATTCTGCACAAAGTCATCAGCAACTGAGGACCCCAATTCATGTCAAAATTCATGGACGACCTCTACAGAATGCTTGGTATCAAAGTGAATCAGTCTGCAGTGTATCACCCACAGACAGATGGACAGACAGAAAGAGTCAATCAAGAAGTCAAGGAGTTTTTGACTATGTTCATTAACAACCAACAAGACAATTGGTCAGACTGGTTGTCAGTCACTCAGTTCTGTCATAATGATCAAGTACATTCAGCAACTGGCTTTACTCCCTTCTTCATGAACTATGGACAACACCCAAATAAAGGATTGGAACCAACTTATGCACCCAAGGCCATAGCAGTAGAACAGTTGGCCAAGGAGATCAAGAATGTCCATGATATTGCAAAGAAGTCTTTGGAAAAAGCTGCTCAGGTTATGAAATCGCAGTATGATGAGCACTGAACAGAAGCACATCAATACCAACCTGGCAACAAAGTCTATCTCAGTACAGAGAACTTGCTGGTCACTTGAGCAACCAAAAAATTGGATGGAAAATTTGTAGGACTGCTTAAAATCATTGCCAAGGTTGGAAACTTGGCCTACCAATTGGAAGTGCCAAAATCCTGGAAGGTCTACAATGTATTCAACAAGGTTCTGTTAAAACCATACCATGAACCAGAGTTTCCTCAGCAACAACAAAAGGCCACTTCACACAAGGAAGCACAAATGACAGAGGAATCCAATGAGGACTTGGAATACGAGGTTGAGGAGATTCTAGACAGTCAAGTTAGGGATGCACAGGAGGGAAACTTGAGTACCTCATTAAATGGAAAAATTACCCTGTGGAAGAATCAACATGGGAGTCAGCAGATAACACATCTAACACACCTGCTTTAGTAAAGAAATTCCATAGGGAAAACCCCAGTGCTCCTAGATGGCTTAGAGAAGTTTGGTCAGAGGACTTCACTTGATGGACCAACCTGACAGAAACCTGGGCACCATGAAGGCTTTATGGTTGGGAGGATGGTAAATTTGGATGTGAATGGTTGGAGTGCCTTGAATGAAAATGGTGCACTTGGAAAGGGGAATGCACAAAGGTTTACACACTTCCAGGAGATGATGATACTGATGGGGCATTCTCTTGGGACCTTAGAGAGCATGGCAGCCAGAAGCTGTGCTTAATTCCCCAAGGAAGAGGAAGAACTAGATCTCTGGAATGACCTACATGTCGTAAAACTGTGGCACATGGCCAGGAGCGACCAGCAAGTTGTAAAACTGCAGAAGTCACCCCTGAGGAGAGGGGGGAGAAGCACAGGCACTTCTTAGAAAAAATGAAGGCAGATCCACACTATGTAGATGCAGTCACATCAACTTCTTGGGATGCAAAGTCTTGAGGAGAGGGACATGTTACGAGCTGGAGAGGAGCCCCTAAGACATGTGACAGGGACCACACAGGAGTCAACAAATTCCATTGACAGGATAACTCAATGAAGGCTCAGAAATACTTGGCAGCATATGGAAAACCCTATAATCAGTAATGATGACTTGACAACTATGTGCCCCCCTCTATTTATGAATGGGATTGGTGGATTGGATGCTTATGGGATTAATCCCTATTTATTCAAGATTTATGGACAGGCAGAACAAGCTCTGGGACATGGCAGCTGATGAAGAGTTGGGACTACTATAAACAGAAAGACCACAGCCTGGTGATGGCAGCCTGTACACACATGAGGAGATTAGGTCAGCAAGATGCTGAGCTGGGATGGTGTGTTATGAGCTCCCACTCATGAACAAAACCTCAATGCCTCACAGAGGTGGAGTGTTACTCCAGAGACAAAATGCAGGCTATATTGCAAGCCCTACTACAAGCATGGTTCTACTAGAGAGAGCTAACTCCTAGTGAGAGAGAAACCATCTTGAGTTGTAAGGACTCAAGACTACAACCGTCCACCCTTATATACCTCCAGGGACTCCCCCCTGGTACCTCCCATATGTTAGGGACGACCTAAACACAACCTGAGAGACTTAGAGTGGGGCTTGTTAAGCCAAAGAAGAAACTGCTTGCTCAAGTAGAGTGTCTAGGACACAAACTATCTAGAGTCTTAGGGACTCGCTACCTAAGACTACAACCCTTATATACCTTTCTCCTGGTCTGTGCGCAGTCAGCGTGCAGCTAAAGTCCCTCACAATAGAGACGATGCGCAGCAGCCAAGTCTGCACCCATATGACCTTACTTGGAGATATCCTTCCACACCAACTCTCTGTCCTTCCATATACGGCCACGCCTACTGTCGTGCGTCTCGGCCAATTCCCACATATGCCAGTACCTAGTCATCGGTATGTCTTGGCGTTCCCATGTCGCCCCTCAGGTGCCATGCCGCTCATGTATCCTATCATGGTGTAGGCCTGTCATCAGGCCATTGTCCCTGTCAGCACTCGGTCTATGTCTATAGCCGATGCTGAGCTAACCTCCTTCCATATAAGGGTCGCAGTCCTATTGTAGTCTGTCCCTGCGACCAAGGTATCATCTGAGTCCTGTTTCTAAACATTTGAGTGCAATGAAATAGATAAAAAGAAAAGAAAAATAGATTCCGACTCCTCCAGACCATATCTGCGTATTTGTCATTAGTGTCGTTACTGTGAAAATTGAATGGGGTGAAAATTGAATGGGATGAGGTATGCTCATAACATCACCCCCCCCTTAAGGCCTTGCATCCCAAGAGGCTGATCCTGCTGAGTCCACATAGTATGGATCTCTTTTCATTTGTTCGTAAAAATGGGCTAGGTGCTCCGCTTGTTCCTCAGGCGTCAAGCCTGATCGTTCTGAATCAATATCTTCCACCTCCTCAACGGTGGTTTTCCATGGTTTCTGTGCAGGGCGTGCGACGCCCTTGATCCTTTTTTGTCGGTCATCTTCCGACTCGCTGCTTTCCTTTGCAGCTACTGGTTTTTCTGCTTGTTTCAAGATTTTCTTTTGGAGACACTCAGTGTCCCTTTCATGTGCTCAGCGCTCCTCTTCTAATTCCTTTTCTTCTCCCCGTTTTGGGAAATTAAGCACAGGTAACCGCCCGCCACGCTCTAGATCTCTAGAGAACGTCCCATTGGTATCATCTGGCAATTCCATGATTGCCCGCCTGTCGCCTTTCCAGTTGTGCCATCTGCGCTCCATATTTTCTAAATATTTCGGCCCAAAGCAGCCATTGTCCCATCCAAAAAGTCGTTTATCCTTCCAATGGGTTCCTCAACTTTGTTTGTGCTTGGGTGCACTAGGGGTTTGTCGAGGGACTGTTTCGGTGTACTGAATGTACACCTTTCCATTCCTTAGGTTCCTTATGAGCTTAGGAGCCTTAGGGTTTTCCTTATGGAATTTTTTGACTTTGGCTGGGGCGTTTGTGACGTTTCCAGCTGGTTCCCAAGTAGATTCCTCTACTGGGTAGTTTTTCCATTTTATGAGGTATTCCAACCTTGCTCCTCCTCGTCCACTGATACGGCTCTCCTTGATTTCTTCCATTTCATATTCATCCTCCTGGGACTCTTCCACCATTTGCACGTCCTTGCACGCTGCTGCCTTTGCTTTCTGCTTCGGGAATTCCGGTTCCCTATATGGTTTCAACAAGACTTCATTGAATACATTGTAAACCCGCCATGCTGCTGGTATTTTTAATTTATATGAGGATTCGCCAACTTTGGCGAGGACTTCTAACAGTCTGACGAATTTTCCATCAAGCTTCTTTGTTGCTCGAATGACTGGTAAGTTTTTGGTGCTGAGATAAACCTTGTCACCAGGTTTATATTCTCGTGCCGCTTGGCGATGCATTGTTATAAGCACACCTCTTATTTTCAACTTTACAGTAACAACATCAATGACACTTACAAAGAGACGGTCATGAGGAGTCAGAGGATATTTTTCATTTCTTTTTATCTATTTTACTTCGCTCAAACGTCTATGAACAAGACTACGCAATGGGACTCTAGGAGGATGGCCTACGTGAACTGCGGTCCCTATTAGGAAGGAGGTTAGGTCAGCATCGGCTATGGATAAGACCGAGTGCCGACAGGGATGCGGCCCGATGATGGGCCTATGCCATGAAAGGAATCATGAGCGGCACAGCGCCTGAGGGGCGACATGGGAACACTGAGGAGTACCGAGTCAACGGTACAGCATGCATGGGAATCGGCCAATAAGCTTGAACAATAGCAAGGCCGCATGCGGATAACCCAGGAGTTGGGTGTGGGAGGAACTCTCCACGAATGGTTAGATGGGCGCAGAGTGAGCTGCTGCGCATTGATCCCCAGTGAGGGACTTTAGCTGTGCGCTGCCTGCGCACAGACCAGGGGGGGCGGTATATAAGGGCCGTAGTTTACAGTAGGAGACTCTTAAGTCTCTAGATAGTCTATTGTCACTAGACATAGCTACTGAGCAAATTGAATCGTCTTTGACTTAACAAGTCAGCCTTGAGTCGCTTAGGTTGTGTCTAGGGCAGTCCTGACATAATCTAGAGACTTTACTCTCTACCCCACTGTGCTGTCCAGCACTGAGCACGTCACTCGTAGTTGCTCCTGACAATCAGTGGCCTAGTTTCTTCTTTGATGGTAGTAATCCAATTATCCCGGAACTGTTGGTGACGTTGACCACAACATACTTTGACGGTTGTAACCCGATTATCCCGGGACCGTTGGCGACTTCGATTTCGACAGACCACTGTCAATGGGCACTGTTTAAGTGTCCTCAATACGCCCACAGGGGCCTGGCAACAAACCCAAACTTGGGTGGCTACAAACAGTAAAGGACGAGATTACTAGTTCGCTGGGAGAGTGTAGGCAGGAGACCACAGACGCGCCCTGGGTATAGTAAACCTTTATTGCCAAACAGCTCAGGAACAAGTGAAGACATTTGATTTACGTTGTGTATCAAGGCTGATACAAAGTTCCTCACATACTCCCTGTACAAGCAACCCTACCTGATTTCGGGTTGATAACTTGGCACAAAGATAGTGAGGCGAATTGCCAGGCACACGTATTTTAATAGCTTGCAGACCCACAACACTGCAGACAACAACCCTCTTGTTTCCCAAGAGGCATCATCGACAGGCATGGATTTTCGACTGCCAAATGAACGGATCAAGTGTCAGTGGAGGGCCTGAACTTGATTGAAGATATTTTTTACAGGAACAACCTACCATCCCTCATCACAAAAATGCACTGCTACTTCCAATACATCTTACCCCACGCCCAGGCGACACTCTTGGAGATCGGTCAGATCTTTGAGGCGGACTGGGCCAACTCTATCGAACCCGTCCTAACTAGAACACCAACTTTTGTTGGCGACACCATTGTACGCCATTACGATAATCACATCCACCTCTATTGGCGGTACCGAAAGGAAGAGCGTCGGCGCGAACGCGCAGAAGCTCAACAAATGATGAGGGAGCGAGAAGCTCAACAGAGCAAAGAACAAAAGGAAGCCTGGGAGGCTCTCCTTATGGAATGCGCAGCTAATAAAGCAGTATTGCACGCCAAACGCGCCATGCGCAAAGCCAAACGAGAGTATCAGACTCTCATACAACTATTGGAGGACCAATATAAAGGCGACACCTCCAACCCAATCTGGCTAGCTCTTGTCTCATCAAAATACAATCAATGGTTGATGTTGATCAACAACAGAGACAAGGCTATTAGGTGGTACAGAGTGGCAATCGAATGACTTCAATGCGTTCACCACATAGAAGAATTATATGCTCACAAAGGCATGACTATGTCTCACGAGGACTGGAATGCTTGGATGCACGCCATGAATGGCAACATATGAGTTTCCCGCTATGCCAAGTGGACGAGGAAACAAGAGGCAATAAACCAGACAGCCAGATGAACATACCCGGCATTCGTTGAACCGAAGCCAGTAGTGCAACCAGCGCGATCATACACAGCGGCAGCACTAGCTGGAGGAGAAAGTAAAGCCAAGGTCATCAATGCTGGTGGGGATACAGCACACTGGAATGGTGGAGTTCCTACCACAGTGGACTGGCTATCAGCGGAGGAATATCCTCAAGGGGCGAACAACGCCCATAAGAAAAGACAAATCGACCAATGGAGAAGGATTGTTAACAAAGAATCCTGGCTCCCCTACCCCTATCCAAAAATGTCATGGACCGATAGCGGATTGAACCCAGACATACCAGGATATTGTTACCTGGTATTAATCAAAAAAGATTACTGGGATGAATTTATGTGGCTGGCCTATCTGCAGTTGCAAGAAATCTGCAACTGGGACAAAAGCCTCCGGGAGGAAAATGTCACTACCATCATTCGAAGATCCTACTCCCACACAACCACGTTACATATTGAGAAATACAATAGTAACACGAGGGGATGGTGTCAGGACTGCCCTAGACACAACCTAATGACTCAGAGTGGGGACTTGTTCAGTCCAAAGATGAAACGAGTTGCTCAAGAGCTATGTCTAGTGACAATAGACTATCTAGAGACTTAAGGTCTCCTATGCTAAACTACGGCCCTTATAAAGCCCATCCCCGGTCTGTGCGCAGACAGCACGCAGCACAAGTCCCTCACAATAAGGCGACTCGGCGCAGCAGCCATTCTGCGCCCATATGACCATACCTGGGGTCATCTCTCCATATACGGCTGCGACTTTATTGTGTTGCGCATTTAACCGTTCCCATGTATGCCGTACCGTTGACTCGGTACTCCTCGGCGTTCCCATGTCGCCCCTCAGGCGCCGTGCCGCTCATGATTCCTTTCATGGTGTAGGCCCTTCATCGGGCCACCTCCTAAGTCGGCACTCGGTCTATCTCCTTAGCCGAGGCTGACCTAACCACCTTCCATATAAGGGCCATAGTGTTCGCACAGAGTCTCCATCCTAGTGGCGTCTCATCCAGCCCTTGTATCCTAACGTTTGAGCTTGATAAAATAGATAAAAAGAAAAGGAAAATATCCTCCGACTCTCCAAGTCCATATCCTCTGATCTTCTATTGATAACGTTGTCTCTAAGTGCATGCTTTCATGGTTATCGTTATGTCGTTACTGTAATGGTTTGAAAATAAGAGGTGTGCTCATAACATCACCCCCCCCTCAAGGCCTCGCGTCCCGAGAGGCTGACGTGGCGGAGTCCACATATTTTGGATCCTCCTTCATTCTAGCGTAAAACGCGGCCAAGCGCGCTTGTTGTTCATCGGGCGACAGCCCGATTTGTTCTGAGTCGACATCCTCGACGTCTTCGATGGTGGTCTTGTAGCTGACCAATGGTTTTTTCTGGCGACTTGCGCCTTTGATCCTCCTCTGTCGGTCTTCTTCCGACTCGCTGCTTTCCGTAGCAGCCCCTGCCTTCTCCTTTTTCAAGATTTTCTTGGCGAGTACCGCCATATCTTTCTCCCAAGCTCTTCGTTCCTCCGCTAGCTCCTCCTCGTCCGTCTTCTGGGGGAAATTAAGCATGGGTACAGACCGCCCGCCGCGCTCCAGGTCTCTGGAGAATGTCCCATCGGTGTCATCTGGCAGCTCCATGATCGCTGCCCTTTCGCCTTTCCAGTTGTGCCAGCGGCGCTCCATATTTGCCAAGTATCTGGGTCCAAAACGGCCATCGTCCCATCCAAACAACCTTTGACGGTCCTTCCAATGTGTTCCCTTTGTTTTTGTGTGCCGTGGGGCACTAGCGGATTTTTTGGGGATGGTCGGACTCTTCTTTGGTTCTGTAACCGTGTATTGGATATACAAGATCCCATCTCGAATATTTCTGACGAGTTTGGGAGCGTCTGGGTTTGCCTTGTGAAACTTCTTGACTATGGCGGGTGCGTTGACGACATTCTTTACTGGTTCCCAAGTGGCTTCCTCCACTGGGTAATTTTTCCACTTCACGAGGTACTCCAGCTTCGCTCCTCCTCTGCCGCTTACTCGGCTTTCCAGAATTTCCTCCACTTTGTATTCATTTTCTTTTGATTCTTCCACCATTTGCGCGTCCTTGCGCGCTGCTGCCTTTTCCTGTTGTTTGGGAAAAACCGGTTCCCTATACGGCTTCAAGAGAACTTCATTAAAGACGTTGTAGACCTTCCATGAGGCCGGAATTTTTAATTTGTACGACGACTCGCCCACTTTAGCGAGTACCTCCAGAGGACCGACGAATTTCCCATCTAATTTCTTTGTTGCGCGAATGACTGGAAGGTTTTCCGTACTGAGATAAACCTTATCCCCGGGTTTGTACTCGACAGCCTGTCGTCGGTGTGTATCGTAGCGCTCTTTCATGATGTGCGCTGCTTTTTCTAGTGCCAATTTTGCCTTGGCGTGGACTTCTTCCAATTCTTTTGCCAACTGCTCTACCGCTACTGCCTTTGGGGCGTAAGTGGGATCGAGACCTTTATTCGGATGTCTCCCGTAGTTCATATAGAAGGGGGTAAAGCCTGTAGCTGAGTGCACTCGGTCGTTGTGACAGAATTGTGCTACAGACAGCCAATCCGACCAGTTATCCTGTCGGTTATTAACGAAGATGGTCAGGAATTCCTTTAGTTCCTGATTCACTCTTTCCGTTTGTCCATCCGTTTGTGGGTGATAGGCTGTAGATCGATTGGCCTTGATCCCCAACATTCTGTATAAGTCCGTCATAAATTTCGAGGCGAATTGAGGGCCTCGGTCGCTAATAACTTTTCTGGGGAGTCCATGCTCCCTGAATACATTGTCTCGGAACAGCACTGCTGTTCCCTGTGAAGTAATTTCTGATGTAGTTGGTATGAAATATGACTTTTTCGTGAAGCGGTCTACCACGACCAGGACCATGTTGTTTCCTTTTGACTCTGGTAACGGTCCAACGAAGTCAACTGAGATGATTTCCCATGGTTCCGTAGGGATTTCGTTGGGTCGTAAGGGTGCTGCTCGGGCAGTCCTGTCTGGCTTTGCTTTTTGACATGTTTCGCAGCCCGGAATATATCGTTTGATATCTGTACGCATGTTGGGCCACCAGAAGTTCCTGGTGAGCGATTCTAATGTCTTAGCCACTCCGGAATGTCCCCATGAGTGGTGGATAGCGATAATATCTTCGCGTAGCGCTGGTACCGCCGGCACATAGACGCATCCCTGCCAAGTGACTAAACCTTTTTCCAGCTTGTATTCTTTGCTAGAGGTTTCTAGTCCTTTTAACACCTGAGCTTCCCACTGACGGCGAGGAACATCCCTAATGTCCTTGATAATATCGTCTATTGCCTGATCGTCATCGAGAACATTAATAAAGAGATGTTCTTTTAGGAGAATGACGCCTTCATTGTCATTTTCTCCTCTATCGTGTCCTGCTCGCCGGGATAATAAATCTGCCTTGGTATTCGACTTCCCACTTCGATGCTTTATTGTGAAATTATAGTCCTGCAGATCTGTAACCCATCTCGCCTGTCGCCTATTTAAATTTTGCGCTTTTCTGAAATATGTTAAGTTCTGATGATCTGTCAGAACTTCAATGGTTTGAGTTGCTCCTTTGAGGTAGTGCGCCCACTCGTAAAAGGCGTGCATCACCGCGAGCATCTCTTTGTCATATATTTCGTAATTTCACTCGGCGTCGTTGAGTGATTTTGAAATGAAAGCTACTGGTTTCCATAATCCGTCTTCTGCCTGCTGAGATAAAATTCCTCCTATTGCGAAGTCTGAGGCGTCCACTTCTACTCGAAATTGACCTTCTTCACTGGGGATCCGAAGCACCACCTCCTTTTCTATTGTTGTTTTAAGCCTATCAAAGGCTTCGTCTTGCAGCTGTGTCCATAGCCACTCCTCTTTTCCTGTGAGCCGCGTCAACGGCTTGGCTAATTTTGCGAAGTCCCGCACAAATCGTCGATAGAAATTGACAAAACCTAGGAACTGCTGAACTTCCTTTTTACATGTTGGTTTCGGCCATTCTGATACTGCTTTGACCTTGGCAGGATCCATTCGTACGGTATCCTTTCCAATGATGACTCCGAGGAAATCGATCTCGTTTTTATCGAAGAAGCATTTTTCCGGTTTGAGTGAGAGTTTGTGCGTTTCCAATTTTTCTAGTATTTGGTTTACATGTCTGGTGTGTTCCTCTTGGTTCTTCGAGAACACCAAGATGTCATCCATGTAAATCACTACCCATCCTTCGGCTATCTCAACTCGGAAAATGTCGTTCATCATGGTTTGGAAGGTAGCGGGTGAGTTTGTTAAACCGAAAAACATGACCAGTGGTTCGAATAATCCGCGATTGGTTCTGAAGGCAGCTTTCCATTCGTTGCCTTCTTTTATTCAGACATTGTTGTATCCCCAACGTATGTCCATCTTTGAAAAGACTTTGGCCTGGGACAGCTGATCCACCAATTCCCCAATTAAAGGTAAAGGGTAACGGTTTTTGACCGTCATTTCATTTAATTTCCTGTAATCCTGTACAGGCCTAAGTTTTCCATCCTTCTTTTTGACGAAAAAGAAAGGTGACGCCATTGGTGATTTGCTTGGTTGAATTCGTCCAGAATCCAAGTTTTCCCTCAGGAACTCGTCTAGTTGTTGTTGTTCATCTCGATTGAGAGGGTAAATTTTACAATCTACTGGGGTTGAACCAGGGATTAACTCTATTGCGTGATCCCAGCGTCGTCGTGGTGGTAATTCGTCAAAGGTTTCTTTCTCGAACACTTTCCGATGTTTCAAGTAGTGTCTAGGAACCGCTTCTTCTAGAGTTCGTTTCTTTTCCTTTTCCGCCTGTTCTGCAGCTATCTTTGTTGCTGTTGAGGCGAAAGCTCGGACCCGTAATTCCGGTTCTCCAACATGTACTGCCAGGAGGCGCTCCCCTTCTTGTAAATGATATGACTCATCGATTTCGTCCTCGGGTTCCTGTACAGAGGATGGTTTCCAACAAGTACCAGGACACCGGTTAAACTCCAAGGATTTCTTTTTCCAGTTAATAGTTGGATTGTGATGTTCCAACCAATCGTGGCCTAGGAAAAGATCGGTTTTGCTAAGTCAGGCTACGGCACAGTCCATTACTTCCTCATGAGCTCCTATTCGTAGTTTGAATTGAACAAAGTATTCCACACTCCCCAATCCGTTGCGTGTTCCATCCGCATTATATACTGGGATCGGTCGTAAAAGCTTTTTCTTGTTCATTCTATGCTTTTCCACGAATTCTTCACTTATACATGAAGAAGTACAGCCGGAGTCTAATAACATGGTTATATTTGAGGACTGAAGCGTGTCCATTGTTGTTAGTGTCCCTTTTAGATCCAACTCTTGTCTTCCCACTCCCTGTACCACTTTTTCCCTTAAGTGTACTAGGTTCCAGAGGGCGTCTGCTTCTGACAATGCATTTAATTGTTTGACAAGTTTTTCATCTACTTCTTTAATTCGTTTGGGCTCTACCCATTGTCTTAGGCATTCAATGGCTGTTTGCTCCGGTTGTTGCCATATACGCCTTAATATCCAAGGGGCAGTCCAGACTTTTAATCTTTTTTCCGGTTTTACGCTCATTTCCATATTTCTTATACGGTGTATGTTCCCTTTGCATTCATAGAGTAATTCATGCACATCTATTGCAGAATCTATTGGTACTAGTACACCGTTACAAGAACTTGAACTAGAGGCCAGTTGAACAGAGCGTTTGTTCACTGGCTGTCTCCAAAATCCGAGACCTCCTCGATTTTGGCACATCCTTCTACTGGGGTCGTTTCCCCGTTGTCTATCATTCGTACCACCCTTTTATCTTTAGCGGCTTCCTTCTTCCAGCATCTTTCCACTGTGTGTCCCTTCCTTCCACAGTTGCTACATTCCGGTATAGGTTTCCTTCCTTGTGGCAGCGGGCATCGGCGACTGTAGTGTCCCTCTTTTTCGCAGTTGTAGCACCATGGCTTGACGTCTCGTTTTTTATCTACGTCCATGGCATTTGGATCTCGACTTCCCGAAGCGAATGGGGGGTGGCGCCTTGTATTGATATTGCGGACGAGGGTTACTACTCGGGGTTTGCTCTCTGTACTCCTGTCGGTTCTTTGGGAAACCGTATGCTTCGTTGGCCTTTCTGTATGCTCGGGCCAATGCGGTTACTCGTGTTTGTATCTGGAGTAAAGTAGCATTGTCCGGAAGTCCTCCATACCGAATCAGGTCCCTTCCCAGGGCTGGATTGAGATTACTCTGGAACTGAGAGATTAATGCCTGATCGTTCCAGTCAGTGAGCGAAGTGAGGGAGTTAAATTTCACGATGTAGTCCTCGACCAACATCGTTCCTTGTCGCAGTTTTAATAAGGCTTCTATTGCCTTTTCCTTTGTTTCTGTCGACATGAAGAAATCGTGCATTTGATTTTTAAAGTCGGTCCAATCCGTGAATGGGAATTGGTTAACTAAGGGTCTTCGTACCCATGCTCGATTATCGTCAGTTGATTCTCCCTCATTCAACTGTTGCCAGTTAAGTTGCGAGTTCCATCCGCTGTTGTCTATTTTATCCTGGAACTCCTGCAACGCTTCTTGGAGTGCCTTAAGTTTGACACTGCTCCAATCCGCCACTCGATCTCCTTTTCTGCCTTTCATCCGGTATAGACATATGGAAATCATTCGTTTCGGATCCACTTCTCTCGATAACATGAAGTAGGTTCCCATTTGTCGTAACCAGGCGTCGACCGTTCGTGGATCCCCCTGATAATAATCGGGCATTTCTGCCTTTGTGAGGGGTCCCGGCTCTGGTCGAGAACTCTGTTGGTACTCGTTTATGATGGCTACTAGGGCTTGGCCAGCGCTAGTGATTGCACGCTGCCTATCCTCCTCCTGCCGATGGATTTCATTCTCCCGGGCTGCTACTGCTGCAGCGGGTTGAGTGTCTGGCAAAGATTCCAGCGTGTCGGTGTCCATCCAATAGTTTCTCCATCCGAGTACGGCATGGTATGCTTGGGTAACCATTTCTACTGTTAGCCTGAATGGCCCTGCTCCGAGTTTATAATGTCCCATGCCTTCCCTGTTTAGACATTCAACATGGAACCATCCTCTTGTGTTACTGTTGTATTTTTCAATATGTAACACAGTCGACTGGGAGTAGCTTTTCCGAATGATGGTGGTGACATTTTCCTCCCGGAGGTTTTTGTCCCAGTTGCATATTTCTTGCAACTGTGGGTATGCCGGCCACATAAATTCATCCCAGAAATCCTTCTTAATCAATACCAGGTAGCAATATCCTGGTATATCTGGGTTGAATCCACTATTCGCCCAGGACATTTTTGGGTAGGGATAGGGCAACCATGCCTCCCTTTCAACGATTCTTCGCCACTGGTCAATTTCTCGACGTTTGTGAGCATTATTTGCTCCTTGTGGGTATTCCTCTGTTGATAACCAGTCTGCTGCTGTAGGGACTCCGCCATTCCAGTGTGCTGCGTCTCCGCCAGCGTTGATAATTTTAGCCTTGCTTTCCCCACCAGCTAGTGCTGCCGCTGCGTACGATCGCGCTGGTTGCACTACTGGTCTTTGTTCTTTTATTGCTGGGTATGTTCGTCCAGCTGTCTGGTTTACTGCTTCTTGTACAGTAACCGTTGATCGCAAGTCTACCCGTTTGATAGACGTGGTGGCGAGGGGTCGGTTCTTCAACCGTCGTTTAGATTTTGATTGTCCACCCAAGCGTATGGTCCAGGTGTAGTGAGTGACTTTGTGCAAGTCCACTAACTCATCCCAGGTATATTCAATGTCATCTCGGCATATTGCTGACTCCTCAATGATGTGGCATCATCCCGGCCGAATGCTGTCTTGGATTGCGAATACAACTGTGTCATCCCGAAGTTCGGGTTCCCAATTGATGATGTCATAAAGGGTAGGCCAGGCAGGCCAATTGAACTTGTCATAGTATTCGGCTTTAAATAGGTACATGTAGCAGTACCCATTTTGCCTCCATTGGTCTGGAGCAATTGGACTTTTTGCCGTAGGACCAGGCAGATATGCTTTGACGCGGGCTCGCCATCCTAATAACCTGGCTTTGTGATCATTCCAGGTATCCTCCCCTATTTCGGACAGAAAATGATCGAGTCCAATTGGGAGTTTTAACAATGGTTCCGTGAGAAGGCGTTCTGGTGTGGTAGGAAGAATTCGTCCCGGTGGTTTTGTGATGAGCAAAGGATCGTAGCGAATCCCTTGACGACGTTCCTCTTCCTCTCGCTCTCGTTTCCATTTGGCGTAACGAGTGGCCCTTATGTTGCCGTTCATGGCATGCATCCATGCGTTCCAATCCTCGTGGCTCATTGTCATTCCTTCGTGAGCATAGAGTTCTTCCACATGGTGAGCGCACTGTAGTCGCTCGACTGCTACTCTGTATCGTCTAATGGCTTTGTCCCCATTGTTGATTAACATTAACCATTGGTTATATTTTGAAGACACAAGCGCTAGCCAGATTGGGTTAGAGGTATCACCCTTGTATTGGTCCTCCAAGAGTTGTATGAGAGTCTGGTACTCTCGTTCGGCCTTGCGCATAGCGCGCTCTGCCCGTAATACGGCTTTGGTCGCCGCGCGTTCCATCAGAAGGGCCTCCCATGCCTCCTTCTGTTTGAGCTCTTGTTGGAGCTCTTTCTCTCATAATAATTGTTGCGCCGCGGCGCGTTCCCTCTTCCGCTCTGTTTTGCGGTATTGCCAGTATAACCTGACATGGTTGTCATATCGGCGTACGATGGTATCGCCAATGAAAGTAGGTGTCCTTGTAAGGACGGGTTCGATGGTGTTGGCCCAGTCCGCCTCAAAGATTTGACCAATCTCTGAGAGTGTCGCCTGGGCGTGTGGGAGTACATATTGGAAATGACAATTCATTTTTTGTGAGGGAAGTTGTAAGGATGTTCCTGTGAAAAGATCTTCAACCAAGTTCAGGCCCTCCACTGACACTTGATCCATTCGTTCGGCAGTCGAAAATCCGCGCCTGTCGATGATGTCCCTTGGGAAACAAGGGAGTTGTTGTCTGCAGTATCGTGGGTCCGCAAGCTATTGAAAAGAGAGTGCCTGGCAGTTCGCCTCAATGTCCTTGTGCCAAGTTATCAACCCCGATAACAAAGTAGGGGTTGCTTGTACAGAGGGTGTGAGAGGACTTTAATTCAGCCTTGATACACTACTCAGTTCAAATGGTTCGGTCGTTCCGTGACTTTTTCCGCAATGCTAGTATACTATGCTCGGGGCGCGTCTGTGGTCTCCTGCCTACGCTCTCCCGACACACTAGTATTCTCGTCTAGCACTGTTTGGTAGACAGACCCAACGGGTGTATTGAGGACGTCTCGTTCAACGCCCATTGACAGTATGTGTGTTGGAGTCGATGTCGCCAACGG
Organism: Amanita molliuscula; assembly: GCA_023014405.1. Taxonomy (NCBI): domain Eukaryota; kingdom Fungi; phylum Basidiomycota; class Agaricomycetes; order Agaricales; family Amanitaceae; genus Amanita; species Amanita molliuscula. Next base: position 275,718 of record JAEBUP010000006.1, read on the forward strand.
TCCCGGGATAATCGGGTTACTACCGTCAAAGAGAAACTAGGCCATTGAATGTCCTTTGCAGCTACGAGCGGCGTGCTCGGTGCTGGACAGCTAGCAACGGGGTAGAGAATAAAGTCTCTAGATTATGTCAGGACTGCCCTAGACACAACCTAATGACTCAGAGTGGGGACTTGTTCAGTCCAAAGATGAAACGAGTTGCTCAAGAGCTATGTCTAGTGACAATAGACTATCTAGAGACTTAAGGTCTCCTATGCTAAACTACGGCCCTTATAAAGCCCATCCCCGGTCTGTGCGCAGACAGCGCGCAGCACAAGTCCCTCACAATAAGGCGACTCGGCGCAGCAGCCATTCTGCGCCCATATGACCATACCTGGGGTCATCTCTCCATATACGGCTGCGACTTTATTGTGTTGCGCATTTAACCGTTCCCATGTATGCCGTACCGTTGACTCGGTACTCCTCGGCGTTCCCATGTCGCCCCTCAGGCGCCGTGCCGCTCATGATTCCTTTCATGGCGTAGGCCCTTCATCGGGCCACCTCCTAAGTCGGCACTCGGTCTATCTCCTTAGCCGAGGCTGACCTAACCACCTTCCATATAAGGGCCATAGTGTTCGCACAGAGTCTCCATCCTAGTGGCGTCTCATCCAGCCCTTGTATCCTAACGTTTGAGCTTGATAAAATAGATAAAAAGAAAAGGAAAATATCCTCCGACTCTCCAAGTCCATATCCTCTGATCTTCTATTGATAACGTTGTCTCTAAGTGCATGCTTTCATGGTTATTGTTATGTCGTTACTGTAATGGTTTGAAAATAAGAGGTGTGCTCATAACAGATGGTTCCACGTCGAATGCCTAAATCAAGAAGGCATGGGACACTATAAAATTGGAGCAGGACCTTTCAGATTAACTGTAGAAATGGTCACCCAAGCTTACCATGCGGTGCTCGGATGGAGGAACTTCTGGATGGACTCTGAAACCCTGGAATCTCTCCCGGATACTCAACCTGCTGCAGCAGTAGCAGCAAGGGAAAATGAGATCCACCGCCAAGAAGAGGAAAGGCAGCAAGCTATCACCAACACTGGACAAGCCCTTGTAGCTATAATAAATGAATACCAGCGGAGTTCTCGACCAGAACCCGGACCCCTCACAAAGGCAGAAATGCCTGATTACTACCAAGGGGATCCACGCACAGTTGATGGGTGGCTGCAGCAAATGGAAATGTACTTCATGTTGGCCAGAGAAGTAGATCCAAAATGGAGAATCTCCATATGCCTTTACTGGATGAAGGGAGGAAAAGGAGACAGAGCAGCCAATTGGAGCAGTGTTAAACTCAAAGCGCTTCAAGAAGCACTACAGGAGTTCCAGGACAAAATGGACAATAGCGGATGGAGTTCGCAACTTAACTGGCAACAGTTAAATGAGGGAGAGTCAACCGACGATAATCGAGCATGGTTGAGATGGCCATTAAACAATCAGTTCCCATTTACAGACTGGGCCGATTTTAAAAACCAAATGCACGACTTCTTCATGTCAACGGAAACAAAGGAGAAAGCAATTGAGGCACTACTGAAATTGTGGCAAGGAACAATGATGGTCGAAGACTACATCATAAAGTTCAACTCTCTCACCTCGCTAACAGATTGGAACGACGCAGCCCTGATCTTGCAGTTCCAAAACAACCTTAATCCAGCTTTAGGAAGGGACCTAATCCGGTATGGGGGACTTGCAGATAACGCAACTCTTGTTCAAATACAAATGCGAGTAACCGCACTTGCCCGAGCCTACAGAAAAGCCAACGAAACATATGGCTTCACAAAAACTCGGCAAGAATATAAGGAACAAACCTCAAGTACGGACCCTCGTCCTCAGTATCAATATAAAGCACCAGCTCCATTCATGACCAGTAGTTGGGATCCTAACGCAATGGACATTGACAGGAAACCACGTACTAAACTGTGGTGTTATAACTGTCAAAAGAAGGACATACTAAGTGGAGATGTCCACAACTCAGAGAAAGAATAATACCCAAATGTGCCAACTGTGGCAAAAAAGGACACTCAATGGAAAGGTGTTGGGAGAGAAAAAGAATCACGGCCGGAGATAAAGGCAAACAAATTATATGAGCAACCAGCGCGATTAAACGCAGCGGCAGCTCAGGGGAAACAACCCCAGAAGGATATGCCAAAATAGAGGAGGTCTCGGATTTTGGCGAAAGCCAGTAGACAAGCACTCTGTCTCACTGGCCTCTAGTTCAGTTTCGAAAAATGGTGTATTAGTACCCAAAGATTCCACAATTAATATGCATGATTTACTCTATGAATGCAGTGGGAACATACACCATATAAGAAACTTGGAAATGAGCGCAAAACCAGAGAAAAGACTAAAAACATGGACACCACCATGGGTACTAAGACGTATCTGGCAACAGGATGAACAAACAGCAATTGAATGTCTACGACAATGGGTAGACGATGAACGAGTAGATGAAGTAAACAAGGAACTGGTCCAACAGTTTAAACGCCTTATCAGAAACTGACGCCCTTTGGAATTTAGTACACTTACGAGAAAAAGTAGTACAGGGGATCGGAAAACAAGAGTTGGACCTGAAAGGAGTGCTCACTACCATGGATACTTGTCAATCCACTAATGTGACTATGCTGCTGGATTCGGGATGCACCGCTTCGTGTATAAGCAAAGAATTCATTGAAAAGCATAGAATGAACAAAAAGAAACTCTTGCGACCCATCCCTGTATACAACGCAGACGGAACACGGAACAGGTCAGGAAGCGTCGAATATTTCGTTCAATTCAAATTACACATAGGATCTCATGAAGAGGTCATGGATTGCGCTGTGGCCACGCTCAGTAAAACAGACCTATTCTTGGGACACGATTGGTTGGAACACCACAATCCAACCATCAACTGGAAAAAGAAATCCTTAGAATTCAACCGTTGTCCCGGAATGTGCTGGAAACTGTCATCAGTTCAAGAACCGGAAGATGAAATTGATGTTTCATATTGCTTGCACGAGGGAGATCGCCTTCTAGCCATTCATATCAGGGAGCCCAAGTTACAAGTATGAGCCTTCGCCTCAACAGCCACCAAAATAGCTGCAGAGCAGGCAAAAATGGAAAAGAAGCGAACACTGGAGGAAGCAGTCCCTCGTCATTATCTAAAGCATCGAAAAGTATTCGAAAAGGAAACCTTTGATGAGCTTCCACCTCGATGGCATTGGGACCATGCAATAGAACTGATACCTGGTTCGACTCTGGTAGACTGCAAAATTTACCCTTTAAACCGGGACGAGCAGCAACAACTAGACGAGTTCTTAAAAGAGAATTTGAATTCCGGATGAATCCAAGCTAGTAAATCACCAATGGCGTCTCCTTTCTTTTTTGTCAAAAAGAAGGATGGGAAACTCAGGCCTGTACAAGATTACAGGAAGTTAAACGAGATGACGGTTAAGAACCGATACCCTTTGCCACTTATAGGGGAGCTTGTGGATCAACTATCGCAAGCAAAAATCTTTTCTAAAATGGACATACATTGGGGATACAACAATGTCCGGATTAAGGAGGGTGACAAATGGAAAGCCGCTTTCCGAACCAATAGGGGACTATTTGAGCCACTCGTCATGTTCTTTGGCCTCACAAATTCACCTGCTACCTTTCAGACTATGATGAACGACATATTCCAAGTCGAAATAGCTGAAGGATGGGTAGTTATTTACATGGATGACATCCTGGTGTTCTCCAGGAATCAAGAAGAGCATACCCGACATGTCAATCGCATTTTGGAAAAATTAGAAAAACACAAATTATCCCTCAAACCAGAAAAGTGTATCTGTGACAGAAACGAAATAGATTTTCTGGGAGTAATCATTGGAAAAGACACGGTGCGGATGGATCCCGCCAAGGTACAGGCAGTATCCGACTGGCCTAAACCGAAATGCGAGGAGGGAGTCCAGCAGTTCCTGGGCTTCGTCAACTTTTATAGAAGATTTGTGCGAGATTTCGCAAAGGTGGCAAAACTGTTGACATGGCTCATGGGAAAGGAAGAATGGCTGTGGACACAGCTGCAGGACGAAGCCTTTGAAAGGCTCAAGAAAACCATAGCGGAAGAGGTGGTCCTTCGAATTCCAAACAAAGAAGGACAATTCTGAGTGGAGGTAGATGCCTCGGACTTTGCCATAGGAGGAATACTATCTCAGCAAAGAGAGGACGGGTTGTGGAAGCCTGTAGCCTTTATTTCAAAGTCACTTAATGACGCCGAATGAAACTATGAAATATATGACAAGGAAATGCTCGCAGTAATGCACGCCTTTTACGAATGGGCACATTACTTGAAGGGAGCAAAACAAACAATCAAAGTTCTGACAGATCATCAGAACTTAATGTATTTCAGAAAAGTGCAAAATCTAAATCGGCGACAAGCGAGATGGGTTACAGACCTACAGGACTACGATTTCATAATAAAACACCGAAGTGGAAAATCGAATACTAAAGCAGACCTGTTGTCCTGACGAGCAGGACACAATAAAGGAGAAAATGACAACAAAGGCGTCATCCTACTTAAAGAACATCTTTTCGTCGGAGTGTTTGACGATGATCGAGCAATAGATGCTATCATCAAAGACATCAAAGAAGTTCCGAAATGACAATGGGAAACACAAGTAGTTAAAGGACTGGAAATCGCGGGTGGAGAATATAAGCTCGAAAAGGGACTGGTAACATGGCAAGGACGAGTATACGTCCCAGCAGTAACTGCACTTCGAGAAGATATCATTGCAATACATCACTCATGGGGACATTCAGGAGTTGCTAAAACTCTGGAATCACTTACCAGGAACTTCTGGTGGCCCAACATGCGAAAAGATATCGAACGATATATCCCAGGTTGTGAGACCTGTCAAAAAGCAAAGCCAGACAGGACTGCCAGAGCAGCACCCCTACGACCCAATGAAGTCCCTACTGAACCTTGGGAAATTATCTCAGTCGACTTTGTTGGACCACTTCCCAAATCCAAGGGAAACAACATGGTTTTAGTTATTGTAGATAGGTTTACCAAGAAAACCTACTTTATACCCACTACATCAGAAATCACTTCTCAAGGAACAGCAGTGCTGTTCAGAGACAACGTATTCAGGGAGCATGGACTCCCCAGAAAAGTAATCAGTGATCGAGGACCTCAATTCGCCTTGAAATTTATGAACGACTTGTACGGGATGCTAGGAATTAAGGCCAACCGATCCACAGCCTACCATCCACAGACAGATGGACAAACAGAATGAGTCAATCAGGAGTTGAAAGAATTCCTAATGATCTTCGTAAATAACCGACAAGACAATTGGTCAGATTGGCTATTGGTAGCACAGTTCTGTCACAACGACAGAGTCCATTCGGCGACAGGTTTCACTCCATTTTATATGAATTACGGATGGCACCCTAACAAGGGTCTTGACCCTACCTATGCACCAAAGGCAGTAGCGGTTGAGCAATTAGCAAAAGAATTGGAGGATGTTCATGCCAAAGCAAAATTGGCATTAGAAAAAGCAGTGCAGATCATGAAACAGCGCTATGACATGCACCGGAGACAGGCCGTTGAATATAAACCTGGTGACAAGGTTTATCTTAGTACCGAAAACCTACCAGTCATCCAGGCTACCAAGAAACTAGATGGGAAGTTCATTGGCCCACTGGAAGTACTCACCAAAGTAGGCGAATCCTCCTATAAATTAAAAATTCCAGCATCTTGGAAGGTGTACAACGTCTTTAATGAAGTCCTATTAAAGCTGTATAGGGAACCGGTTTTCCCAAAACAACAAGCCAAGGCGGCAGCGTGCAAGGATGCGCAAATGGTAGAAGAATCCCAAGAAGGGGAATACGAAGTTGAAGAAATTCTAGAAAGCTGAGTAAGCGGAAGAGGGGGAGCGAGGCTGGAGTACCTTGTTAAATGGAAAAATTATCCGGTGGAGGAGGCCACCTGGGAACCAGTCAAAAATGTCGTCAATGCACCTGCCATAGTAAAGAAATTCCACAAGGCAAATCCCAACGCTCCCAAACTCGTCAGAAACATTTGAGACGGGATACTGTACATCCAATACACAGAGACAAAGCCAAACAAGGGTTCCAATATGCCCAAGCAACCTACCAGTGCAGCAAAGCACAAGAAGGGTCGAGGGACTCATTGGAAAGATCGGCAGAGACTGTTTGGATGGGAAGATGGCCGTTTTGGACCAAAATACCTGGAGAACATGGAGCGCAGATGGCGCAATTGGAAAGGCGATCGAGCGGCAATAATGGAATTGCCTGACGACACCGATGGGACGTTCTCCAGAGACCTGGAGCGCGGCGGGCGGTCTAAACCCATGCTTAATTTCCCTCAGAAGACGGACGAGGAGGAGCTAGCAGAGGAAAGAAGAGCTCAAGAAAAAGATATGGTGGTACTCGCCAAGAAAATTCTTAAAAAAGAGAAAGTAGTGGCTGCTAAGGAAAGCAGCGAGTCGGACGATGACCGACAGAAGAGGATTAATGGCGCAAGACGCCAAGAAAAACCATTGGTCCGCTACAGGACCACCATTGAAGACATCGAGGACATCGACTCAGAACAAACCGGGCTGTCGCCCGATGACCAGCAAGCATGCTTGGCCGTGTTTTATGCAAGGATGAAGGAGGATCCAAGATATGTGGACTCCGCCATGTCAGCCTCTCAGGACGCGAGGCCTTGAGGGGGGGGTGATGTTATAAGCACACCTCTTATTTTCAACTTTACAGTAACAACATCAATGACACTTACGAAGAGACGGTCACGAGGAGTCGGAGGATATTTTTCATTTCTTTTTATCTATTTTACTTCGCTCAAACGTCTATGAACAAGACTACGCAACGGGACTCTAGGAGGATGGCCTACGTGAACTGCGGTCCCTATTAGGAAGGAGGTTAGGTCAGCATCGGCTATGGATAAGACCAAGTCCCGACAGGGATGCGGCCTGATGATGGGCCTATGCCATGAAAGGAATCATGAGCGGCACAGCGCCTGAGGGGCAACATGGGAACACTGAGGAGTACCGAGTCAACAGTACAGCATGCATGGGAATCGGCCAATAAGCTTGAACAATAGCAAGGCCACATGCGGATAACCCAGGAGTTGGGTGTGGGAGGAACTCTCCACGAATGGTTAGATGGGCGCAGAGTGAGCTGCTGTGCATTGATCCCCAGTGAGGGACTTTAGCTGTGCACTGCCTGCGCACAGACCAGGGGAGCGGTATATAAGGGCCGTAGTTTACAGTAGGAGACTCTTAAGTCTCTAGATAGTCTATTGTCACTAGACATAGCTACTGAGCAAATTGAATCGTCTTTGACTTAACAAGTCAGCCTTGAGTCGCTTAGGTTGTGTCTAGGGCAGTCCTGACATGCATGTCATACCGCTCTTTCATGATCTGAGTGGCCTTTTCTAGCGCTTTCTTTGCCTTTTCATGCACGTCCTCTATTTCTCTTGCCAGTTGTTCTATGGCTACCGCCTTCGGCGCATAAGTGGGGTCCAGACCTTTATTCAGGTGTCATCTGTAATTCATGAAAAAAAGTGTAAAGCCCGTTGCTGAATGTACCCGGTCATTGTGGCAGAACTGTGCCACTGACAGCCAATTGCTCCAGTTATCTTGGCGATTGTTGACAAACATTGTCAGGAACTCCTTTACTTCCTGATTTACTCGTTCCGTTTGTCCATCTGTTTGGGGATGGTAGGCCATTGATCGATTGGGCTGAATCCCCAACATTCTGTATAAATCATTCATGAATTTTGAAGCGAATTGAGGTCCTCTATCACTTATTATTTTTCTTGGGATGCCGTGCTCCCTAAAAACATTGTCCCTGAACAGCACTGCTGTTCCCTGTGATGTGATTTCTTTGGTGGTAGGTAAGAAGTATGACTTCTTAGTAAACCAATCTACCACTACCATTATCGTGTCATTTCCTTTTGACATGGGTAAGGGTCCCATGAAGTCAACTGAGATGACCTCCCATGGTTCTGTTGGAACTTCATTTGGTCTGAGTGGGGCTGCACGCGCTTGTCGATCCGGTTTTGCCTTTTGGCAGGTCTCACAACCAGGAATGTACTTTTCTATATCTTTGTGCATATTGGGCCACCAAAAGTTTCTTGTTAGAGACTCTAATGTTTTTGCGACACCTGAGTGTCCCCATGAATGGTGTATTGCGATAATGTCCTCTCACAACGCCACGACTGCTGGTACGTATACTCGTCCCTTCCAGGTGACGAGTCCTTTCTCCCATTTATATTCTCTGTCTGCCTTCTCAAGGCCTTCGACAACCTGTGTCTCCCATTGCTGCTTGGGCACGTCTTTAATGTCTTTCATGATGTCGTCTATGGCACGATCATCATCAAAAACCCGTACAAAAAGGTGTTCTTTGAGCAGAACTACCCCTTTGTTATCATTTTCTCCACGGGTATGTCCTGCCCGTCATGATAGCAAGTCCGCCTTTGTATTGGACTTTCTGCTTCTGTGTTTTATGACGAAATTGTATTCCTGTAAATCCATCACCCATCTTGCCTGCCATCGATTCAAGTTTTGCGCCTTTCTAAAGTACGTCAAGTTCTGGTGATCTGTCAGAACTTCGACTGTGTGCTTGGCCCCTTTAAGGTAGTGGGACCACTCGTAAAAGGCGTGCATAACTGCGAGCATCTCTTTATCATAGATCTCATAGTTTCACTCGGCGTCATTTAGGGATTTTGAAATGAAAGCCACAGGCTTCCATATATCGTTTTCCACCTGCTGTGATAAGATTCCCCCAATGGCAAAGTCGGAGGCATCCACCTCCACTCTGAACTGGCCATCTTCATTTGGGATATGCAGTACCACTTCTTGTGCAATTGTTCTCTTCAGCATGTCAAACGCTTCATCCTGAAGTCCTGTCCACTTCCACTTGTCTTTTCCTGTAAGACGAGTCAAGGGTTTTGCTGCTTTTGCGAAATCTTTTACAAAACGTCTATAGAAATTGATGAAGCCCAAGAATTGCTGGACCTCCTTTTTACATGTAGGCATTGGCCACTTGGTTACCACTTTTACTTTAGCGGATTCCATCTGGACTGAGTTTTCGCTGATAACGACTCCGAGGAAATCCATTTCCTTTTTGTCGAAGAAGCATTTTTCTGGTTTTAATGACAGTTTGTGTTCCTCTAGTTTAGCTAGGATATGGTTAACCTGTACTGTATGTTCTGCCTGATTTTTTGAGAATACAAGAATGTCGTCCATGTAGATGACGACCCATCCTTCTGCTATTTCGACTCTGAAGATATCATTCATCATGGTTTGGAAAGTGGCCAGCGAGTTTGTGAGTCTGAAGAACATGACCAATGGCTCAAAGAGCCCCCTATTGGTTTGGAAAGCCACCTTCCACTTGTCTCCCTCTTTGATTTGTACATTGTTGTATCCCCAACGTATATCCATTTTTGAGAAGACTTTGGCCTGCGATAATTTATCCACCAGCTCTCCTATCAGCGGTAGTGGATATTGGTTCTTGACCGTCATCTCGTTGAGTCACCAGTAGTCCTGTACCGGTTGTAACTTTCCGTCTTTCTTTTTAACAAAGAAGAAAGGTGATGCCATGGGCGATTTACTTGACTGGATTCGCCCAGAATCCAGGTTTTCTTTCAAGAATTCGTCCAGTTGTTGCTGTTCATCTCGATTGAGTGGATAGATTTTGCAATCAACTGGGTTAGACCCAGGAATCAACTCTATGGCGTGATCCCATCGCCGCCATGGTGGTAGTTCATCAAAAGTCTCTTTTTCAAAGACTTTCGATGTCCTAAATAGTGTCTGGGGACTGCCTCCTCCAGAGTTCGTTTTTTAGTTTTCTCTGCCTCTTCTGTGGCTATTTTTGTTGCCGTTGATGCGTAGGCTCTGATGTTAAGTTCCAGTTCCCCAATGTGGACTGCTAATAGTCTATCCTCTGCCTCGAGGTCATTGTCTATATCCATCTCATCCTCCGGTTCTTGGACCAAGGAACACTTCCAACAAGTGCCTGGACAGCGGTTGAACTCTAACGTCTGCTTCTTCCAGTTAATGGTTGGGTTGTGTTTCCTCAACCAATCAAAACCTAAGAAGATGCTTGTTTTCGAGAGATGCGTTACTGTGCATTCGATGACTTCTTCATGTTCACCGATGCGTAGTTTTATTTTCGCCATGTACTCTAGGGCTCCTCTCGAGTTCTTTGTCCTGTCCACATTGTAGATTGGCATAGGTCGGACCAGTTGCCTTTTGGGAATTTGATGTTTCTCCACAAACTCTGTGCTGATGCATGTTCCAGTTGCCCCAGAATCCAGTAGCATTTTAATACGAATGCTTTTGGATCCGTCCATTTTTGTAACAACTCCTGTTAGGTCAATTTCATTATAACCCGTTCCTTGCACAGTTTTTTCTCGTAGATGCATTAAATTCCATAGTGCATCTGTTTCTGTCATGGCATTTAGATCTTCCACTAGCTGCTTGTCTACTTCTTTTACTCGTCTGTTGTCTACCCATTGTTGTAGACATTCTACTGCTATTTGTTTGGGCTGCTCGCAAATTCTTCTTAGCATCCATTGTGGTGTCCATGTTGCTAGTCATTCCCCTTTCTTTGCGCTCACTCTCAAGTTTCTTAAGTGATGTATCTTCCCACTGCATTCGTAAAGTAAGTCATGCAATTTAATTTGGGAATCTACTACTGGTACATCACTATCTGAAACTTGAGTAGCAGCCAGCAGCACTGAGCGCTCGCCTACTGGCTTTCTGCAAAATCTGAAACCTCCTCTATATGTCCGACTGGGGTCATTTCCCTATTGTTGACATATCTGACCACCTGTTTCCCCTTATCTCCTTTTCCAACTGTCTTTGGATTTTTACAGGTCCATGCTACATGACCTTTCTCGCCACATTTAGGACAGGTTAGTTCTGCGTGTTGTTTCTTTGCCCAACATTCCTTCACTAGGTGTCCTTTCTTTTTGCAGTAGGAGCAAGTTTTGGCCTCCTTGCCATCCACATCCATTGCATTTGGATCAATCCGACTCCCTGATGCGACTGGCGGGGGTGCTCTGAATTGCCACTGAGGGCGTCCGTTGGGTGCTGGGGGTCACTCCCTGTATTCTCTTTGTACTTTAGAGAATCCATAAGCTTCATTGGCTTTATGATAAGCCCTTGCAAGTGCCGTGACTCGTGTCTGGATCTGGTGTAGTGTGGCATTATCTGCTAATCCCCTGTATCGGATGAGTTCTCAACCAAGTGCAGGGTTAAGATGGTTTGTAAACTGGGAAATCAGAGCCTGATCGTTCCAGTCTGTCAACGAGGTGAGGGAATTGAATTTGATAATGTAGTCCTCTACAATTGTCGTTCCTTGCTGTAGTTTTAACAGCGCCTCAATGGCTTTCTCCTTGGTCTCGGTGGACATGAAGAAGTCATGCATTTGTTGCTTAAAATCTGCCCAGTCTATGAAGGGAAATTGATTTTCTAAAGGTTGTCGGACCCATGCTCGATCATCAGCAGTGCTTTCTCCTGTATTGAGCTGGGCCCAGTCTAACTCTGTGCTCCAACCGCTGTTGTCAATTTTGTCCTGAAACTCTTGTTGTGCCTCCTGAAAGGCTTTGAGTTTCACACCGCTCCAATCTGCGGCTCTTTCTCCTTTTCCTCCTTTTATTCTGTACAGACAGATCGAGACCTTTCATTTGGGATCCTTTTCATTTGCCAGCATGAAATAAGTTTCCATCTGGCGCAACCATCCATCCACTGTTTGTGGATCTCCCTCATAAAAGGCAGGCATTTCTGCTTTTGTGAGAGGTCCGGGCTCTTGACAATTGGACCGCTGATATTCATTTATCATTGTGGCAAGTGCTTGTCCTGCACTAGTAATGGCCTGCTGTCTCTCCTCTGCCTGTCAGTGAATGTCATCCTCTCGAGCTGCTACTGCTGCTGCTGGTTGTGTAGCAGGTAGTGACTCGATTGTCTGAGTGTCCTGCCAGTACTCTCTCCATCCTAATACAGCTTGGTATGCATGGGTGATCATTTCTACTGTTAACCTGAAGGGAGTAGCACCTAGTTTGTAGTGGCTCATTCCTTCCCTATTGAGACATTCGACATGGAACCATCCCCTGCAATTACTGTTGTATTTTTCAATATGCAAAGTGGTTTCCTTGTCGTAGGCTTTCCGGATGATGGTAGTCACCTCCGTTTCACGCAAATTGTGATCCCAAGAGCAGATTTCCTGGATCTGAGGATAGGCCGGCCATAAGAATTCGTCCCAGTACTGTTTTTTGATTAGAACCAGGTAACAATAACCTGGTATGTCTGGGTTGAAGCTGCTGTTGGCCCATGACATTTTTGGGTAAGGGTAGGGCAACCATGCCTCCCTTTCTACAATTCTCCGCCACTGCTCAATCTCTTGTTTTTTGTGAGCATTGTTTGCTCCTTGCGGGTACTGTTCGTTTGAGAGCCAATCTGCTGCAGTGGGTACTCTGCTGTGCCAATGTGCTGTGTCACCTCCTTGAGTGACAACTCGCGCTTTGTTTTCCTTAGTCCCTTGTGCTGCCGCTGCATATGATCACACTGGTTGCACAAGAGGTTTAGGTTCCACTATGGCTGGATATGTTCATCCAGCTGCCTCTGCATAGGCCTGTTCAACCATGACCATTGTCCTGAGGTTGACTCTTTTGATGGGTGTCTGGGTGAGCTTCCGCTGTGCTGCCCTTTGTTTGGACTTGGACTGCCCACCGAATCGTACTGTCCATGTGTAATGGGAGACCTTATGTAGGTCCACCAATTCATCCCAGGTGTATTCGATATCATCCCAGCATATTGCCGATTCTTCAATAATGTGACATCGACCCAGTCAAATACTGTCCTGGATAGCAAAGACCACCATGTCATCTCGAAGCTCCGGTTCCCAGTTGACTATGTTGTAGAGGGTAGGCCAAGCTGGCCAGTTGTACTTGTCGTAGTACTCCTCTTTGAACAGGTACATGTAGCAGTACCCATTTTCCCTCCACTGGTTTGGTGCTATGGGACTTCTGGCCCTTGGTCCAGGGAGGTGTGCCTTGACACTGGCGCGCCATCCCAACAACCTGGCTTTATGATCGTTCCATGAGTCCTCCCCGATATCCCTGAGGAAGTGCCCTAGTCCAATAGTATGAAGATGGGGTCATGGTTCGGTGACAAGTCGTTCCAGTGTCCTGGCAATGATAGCCCCTGGTGGCTTAGTAATGAGAAGGGGGTCGAACCAAATCCCCCTGTGGCACTCTTCCTCTTCCTGCTCACGCTTCCATTTAGCGTAGCAGGTCGCCCATATGTTTCCATTCATTGTGTGCATCCACACATTCCAGTCTGCATGACTCATGGTCATGCCCTCATGCTCATATAACTCCTCTACATGGTGCGCGCATTGGAGTCGTTCTATTGCTACCCGGTAACGCTGGATAGCTTGGTCGCCGTTATTGATAAGAAGGAGCCACTGGTTGTATTTTGACGAGACCAGGGCTAGCCAGATGGGGTTGGAAGTGTCCCCTTTGTATTGAATTTCCAGTAACTTGATGAGGGTTTGATATTCCCTCTCTGCCTTTTTCATTGCTTGTTCCGCTCACAGGACAGTGCGAGTGGCGGCTCTCTCCATAAGTAAGGCCTCCCAGGCCTCCTTCTGCTCTAGCTCCTGTTGAGCTTCTCGCTCCCATAGGAGGATCTGTGCCTGGGCGCATTCGAGTTGTCTTGACTCCTTCTGGTATTTCCAATATAGCTGGACATGGTTATCATAACGGCGAATGACTGTGTCGCTGATAAATTCTCTGGGTCCCATCTGGACCATGTCATGAACTGTGACCCAGTCCGCCTCGAAAATGCACCTGATTTCCGAGAGTGACGCCTGGGCATAGGGTAGGATATATGTAAACAAGCACTGCATGGTGTCTCATTGATGATTCTGCTGTAATAAATTTTCAATCAAGTTCGGGGCCTCCACCGACACTTGATCCATTCCTCTGGCAATAAATCTGCGCCAGTCGATGATACCTCTTTGGAAACAAGAGGGTTGGTGTCTAAATGTCGTGGGTCCTCAAGCTACTCAGAAGTGTACACCCAGCAATTCACCTCACTGTCCTTGTGCCTAGTTATCAGACGCGCAGCAAATTTCGTGTCTGCTAGTACAGAGGGTATGTGTGGACTTTATATCAGCCTTGATATGTACAGCAACCAGGTTGGTTCTCTCGTTCCTGAGTTTTTCCGCAGTAACAATATACTATGCTCGGGGCGCGTCTGTGGTCTCCTGCCTACGCTCTCCCGACACACTAGTATTCTTGTTTGCTACTGTTTTGTAGACAGACCCAATGGGTGAATTGAGGATCTCTCGTTTGAGACCCATTGACAGTACTGTGTCATAGTCACCTGGAGAGGTCACAGGCTGCACGGTTACTACCTCTCAGAAATGAAACTAGGCCGTTGGCATTCTGAGCAATGACAAGCCAAATGTGCTCGGTGCTAACCAACGGGGTAGAGTGGTAAAGACTCTAGATTATGTTAGGGACAACCTAAACACAACCTGAGAGACTTAGAGTGGGGCTTGTTAAGCCAAACAAGAAACTGCTTGCTCAAGTAGAGTGTCTAGGACACAAACTATCTAGAGTCTTAGGGACTCACTACCTAAGACTACAACCCTTATATACCTTTCTCCTGGTCTGTGCGCAGTCAGCACGCAGCTAAAGTCCCTCACAATAGAGATGATGCACAGCAGCCAAGTCTGCGCCCATATGACCTTACTTGGAGATATCCTTCCACACCAACTCTCTGTCCTTCCATATACGGCCATGCCTATTGTCGTGCATCTTGGCCAATCAATTCCCACATATGCCAGTACCTAGTCATCGGTACATCTTGGTGTTCCCATGTCGCCCCTCAGGCGCCGTGCCGCTCATGTATCCTATCATGGCATAGGCCCGTCATTGGGCCATTGTCCCTGTCGGCACTCGGTCTATGTCTATAGCTGATGCTGACCTAACCTCCTTCCATATAAGGGTCGCAGTCCTATTGTAGTCTGTCCCTGCGACCAAGCTATCATCTGAGTCCTGTTTCTAAACGTTTGAGTGCAATGAAATAGATAAAAAGAAAAGAAAAATAGATTCTGACTCCTCCAGACCGTATCTGCGTATTTGTCATTAGTGTCGTTACTGTGAAAATTGAATGGGATGAGGTATGCTCATAACACCATAGATCAACAACACTCCCTCCATGTTCCAGTGCCCATCCCTATTTGTCTGGCACATGTTTCAAGTGAGCGCATATGAGCATGATCCTCCCATGATGACTCTATCCTTAACCGGCTGCCTGTAGCCAAGCCTGGATCTTTGTGGACCATCCTAGACTGTCCCAACCTGTTTCATTACTCATGCCTTCCCCTGGCCATTGAGTCTGCTGTCGGCGTCTGTGTCTAATATCCCTAAGCTGGTGTGTACTTTCCCAGCATATGCTGTGAGCACTAAGTGTGAGCACTGCCTCGTGTTCATCATCATGCGGCATTTCCACCATTGGTATAATGACCTTCCTCCCTCTACCATTGTCTTGGGTTCATCTGAGCTGTGCCTGTGTCTGGACTTCATCTAGACCCCTTCTAGACCTGTCGCCAAGAGCCGCCATTGCTGCATGCTCTCTGTATAGTTAAACGATCCTTGGTCCTGGTCCCACAATGCATTTATCCATGTATGTCCTTGTTGAAACAAGCAACGGCAGCGCAGAGCGAGGCTTAGTAAGCGAGGGGACTTACTGAGTACTGTTTAGAACACTTAGGAGCTAGGGCTCAACTATGCAATAGAACAGGAGATGTATTTCAGCAGTGCAAAGAGTGCTGCTTATATACAGTTACAGAAATCACATGTAACTACATCTAATATACCTATTTCTAGTAAGGCACAGCTCCCTGCTGCACATGGTGTCATATTGCTGCGCATTTTACAGCAATCTGTCAATACTTGACATGTGAAGCATGTTTCATGCATCGTGTTCTCACACGCTGTCATTTCATACTGTTCCTGGGATGAAACTCTATAATATCTGTCAAACACTATAAAAGTGTCAACAGTGTACAAATATCAGATTATATTTGTGATTTAGTGAGCATTCATAAATAACAATATAATATATGAAGCTATGAGTTCAATACTCAAAGCTCCAGATCATTATTTATTCAACACTCCCCCATGCTGAGAAATCACTAATCCAATTTGAGATCTCAACTCTGTGAATTTATCAAAAGACAAATTTTTAGTCAAGATATCAGCAAGTTGCTGATTTGTGGGAATATACACAAGTTCCACTTTTCTTTCCTCTATGCATTCTCTAACATAGTGGTAGCGGATATCTATGTGTTTAGATCTATGCTCTTGAGCAGGATTAGAAGCTAAAAAGATTGCTCCTTGATTATCTACTCCTAATTGAATCATTTTTATAGTCTTTCCAATTTCATGGAATAAAGACTCTATCCAGACTATTTGTCTCGATGTATCAGACAGACTCATATATTCTGCTTCTGTTGATGACAGAGCAACTGTCTTTTGTTTCCTTGAAACCCAACTAACTGGTCCTCCAGCTAGTTTTACTATATATCCAGTGACTGATCTTCTATTAATCTGATCACCTGCCCAATCTGCATCACAATATGCAATGAAACCTTCATGGTTCTTTCCATTATACACTATTTTGCCATTAATGTTGGTGGCAACATATTTGATTATGTATAATGCCTTCTGGATATGCTCTTCAGAGCTTCTTTGCTCAGAAGTTGCTGTTCCTTCATTTGGTTTAGGAACATACCCTGCTGGTAATGGTGTTCTAGCAGGTTTAGCATTTTCTTGACCAAAACACTTTACAACTTTCTTAGCATAGTCTATCTGATCAATTGTAAGTAATTGATTTGGTCTATCTCGAGATATCTTCATCCCTAGATATTCAGAAACTTGTCCTAAGTCTCTACATTCCCATATTTTCATGAACTTGCTCTTTTTGTCTAATAAGAGTCTTTTATCATTTCCCAGAAATAGTACATCATCAACATATAGTATGACCACTATTATTGATCCTTGTCTGTTAAGGATATAAACTCCTGTATCCGAAAGGCATCTATTAAACCCTAAGGATTTCAAGCTTTTATCAGCTTGTTTATTCCAAGCATATGATGCTTGTTTAAGACCATATAGGGCCTTTTTTAATCTATAGACTTTTCCCTCTTGTCCTTTTGTGACAAAACCTTCTGGCTGTTCCATGTAAATCTCTTCATCAAGATTTCCATATAAGAAAGCTGTTTTAACATCTAGTGCCTCGATTTCCCAATTTTCGAGTGCAGCTGAAGCCAGAAGTAGTCTCACTGTTTCAAATCGTGCAACAGGAGAAAAGGTGTCATCATAATCTATGCCAGGTATTTGTGAAAATCCTTTAGCAACAAGTCAAGCATGTTTTCAACCATCACTTTTAATATTGTAAACCCATCTACACTTCACAGGTTTACGATCTTTTGGACCATCAACTAACTCCCAAACATCTCGTTCAAATAGAGCTTCAATCTCATCCTCCATAGCTTTAATCCATTCTTGAAAAGCTTTAGGATTAGATTCTTTAATTTTTAACACGTCCCTAAAATGAACAGGGATATCAGATTTAGGTAATACTGCTTTTGAGAGTAGGAAATTAATAAATTTCCTTCCTCCCTCCTTTTGTAATTGATTAAGCAGCATATCTATATCTGAAATTCCTTTATCCTGAATAATACCAGGATCAGATTCATCTGATATTTCGCTTGAAGTGTCTTTTTGACTATCAGAGTCTTCAGACTCATTGAAAGGATTCTTTTCCAGTTGTTTTTCAATCTCAAGAGGAGTTTTTTTTCCATAAATGTTACCCTCTTTGTAAACTGGTTTCCTTTCTCTAGTACTTCGGCGAAGTGGGAAGGGAATAGGTTCAGATTGTTTCTGGGATTGTCTATCTGTAACCTTTTTCTCTTTTCATGTTCTTTTAATGTCTGGTGGTGCATGATGTTGTGTCCCAGGCTGTCTACTGGAATTCTCTTCAGATCTGTTTTCACTTGATCCTTGAACATCAGGTCTGACAGGTAAATCCTGTTCTCCACCATTATTATTAGGCTCTATATCATCATTATCATGAGATGAATTCTGCTCTTCATCTGGTGTAAGATCATGATTGAATGATGGTTTATATGGTTTGGGATCATTGTTGTCACTATTGAGATGATTGTTGTTTTGGGAATCGGAGTCAGATTCATGTCCATTTTGATCCCTTTGGTTAATACCTGGTGGACTTTCAAATAGTCTATCTTTATTGTAATTTTCGCTTTTTCGTGGAAATACTGATTCATTAAATAGTGCTTTAACACCAATGAATATAGTGTTGTCTTTTTTCATAAATTTATAAGCTTTAGATCCTATGTCATAACCAATAAAGGTCATTGGTTCAGATCTTGGTGACAGCTTATCTTTACGAATTTCTTTAGGTATATAAACCCAAGCTAGACAACCAAACACTTTAAGGTAATGAACATCAGGTTTTTCAACTGTCATGTTTTCATAGGGTGTAGACCAATTTGTTCTTCATAATGGTGTGTGATTGTATACATGAATAGCAGTTTCAAAGGCGAATTCCCACCATGATTTTGGGCAGGAAGATTCTAATCTCATGCTTTCTGCTTTTTCAAGTATAGTATCATTTAATTGTTCAGCATGACCATTTTGTTGATGTATGTGAGGTGCACTTTGTTCTCTAAAGATTCCTTTTGAAGCAAGAAACTTGCTAAATTCATGCGACTTAAATTCCCCCCCTCGATCTGATCTGAAACGTTTAACTCTACTGCTATATTGATTTTCCATGAGTTCTACATAACTCTTGAAAGCAGTGAATGTTTCTGATTTAGTTCAAAGAAGTGCCATATAAGCATATGAAGAATAATCATCTAGTATCATAAGACACCATTTCTTTCGATGATAAGATTCCATAGGCAATTCTAATAAGTCTGCATGAATCAATTCAAGTGGCTTTGAAGCTCACTTGATTGATGTAGGAAAAGATTTATTATGCATCTTTCCTTGTGCACATCCAGGACAAATTGTATCTGTTGATGGTATAGATAGTTTGTCAAACCCTTTTGTATGATCGAAGACATGTTTTAATACATTTTTAGATGGGTGACCCAATCTTTGATGCCAAGTGTTATAATCCACTATATGAACTGAAGGTTCAGCCATTTTTACACTTGGATGGACTATTTCAGTCAAAATCCAGTGAATGGGGTCTCCTATATGTCTAGGATATGCCATTATAAATGGTCGCCCAGTTTTTAGCAAAAATATAGTACTATACTTGTCCGATTTTTCATGAAAGCCTTGTAGCTTTAGTTGTCCAGACAATATAAGTCTGACACTGTTAGGATCGATGCCCTTGGTTCGTTATCGAGTCAACAGTGACGACTAGAGTCTCAGTCTAATCCCAGTTACTGGACAGGAACGCTGTTCGACGTCGTGCTAGGCAGCGACGAAGGTAGCTCGAGCGATAGAGAGGACGAGAGCGAGAGGGTTGTTCAGTAAAGGACAATACTCGATTAAGTTGGAACTAAAGAACTACGGTACATGCGGGGGTTTATATACTGTCTGGAGAACAATGAAGAAGTATAAAAGGAAGTGAAATGAGGGGTAGTTCAGGCAGATGAAACAGGTATCAAAGCATAGCGACGAAGTGAAGAAAGGTTATTGTAGTAAGTGAGTGTAAGAAAAGGAAGTTGTAACATTACCCCCTCCCTATGCGAGAAGTCACCGACTTCTTTAAGGCCAACCTTGAGTTGTCCAGGCGTGGTCTGCCCTTGATTCGTACCAGTGGACGATGTTTTCGACGTCCGTTTGCGCTGTATCTACATGCCATCGTATGGAGTCAAGGGTGACTTTCAGTTGACGAAGTTCACGGAGCGCAAGGTCTCGCTCGGCGTAAGTCATGGCGTTGGGGTCGGTGGTGAGGGTGAGTCCTATGAGGGCTCCAAGCGGGGCGGAGAGGTCTCGGAGATTGGCGGTGATGTACGAGGCCTCTAGAGAGGCAGCGGCGACGAGGGGGTTTGATCTGGGGATAGGTGCGGGGATGACTTCTTCTTCAATAGGTGGTTCCTCGGCGAGTTCGGGTGGGTGAATGTGTAGGTCGTCATTGGCGTGGATCGTCGTTTCAGTTTCAACGAAGATTTCGAGGGGTGGCATGAAGACGTTGAGCTCAGGGATTTTTTCGGGAAAAGTGTAGGCGAGGGCGAGGGTAGCGAGGAGGGTGGCGAGGACGAGTCCTCTGATGAGGAGAGAGGGGACGAGAGTAGCGACAAGAGCGACGAGGATGGCGATGAGCGAGAACATCTTTGTATTTGTGATGTTGGTTGGAAGGCTAGGAAGTGGGAATCTCATTCTTTTATAGGTTGACTTCGTCGAAGTATTCCACGTCCCAGAATGAATCGTCTGCGTCCATAGAGAGGATCTCTCGTAAGAGTTGATCGGCCAATGCTGCTGGTCTGGGAGTATTAGGTCGCGTGGGAGGTCCTTCAGCCAAATATGGTTCGTGTAGTGGTCTGGGCAGAATTCGATGTGTAATCGTTCCTTGATTTGTGTGATGAATGATGCCCGTGATCATTGGGTATCCAGGTTCCCATTCAAAATTGCGGTAGTGGGGTGGTGGCGGCGGATTCGGGTATGGAGGTGGTATCCCTCCATGTGGGATGTATAGGTAGTGCGGGGGTAGGTTAAAGTTCAGCGGTCCACTGGATGGGAAGTTGATTTTGTCTGGGAATAGTGCCTCTGTCCGGTGTAGGCAGGTCACTCCCACCACTTCCAGGTCTCTTGTTCGGTCAATGATCCATAGGGTCAGTGCTCTTCGCGCTTGCCTGACATGGCAATCTCTGCTGATGGCGTTGGTTGGTGTCTGGGAGTCGGGGCTGACCTGTGTCTTATATACTGGGTGTAGTGACAGTACTTTTGTTCGATAGAGCAGGATTTTGCGTAGTTCAATGAAGGCTGTTCCTATGGCGCGTCGTCCTTGGTGAGGATGGGTTCGATTAGGGAGTTGGATGATTAGGTGTCTAAGTTTTGGGATAGATTGTCTGGGAGAGAATCAGGAGTAGGGGGAAGCGATGTTTTTGGTATGCCTGGTATTCTGTCTGAGGATCTGTTTGTTACAATACTGGACCATGGTTTTCATAGCAGGTCTCGGCAGTTCTTATATGCTCTAAGGGGTCTGCAGCGTTTTTCAGATTTGTTTCAGGTTCCCATGAGTTTTCGTTCGGTCCATACCCTTTCCATTTGACTAGGTATTGATAGCCGGTTCCTCGTTTTCTGTGTGTGATGATTGCTTCTATTTCAAACTCTTCTTGTCCGTTGATGAGATCAGGGGGTGGTTTCACGAAGTTTGGTCCATGCGCCATTGTTTCCTTATATGGAGTTAGCAATGTAGTATGAAACATGGGGTGGATGCGCCATTGTTTGGGGAGTTTCAGTTTGTAGGTGACAGGTCCTAGTACTTGCTCAATCATGAAGGGTCCTTCTCTTTTGGGTGCTAGCTTCCTTGACTCATAGGGTATTCGGAGGTTTCGATTTTCGAGCCAGACTTTGTCTCCTTTCTCAAATCTGATACTTTTGTCTTTTGTTCTGAGCGCTACCATTTGTCTAGCGAGTTCGTGCGCGGCGAGCGCTTCTTCTCTGGCTTTTTGTAGCATTCGTAGTCGGTTTTCAGCTGCTGGGGTCGTCATAGGGGATGCGGCTGTGGGAATAGCGACAGGGTCTACTCCATACATTAGCTGAAACGGTGATGCTTTGATGGTATCATGGTGTCAGTTATTGTGAGCAAATTCTGCAATTGGCAGTAGCGATTTCCATCTGTGCGGTTCGTTTGTGCAGAACATTCGGAGGTAGACTTCTAGTTCTTGATTGACTCATTCTGTCTCGCCATCTGTCTGGGGGTGGTAGGCTGTGCTCATTCTATGGTTTATTCCCAGCGCTTTTCCTATTTCTCGGAATACTTTAGATGCGAACTGCGGTCCTCTGTCAGATATGAGGATATCCGGTAAACCGAATCGTTTGAAGTTTTCATTTATGTATAGATCTGCGGTTCCTAGCGCATCGATCGTTTTGTGACAAGGGGAAAAGGTTACCCCCTTTGTAAGTCCATGGTCCACCGTGACCATGATTGAGTTGAAGCCATCGGCGATTGGTAGGTCTGTGATGAAGTCAATTGTGACTTGTTGGAAGGGTCGGGTGGCATTAGATTTGATTGGTTGTAGGGCAGGGGTGTTGGGGTGAGTGTTTACTTTCATTTGCTGGCAGAGCACGCATCCTTCGATCCATTCTCTGGTATGCTTGTTCATTCCGGGCCACCAGTAGTTTCGCTTGAGTAATTCTAGAGTTTTAAATCATCCGGGGTGCCCAGATGTAGGTGATTCGTGCATCAGTTTAATGAGTTGAGTGCGCAATCCATCTTGATCGGGTACATAGGTTTTTCCTTGGTAATGTACGATGTGGTTGACATATGTCCAGTCTTGCAGCTTTGATTTTATTGGTGGTGCTCGATGATTTTGGATTACTTCGACTAGTATTTGTCCAAAGTCGTCTTTGATCATGCCTTTGCGCAACTTCTCTGCTAGGTCGTCTGCTATAAGCCTGATGAATCATTCAGGTGGTAACACTGTGGTTTCTTCTGGGATGTCGTCCGTTCCAATGTGGTCTGGTCGTCGAGATAGGGCGTCTGCTTCAAACATCTTAGTTCCAGGGACGTGCTCTATTCGGAGATCGAATTCACTTAAGAAGGAGGACCATCTGGCTTGTCTGGGGGTAAGGCATTGTGGGGTTCGATAAAAGGATAGATTCTTGTGATCACAATGAACAATGGTGGTATGAGGTGATCCGTGAAGAAGGTGTCGCCAAGCTGCAAGTCCTTTGACGATTGCCAGTAGTTCCCTGTCATAAATCTGATAGTTTTGCTCTGTCGTGGTTAGGGCGTGTGAGATGAAGCCGCAAGGGTGCAGGAGTCCTGCTTCATCGGCTTGTTTCAGTACTGCTCCTGTTGCTTTATTTGAGGCGTCAGTTTGCAAGATAAATGGTTGGGTGACATCTGGCATTCGGAGTACAGGGGCTGTTGTAAAGCGTTTTTTTAGGTTGTTAAACGCCACCTGTCGTTCTGGTGTCCAGAAGAACGCTTCATCTTTTCTTGTGAGATCAATAAGTGGTCGAGCGAGGGTTGCAAAGTTCCCAATGAATCGTCGGTAGAAATTCCCAAATCCTAGGAAGGATTGTACTTGCTTGACCATTGTTGGTGTCGGCCAATCTGCTATTCCTGCCAGTTTGATCGGGTCCATTGTTATCTCCCCAGGTCTAATGATCATTCCGAGGAATTCAATCTCCTGAGTGCAGAACTTGCATTTTTCGAGTTTGAGAAATAAGTTGTTTTCTTTTAGTCGTCCTAGGACGCGTTTTGTCCAAGTTTCTAAGTCCTTGGGTGTTGTTCCACATATTAAAATGTCGTCCATGTAAATGATTAACCATCCTTCATTGATCATGTCTTGGAAGTATTCATTCATCATTGTCTGGAACGTAGATGGGGAATTGCATAGGCCAAAGAACATGACTGTTGGTTCATATAGTCCTTTGTTCGTTATGAAGGCTGCTTTCCATTCATCTCCTTCTTTTATCCAAATGTTGTTGTATCCCCATTGGAGATCTAGTTTTGTGAAATATTGAGCGCCGGATAGTTTGGTCATTAGATCAGAGATCAATGGTAATGGGTATGCATTCTTTATTGTCCATTCATTCAGGTATCGGTAGTCTTGACATGGCTGAAGCGCTCCGCTTTCCTTTTTTGCGACAAAGAAGAATGGCGAGGCTTGTGGGGATTTGGATGGTCTAATGTATCCTTTAACTAGCTGTTCTGTGATCCATTCGTCGAGGGATGATTGCTCTTTTATTGATAGTGGATAGATTTTGCTGACTTTTGGGGTAAATCTGGTTTTGAGATTGATTGCGTGATCCCATGTGCGTCTGACTGGGAATCGTTCTGAAGGCGCCTTTTCGAAGGTAGATTTCCATTCTTGGTACTCGTCTGGTAGCGTCGTTATGGTCTCTTTGCATAGTGTGTGTTCTAGCGCTTGTGATGCCGAAGTTTTAACCCTGATCCAGTATTCGTCGATTTCCTGATCCAGGTTTCTTTCTATCTGCCTTGTCGGTTTGTGTAGGGGTTGGTGATCGAGTTTGAGGGTCTGTTCCTTCCAGTTTATTGCTGGGTTATGTTTTTCTAACCAGGGGAGTCCAAGTATAAGTTTTTGATCCCCCAGTTTAGTGATTAGGAAGCTTGTTTCGATTAGTAGATTTCCGATGCAGTAGGGAATCTTGACTTTATGTGTGATCATTCCGTTTAAGTTTACTGTTCCGTTGGCGTTCTTAACTCATATTGGTTGAATTAGTGGTTTCTTGTTCATGTTTTTTGTTATAGTTTCATCAATGAAGTTTCCTTCTGCTCCGCAGTCAACGAGGGCAGATATCTTAGCGGGTAGTTCGGGTGATTGGACAGTTATTGAGAGTCGTTGGTTATTATTCGATCTTACTATTACAGAGTCGAGTGCTAACTGTCCATAATTGTTCTTGGAGGTTCCAACCGCTTTCTGGTTCCTCCACTTTAAAAACCCTCGGTTTCCAGGTCAGTGAGGAGAGTTTCTCATTCCTCTGTGCTGAGAGCCGCAATCATAGTGCGAATTTTCTTAGCATCGTGATCCTCAGTGATTGTTCTGGTGAATCGTCCTGAAGGGGGCAGGTTCCTGGTAGTATCTTTCTTTGGGCAGTTTCGGGATAAGTGACCGATGGTTCTGCATCTGAAACATTTCCCAGAACGCATATATTCTTCTCGTTGCCCATCAGTAAGGCGTCCGGTCTGTATGGTATGGATTGTTTTAGGTCCCCCTGTTTTATTGAATCGACGCCCTGTATCAGTTTTTCCTAATGCTTTCATCATCTCCCATGCTGCGTTGAGTTGTTCCGCTTTTCTGTAGGCATCTGTGATGGTTTTAAAGTCGCCTTGTCCTTCGAGGATCTTGGCAGCAATGGTGGTTGGTAGGCCTTGGACGAATGCCTGGAGTTGGGCGGTAATTCTGGTTAGTCCGGAGGATCCTATGAGCATTCTAAATTTTCGGACGTAGATCGGGACAGTGATCTCTCCTCCAACTCGTAATTTAGTGAGCTCATTCAGTGCCCTGACTGCAGTGTTGACTTCTCCCCAGTCATCAAGGAATCGTTTGACAAAGGTGTCATAGTTTTCCCAGGTAAGTCCATCTTTTTCGTCCAGTTGATCGCGGATTATTTCTTTCCAGTCGTCTAGTTCCTTTCCTAGGCATTGGAGGACGTATCTGATTTTCTTTTCATGTTTCCCTTCATAGTTGTGGGTGTTTATTGCAAAGAAATCGCTAAACCAGTTGATGAATGATTTAGCTTCGGTCCGATCTCCTGTGAAAATTCATGCTGAGACTGGTTTGATGTCTCCCCTAGGGGCATCGGTGGTTTCAACGTTAGTTGCCATTTGTTTTGTGTCGGTTTCAGCGTCTGTTTCAGGTCTCGGGTTTTCTAGTTCGTATTCGATTTGTTTTTGTTCTAAAAAGGTGTTCCACCCTGTTATGGATGTTTCAGAGAGAGAGTAGTATGGATCGGTGCCGTCGAAATTAAATTCCGCATCACAGTACTCTTCCCACCAAAGGGTTTCTTTGGGTCTCTCGAAATATAGTTCTGGTTCTTCTTCTGGTTCTTTTTGTTCGTTTCTCCACTCAACCCAAAGTTTTCCAGGTAGTGAGTGTTCGTCTCCCTCAATGTAATCCCCTTCAAAGTATTTGTCAGGTACTGGGGTGTTCTTGTTCTTTCCTACTCCTCGAAATTCCCAATGTTTATTTAGTGTCGAGAAAAAGAGCTCCTGTCTTTCTAGATAATATGTTCCTTTAAAGAGAAAGGAATCGTTCGGTGGTCTCTGGTTAGAGAGTCTGGTTTCGGGTCGTTTTGGATCTATATTGTCTAGCTAGTGACGATGCACTAAGCGGTTCAGTGAGTTCCAACTTGTGTTAGGATTGATGCCCTTGGTTCGTTATCGAGTCAACAGTGATGACTAGAGTCTCAGTCTAATCCCAGTTACTGGACAGGAATGCTGTTCGACGTCGTGCTAGGCAGCGACGAAGGTAGCTCGAGCGATAGAGAGGACGAGAGTGAGAGGGTTGTTCAGTAAAGGACAATACTCGATTAAGTTGGAACTAAAGAACTACAGTACATGTGGGGGTTTATATACTGTCTGGAGAACAATGAAGAAGTATAAAAGGAAGTGAAACGAGGGGTAGTTCAGGCAGATGAAACAGGTATCAAAGCATAGCGACGAAGTGAAGAAAGGTTATTGTAGTAAGTGAGTGTAAGAAAAGGAAGTTGTAACAGTCATACTTCAAGAGATAGCACATTAGCGACTAAATTGGATGTATACTACTATAATAACAGTACTATGGGTGCATCTATTACTTCCCTTGTTTACCTTTGTTATGACAAAAGGGTGCTGACACATGTAATATGCACAGCACAAGGTTTTCATCTATGTGGGGCCCATAACCTGTTGAAACGAGCAATGGCAGTGCAGAGCGAGGCTTAGTAAGCGAGGGGACTTACTGAGTACTGTTTAGAACACTTAGGAGCTAGGGCTCAACTATGCAATAGAACAGGAGATGTATTTCAGCAGTGCAAAGAGCGCTGCTTATATACAGTTACAGAAATCACATGTAACTACATCTAATATACCTATTTCTAGTAATGCGCAGCTCCCTGCTGCGCATGGTGTCATATTGCTGCGCATTTTACAGCAATCTGTCAATACTTGACATGTGAAGCATGTTTCATGCATCGTGTTCTCACACGCTGTCGTTTCATACTGTTCCTGGGATGAAACTCTATAATATCTGTCAAACACTATAAAAGTGTCAACAGTGTACAAATATCAGATTATATTTGTGATTTAGTGAGCATTCATAAATAACGATATAATATATGAAGCTATGAGTTCAATACTCAAAGCTCCAGATCATTATTTATTCAACAGTCCTAGTGGCTGTGCTCTTTGACTAATCCCTTCCCTCGAGTCTTCGTATGGCAGGTGCTGAGCTAATCCCTCCTAGGGGCTTCTGTGGCTGTGTCCATAATGACTTTGGACTCCTATGCCTGTGCACTCTTGGCCCTGTCCGGCCCTGTGGCTGTACCCATGCTATATCCTCGTAGTGACTCATGACGCTGATGTAACGCACATAACAATAGGGGTGTCACCCTCCTTCCTGGTATACTGATGGCTGCTTGGCTGGCCATTGTCTTGTAGTTTCTTGAATGCTCCCATGCCTTGATGCACACAAAGTGTTCTCCTGGTCTCCTATGACAGTCCCTGACTGTCTCCTGCCTTCCCACAGTGGTCCCTGACCACTAGAATGAAAAAATAAAAGTGCCTGCTAGGATCCACTCCTAACATGGTGGGTCCTTGATAAGGATCTGAAGTGATGTCACACTCATGGGACAAGTGCTGAGCTAGTGGCGCAATGTTAGGACACCAAACAATAGAAGACTGCAGAGCCAAGGAACAGCATATGGGCACACATGTATATGGTTAGATGGGAAGGGAGTCTGTTGCTGTGCCCCCTTTATGGATGAGGGGTTTTAGCTGTGCATGGACCAGGATCTTTCATATAAGTAGGGAGTACTTTCTGGACTTAGGGCCCTTAAGGCTCTAGGTGGTTTATACACTACAACACTCTTGTGTAGGCTATAGCCCCTGAGTATACATCTTGTTTTGTCTCCACCTTAACTTGGCATCCCTCTAAGGTTTCTTTTGGTGTGTTTAGGTGTGTCCTAACATGAAGCCACTAATCTCAAAGAAGGTAGACCATCTAAGAAACTCTCAAGACAATGCCATGGACCATTCAAAATCATTGGAGCCATTGGCCCATCAGCATATCAGATTGAACTCCCTGACACTTGGAGGCTTGTCCACCCAGTCTTCAATGAAATCCTCCTCACACCTTATCAGAAAGGCATGTTTCTGAGTCAGCAGAAACCCCTGCCACCACCTCCAGAGATAGTAGGAGAAGAACTAGAATATGAGATCAAGAAGATTCTAGACTCTAGACAATGCTGAGTCAGACAAAAAATTCTCATCAAGTTCCTTATCAAGTGGAAAGGCTATGATTAATCACACAACTCATGTGTACAGAAAAAAGATTTGTTCACTCAAAAACTTCAAAATGATTTCCATAAACAATACCCTCTGAAGCTGTATTAATCCCCATTCAAGGTATATCTAGACCCTACTCTCTACCTGCTTCCACTATCCTGGCATACCCACTCTTGAAGACCTGAAGCTTCATACTCTAACATCATGTTCAACTTCCTCCTTCAATTTATTGTCTCTATCAGTCTTCACACTCTCCAACTTTTTATCTCTCTCTTTGACTATGTCACTTTACTCTATCAAACTGCATATATTGCCACACAACCTTCTCTGCCACTCCTCACAAATAACAATGACAACCTCTCTCCCCTCAACATTCCTATCCTCTTCACTCCAGTTAACAACCAAGATGCACCTCCTACACCAAACTTCCTGGACACACCTCAGCCAATCCACCCCCTGATTCAACAAATTTCGAACACAGCTGCCAACCTTGTCATTGACCTTCCCACTTTAGTCTCCAACCTCACTGCTCTCCAACAGTTAATGCTCACCATACCCCCACAAACTGTCACTTACAAGAAATGCAGTCGTGATACCACATGACTGCAAGCAATTAAAAAGACAATGGCAACCAGTCAGAAACAACTTGAGACTGTCATTCTCCAAGTCAATGGTGTCCTCAATTGGTATGATTTGATTTACACCTCTTGGGGTTCCCACCACAACAAGCAATGGTGGACTAGCTTCAATGATACTCCTGTGGATGCATAGAAGAATGGATTAGGATGATCATTGAGGAGGAGGTCATGTTATGACTCAAACACATTGCATTCCCACATAATAGCATCAGCACTTCTCTAGATGAAGGTTAGACATTCAATTCTGGTATCAGACCATTCTACTTCTATTTACAATTACATCTTTGATCTCATTCTATTTCTGGTACATGTTGTTTATGTGTTAATTCCCCAGTTCAGCAATAAATTACTATTGCTCAATCTCTACTTGCCTGAGCTTCACCCTCTAGTCTGCCTCTCCACCCCCATTGCCCAAGTGTGCCTCTACCTGCCTGAGTGCACCTGGAGACTGCCTTGCCCAATTACCTACTCAGGAGCTGCCAACTTCACCACCATGCATCACCCCACTTACATGCCGCTACCATGCCCCAGTTTGACCCTAATGGTTCCCTCATGTATGCCACATTGGGAATGCACCCAGATATTGCCTATACTGTTGGAATCCTGTTGAAGTACAATGATAAGCCAGGCATTGCCCACTGGACTGCTGTAAAAAAGGTTCCCACTTACCTGGCAGGTACAAAGGATTGGGTTTTGACTTACAGGGGAGCCAGGCAACATCTGGAAGGGTTCACCAATGCAGGCACAAAGAGCAGAAGGCTATCTCTGGCTACACATTCATGATCAACAGTGGTGCCATGTCTTGGAGTTTGAAGAAGCAATTGTTGATAGCCCTATCAATGACTGAGGCCAAATATGTTGCTGTGACACATGCCACAAAGGAAGCACTCTGGTTGCACACACTTGTCTCTCAGGTCTTCAACAACACACATGATGGCTTACCTCTCTACTCAGACAACCAGTCTGCCATTGCCCTCACCAAGGGCCACCAATACCACACCCAGACAAAGCATATCAACATCCATTTCCACTTCATCTGCTGGATCATTGATGAAGGCTTTATCAAATTGATTTATTGTCCTACTGAATACATGGTTGCAGATGCATTTATGAAGGCCCTGCCTGATTTGACAGTCAAGCATTTTGCCACTGTGCTTGGACTTGCATGGTCTTGAGGGGGAGTGTTGGAAGTCAACCCTGCTGCTGAGCTTGGACACATAGTAATCCACACAAGTGATGCACATCAATCTATTTATGTACATTTCTATTCTAGTCACATGCCTGCCAAAGCCACATCAAAACCTTGTTTTGACAATACCTTGTTCTATTCAGCCTATCTAGGCTGTGTTTCTGTTGTCTATATATATTCTATACTACACCAGTGATGCCCCTCAGTCATTTTTGCCCTGACTGAGGTGAGCTGTCTTTATTTCTACCATACTTGCAGTTTGCTTATCTACCTGTAGTCCATAATCTTATAAGAAGGATTGAACTTTCCTGAGTTATGTATATGTTGTATTAATTGTCCCACAGACATGTGAATATTCCATAATTCTGTAATGGTGCCAATGGTGGAATTAACTCATTCATTCCACATCAGTAGCAATGAGCATAGAATGTGAAGTTTGAATAAATCATCACTAATTCCCAGCCCATCATCTGTAGCTCAGCTCAATACTCCTTTATCCAATTAATGTGTGATAGGATGTCATCTTCTTGAGTGGCATGCTTGGCCCAAAAATCACCAAGTGTGACAAGTATGGCTACCGCATCCTGTGGCTGATTTGCCTCTCTGAGTGCTTTCCATAATTCAACTGACATGACTGGTGTACCATCCAGTTGCCATTTTGGTACATGTATCATCTGCTCATCTCTGATCCCAGTAATGATCAGGGTGGAAATGGTGCCATCCATTTTCTTCTACTGTTGTGAAGTGATAGGATTAACCAATGTATCTGGTTGTTCCATAAGGCCTATAGCAAAGCCAAAGGCACCACAAGTGGAACACATAAAGCATGCACTCTTTCCAAGCTAGCCAATTATTTGGGTCAAGTTTTTCCATTTTGGTCATGGCTGATGTATAACTGGCAACATCTTTATGGTAATATTCTTCATCAGCTGGTGCATCATCATGCATGGGAGTGATTGCTGACAAAGGTGTAGCAACTGTGGCAGGTGCTGATGTCAGTGATGTAGTAATCACATCACTTGGATTGGGCTGATTAATTTCTTGAGACATGTTGTAATGATACTTCTTTTGCTATAAATAGTTGTATAACTTTTGAAGTCATTTTAGGGTGCACAACTGGGGCCCATAACTGTTACGAGCTCTCACTCATAAACAAACCCTGGAAGCCTTGCAGAGTGGACTGTTAGTCCAGAGATGAAACACAGGCTATATTGCAAGCCCTGTGATACTACAAAGATGTTTCTACTAGAGAGAACTAACTCCTAGTGAGAGAGAAACCATCTTGAGTCTTAAGGACTCAAGACTACGACCGTCCGACCTTATATACTACTAAGGGAAACCCCCTGGTACCTCCCTTTGACCAATAACACTCCTACCATGTCTCAGCGCCCATCCTTATTGTCTGGCACATGTTTCATAAGAGCACATATGAGCACAATCCTCCCGCGACGACTCTATCCTTTATCGGCTGCCTTTAGCCAAGCCTGGATCTTCGTGGACTCTCCTAGACTATCCCAACTCTCAGTGCCCATCAGCACGCATTTATCCTTCTATGCCACTTGGCCTATTCTGTACTCATGCCGTCTCATGGCTTATTGAGTTTATTGTCGGTGTCTGTGTCCGATGTCCTGTTGGCTGACTGTTCCTTCTTGGCATATGCCGTGAGCGCTAAGTATGAGCGCTGCCTCATATTGTCACTATGCGGCATTTCCACTATTGGTCTGATGACCTTCTCCCTGTACCGTTGTCTTGGGTTCGTCTGAGCTGTGTCTTTGTCTGGACTCCTCTGGACCCTTCATAGACCTGTCGCCTAGAGCCGCCATTGCTGCGCGCTCCTTGTATAGCTAAACAATCCTTGGTCTTGGTCCTGCAATGGCTTTATCCATATATGTCCTGGTGGCTATGCTCCTTGACTAATACCTTCCCTCGAGTCCTTGTATGGCAGGTGCTGAGCTAATCCTTCATAGGGGCTCCTGTGGCTGTGTCCATAATGACTTTGGCCTCCTATGTCAGGACTGCCCTAGACACAACCTAAGCGACTGAAGAGTGACTTGTTAAGTCAAAGACAATGCGATTGCTCAGTAGCTATGTCTAGTGACAATAGACTATCTAGAGACTTAAGAGTCTCCTACTGTAAACTACAGCCCTTATATACCGCTCCCCTGGTCTGTGTGCAGGCAGCGCACAGCTAAAGTCCCTCACTGGGGATCAATGCGCAGCAGCTAACTCTGCACCCATCTAACCATTCATGGAGAGTTCCTCCCACACCCAACTCCTGGGTTGTCTGCATGCAGCCTTGCTATTGTTCAAGCTTGTCAGCCAATTCCCATGCACACTGTACCGTTGACTTGGTACTCCTTGGTGTTCCCATGTCGCCCCTCAGGCACCGTGCCGCTCATGATTCCTTTTATGGCATAGGCCCATCATCGGGCCGTATCCCTGTCGGCACTCGGTCTTATCCATAGCCGATGCTGACCTAACCACCTTCCTAATAGGGACCGCAGTTCACGTAGGCCATCCTCCTAGAGTCCCATTGCATAGTCTTGTTCATAGACGTTTGAGTGAGGCAAAATAGATAAAAGAAATGAAAAATATCCTTTGACTCCTCGTGACCATGTCTTTGTTAGTGTCATTGATGTCGTTACTGTAAAGTTGAAAATGAGAGGTGTGCTCATAACATCACCCCCCCCTCAAGGCCTCGCGTCCCGAGAGGCTGACGTGGCGGAGTCCACATATCTGGGATCCTCCTTCATTCTGGCATAAAACGCGGCCAAGTGTGCTTGTTGATCATCAGGCGACAGCCCGGTCTGTTCCAAATCGACGTCCTCGACGTCTTCAATAGTGGTCCTGTGGTTGACCAATGTTTTTTCTTGGCGTCTTGCGCCTTTAATCCTCCTCTGTCGGTCATCTTCCAACTCGCTGCTTTCCTTAGCAGCCACTTCCATCTTCCTTCTTAATATTTTCTTGGCAAGTACTGCCATATCTTTCTCCTGAGCTTTCTTTTCCTCCACTAGCTCTTCCTCTTCCATCTGCTGAGGGAAATTAAGCACAGGTTTAAACTGCCCGCCACACTCCAGATCTCTGGAGAACGTCCCATCGGTGTCATCTGGCAGCTTCATGATTGCTGCCCTATCGCCCTTCCAGTTGCGCCATCTGCGCTCCATATTTTCCAGGTACTTTGGTCCAAAACAACCATCTTCCCATCCAAACAGTCTTTGTCGATCTTTCCAATGAGTTCCTTGTCCCTTTTTGTGCCTTGCTGCACTAGTAGGTTGTTTGGATGTACTGGAACTCTTTCTTGGCTCTGTTTCTGTGTACTGGATGTATAGTATCCCATCTCGAATGTTTCTGACAAGTTTGGGAGCGTCGGGATTCGTCCTATGAAATTTTTTGACTATGGCAGGTGCATTGACGACATTTTTAACCGGTTCCCAGGTGGCCTCCTCCACCAGGTAATTTTTCCATTTTACGAGGTATTCCAGCCTCGCTCCTCCTTTGCCGCTGATGAGCATCGTTCCGATGTGACGGTGTATAGGTATCGAACGGACTAGTCTCAGCACTAGACGTTAGAAACCTTACCCTCACTAGGATTACACATGCCTGACCCCGTCGCTTAGCATCTGCACCCATCCAAAGTCTTCCGCAAGTCTTCCGCGCTAGTTACGCGCAACTCCGCCAACTCCGCGATTATCCGCTATAGGGCAAGCGTCGCCCACGCCCAACGACCAAGTCGTCTCCCGCGTACGCCATCCAAAACCCGCGCTAGTCAGTCGTTCGCATCCGATAAAGCACCCGGTCGGCCGACCCACATAAAATTGTCAGCCGGCACAGCTTAGGTCACCGGAGAAGGGACTGCCGCCATCAATACCATATCCGCGTTAGGAAGGATCTACAGTCTACGATCCAAGGGTCACCCATATACGGACGCCACGTCAGCCCTAGCGACGCACCGACATAGCGGATCAGGCCCCTAGCGGACGAGTAAACCCATCGGCCGACGACCAACTACGGTATAGACCAGTCAGGTCCGCGGAAAATAGAGAACAGGGACGCGTCAAGCCAGATGAATCCCGGCGTTGCCGCGCGCGGCGATCAGCAACGTCTATTTCAAGTATACGACTCTATTAGCGTCCCGCGTCGGGTCGCGATACTGGTTCTCACCGCGGCGCTCCTATACCACCATCACGTTCCTCAGCTAGCCCCATTGCACGAAGACTTTCAAGACGGATTTGGATATACGGTTGCAAGGTGAAAATTTGCAGAGTCACTTCGTCATTAGTAGGGTAGAAAAACGTATATAAGCTCATGTACAACACTTAGAAGAGAATAATATAGTACACCCCAGCCTTCGAGTCTCATCCTTTCAGCTACGTCCTCCTCGTTTCGTTCGCGCCTCTGAGTCTTTGTCGTACTCCGTGTCCCGCGTTCATCGCTGTTACGCCTTGCATGACAAACGTTATTATCCGCGGAGTTGCCAGTTCCGCGCGTCGTAGCGTTGTCATCGCGCACACCGGAGTTGACGGGAATCCTTTCGCGACCTCACCCCTTCCCATTCCTCACTATTTCCAATAGCGGGGTGAACTTATCACCGCTCACTCAGCTTTCTAAAATCTCTTCAACTTCATATTCCCCTTCTTGGGATTCTTCTACCATTTGCGCGTCCTTGCGTGCTGCTGCCTTTGCTTGTTGTTTTGGAAAAGCCAGTTCCCTATATGGCTTCAATAGGACTTCATTGAAGACATTGTACACTTTCCAGGACACTGGAATTTTTAACTTATAAGATGATTCACCAACTTTGGCAAGCACTTCTAATGGTCCGACAAATTTGCCATCTAATTTCTTCGTTGCTCGAATTACTGGTAAGTTCTCCGTACTGAGATAGACCTTATCTCCGGGTTTGTATTCGTGTGCCTCCCAGCGATGGGCGTCGTAATGCTCTTTCATGACCTGCACCGCCTTTTCCAGTGCTATTTTTGCTTTAGCGTGGACATCCTCCAATTCCTTTGCTAACTGCTCAACTGCTACTGCCTTTGGTGCATATGTAGGGTCAAGACCTTTGTTAGGATGTCTTCCATAGTTCATGTAGAAAGGGGTGAAGCTGGTAGCTGAATGAACCCTGTCGTTGTGGCAAAATTGAGCCACTGATAGCCAGTCCGACCAGTTGTCTTGTCAGTTATTGACAAAGATGGTTAGGAACTCTTTTAATTCCTGGTTTACTTGCTCCGTCTGTCCATCTGTTTGAGGGTGATAAGCCATTGATCAGTTGGCTCTAATCCCCAACATCCCATATAAGTCGTTCATGAACTTTGAGGCGAATTGAGGTCCTCGATCACTGATTATTTTTCTGGGGAGTCCATGCTCCCTAAATACATTGTCTCGGAACAGTACCGCTGTTCCTTGCGAGGTGATATCCGATGTAGTGGGTATGAAGTAGGATTTTTTGGTGAATCGGTCCACAATGACCAGAACCATGTTATTCCCTTTTGACTCTGGTAACGGTCCTACAAAGTCGACCGAGATGATTTCCCATGGTTCGGAAGGAACCTCGTTTGGTCGTAAGGGCGCTGCTCGGGCAGTCCTGTCCGGTTTTGCTTTCTGGCATGTTTCGCATCCAGGAATATATCGCTCGATATCTTTACGCATGTTAGGCCACCAGAAGTTGCGTGTAAGCGACTCTAATGTTTTGGTGATTCCCGAATGTCCCCACGAGTGATGAATGGCAATGATATCCTCCCGTAATGCTGGTACTGCTGGCATGTAAACACGTCCTTGCCAGGTGACTAATCCTCTTTCTAATTTATATTCTCCTCCAGCAATTTCCAGCCCCTTGACTACTTGGGTTTCCCATTGACGATGAGGAACCTCTTTTATGTCCTTGATGATGGCATCTATTGCTCGATCATCATCAAACACTCTGACGAAAAGATGTTCCTTAAGCAGGATGACGCCTTCGTTGTCATTTTCCCCTTTATCGTGTCCCGCTCGCCGGGACAATAGGTCTGCCTTGGTGTTAGATTTGCCACTCCTGTGTTTGATTATGAAATTGTAATCCTGCAAGTCGGTTACCCATCTCACCTGACGCCTGTTAAGGTTTTGTGCTTTTCAGAAGTATGTTAGGTTCTGATGGTCTGTCAGAACCTCAATAGTTTGTTTTGCTCCCTTAAGGTAATGCGCCCATTCATAAAAGGCATGCATTACCACAAGCATTTCCTTGTCATATATTTCGTAATTTCGCTCTGCGTCGTTAAGTGATTTTGAAATAAAGGCCACCGGCTTCCATAATCCGTCCTCTCATTGCTGCAATAATATCCCTCTGATAGCAAAATCCGAAGCGTCCACTTCTACCCGAAATTGTCCTTCCTCATTTGGGATTCTTAATACTACTTCCTTGGCTATTGTTTCTTTGAGCCTTTCGAAGGCCTCATCCTGTAGCTGTGTCCACAGCCACTCTTCTTTTCCAGTAAGCCATGTCAATGGTTTTGCCAATTTTGCAAAATCCCGCACAAATCTTCTATAAAAGTTGATGAAGCCCAGGAACTGCTGGACTTCTTTTTTGCATTTCGGCTTAGGCCAGTCGGATACTGCCTGTACCTTGGCGGGATCCATCCGCACTGTGTCTTTTCCAATGATTACTCCCAGAAAATCTATTTCATTTCTGTCAAAGAAACACTTTTCCAGTTTGAGAGATAGTTTGTGCTTTTCTAATTTTTCCAAAATGCGATTGACATGTCGGGTGTGCTCCTCTTGGTTTTTTGAGAACACCAAGATATCGTCCATATAGATGACTACCCATCCTTCCGCAATTTCGATTCTGAATATATCATTCATCATAGTCTGGAAGGTCGCGGGTGAGTTAGTTAAGCCAAAGAACATAACAAGCGGTTCAAATAATCCTTGATTTGTTCTGAAGGCGGCTTTCCATTCATCTCCTTCCTTGATGCGCACGTTGTTATAGCCCCAACATATATCCATTTTTGAAAACACTTTTGCTTGTGATAGTTGATCCACAAGCTCTCCTATAAGTGGTAGGGGGTAACGGTTTTTGACCGTCATCTCGTTCAATTTCCTGTAATCCTGTACAGGCCTGAGTTTCCCATCTTTCTTTTTTTACAAAAAAGAAAGGAGACGCCATTGGCGATTTACTGGCTTGGATTCGTCTGGAATCCAGATTTTCTTTTAGGAATTCATCTAACTGTTGCTGCTCGTCTCGATTTAGGGGATAGATTTTGCAGTCCACTGGAGTAGAACCAGGTATTAATTCTATTGCATGATCCCAACGCCATCATGGTGGGAGTTTGTTGAAAGTTTCTTTTTCGAACACCTTTCGATG
Organism: Amanita molliuscula; assembly: GCA_023014405.1. Classification (NCBI taxonomy): domain Eukaryota; kingdom Fungi; phylum Basidiomycota; class Agaricomycetes; order Agaricales; family Amanitaceae; genus Amanita; species Amanita molliuscula. The sequence goes on from JAEBUP010000006.1 coordinate 313,132, forward strand.
CTTTAGGTAATGGTAAGGAACTGCCTCCTCTAATGTATGCTTCTTTTCTTTTCCTGCCTGTTCTGCTGCTATCTTTGTTGCAGTTGAGGCGAAGGCTTGTACTTGTAGCTCGGGCTCTCCGATGTGAACGGCTAGAAGATGTTCCCCTTCCTTTAAATGGTTCGACACGTCAATCTCATCCTCAGGTTCCTGTACAGAGGATGGTTTCCAGCAAGTACCAGGACACCGGTTAAACTCCAAGGATTTCTTTTTCCAATTAATGGTGGGATTATGATGTTCCAACCAGTCATGGCCCAGGAAGAGATCGGTTTTGCTAAGTCTGGCTACCGCACAGTCCATAACCTCTTCATGAGATCCTATGCGTAGTTTAAATTGAACAAAATATTCTATGCTTCCTGAACCATTGCGAGTTCCGTCTGCATTATATACCGGAATTGGGCATAGCAATTTTTTCTTGTTCATTCGATGTTTTTCTACGAACTCTTCGCTTATACATGAAGTGGTACAGCCGGAGTCCAGTAGCATGGTAATGTTGGTAGATTGATAGGTGTCTGTTGTGGTGAGCATTCCTTTTAGGTCTAGTTCCTGCTTCCCAATACCCTGTATCACTTTTTCTCTTAGGTGTACAAGGTTCCATAGGGCATCAGTTTCTGATAGTGTGTTTAACTGTTGAACTAGTTCCCCATTTACTTCTTTTATTCGCTTCTTGTCCACCCACTGTCTTAGGCATTCGATCACCATTTGTTCTGGTTGCTGCCAGATACGTCGTAACACCCAGGGGGTGGTCCATGCTTTTATCCTTTTTTCAGGTTTCACGCTCATTTCTACATTTCTTATTTGGTGTATGTTCCCACTGTATTCATAGAGTAAATCATGCATGTTAATTGCAGAGTCTACTGGTACTAATACACCGTTACAAGAAATTGAACTAGAAGCCGGTGAGACAGAGCGTTTGTCTACTGGCTGTCTCCAAAATCCGAGACCTCCTCGATTTTGGCACATCCTTCCGGGGTCGTTTCCCCATTATCTATCATTCGTACTACTCTTTTCCCTTTGTTGGTTGGTTCCTTCTTCCAACACCTTTCCACCGTGTGGCCCTTCCTTCCACAATTTCTACATTCTGGTATGGGTTTGCTTCCTCGCAGTAATGGACATTGTCGGCTGTAATGACCTTCTTTTTCACAGTTGTAACACCATGGCTTGACATCTCGTTTCTTATCTACATCCATGGCATTTGGGTCTCGACTTCCCGATGCGAATGGGGCTGGCGCTTTGTATTGATATTGCAGGCAAGGATTGGTACTTGGGGTTTGCTCTCTATACTCTTGCCGATTTTTCAGGAAGCCATATGTTTCGTTGGCCTTCCTGTAAGCTTGGGCAAGTGCAGCCACCCGCGTTTGTATCTGGACAAGAGTTGCATGGTCTGCAAGTCCCCCATATTGGATTAAGTCCCTTCCTAATGCCGGGTTGAGGTTGTTCTGGAACTGAGAGATTAAGGCTTGATCGTTCCAGTCTGTTAGCGAAGTGAGGGAGTTGAACTTTATGATGTAATCTTCGACCATCATTGTTCCTTGCTGCAATTTCAGTAGTGCCTCAATTGCTTTTTCCTTTGTTTCTGTCGACATGAAGAAGTTGTGCATTTGGTTTTTAAAATCGGCCCAGTCTGTAAACGGGAACTGATTGTTTAATGGCCTCCGCACCCATGCTCGATTATCCTCTGTTGACTCTCCCTCATTTAACTGTTGCCAGTTAAGCTGTGAACTCCATCCACTATTGTCCATTTTGTCCTGATACTCCTGGAGTGCTTCCTGAAGTGCTTTAAGTTTGACACCACTCCAGTCTGCCGCCCTATCCCCTTTTCCGCCCTTCATCTGGTAGAGACATATGGAAATTCTCCATTTTGGGTCTACTTCCCTTGCTAACATGAAGTATGTTTCCATTTGCCGCAACCATCCGTCTACCATTCGTGGGTCCCCTTGGTAATAATCGGGCATTTCTGCCTTTGTGAGGGGTCTAGGTTCTGGTCGAGAACTCCGCTGGTATTCGTTTATTATGGCTACAAGGGCTTGTCCAGCGTTGGTGATAGCCTGCTGCCTTTCCTCCTCTTGGCGGTGGATCTCATTTTCCCTTGCTGCTACTGCCACCGCAGGTTGGGTATCCGGGAGAGATTCCAACGTTTCAGAGTCCATCCAGGAGTTTCTCCATCCAAGTACAGCATGGTAGGCTTGGGTGACCATTTCTACGGTTAACCTAAAAGGCCCTGCCCCGAGTTGGTAGTGTCCCATGCCTTCTCGGTTTAGACATTCGACATGGAACCATCCTCTTGTGTTACTGTTATATTTTTCAATATGTAACATTGTTGAACAGGAGTAGGTTTTTCGGATGATGGTGGTGACATCTTCCTCTCGGAGGCTCTTGTCCCAATTGCAGATTTCTTGCAACTGCGGATAGGCTGGCCACATAAATTCGTCCCAATAGTCTTTCTTTATTAATACCAGGTAACAATATCCTGGTATGTCTGGATGTAACCCGCTGTTTGCCCATGACATTCTTGGGTAGGGATAGGGAAGCCATGATTCTTTCTCGACATTCCTTCTCCACTGATCGATCTGTTGTTTCTTATGGGCGTCATTTGCCCCTTGAGGATATTCCTCTGCCGATAGCCAGTCTGCTGTGGTGGGAACTCCACCATTCCAGTGTGCTGCATCCCCACCAGCATTGATGACCTTGGCTTTACTTTCTCCTCCAGCTAGTGCTGCTGCTGCATATGATCGTGCTGGTTGCACTACTGGTTTCTGTTCCACAACTACCGGGTATGTTCGTCCGGTTGCCTGATTTACTGCCTCCTGAACAGTCACTGTTGATCGTAAATCAACCCGTTTAATAGATGTAGTAGCGAGGGGTCGATTTTTCAATCGGCGTTTAGATTTCGACTGTCCTCCAAAGCGTATGGTCCAGGTGTAATGGGAAACTTTATGCAAGTCAACAAGTTTGTCCCATGTATATTCAATATCATCCCGTCATACAGCGGATTCCTCAATGATATGACATCGACCTGGTTGAATACTGTCTTGGATAGCGAAGACCACGGTATCATCCCGAAGCTCTGGCTCCCAGTTTACAATATCGTAGAGGGTGGGCCAGGCAGGCCAGTTGAATTTGTCATAGTATTCGGCTTTGAATAGGTACATATAACAGTACCCATTTTGTCTCCATTGATCGGGAGCGATTGGACCCTTTGCTACCGGTCCTGGTAAATATGCTTTGACGCAGGCGCGCCATCCTAATAGCCTAGCTTTATGGTCATTCCAGGTGTCTTCCCCTATTTCGGACAGGAAATGATTGAGTCTGATTGGAAGTTTCAACAATGGTTCCGTAAGCAGGCGTTCTGGTGTTGTAGGGAGGATTCGTCCTGGTGGTTTTGTTATGAGTAAGGGATCGTAACAAATCCCTTGACGTTGTTCTTCCTCTTCTCGTTCCCGCTTCCACTTGGCATAACGGGTGGCTCATATGTTGCCATTCATGGCGTGCATCCAGGCATTCCAGTCTTCGTGAGACATGGTCATGCCTTCATGAGCATACAGCTCTTCCACATGGTGAATGCATTGCAGTCGTTCAACTGCCACTCTGTACCGCATAATGGCCTTGTCTCTGTTGTTGATCAACATCAACCACTGATTGTATTTGGATGAGACTAGAGCCAGCCAGATCAGGTTGGAGGTATCACCTTCATATTGGTCCTCCAATAATTGTATGAGAGTTTGGTACTCCCGTTCGGCTTTGTGCATAGCGTGTTCAGCGCGTAATACGGCTTTTGTAGCAGCACGTTCCATCAGAAGGGCCTCCCAGGCTTCCTTCTGCTCAAGCTCTTGCTGAGCTTCTTGTTCTCTGAGTAATTTTTGCGCCTCAGCGTGTTCCCTCTTCCGCTCATCTTTGCGGTATCGCCAGTATAGTCTGACGTGGTTGTCGTATCTGCACACGATGGTGTCGCCGACAAAGGTGGGTGTCCTTGTAAGGACAGGTTTGATAGATTCGGCCCAGTCTGCCTCAAAGATCTGACCGATCTCCAAAAGTGTCACCTGGGCACGTGGGAGGATGTGCTGAAAGTAGCAATTCATTTGTGATGAGGGATGGTAGGTCGTTCCTGTAAAAAATATTTTCAATCAAGTTCAGGCCCTCCACTGACACTTGATCCGTTCGTTCGGCAGTCGAAAATCCGCACCTGTCGATGATGCCTCTTGGGAAACAAGAGGGTTGTTGTCTGCAGTGTTGTGGGTCCGCAAGCTATTGAAGTGAGAGTGCCTGGCAATTCGCCTCAATGTCCTTGTGCCAAGTTATCAACCCCAATAACAAAGTAGGGGTTGCTTGTACAGAGGGTGTGAGAGGACTTTGGTTCAGCCTTGATACACTACTCAAATCAAATGTTTCGGTCGTTCCGTGACTTTTTCTGCAATGCTAGTATACTATGCTCGGGGTGCGTCTGTGGTCTCCTGCCTATGCTCTCCCGACACACTAGTATTCTCGTCTAGCACTGTTTGGTAGACAGACCCAATGGGTGTATTGAGGACGTCTCGTTTGACGCCCGTTGACAGTATGGGTGTTGGAGTCGATGTCGCCAACGGTCCCGGGATAATCGGGTTACTACCATCAAAGAAGAAACTAGGCCTCCGATTGTCTGGAGCAACTACGAGCGACATGCTCGGTGCTTGGACAGTACAGAGGGGTAGAGAAGAAAGTCTCTAGATTATGTCAGGACTGCCCTAGACACAACCTAAGTGACTGAAGAGTGACTTGTTAAGTCAAAGACGATGCGATTGCTCAGTAGCTATGTCTAGTGACAATAGACTATCTAGAGACTTAAGAGTCTCCTACTGTAAACTATGGCCCTTATATACTGCTCCCCTGGTCTGTGCGCAGGCAGCGCACAGCTAAAGTCCCTCACTGGGGATCAATGCACAGCAGCTAACTCTGCGCCCATCTAACCATTCATGGAGAGTTCCTCCCACACCCAACTCCTGGGTTGTCCGCATGCGGCCTTGCTATTGTTCAAGCTTGTCGGCCAATTCCCATGCACACCGTACCGTTGACTTGGTACTCCTCAGTGTTCCCATGTCGCCCCTCAGGCGCCGTGCCGCTCATGATTCCTTTTATGGCGTAGGCCCATCATTGGGCCGTATCCCTGTCAGCACTCGGTCTTATCCATAGCCGATGCTGACCTAACCACCTTCCTAATAGGGACCGCAGTTCACGTAGGCCATCCTCCTAGAGTCCCGTTGTGTAGTCTTGTTCATAGACGTTTGAGCGAGGTAAAATAGATAAAAAGAAATGAAAAATATCCTTTGACTCCTCGTGACCGTGTCTTCGTTAGTGTCATTGATGTCATTACTGTAAAGTTGAAAATGAGAGGTGTGCTCATAACATCCTATGCCTGTGCGCTCTCGGCCCTGTCCGGCCCTATAGCTATTCCCACACCATATCCTGATAGTGACTCGTGACGCTGACATAATGCGCCCATAACGATAGGGGTGTCACCCTCCTTCCTAGTATACTGATGGCTCCTTGCCTGGCCATCGTCTTGTAATCTTGTGAACACTCCCATGCCTTGATGCATGCGAAGTGTTGTCCTGATCTCCTATGACAGTCTCCTGCTGTCGTATATCTTTCCATGATGGTCTCTGGCCACCAGAATAAAAATTTAAAAAGTGTCCATTAGGATCCATTCCTAACAATAACCTGATAAGTTATATCTATGATTGTATAGCAGTAGCATGAGAATGCAGGACTCATGAATAAAGGCAGGATGATTAATGTGAGAACTGGTCTGAGATGGCAGTGATGTGGAGCTGGGAGTTTTTTTAAATCAGGCACTATGTAGCTATATAGCCTATCAAGATTTACTCCTCTGCATATGGAAACTCACATCATGCTTGGATATGTCCAATGCTCACTCATTCCTAACAATAAGAGTCCACTAACTGTGGAAGCTTGTAGAGGACATGTGGAGATAGTTGATCTCCTACTAGAAAGAGGAGCACATATCAATAAAGGGTATGGAAAATACAGACATGCTCTGCATGCTGCTACCTACCATGGGCAAATTCAAGCAATCAAGTTCCTTTTGGACAGAGGAGCAGATCCCTATGTGAAATATGGAAAATACAGGAATGTCTTGCAATTTGCAGCAGCCCAAGGTAGAATGGACATGCTAAAGTATTGCTGGGCAAGGTAGATGTCAATGCACAAGGAGGAACATGTGGGAATGCCTTGCAAGCTGCATTATATGGGGGGCATGTCAAGTTTGTCAAGTTGCTTTTGGACAATGGAGCTCAAGTCAATGCCAAGGGTGGAAAATATGGTAGTGCATTGCAGGCTGCAATGTACAAGAACAATGCAAAATGTATAAAGATACTGTTGGAAAAGGGTGCATCCAATGAGTAGAGTACAAGATATTATGTAAATTAGACAATGTCAACTTAAAAGTCAAACTCTACCTCATCATCACTGTCCATATCCTTGTCTACAGACTCATCCGAATCTGAGCCATCTCCTATCCACGGACGGACATCAAACACATCCGTACCACCCTCCTCCCGAAGAATGCTGAAACTGTGAGTTAAAAACAGAGAGGGATAAAAAAGGATAGACATACTGATCGAACATGCTGATTGTCGCACTATCAGGATCGTCCGCCTCGCCCTCCATCGGGACTCCGCGCAAGGCGCGCAGATAAGTCACACGATCAGAGTCGTTATCGTCGCTCAAGACCCTTGTTTCTGTTGGCGTCCGTGCCAAGTTTTGTGTGCATGGCGACGATGACGTGGGGCTGTGCAGGATGACGTTACGTTCAATGCCAGCTGTTGCGATGTACAAAAGATAAGGATGAACGGCAGTGGCATTGACGATTGACCGGTGACCTTGAAAAAAAAAAAAAAGGGTAAGCTAACCCGTACGGAAAGCCATTGCGGAACGGAGACACCAGACAGACGGCACAATGGTCGTGAGATTTGGACAGGGACGCATTTATCGTTTTGGCGTCCTTGTGTGAAAGCTGATGCAGATGGGCCACCATTGAGTGAGCAAATCAACAAGAGCAGCAAACTCTGGCACCAATTATTCCTGGTCGTGAGCTTGATTCCCAGTTATGGGGAGAGATGATTTCTCGTTCGCCTAGAAGCTGACTTGGGGGTGGTATTTTCCATACATAGCCACGAAAATCATCAGAACCGCCAACGTATAGGTCGTCTGTTTCCAAACCTGGACCGCCAAACGTACCATGCTGATTTGAAATTTGTTGAGCGTCCCACGTCGTCTGGGTGAAACTAACCTTCATCGTACACGAGTTTGAATAAGTCCGCTCTCCTGGAGGTACAGGAGTGCCGTCTGGTAACTGGTTGCCACTGAGAATGGCAATTGGGTGCGGGTCTGATAACGTATAGATGGTTGGATAGTAATGCTATGGCCATTTTAATACTGTCCGGGCCGCTGACCTGACAGAGGTGACGCACGAGGAGGGTCACGGCCAATCTGCTTCCTACATTTCATGAATAGTCGGATGTCACACATTGGCATCGGCATACCGTTGCGGTCAAAGACTACGCTACTAGTTTCAGGGTTGCTCATGCGATTTGAAGATTGCTCGCAAAGCCTCGTGTTGTACTAAATGAATCAGCTGACGGGATGAACATGTGTTGAAAAAAAACGGCCGACTAACCTGAAGCACAACACCCTGGTGGGATCTGCGGCTGAGAGGCCCAAACGCCATCCGCTCATCACGCAGACAGACCGAACCGCGATTGTCACTTGTGACAAAGAGATGGTCGAGGTGAGGATGATAGTCGATTCCCGTCATTTCTGCACTGAGCTGCAACGTGTTCTGGGCGCGTGTTCTGGAGCGGTTCACGGAAGTTTCGCGTCCATCATGTCTTACGATAGTGCCATCTTCGCTGATAACAAAAGAATAGGGCGCATGTATATATATATAAACACCGCGCTGAAACAAAGAAGTTTACCTTGCGCTGAGAATGACTTCATCGAGCACAGGGTGACATGTGATGTCCCGCACCGAGTCCTGAGAGCCACCGTGAGCGGAGAGTAGTAGAAGCGGATTACGTAGGAATACCTCATGGAAGGTATAGCGATCGGAAGGGCGGTACGTAAGTGACGAGGGCGACGCGAGGTTACAATGGGCGAGATCGTATTTGAGGACGATGTTGTCCGTTCCGCCGCTTCCGAAGGGATGAATACACGGGACAGAGGGCAGGGGAGGACATACGAGTAAATATAGCGGTTGGATGGGGAAACGGCCATCGTGAAGACATTGCCCTAGAGGGAGGTGGTGGGATGTGTGGGAGTAAAACGGGCTGACGTACGAGGGGGCCTAGACAGGACGGGCCGGGTGCAGACGCATCGTCCTGGTGGAAAAGCCAGAGACGGAGCTGGAGGTCTATTGCGGTGAGACAAGGGGAGGCGGGGCGAGAGAACTGACCATCGCCTGCGGTTACGAGAAAACGGCCGTCATGGGAGAAAGCAAGAGCGTTTACGCAGGAGGAGTGAGCGGCGAGGCGGGGTGGAGAAGGGGAAGCCGCCTGCGAGGAGGGCGTGGATGGAGGCGGGTCTGGCGCGGCGCATGGCCCGGAGGCTGTGAGATGCGGGGTTCCCCACGCTTACTTATACGCCCCTCTCTCTCTCCCTCCCCCATGGTCGAGTACCACGACAAGGCCCTTGCTCGCCCCTACAAGTGTCCCTACGCCCTCTGCGGCAGGGCCTTCAGTCGTCTCGAGCACCAGGTATGTCTTCTCCATTCACCCCAGCGCTCCCGACAATCCAACATTTAGACTCGCCACATCCGCACGCACACTGGCGAGAAGCCCTTTCTCTGCTCCTTTCCAGGCTGCGAAAAGCGTTTCTCCCGCTCAGACGAGCTTACACGCCACTCGCGCATCCACAACAACGATCCCTCTGCTTCCTCCCACCCGAAAAAGTCCGCCGCTCGCCAACGCGCCCACTTCGCCGTCACAGACGAAGCACATGGTTCGATTCCTCTCGACTCTTCCGCCGCAGTTAGAGTGAAGAAGAAGGCAAGAAGCAGAGCCAACAGCGATGATGAGGTACGCCCCCGCATTCCTATCGGATAGCCTTCTCACTCGTTGTTCCACTAGGCAGACTCGTACGCTCGACCCACCGCAGTCGGATCGCACGATGCCCCTCATTCTCGTCGCACTTCACAGCAGAATCCCCTTCTCCAGCCCCCAAACCCCTCGGCCTTTGCTACACTATCAAACGTAGCCATAGATGAGCTGCAAGCTTTGGAGCGTGATGAGGCTATGCGTCGTGCCGAATACGAGGCAAAACATGCCGAAATCCTCCACCGCGCTGAGCTAGAAACCAGGCATAGACAGTCAAGTCTGCGGATGAGCAAAAGCGCCACCACCAGCCCCACCGCAGTGGGAAAACCACTCCCGTCTGAGATAACCGTGGAGGAAACGACTGCACAGGAATGCGGCTGGCAACCATCCGAAGACATCAAGACAAAGAGAAGGCTCAGTGGTCCCGCATGGCATATGGTGTCTGCTGGCGAGTCCAGTCACAGGCACAAGGTTGGCGGAAATGGCGCCAGCCATCATCCGCCAGCTGCTTGGCCCTATCCGTACCATCGTCGCCATCGTGGATCAGATGGCTCGCCCTCACCTCCGAGCTCAGATTCCGAATCGGCTCCATCACACGCTCTCCAATCTCACGGTAGCACGACTCATGGACATGCACACCACTCTCCACCGCAGTATTCCACTGCAGTTCGCACAACTACTTCCGAATACACTCCCTCCACGAGTCCATTCCTTGGTCCCTTACGTACCCTGAATATCCACTCCGCGGGTGTTTCTCGTGCATCATCTCCGGTTCCATTGCCTTCTCCGCATTTCAACCCCACCCCTGGCGACGTCGCAGTTGACGCACACCGACATACTCGGAGCAACCCAAGTAGTCCCTCCAATTCATATATTCAGCACTCAACGTCCTCGAAACTACACAAGCTCGGCAAACGGTCAGCGGACCTGACATCGCATTATGCATTGGTACTTCACCAACACCACAGAACTGGTCTAAACAGCGAAGGTAATAGCCCCCCATTGCCCTTGGCGGCGCAGCATCCTCACGCCACACACACCACTCCCACATCTCTTGGGTCCACAACAAGCTCACGTGCACCTTCGCCTCTTCATTTTGGAACACGGGACTTCGGCGGCCACCCCTCACCACCCCAAGTACAACCCGGGCCCAGTCACCATCACCACTTGGCCCGTTCTGTGCGGGCCGCGTTTGGTATGACTCCGATACACGCGCACTCCCACCATCCTCGCACCGCCGGCGCTACGGCACCTACTCGATCACGCTCGCCACCGCCACGCAATCCTTCGTGGCCTTCGCTCCCTACCTTGGTTTCCCAAACCGTCCCTCCCAGTGCCTCACTCGGCGGGCCCGAGTACCGGAGACGACTTGGATACGGATTCGGATTCGGATTCGGGGACGGCTTGAACCACGAATTTGCACCGCCTGCTGTCATGTCGATGCCTAGCTCGAGATCCAATTCACCCCCGATCACACTCCCCCCGATCAAGCTCCTGTCGTTACCCGGCCACCGGTCTGGCTCTGTGCCTGGTGCGAGCGGCGAGGCAGATCAGAAGAGCGACGTGGCGAGTGCCGTCAAGTCTGAAGTGGATGACATACAAATTGCCCCCGAGAGGGTTGAGCTCCCCAGTTTCAGCGAGGTTGATGCTACGGCGAGGAGAGCGCGAGAGTGGAGGTATTGAAGACGTGTGGCTGACCATCACGATAAACGATCCCGACTCCGCCTTTTCTCTCCGTTTCTGTTACCGACTCACACCAACGATAGAAAATTCTCCCTAATTCACGCTCTCCCATCTCTCAACGTCCTCAATAGAAAAATTTTCTCCCTTTTCTCCGTCATTAAATATAGAAGGTTTTGGCATATTATTTGTATACTCTCCCTCAATTTTGTTGACTATCCCGAACTCTAGACATCAGCCTGTCATTTGTCATCTCTCCTCTCCGTACGATTTACTTCATCATGCATCTCCGGGGCATCGGAACCCGGCGAGTTCCATCCTTCATTCCCTTCCGTCTTCTTAATAGACACTGATTAGAATCTGCTGCTACTTGCTCACATAAATAGAACGCTACACTCACCCCCTTTTTCTTTTGACCACAATCATACATTGATAACATTTTACAATTTCGGGGATTAGAGATAAGACTTTAATCGCGATTGTAAAATTTATTATTACTATCTCTGTTGTCGATGGCGGAAATGTTTATGTAAATGTAGCCTAGCTCGCTGTGTTCATGGCACGATAAAGGCGAGTAAAGGCGTCATGTCTATATACCGTGACACCCATGTGGCAACAGGTTTATCAGCTCCCCGACATAGCCCGTGGGGCCCCTGGTACTGGTGAGGTACCTTTTTTCGATTTTGTTTCATCTACTACTGACGCCACCGAATGAAATTTTTCCTCCGTCGGGGCACGCCCATGCTACCAGCTTCCACCAGCGCATCAGCCTTTTGACAACCTAATTTTGCTTGTGAAACTTGAACGGGATCTATTTTTCCGCACTATTTTTGTCTTTTTCTTTTTTACGTGATTGAAACGCCGACGGTAAAGTTCTTCGTTCCGCCTTGGGTCTGCGGTGAGAATGGCAATGACGACTCGCATGGCGTTTTTTTTTTTCAACTCGATTAGATTGTTGAGGCGCGGAGGCGCGTAAAATGGACGCGATTGAATATGGGGATGATAATATAAAGATGCTGGGCGCTCTCTCGCCGACATGCGTGGCCCACGGACAGCCGTCTGAGAGACCGAGACCTCGGCGGGATCGATACCTGTAGAAACGCGATACTTGGCTTTGTATTCGAAACCAATGCAGGTGTGGCGTCAGGAACGCGAAACGTTGTTACCATTTCAACCGCCGGCGTGTATCCAAAGAGAACAATGCCTCTGGGACGCAACATGCCGTTATACACGACGATGAATTGAATGGACCGCGTCGCACGTTTCTTTGAGATTTGATGGCGTTGAAAATGCAGTATAGCATCCTGCTACGACTTTATTCCGGTTGCGAGGACAGAATCAGGCTTCAGGAATAGCTTAGAATAGCTCAAGTTGAGTCTTGACTACATATTGCGTCCTGCGGTGAGGGTCGAGATAGCAAGATAGTCGCCGACCACTCAAATCGTTTCGCTTATCTTCACCAGGTAAGCGATTAGTACCTCGTGTGTTTCAACGTTTCAACCTGTTGGTCGCCAACAGAACGAGGGATTAACGTTTAACAATCATTCAAGTAGTGACTCACCAAACTGCAGTGCAACAGTGCGTAGCATTTAGGCCCGTCGGACGTTAACGCCGAATCACTGCTCGCTAAAGGGTTGTGCCAGAATTCCAGGGTGCACCCTCGAAAAATGCTCTTATCGTGGTTTGACGATAGCGTCGCAGTTTGAAAGGCAATAGAGATAACCGCTATAGGTGGACTTGAAACTAGTCTCCCGTCGTCAGACATCTAGTGTCTCTTCGATTTGATTTACGACGACACCTTGAAACTGTATTGCGTTCCCACAATCAAAACATCCATACTTCCGCCATGTCGGGCACACTCGGAATCTCACACCGGAATTAATACCACCCGGATACCATTGCACCTACTAAGGAATATATGTGGTAAGGTGAAAGATAAGTTACAAACGACCAGACCGCAGAAAATCATTGTTACCGCCGCCTGGCCCGCGTCGTCTGAAACTTGGATGTTTCTCTACGCAACCTCCTACAAAACACGTCAGCTCTTGCCCCCACGCCAGCATCACTGAAAACGACATACCGACTCGCGCGCTCTCTCTCATTTTCCCTCCTCTCCACCTCCTCTGCCGTCAGTTCTTCAAACTTGGTCCTAAACTCCTCCGCCTCCGCCCAGTCTCTCCACACACTCTTCAACATCTTTGGTCCCCTTCCATCTTTTGGCGCTCTGCCCCAGTTCAAACCCAACCCTGTCTTGTCCTTCACCACACCCCATCCACCCTTCGCCGGTTTGTCAGCACTGCCCACTCCTGCATTAGTATCATCCCCTATGCCCAAATCGCCACCAATGACGCCCCATTCTATTGCGTCTTTCTTGTGTTTCATAAGCTCCTCGTGAATCGCGTGTGCGACTAGTGGAATCGCTTCCCCAGATAGACCAAGCTCCATGCACAGCGTTCGAGCAAAACTTTCTGGCGTGAGTGAGGATAACAGATCCCATTCAATGTGATCCATTAAATGATAATTTGCTATTTGGACGTCAATCTGGGTGGTGGATAAGCCTCTGTCGTACGAAAAGATACTAGAACGTACGCTAAGAATGACCCGACACTCCTGCATCTCTTCTCCGTTTGGAGGGACTGTGTCGAGGTCTAACGCCCCATCTAGCCCTATCTCCATCGAAGCAACGCCCTCATGTTCCTCCAACTGGGCTCGAATTTGATTTGCCACCGTGTCTGCCCATGGCGAAAGTGCCAGATCCAAGTCGCTGCAGAATATCATCGCGAAATTCTCAGGTGTGATAATCGTCTCGTTGGTGTTCCAAATGAAACAATCACGTATTCTGTGCGTTTCTGTCTCAAATTCGACACGTATAGGTACGAGCGCTGTTCGCTTCTGGGCTTGTCTTTCCATAACTTCTGGAAGGCTGTTCAATCATGTTACTTTTTTTTCTTTCATTGTACATGTAGAACCTTGATGTATACTCACGGATACTCGTGTGGTGTTGGGATCGGCGGGATCGGCCGGGCTTGGATGAACCTGGACGGAGGAACCATGCCCAAGTAGCTCTGGTCAATATCTGCCTTGTCAAATTTTGGTGTCGAGGACCGTCCAGGGGTCGATGACATGCCCGCTGAAGAATTAAACACTGACATACCACCCCCCAATCTGCTCCTACTTTGCCGTATTGATGTCCTCGTCCCACCGCTCGCTACGAAATCCGAGTCGTCCGAGTCAATAGCCCCTGCGTCGGGTAGGTCGTCTCCAGAGCCTGGATCGGCGTAGTTGATAACTCTCCCTCGCGTTGCTGTGCGTGTGTTGACAGTGGTAGACGAGGACGCGATGATAGGTTGCATGAGGAGGGAGACGCCTGTGCGCAGACGGGATGCATAGGACGATTGGCAGGCTTGCGGAGTTGTTGGAAGCGGTGGCCGTGGTGGGTTCGGATGCGCTAGCGGAGGAGCAGGAACAGGTAGAGTAGGTTGCTGGTACATTGGTGCAGTATACGCCGCCGTCGTTGGTGTTCCTGAGAGATTGCTAGCTCGTCCGGCGCGGGCGCGGGTGCTTCGCGCATTGCCTGTGTAGCTTTTAGGTGGAGGGGTGGTGGTGGTTGACCATGTCTGTAAATTTTTCATGTACGCTGTTCTGAGATGTTAATGTGCCACATGCGCGGTTCTGACAATTCACCTTTGGAATGTGTCGACTGTGGCGCAGGAGAAGCATATCCGGATACGCCGGCGACTGTACTGTGCAGTTGCGCCAGATTGTTTTTGAACTGGATGTCTGTCATGTTGCTGTAGGGCTGGTATGTCGCGCCCAGAGTTGTTGCTGCCTGTCCATCTGCCATGGCTGAGGGCCGTGAACGCCTGTTAGATGAAGCACAAACGACGGGTAAGACGCGGACGTCACACTATGTCACGTACCTGTGACACGCGAATTTCATGCTCACCAGTGCTCTGCAGACATGCGTGCGCGCACGTCCTGGCATGCTGAGCCTGCGCTTGCAGCGTTACGCAAGTACCCCAACTTGCCCTAATGCCGCTATTGTTGGCCTGCTCAAGCAGGGTGAGTTATCCTGTCACATATTTAGCAAGTCTGAACGTCCTCCAAGAACGTGATGCTTACAGCAAGGAACTCAACGCTGACGGCTACAAAATTCGGGCACTCTCAAATGCTATTAAGGTCATTGAGCGGCTGGAAAAACCCATCACATCAGCCAAGGAGGCTATGAGAGTGCGCATCCATTGTCACGTTGTATCACCGAACCTCACAGATGGATAGCTAAAAGGCATAGGTGTAGGAATTGCAGACAGGATAAGCAATTTTCTAGAACTCCAGCATGTCCGTATGTATTCTTTCTATCTAGTTCACGCGTCTCCTAATGACGCGTCCTTCAGGCTGCTGATCATCCACGCACCGCCCAATCTGAAAAGCGTAGGTCTCTCATTCGGGAACAACTTACGCAGATACCAGGCATTGGGTAAGCCATTTCTTCTTCTGCCTGGCACATTGTGCTGACGCGACTGAACAGCCTTAAAAAGGTACAAGAGCTCATCGACAAAGACTGTAAAGGCGTAGCAGACTTGCGCTCTCGCAAGTTCATGCCTAGGTTGTCAAAAAAGCAGCAAGTATTCGTAAAATATTTCGAACATATGAGCAAGCCAATCACGCGGGAAGAGGCTGAGATTGTCGTAGTAGGTAGCATGGCTTCGTATCCGTATCGTGTTCATAATCATTCATCAGAAATTCATGAAAGAGAATGTGTCGTCCAAGTTTGAAATAATCGTAACCGGCGACTAGTAAGTGTGACTCGTCAGTCTCAAGTTCCAACCGGGTAACACCCAAACTTAAGTCGCCGAGGCCTCTCATCATCCCCAATCCTTAATATTCTCCTTCTTCACTCCGAACATGTCCATGTGCCTATCCCGGACCCACCACGCTCACAATACGCACAACGTCTTTCTAAGTCCTCTGCCGTTAAACAGAAGTACCTCTCTCTCAAGGAAAAACTGCCCAACCCCTTGCATGGCGATCTTGTTCCAAACTTAACCAACCGCGGGTTGATTTGCGACACAGCTATGAGCGGGGATAGGAAATGGGCAGGCGTTATACGTATACCTGAGCTTGTACAGGGTACGGACACCCTAGTATGGCGCGGCAAGCATGATAGGTTGAAGGATATCGCGTTGACCGTAGGAACATTCAAGCAAATGCATATCGTGTGAGTCTCTGACTACCTTTTTATTAAGCATGTACAAACTCCGCGTTGGCCAGTCTAGCACCACAAAAGTCACGCGCCACAACTCTTCTCTCCATGACAGGCGATGCTGAGTTTGTCCGCTACCTAAGGTATAAAGCGTTGAATCTTGGCCTCCACCTTGACGAGTTCGGACTTTGGAAATGGCACCCTGCTGAGGATGGAGAGCCGGATGGAAGTGACAACGAAGCGAAATCTGGTGGCTACTGGGAACTGCTGCAAGCCTCGTCAGAGGAGGAAATATTTTCATTGTTAGGCATGGAGCATGTCCTGCCAGAGCGCAGAAATTTCGCATATTTAAGAAGCGGAAAAGGGCGAGGAGATTAGCTTATACGTTCAAGAGGTAGCCGCCACTAATACGATCCATTGCATCGCCTTTGCTGCAGGGCTGCCATGTAATAAAATATGACAGCTCGTTTGACGTGTTGCAAGGAACTTGCTCTCGTCATCACTCGCGAGCCCTGCAGCCGAACCAACGATTGCGGCTTCCTCCTCATACTAAGTCTATCCAGCATGAAGCGGAGGCAGCTGTCACGCTCTGCATCACATATCGTGTCCTCGCTGTCCGCCTCGCCGTTCTTTGGCTCCAATCTGATATCACATTGCATCAGGTATGATATCACCGCTTACTTGACTGTTCCCATTTCCTCGTCTGAGTCACTGAGTCTCATCTCTGCACGGGCCGTTATTTTTTTCTAACAAACAGTTTGAGCACCCGTATGGGCTTGGTGCGAGATAGACTCATTTCTCACAGGCAAACCGTGTTCAGCCCTGCAAAATCTTGTAGCTATGAATGGCGCTACCCCGGTTTTGTTTGTGCAGCGAGTGCAAAGGCCTCAAGATTTTAGAATTGCTCCCGACCCAAGCCTAGAATCAGTACATCAGGAATCTTTGTCAAAATTAGCAAATTGCACATTACATCGCTCCTCTGGCACTCTCAGCTTCGTGATGTTGTTGATAATCTCGGGCAGGACGGGAACTGGCTAATCTCGGACCGAAAAGGCGATACTAATAAACACGTGCTGTACTTAGTCCTTAAATATGACGTCCAACGAGCCCAGCTGTTGACCATGGCACCGTTCTGCAAGGCAGTGAATGTACAGCCTAGTACATTGGCCTCGGACAGGGCAAATAATGGTACCTACTCGGGAGATATTGATCCCCAATGGTCGGTCGCAGCGTGAGTAAGCAAATTCACAGTGCAAGTCCATTCCAATTGACTGTGCTGCGTCCTTAGCGTACCGAACGGAGGTCAGTTTCCCGGTCTTTTGTCAAACAAAAGCCTGGATGCTAATAAGGGAGCCTGAATAGGATACGTCTTGGCGCTTCTGACTGAGGCGTGTATCCAGTACCAATCTACAACGGCCCACAAGGACCCTCTCCATGTCACAGCCCATTTCCTGCAGGCATCTTCCCCAGCACCATTTGACATCCACGTACAGGTGATCAAGTCAGGTAAAAGTTTTACAAACCTCACGGCAGAGTTGGTACAAAAGGCACGTAGACCCTCATCAAACATAAAGTAACCTACTCATCCATTATCCAGGGGATAATTCGTGTTACAACTCATATGATCTTTGGCACCAACGCACCATCTCCGAAGCAAAAAATGCGTGTTTCCATCGACCCACCCTCATCTTATGCACGGCAGATACCTCTTCACCTCCACCCATCTAAATCAACGCCTGCTCCGATACGTGACGCATTCAAATTTAATCGTTATATTAAGACAACGACCGATCCTGTTATACTAGCTCGAAATGCGGTTGACAGTCCAACGCGGACGACAAACTCAACGATCGGAGGGGGTGGATTGGAATGGGGAGGATGGTTGGAATTCGCCGATGTGAACGACAGAATTACGAATCCTTCCTTGGCATTCTTGGTGGATATTTTTCTGAATCTAGTATGTCTCTTGCCGAAGGAGATCGGGGGAGATTTGGATAAATGGTATGATATTCGCTACACCTTTGCATTGAACTGATCATGTATTAGCTGGGTCCCGACATTGGTCCTCTCTGTCGAATTCAAAAACCCTATACCTCCTGTTTCTGACGATACCCATGCTAAGCGAACGGTGGGAATTTACTCCACTGGTCGGTTTTTATGCAACCCTGATCACCGACATGATGCCTACGTAGAGGTCTGGTCAGCGCCTTCGAATATTGGCGAAGGGGTAGATTCTGGGGAATGGAGAAGTAAAGCGGTGTGTTTGGCAACAGCGACGCATATGAGTTTAGCAGTGCCCCCGGAAGTGAACCGGGCACTGGCGAAGCGAGATGCCAAGTTGTAGTTCATTGTAGAGCTACTGTTTTCCCAGTCCAATTACTTGGTGGCCATGGCTTTTTCGACACATACAACCAAGTCAGGTTCGCCTGCATTCGCTTGCGGGCCATCCACCTTTTATTTCATCTTGCTAACAGGTTTCCTCCTACCATCAATACATTCCGCACCTCCCTTCTTCACGTCAGGACTTTCGAAGCACACCTTCACCCTGCCTATCACTGACATGAACCGGCAACAGTGAACAGCCCAATCCGGCTACTCAGGCGGCTGCGACAGATCATTGGATCCAGCTGATCCTTGGCTATGCATCTCACCGAAGACACTTCTTCCTGAAAGTAGAGGATGCCGAGACGAGCGGAAATGATTGGGACGAGGTGCTGAGAAACGAGCGGATCAATCGTGCGTCGCTTTGGCATGGGTGGGACTCATCCACACTGACTCGGATTGGCTTAGGCAAGCTTCTGCCATCCCATTTACTCCATCTTATAGAAGCAATGATAAAGAAAAATGTTGCCTCGTACGAGCCCCCGAAGCAGACGCAGTCGGTAATGTTATACTGGAGAACGCCGGAAGAATGGGCTGAAGTCTTGCACAAATGGGTATGTCCGCTATATTAGACGGTATCCGATTTCACCTGCGCACACACAGGCGACGTCGACCGGGCAGCTAAACACTATTTTGACTTTCTATGATATTACGGATCCACCAGTGGAATCAGAACTGACGAATATCCCTATACCTCTACTTAAGAAAGCGATAGCCATTCTCACCAAGACAGGTAAAGCCCAGGTTATCGGGATATCCGAGGGTGAAGGTGTTCGATTTTTTGCTGGAGATAGATAGATATCGCATATATACACGGAATGATGACTGCTTTCATGGAAGACTAGTCAGAGTATGTATCTCGTCCCGCGACAGCCTGGCTGACACAATCTTGGGTTACCAGAGTTTTTTTCCATTTAACCACCGTCGCCTTGGAACTGCGAGGCGTTAGCCGCGCCCTGCTCCGACCGCACCATTATACAAGTGAAAAGTATATTCTGGCACCCGCCCTCCTATATCAGTCTGTGTTCGAGGTCCTGCAAGCCTATCTGGGGAGGCGAAACGCAATGGCATGAATTTCCTCAATCTATAGACAGATCTATTGGCCTCATTGTCATCCACCTCTACTGCCTGCGTATGAGTATGTCTTGCTGCGGTGCGACTCGGTTCGCCGTGTGGTATCTTGGCGATGGCTGCACACCGGATGTCATACACTTATTCCCATTTCCTTCAGTTCCTTAGTCCGCTGTTGACCTCCTAGTAGGCTGGAGTCACCACACACAAATCACGCAAAATGTTCGGTGCGTCCTATTATCATATATCATTGGCACTAAGTATCGAGGGGACTGCCTATCACCATACTCTCCTTTCATAGTCGGCTAATGTGTCCCTGGCGCACTGCTCCATGATTATGTACTTTAATCCGAGAATCTTCTGCTCCTTGCTTGTGTCTAAGAGTTTGAACGACGCAAACGCCTTTCCTGCACCAGGGCTGCCTATGGGAAGAGCCTTTGCAGCACCGAGCGCATGTGACGGAATCGGCTATGTCGACTAAAAATGATCCATTCAGAACCCATCATCGTGTGATCTCTGACGATGTACTCACCCCAATCTTGCATAGTATATCCTCCTGCAATACCGCCAGATCATACAGGTGTCATTCTCACAAACTAGAAATTGGAGCTTACCAGTACTGATAATAATCCTTTCTCCGGCGGCCTCTGGAACAGACAGTGATTTGACCGCTGCGAACGAGATGTCGCGGACGTCAACCCAGGCCGAGGGCTGACCTAAATAGTTGAAATCGACAACATAGTCGTAAACCATTTTTGCAGTAGCATTCATCTCGCTAGGTATTGTTGCTGCTCCAAGATAGGGCTAAAATAAGTTGTCAATGGTCAATCAAGAACTCTTGCAATGCCACTGTAGCTACTTACTCCATAAACCTAGATACGTGTTATTTATTTAGCTTCCTATAGGTGGGCGGAGATGGACGTACGTAAGGAGGAAGCATAACAACCAAATCCCAGCTAAGTCCATGTTTGTTTTCGTTATAATGCGACCATGCGGCTCGAAAATCGGTAAACATAGATTGCGTATTTTTACTGTTGACTGACCTCTTTCCGCCAGCACCGTCTCTACTTGATACAGTGTCTATTCTGGTATGCCCCCCCTTTTGTCTCATATTCTTTGATGCAGGATTCGTTCCAATCGTTCTCGTTTAGTGGGCGATTCAGATTTTGTTGTAATACAGAAACAACCGACCCCAGGAGGATCACGCGCTTCACGGAAGATCTACGCGATACATGTCATTTGTGAGGCGGAGGAGAATAAACGAGTATGTACGCCGTTTGAGCGCTGCGAAGGATTTCTAGCGTTCCTTTTACGGCAGGATCAATCACCCTCTTTGCACAACAATCATGGCATTTCGCGTACCTTTGGGATCCTTATGCCCATGAAGCACGGGGGCGGCTATGTGCAGTATCGCGTCTGTACCTTTGACGGCTTCAACGAACGCTCCCTCCTTTTATGTAGCGAAAGAGTGTGAATCAAATTTGATCGCCACTTGGTGGCACGAGTACCTACCTTAACGATGTCCTCAACGATGGCCAATTCGAACCGATCACCGTAGGATTTGAACTCGTCTCGCGGAAATGCGCCCTTAGCCTCAACGTACGGTGCCGCAAACGAAATAGCCTTGCTGGAGTAGATCCCGAACGGTATATACCCCGATGTAGCCCATTCGAGCCAGTGACAAGAACTTTATGACCAGAAGGAACAGTAGGCATGACTTGGGTTGTAAGGCGTCGATGTGGTATCGATGGCGACGCAAATCCCTTTAATAGGTGGAATGTTTGCGTGCAGATGCAAATGCGATGACTGAGCGAGCACCAGAAGACCTCAAGTCATGACTACATATGGTCAACGTCCAAAGCGTCTTACTCGCCCATTTCCCATTGACCACTGCTTATTATCATGAAAATATCCTCATTCAGCTTGGGGTCCGAGTCAACGCGAATCGCCATATAACGGGTCTCAGTTACAAATCACGAGGTATTTCAGGAACATGAAGGGTGGGCTGCTTCGCGAATACCTTAGTAATGTGTGAAGGGCTAATATTGCATACCGACGCATGTATTTGCGGTATTAATTTGGCGTGTTGAAATGTTTTCACTGATTATTCTGTTAACATACGTTGACAACCTTGTGATATTTGTATAATTGAAATCGCAAGTTATCTCTGCCATATCCGAGGTAGTGAACAGGGTGATTCTGCGGACCAGTTAATGCCCGACGTGATGATGTACCAACAAGTTATGCAAGTGCGAACCTACCCGGATGAAGGGAGCCGAATGCCGCATTCGGAAGGCATCCCAAATTTCTAATTATAGCCCGGCATATGGACCTCAACCTCGACCGGCTTGAGCGCCTAGTTCTGCATCTGCCAGTTTACACTCGCCCAACAATTCATGTAGCGGGCACAAATGGAAAAGGAAGTGTCTCTGCTTTCCTTTCGTACATCTTGTCATCCTCTCAACCACCTCTCAAGGTCGGGCGCTACAATTCCCCCCACCTGCTGGTACCCTATGATTGCATCATGATCCACAACGAGCCCATATCTGCGGAAATTTATGCTTCTGCTCGTTCCGTGATAGAAGGCGCCGATGAGAAGCATGAAACGAAGTTGACCTCTTTTGAGCTGCTCACTTTGACGGCACTCTATGTGTTTGAAGAGGCGAAAGTAGATGTCGCAGTCGTGGAAGCTGGCATGGGTGGCCGTTTGGATGCGACGAACATGATTCCTACATCAACCATTCTTGCATCTGCACTGACGTCTGTCGATCTTGATCATCAAGCAATTCTCGGGCCAACAGTGTCCCATATTGCGAGAGAAAAAGCGGCCATCGCTCGATCAGGACGACCATTCGTCGTTGGAAAGCAGAAATATGACGAAGTGTATGAAGAAACTCAAGCTGTCATCACTGAGAAGGGCGGAATCTTGCTCCCTGCTGTAGATGTGTTACGGAGGACGTGGAATCCTCAAGTGGACGGGGAGCAATGCAGCTTCTCGCTTCGCAATTTCACCGAACCCCCGCATCAGCCTATTTGCTGCCGGCTGCCGTGTTTCAATGATAGCCTAGATACTCTGCTACCTCTATATGGCGATCACCAGCTGGATAATGTTGGTGTCGCTCTTGGAGTCGTTTCTTCTCTTCTTACGCATGTACCGGCAGAGCTTGTCTCGCAACTTGACCTGCAATCAAGATTAACGCCACAAGCGATAGCGTCTGGTATATGGGCTACACGCTGGATAGGCAGGTTATCATTCCATGTCATATCGGATCCGTCATCAAATATCCATTCCGAATCTAGAAAAGCTGTTGTCCTGGTCGACGGCGCCCACAACCCGGCCTCCTCGCGTAGCCTCGGAGACTACCTTAAGCACATTGTGTCCTCTCTTTCCCCGCGTACCAAGGGCGTTTGCAGCTGACTTATATTGTTGCGCTTTCTCATTCTCCACCAAAGACACCTGTACAGACCCTATCACCATTTCTCTCCTTACCAATACCCGGCGACAATACCCCGGAAATTGTAATAAGCGTCGCTGCATTGAGGTTTTCGCCACCTCAGGGCATGCCATGGATCAAGTCTGTTCCACCATCTGAAATACAACAGGTTGTCTCGTCTTTGGTTCCGGGGGCGAAGATTTGGGTTGCAAGCGATAGCGAGAAAGTAGGAACGCAAGGGACCGAAAATGAGCACCTGATAGATGCTTTGGAATGGGCGGTTAACAGTGCTCTTGATGAGAATCTGATCGTCGTCGCGGGTAGCCTGTATCTCATTGCAGACTTTTATCGCTTGTGGGATAGGCTCGGCAATCGTGATTTATAGTGAAAGAATGTCAGTTATTGAGTGCCTTGCAGAGTGGTTGAGGAGATACATATATAAATGATGCGTTAGATATCGTACTAATTCTGATGTATGGTATTTTCGCTGGAGGAGACATCCTGCAACCAAGCAAAAGCGTTGACTTGTGATCCTCTTGACTTTAACCAACCCATTAAGTTCTGCGGCACAATCTGTGCCATGGTGGGTGTGATTTTTTTTAAAAGGAAGAATCAAACGATACGTTATTTTTATCGATCGAGCTTCTTGCAGAAGGCTTCACGAATCAAGTAACGTCTGTTGAATGCGGCGAAGATCAAATGGTAGAATTACCGCGTCCTTAAGCTGGGTGTTATAGATAACAATAAACATTTGCCTGACAGGACTTGACCGATTGCCAAAAATCGGTATGGATACATGCTATATCATTGGCCACTGTTCGAACCCTCCCTGTCCAAACCTGAAGAAACTGATGTTGCCAGAGTCAACGGCGGCAACAATTACAATCTTCCTGCCCATTTTCAAAGAAGCAAAAGGGTTTTGTTTTGAGGCCGCATTTGGGCTTCGGCTTGTTTTGAGAGAAGAACCATTTTTGGATGAATAGCGGGAACCACTTGAATCGGGGTGATAACTGGTGTTGACGGAGGCAGAAATACATTTTTGACTCCCTTTTCTTGTGTTGGGTTTACACGCTTTCGTCGTGGGACCGGAGGTGGTACCTCCGGAATATGATCAAACAAGTTTGTCAATTCGTATAAACTGGGCATGTAAGTAGTTCTCGCGCTGCCCGCGTACATTAGTGTACATAGCTTACAGTAGAATGATAGAACGTACTCGACTACGACAACTTGAAAATCAGGTTTCCCCGGTGCACTCTTCTTGAATGGCGTGTTTGGTTTATACACATTGTAGAAGATTTTGTAGGGTGTATCCGCAATATCACCCTTCGGTGAATGGGACTGACGCAAGGGTACCCTATGGCCGCACGGAATGAATCTCAAAGAGTGCAATATAGACTCTAACGGCAGAGCACTGAGCAACGCAGAACGCGTATAATGCGAAAGGACTGACTGGATTTCTGTTCGCGCTGAAACCATCCACCTAGCCTGATAGGATACCACCAGTCGCATGGACCACTTCTTGTCACAAAACGAGCAAAAAATGAGACGAACTGCCGAATACGTAAAAATATACGCTCCAAAATTGACCGCGGCACGTCAATGTCCAAAAACGGAGGCGGTACGGGATAATAAGGATCCTGGGGGCTCGGTGCGCATGACAACGTATCCTAAGCGCTTTAGGTACGTGTATACCTGCTCGAGCAAAATAATACAAGGCGAATAATAAGTGGGATCGGAACATACCTGCAGCTTTTCTACCGTCAGGCCTTCCCTTCCCATCATCTCGGCATAGACCTGTTGCACGCTCATTGGCGCGCCCGGAACAGGATCCCCATGCATCGTCGGCATTGTATTTGGTTCGGAAAGGTCGGACGAAAAGGTCTTCCAGCAGAGCATGCTGCCACGTTCGACGAGGTATATAGTCTCTTCTGGGAGGAGCTCGAGTCGTTTCTGTATTTTGTTCGAACCGTTATTACTCGCCGTACCTTGTCCAGCCTCGAAGTTTGCCCTAGGTGCTGAGTGACCAATGCTAGAAAAGTGGGTTCCACGAGCAACAGTGACGTGTGTCCTGGCGAGGTTGGGATACCATACTCCGTAACTGACGTTTTTGCTGCAATACAGTGATCAGTATGGAGCGCGAACAAACACCTACGGCACATATTCACCTAGATATCGTCCTCGTCACTCGTAAGGCATCAAACATGGCATCTCTAGCACGACCAAGAATATGTTGTTGTCGAGCAGTACCGGTGAAACTTGTCGAAGCGTCATCCTCGCCTGGAGCTCCTCGAGCACGAGGTTCAAATTCCTTTTCTCCGCGTTTAGGGATAACTGGTCTAGCTGCAGGGGGGCTGACGAAGGGTGCTCAAAGGTGAAGAAATTGGACGAGCGAGAAACCGGATACGAACAAAATCGTTGTCCAATCTAACCCGCCATCCTCATTCTCATCGTCTGGTCCCTCACCACCTGGCCCCAAATCATTGCTTTCTGACTCGACGGTGGGCAACTGAGTTTCCATCGGAGCAGCTCACTTGGTACAAGTAACAACTTTGCGCTGCAGAGCTTATCGTATTCTGCCCTTTCCCTGAATGCTCTCTGTCCTCGTGTTGGATCACACCAACTTATTTGTGGAAGAGAGTAAGTCGTCAACTCTTACTGAGGTGTGACATGTGACGAGCAAGCCACAGAACTGATAAGCGAGCTACTACTGACTGACAAGTGAGCCACTGTACAGTTGCCGCATCAAAAGCAACAAACGGAGAAATATACTAAAAAGATAAAAGGCGCAGCGCGCCATCAATCAGACCAGGTGTGATTGTCAGATCCACAGTATGTCATTGCCTCTTGAATCCGAACCACCACCTTCCCGTTTGAGTGAGAGTTCTCATGGCCCCCCCAGGTCATCGAGATCGTATCACTTCCCTCTCGCAGCGTTCGGATGGTTTGGATGCGGCTTCTCGTGCTCGGATGGCTGAGAGTTTACTCGGTGCGGCCAGAAGTCTGGTGGCTAGGGGGCAGTCTGTGCCCCTGGTGCTGCTGGATGAATTGGCTCGTCGGGGGTCTCCTGGCCAGAAGACGCGGAAGCTTCATCCTCGGGACTCTCAGATGCGTACACCGACCCATCGCTCTCCCCGGAGATCTCTCGTGAAGAGGCCTCCCTGCTTGGCTTGCCCTATGAGGAGGACTCGCCAGGCTATGATTACGGCGACGACTCAGATGTTGACCCAAATGAGTTGGCAACAAACTGCTACATGGCACTAGAATATGTC
Source organism: Amanita molliuscula (assembly GCA_023014405.1). Taxonomy (NCBI): domain Eukaryota; kingdom Fungi; phylum Basidiomycota; class Agaricomycetes; order Agaricales; family Amanitaceae; genus Amanita; species Amanita molliuscula. Next base: position 339,296 of record JAEBUP010000006.1, read on the forward strand.
CAAAAGACCCTCCACCGGGCAGAATCCACCCCCCTCTCAGGGATGCTTCAACTGTGGTTGTTGTGGGCCTTACTGCAGGCCCACTTTGCCCCCCCTGCCACTGTTCCTCCCTCCCCTTCGACTCCTAGGGCTACAGGAGTCCCCTCTGTGGTGCTTCCAGTCTCCACACTGCTACAGCAGATGATGATGGGGGACTATGCCCCCCTCCCACCTGCCACCCCGATGACCCCAGGTGGTCTCATGGTCCCCCCCAGTCACTCCCTATCACCTCAGATCTCTGCACTGTCCATGTTTCCACCTGGCTACCCCACGGCCTGCACACATACCATTCACTCCTGGAAGAACTAGGACTCTGGGACCCTCTTACACCACTGTTGCTGCCAAGCCTTTGCCTGCACAACCTGCAGCCCCCCCAGCAATTCCCCTGCATTCAAAGCCTGTCACCTCTACCACGACAAAGCGAGTAAAATCCTGCCTCACACAAGGTATGAAAACTAACAAGGTGGTTCTATGTCCCGCTGGGGATGTCGCCTCCCAAAGACCTCTGGCCCTGTCTGTTTTGGCCGCCACCTCCCTCGAGAACAACCAAATCGTCTCGGCCTCCTGGACCTTACGTGGGGACTTTGAAACAATTCTCCAGAAGCCCCCCTCCATGTCAGACATTGACAGGATTACCGTTGCTATGCGAACCGCCACCTCTGGGGAAGTCGTCCATCTGGGCCGCCCCACCACATCAGCTATCAAGTTCCTCCACGTTCCAACCTCCCACCCAGATGGAACAGGGTTCACAAACACAGATGTACAAGCCTGCATCGCCACTCACCTGAAGTGGGCCAATGTCGTATTCTTCAAGCCTCTGGCTTTCATCTTCCCCAAGCAAGTGGGATGTGTCGTCCCCCTCTCTGGCACTGTCAAGTGCAAAATCTTTGATGACCATGCAGGTTCCCGAGCCTGCTGCCTCCTCCAAACTGACGTCCCCTTCATTGGAACACCCTGTCGCGCACAACTGTGGACAACAGACAAGCCCACCCCTCAATGTGGGGTATGCCTCAGATGGGGGCACACCTCTCACTGGTGTGTCTCCCGGCTTCCTTGGTGCGCATTCTGCACCAGTAACCACCCCTCCTCGGCTCACAGCACCACCACCGCCGAAAGTGACTCCCCGCTCGCTCTGAAATGTCTAAACTGTGATGGCACTCATTCTGCCATATCCTGATCCTGCCCATTCTATGGGGCCTGCTTTACACCAAAGCTGCTGGCTGCCCTTGAAGCCCAGCACCTTGAACGCATCAAAGCACATTGACTTGTTAGGTCTCGCCAGCATGCCAATGCACACCTTACCTGTTGGCCGCCCAATCCTGTAGAGGCCTCGTAAAGGCCCCCACTAGTTGTCCGCAATATGGGTGCAGGTCTAGATCCTGCCATTGTATGTAAATAAGTTCCGATGGTCAAGAGTATGTCATCCGTGGTTGTCACGTTGCGGCTTGTGCGATGAAGCCAAGAGCGCCAAGCCCTGAGTTCATTATCTTACCCGCAAATAAACTGCGCCCATTGCAGCCACGACAAGCTCTTGAGCACTTCAACAGCGGCCTCGAGTCCTCTCGGGCATGCTTGGGTGGAATTAGATTCCGTAGGGGGTAAGATGCCATTGAGGGAGTGCAGTATCGACCGGGGTTGTGTGTTTATATAATAACGTGGGCTACTTCGGAACGCTACGGATGTCAAAATACGTTGGGCTTGATCGTAGGAAAGAAGTGCCCACATATGGCCGTCTAAACTCCGCTGAGATGGTAGCTAACAAACAACTAGTGCTTGACTATTTTGCTCCGTCGATTCTTTTTCTTTGTCCCGCCAACATCATCCTCCCCGTCTGCTTTTCGCTTCTGTCCCGTTACCTTCACACTTAAAATATCTCCGTTTGGCCCATGCTCCACATGACTCTTAGCAGCACTCCAATCAAGTGCCCTGTCATCAATAGCAAATCTGTGTTGAAATACAAATGTCAGAGGAACAACCATACGCTGAGAATCAAAGAAAGTAACCAACTTGTTTAGATCAAGGGCGTCTATCATCGCAGCGTTGCTTTTCCCGGAGAGCTCTAGTCTCTTCGTCACCCGCCTCGTCCAGTTCGTCTTCCATGGCTTGAGCAACGCCCTTCCACTCTTCACGTTACCCAGGTCCATCCAGATGTGCCTCAGCCAACTCTTGTCGCCTTCGCATTGCTCGGACCTGGTAATTGTGCACTGATTGCAGTCCTTTTGGACGTCAATCAAACGTTTGGTAATTTTTGCTATGACTTTGATAAACATCGCCAAAACCTGTGAGACTGGCAGTTGTAGCTCTTTTCCACTTCTACTGCTTTACGTTGAAGGCTGAGAGCTAATAGAATCGAACTTTGAACCACGCTCAACTTGACATCCGCTCCTAATCTTTCTTGGAAATATATTGAAGCAATGGTAGGTAGAAGATCAAGGATCACATGGTAATCCAGCATGTTGTTGGCGTAGGATTCTAGTCGTTTGAGATCGAACGGACTGAAATGAATAGCCAATTCCGCGGTTCCAAGCTCTGCCAATTAATAATTTAATTCGACTCAGGAACCGATAGGCTAACCTTGGATCTTGTCACCGTCCGACTTCGTCCCAGTAGGCCTCCAAGATACTTAACGCTTCGCGGAATTTATACGACAATAGAGTCAGGAAGCGTCGTCTGGGGTTTTTGTGGGATATCAGCATCATCCCGCGGATGTCAATACTTCATACCTTTCGCAAATTCTGCGAGCCATTCCAATCCACCCTTTGCCGAGCTGCTGAGACCACGCACCATCACACACGTATGCTCACCTGTCAATTCACTGGCAGTCTGCCGCATATAGAGCGGAACATACCCCATCCGCTTCCAGAACCTGTACGCGTATCAGCATTGCGTTCAACGGAGATGATGAAACGTTATAGAAGAGTAAATATAGAACAGCATGCACCTTAGAAGCTGTGGAGTAAGACCGTATGATCGCCCAAGTAGTCGAGGGCTTCTGGTTTCCTTTCAGAAAGGCGTTGCAACATAAGGAGGTATGGCGAATGCAGATCGCACCATCGGGAGATCATTCAGAAGATCAATTGACTGCATTGATATTGTCAAGGGTTGGGTTTATAATTATCCAGGGGAGAGTTCGGGGCCAATTAATGTCAGAGCAAATTTACACCTGGTGCGCAGCATGCACTCGCGGGATCCTATGGTTGCCGTGTCTGGATAAGTTTTCTCCGCTATACTCGATTGAAACGAGTTTAGCGCTTGGAGAGCTCGAGATCTGTATCCCATCTGTGCAATTCAATCCCATCGACTCAATTGGATGAGCTGCATGCTTACGTTCGCATAATCCGGATGACAAGCAATCCGCACGATTCTCGCACCGGAGAAGCGTCCCGAACTTCGCCTCCTGAAACTGTTGGCTGATGAGCCAGGGAATCATATCGCCTCCTGCTCTCATCCCTCTCCCAAGTCCTTCAAGGATCGCCTGTTTGCTAATGCAACCCTCCAATGCGACTTGAAGAACGACAAGTGGCTCAGGAAGTTGACTCTCGTTATCCTTGAGCGGCGGGAGGAGAACAAATAAATGATGCGCTGGTGCGTCGGACATGAGTTGTAAATCGTTGAGCTGGTTTTTTAATAGTGAGACGCGACAGAGTGTGCATCATCCGTTGGAGGAAGAGCTCTGAGGCGGGATTGAAACTGAAAAGTGTATCTCTACTGACATAGTAAAGCTCACATTGAGATGGATGTGGGCAGCCCTGCGACCCAAGGACCTTGGGCACAACCGTTGCGTCCATGCATAGTAGGCTATTCAGCCATTTTTCAATTTGGTCACCAGGTAGAGTACCGGATAGGTGTTTCAAGCTTGATCTCGCGTAGCGTGCGCGCTTTAGGAGGGGCCCTGTGAGCAGGCTTTTTAGAAGAGGTGCCTCGTCGTGGCCGACGTGCTGGCGTCGTCTGTCCTTGTAGATGATGATGATGTATCCTTGGAAAGGGAAGGTCGAGTGGATTCGCGGAGTTGTTGAATGAGCTTAAGGGAGAGAGAGCGGCCAGGTGCCTTCATAACCAGTGGACAGTAGATGCCAGGAAGACGAGGAACGGTCCCATGAGATGGCGAACAAGAGGGAGTGGAATGGCTGCCGCCTCATCAATGATAACGAGTTCAGCTTGGCTCAACACATGGGCAGTCTTCTGGTTGAATGTAGCTATGACTGCCATGTCAAAAGGGATCAGAAAGGTAGAAGCACAGAATGAACCTGGATCGTCTGCCTGTGGTCCCGAAATAGATTGATTCTGACAATGGCTTTGTTAAAATCTGGATTTGTACTTTGAACAATGTCGTAATCGAGGTGCTTCCTCGTATCCCTAATGCATCCAAGCCTTCGAACACAAAGTCGAATAGCGTTTTCAAGTTCTCTGGACCTGGGGCTCGTGACAAATAATATCCATGCGCAAGCGCAGCTGCAATGGCCAAACCTAGAGAAGCACTCTTTCCTCGTCCTCTTGCAGCAGTCAAAGTTACAGTTGAGGATAAAGTCTTCTCCAGCAATCGCATCTATGAACGTAAGGATAGCTTGGGCCTGGTCGAGCGATTTGGAGAGTTTGATCAAATCACCGGCAGGCTTGGTATCCGATTAGTGAGGATCTGAGTTCCTTCAGCTCGTCTGCTAGCCCTTTTCTCTTGAGCCGACTGGCCTGAAGAGTCATCGAGTGGTTTGATGTCTTTTCCTCGAGATATAGGGAGAACATTCAGCTCGTCGTCCAAGATGAGACAATCCGTACAGGCTCCAAGAGATAGAATGAATCGTTCATTAAAACGGGCAATGACAGAGTCATGGGAGGAGGTACGATAACGAGCATGGACTTCCTATGCTTACATTACGCGTAAATCAACACAGAGGCATTCAGGACGCACCATAGTCATTGTATACAGCTGCTTTAGAGACGTCATTGTTTTTAGCAGCAACACGACCAAGCCTCCACCTTCCACAGTCTCTATCGTCCTCGCGAGTATATTTGGCGTGATGGCTTCAAAGTCCTGAAGGACGCACATGCCGTACGTATGTCATGCGACTCCGTGTAATACCTAATGCCTGTTTTTCAAGAACAGCTTATAGAAGGAAAAAATATAAACGTACGTATACCGTATATCCGTAACAGTGACAAATATTTCGAAAGGGTTTTGCTCATTCGGTTCGCGTATACCGCGTTTTATCTCTTTTTTGATCTTTTCCTCTCGCTTTTTCCGATGTCTATCAGCATCGTTTGGCTCCGGCGAACGTTACATTGTGACTGACGTTGTGAACCCCAGATCCTTCTTAAACACCATAACACAGAAGGCCGAGCCGATACTCTGGCTTGAGAAAGCAGGAAATGTAAGTTTACAATCTGTGGAACTTCTCGGCGTTTGCTACACGCATTGGTCAAATGGTCAACGTGCCTGATCTCTTCCTTTGTCGCCGACAAGAACAATGAAAGAGCGGTGATTTTTCTTGACATTGTTGTTAATGAGGATTGGAATGCGTGGATCTAGCTGTTTACGCATTCCCTGGATGTTCGCGACGTGGGCAAGCAAAGCAGCATTACGTAATTGAAAGTTATGTCTTCAAATTTTACATTCACACTCCTGTAGGCCGTAGCATCTCGAAAATCAGATAGTTCACGCAGGTTGCGATGGTATCTAAGTTATTATTGACCCAGCGCCCGCACTTGGGGTTGCTGGCTGCGGCGTTTCCGACATCGGAACTCCGAGTAGTAGGGGAGGTGCAACTGGAAACCTTCCTTCGTAATGTTTGCCAATCCTCTGTTTTCCCTTCGATCCTCTTTTGAACTTTCCCAGCTCCCAGTGCATAGTCGACTGTCCTGCGACCCTGCCCGATAGTGACTGCCGCGGCCCGGAACTCCCGGAAATCGCGCCCACTGACACGCAGTGATATAAGATTTACGGCACCTTTGACAATGCAAGCGTCATCTGCCAGCCCAAAATTAATGTCCAACGGGATACGCTCTTCTACTGGGCACTCCTATGGTCGCGTCCCCGAAGCTTTTTCAGCACGCATTCATCTTAGTCGCAATGGTCAAAAACATGTTAAGGAACACCTGGCTGCCACGTGGCTCAAGATCCCTCTAGATCTCTTGTCAGTCCAAATACCCTTGAACCACGGCTGCAATGTGGATATTAGGTGATCATCAGCTGCTATTCTGGGTTTCGTGCGCCCTTGAACCAGATAATATGTATATCTATGAGCGCTGTGTGATATGTACCTTCGTTGTTAGTACCGCATTCCCCACATCTATGAGCGTGCCCTCTGACGATGCTCAATTATTACAAAGTCTTATCGATGCCCTACAGGCAACGAGGATGGCGAACTATGGTCTTGGTAAGTTCTATGCCCTCTGATATCGCCGATCGTCAATATATTCCTTCAGTGTCTGCCTGGGCTTTCTTGCTTTACGACGTGGCTTTGACCTCGAACCGTGAAGTTAGTTTGGATGTCGTTACATAGCAGATTTGACGCTGACAACGTTCTGTAGATCAAATACATATGGAGGTAAACCTACCCTGATACAGCTAGTGTACACTAAAACCTAGCTGCAATAGAGGGAAAATGGTCGTTCCCCAAGGTTGCCTATATACTGATGCGCCATTACTGGGGTCGCGTATCTTGGGTATGTGAACGCAATCATTCCTCTGACACATTGCTGATCGCGGATGTTCTATGAAGAGCATTTTTTCTTCGTGCGTAGATAACTTCCTGGCACAAATCAGGGGATAAAAAGGATGTAATAGTTTCAGCATCAGTGACAAACTCAGTCGAGGTGAGGTGTCTGCCTTCTTCCGCAATTTTGATGCGACTCCCAGATAGACGTGAGTGTGTTTCATTACCCCGAAGTATCAGGCTGAATCTTCGGGAAGCTGTCGACATTATTATAGATTTTTAGCTCTGTACGTGCATAAACACTAGGAATAGCTAAGTTGACCGCGGTTCTCTAGGGGGGGGCCCAATCATCTTTACGACAGTTGCAAACACAATTCTGTTGATGCGCGTACATGCCCTTTATAATAGAAATCGCAACAGTATGTGATCTGGCCTTTCTTCTCGCGATTGAAATCTGAAAGTGCATTATAAAAGTGCTGATATTCCTCATTGCGATAACAGCAGGTGCGCTTCAAATGATTCGACAGACTTTATTTAGTCCTGAAACCGAATCATGCCAGGGCAATTCTCGGTTCGTATTCATGCTATCCTAGCATCTAATTTCCGAGTCGCAAGGAGCAGACAGATTTGTACGCAGCGATCCGAATTTCCGCGTACGATAGCACAAGAGCGATCTCTCCACCATTCAATCTGCCCTGGCCTGGATGCCTTGTTTCCTCCTCGGACAGCGGATTTACACTAGTCTCCTGGTGAGTTCAATCCACAGCATGCGTCAATTTATACATGATGGACAATATGGAAGGATCCCTATGCTCGTCGTAGCAAGTAGGTTGTATTTACCTTCGATACATTGAGCTGACTGCGATTGACAATTAAGCAATCTTCTTCCTCTTGACCCTACTGAACTTCACCCGGATCGTATGTCAAAGGAGAAGGTTAGGGACCCGTGGGAAATTGGTGAAATTATGGCGTGTCTCGCCGCTGCTTAGTGTCCTCGTCAGGGATGGCACTTTGTTCTACTTCATGTAAGATTACCTCTTCCCGCAGCGCCTTCTTAGCTGACGCGAGGTTAGCCTTTTGGGTTAGTATCGTTTTGTCTCGGTCGTGGCTTCACAGCTAAGTGTGTTAGTGACCTTAATCGTGGCCATGATTCTTTCCGCTTTTGTACAGGGACCATCTGCGCTGTCCTCTTCTGCGTAGGTTACAAGCTGGAGCAATCTAAATACTAGTACTGATATTTTCAATTAGGTGGTTAGTTGCCGTGTATTCATCAGCAGTATGTTGATCTCAAGGCTCAGCGTGCCTCAATTGAAACCTGATCCCGATATCAGACAGCAAGACTCATGCTCAACCTCCGCGAATTTTCAGACAGATCGGGAATGCTTGTAACATGGGAACAAACCTTCTCAATACAGATTCAACTGGGAACGACGGAAGAACAGAGCGATCAGGTCGGGGAAACGCATATAGAACTATCCGAAATAATGCCAGCGAACATGCATGCTACATAATATCTGCCCCAGAGCGCGCTGTGTACTTACACTATAGTTCAATGAATTTTGTCTGGAGATATATATGTAAGTCTTGCTCACTGAAGACCATTATTAATTCGCCGAACCGTAAGTTGAACCAGGACAGGTATGACATCGGTTCATCGACGGACGGCACAGGCCAACAACAGAACGAACTTACATTGTACGTAGTAGCAAGTCCGTCCCATGTTGGGATAATGTCACGCGGGCATGAACATTTGCAGGAATTGCAATCGGGAACAGAAATATATTGGCTCTATCACGGTTACATGTTTCAAAGTGTTGATCTACTGTTCGCAGGTCATTCAGTGCGCATGGTACACTCAATCTGCGCATTGAAGTTTCACGCTACGTTTCATCTCAGGAAGCCGCTATTACCCGGCAGATAAGACCTATCTATACTACGCAGTCATCCGTGATAACCTTTGATTCACGGATGCTATTACATGAATAGATCATTCATGTTGGGTCGGTCCAAAGGGACTGTATCGGAACTATTCGGTTTGTTAGTTTGTCTATCATCTGCGTGGTAAACTCGAGTAATCATCCGTTACAACCCCCCCCCTCCCGCCAATGAGTATGGCCTCCGTTCAAGCTGGAAACGGTTTCACGCAAGAGTACATCGAAACTTTTCGGTGGATTCACGACACAAATTATATGATAAGGTAAGGTGTTAGATTTGTGTGTACTATCTCCTACTGAAGATTAGTCGCTGCATGCACTGTTCTATGTCATGATGTGATCTCTAATTTGGAGGACGAGGTATTTCTCATCGGACTTGCATGTGATTCTCGTGCTGATCCAAGTTATAGGTAAAATATATCTGGAGGTAATTAACTTTGCACGCTGTCCTGGACCAATAAAGCCATTTGTAGTGACGTAGGGATAAATGGTCTGTCGTGAAATCGGCATACCTATTTGTTCGATACTGTGGCATCAGTCTTCCTTGCGTGAGTTGGAACTTGTTGTAGCAGCATGATCAACTGATCGCTGCTATAGGTCCATGTTCGCCAGTAAGCTTCCTTGCTCGGAAACAGTATTCATGTTTCATGAGATTGCCACAGGTCCCACGAGCTCGAAGGCCTTGAATGAGGTGAGTTGATAAGATCAGGACTGCGTTAGCTGTCCAACTTTTTTCCAGACGTGAATTCTACTTCAATGGATCAAATTCTCGGATTTTGATGGTTTGCACAGGTGCTATCACCACTACTTCACATAGGGTTAACACGTACGTGGGTCCAAAGTAATATGCTTCTCGAATGACTTTGCCCAGAGGTGGACCTGTCATTTTTGCAACCGTTTCGAATGTGATCGTCGTTTTCCGGATTTATGCTCTTTACGACAAAAATATGAAAGGTGACAAACATTGGGCAACTGATCTTGAGAAATGCCGACGCCCTTGACGCAGTTCTATCACTCCTCTCGTCGATGTTAGGCGGTGAGCAATGATCCAAGATATCGAAGACTGTTGATCTAGAGCCGTGAGGGCTCCTCTAGTCCAGCTTCCTAGTTAGTTCCCTGACGACATCGATAATCTGTACTGAGACCTAAACAGGTCGGATTCTACATGTTTGTTCGGTTTGCACAAATCAACCTGTCATCCGACATAGAAATTCCAAGCCTCAGCAAGTATTCATGGCCAGAATGCCTTGCATTGGAAGCAAGGTTTGATCTGGCACATGTAATTGGCGCTCAGTGAGTCAAATCGTCACACTGCACCTGCGCGAGTACTTATCCAGCAATATCAGAGCCGTCCTTTCGATCATAGCAAGTGCGGTATTGTTCGCTGACCTAACATCAAATACCAATCGACAGTTCTAGCCATTTTCTTTCTTTTGACGCTCGGGAATCTGATTAGCAGACTCAGACCAGATCGACTGCAACTCAGACAGGTCTCGCCGTTTCTCCGTGCCTTCATTCGCGATTCAGCTTGGTTTTATTTTTCGTCAGTTTTTCTTCTTTTTGAAAACTCCTCTTTTTGACTTGTGTGAACTACATACAGTCACATCGGTCAGTTCTAAATGGCGATGCATCAATTAAAAAATTGACATGACATTCGCCAGTAACGCTGCTTGATTGCGTTGATATTGCGTGTCATGATCAAGAATCTGTTATCATTGTCGGCTATCATGTAAACTAGCAGTTATTCTCAATGCCCTCGGTACCGTTGCTGACGTGCGACACAGATTGATCATACTGATCTACTCTTACACGGCATAGCTATACGCTTCGTACATACTTATAAGTACTGATGGGTTTGTTTGACAGACACCCAGACTTGTTTTAAATACGCGTGTCCTTGCTGCACACCACCAGAGCAATACTCTCACAGTGGGTGAAACTTCGGCTACGGGAAATGACTAAATGAGAGAGGTGATTTGCCAATCGAGCTGCGTACTACTCCAGTGACTTTTGATGGGCGATGAGGGGGATCACGAATAATATTGCGACTTGTCCAGCGACATCAGCCGAACGATAGGAAATTTCAAGGATAGACCCCGCCGTTGAAGCGGTACGATGGCCTGTTTTGCACGCCTATGGAGAATTGGGTATGGTAGTCTAGCACCCCAGCGTCAGGTACCTTTTGCAATGGTAAATTCTAATGTGACTGTGATAAGAGACACCGAAAGCAACGAGGGTCGTGGGGGAAACTGGCAGTACTGCCACTGTTGCTTTTTTTCGTGGCGGTCTACGCCTTTTGTACTATGCATGACGACATCAAAGTAGTGAATATTATAACTTGGGTACAAGTTCCATTAGAAAACAATTATTTTAGTTACATTATATGATGTGAATTCGCCAATGATTCATGATGTCTGCAACCCTTACCGTGACGGGAGGGATATTTTCAGTTTTAGTGGCTGTCATCAGCCATCATCACTAATCAGGGTGAATATGACTTAGTCAGTGCTCTGCATTGCTGGTCATCATTCATTCATTTTTTTTTTTTTTTTCCGAATAGAAATATACTATTAAGAAACCTGTAGCTACTAGCTACGTAAACTGCCGAACAGAGATTCTGTCGGAAATACTATGTAAGGAAAACATGAGAAACAAACACATATCGTAAGAAAAGGAAAACTATCTGCCAGCTATACACTGCAACGGTCATTGGTCATCATTCTTTCAACACATAGCTGTCCCACTCCACAGCATATATGTTACCTCTCCTAAACTGAGTCATTGGAAACTACTCTCACAGATTAGAAGCCTTACTATACTAATCATGAATCCATGGACACTTGAGATAAAACTAGCAAGGTAGCTCTGCTTTGTTACAATATTCTGGCATTTATTCAAAGAGGTCCTTGTAGATCTCTCATATACTTAAGTCTTGATGAGCAAACTGTTCAATCTAGATTTGAACAAGCTGGTCCAATTGCTTGTATTTGCTTGAGCACTGTCAAGAGCAATGTTCAGCAATTCTTATTGGAACAGAAATCTGTCATAGAATGATCTGATCGTGCCTCCATATTTCATTGGCTAGTGAATGAAGGTACAGCAATAGGAATGGATGACATCTTGCACAAAGTTTGCCTTATATGCCATGCTACTAGCAGCTTGCAGAAAAACTACCAGCAGTTCATTATTGAGCCCATATCCTTGCATATTTACCACATCCTTCGGGAGAAGCTCATCAAGTGGGATATTAAGGATCTCATCAACATGATTAACTGCCTTCGCTGACTTCCCGAGGCTGCTGCTATGTTTCATCAAATTGGACAAAAACCATTAAAATAGGTGTGTTCATGCATGATCACACATGATCCACTCACACTCATGCATGATCACGCATGATCCACTCACACTCATGCATGATCACACATGATCCACTCACACTCATGCATGATCACGCATGAATTCATGCATGACTCATTTTGCATCCAAACACTCTGAGTGATCATGTGTGATCACTCATTTTTGCTCATTAAACAGCCAGAAACAACAATGCATGAACAGACTTTAGTTGATTGGAAGTGCGGCAAGTTGAAGATCCTTAATCACATGTAAAGCCACAGCTCCATGCATGTCATAGGCATTCTGCTGATAATAATGATAACAGTTGGCTGAGTGTGGATCCAGTTGTATGTTGATGGGCTATACGAGCATGCAATGAATATATTAAATGATGTTTCCTGATGCCATCCTTATTATTGTAAAATTGTAAGGCACACACCTATTTTCGATGAAACATACACATGATGAATAGTGTGACCAAGATACTGTGCAATGACATATTTTTGGACTGCCTTTTCGACAATGGGAGATAGCACTTACACTGTAGATAATAAGCCAATGTTGGTACCATGGCCTAAAAAGAAACGGGGTGGCTTTAAATATATGAAAGATGAACATATCCTATGTGGCTGAGTCACATCCACTCCTTCCTTCCCAAATATGATCCCTAATGGGCCTTGTTTTGTTGGAGGCCGGCTGAGTGAGCAGAGGGCGGTGGTGATGAGATGGGCCTTGTTGGAGGCCAGCTGAACGAGCAGAGGGCAGTTGGTGACGAGATGAGCCTCATTGGAGGCAGGTTGGGTGAGCAGAGGGCTGCAGTGACGAGGCGAGTGGCTCATGGTGTGTGGGTATTGGCCAGAGGGCAGCAGTTTGTTGTTTGCCTCTCTCTACCGTATTTCCCGCATCCTGCTCATCTAGCATGCTCGAATACAACCCACACATTTTTACCTTCAGAACGAGCAAATGGTGGGGGCTACCACGGTGGGAAAAGGGTGATGCCATGGGCTTGACTCATTGGGCATTGAAAGCACACATGAACGAGATATGGGCAGCCATCGATCACAGGCAGGTGGTTGACTGGGTGATAATGTAAGAGTATTAGATGATCGTTCACCAGGTTTAATGGGATCCTCTGTTCCTAACACAGGGGGAGAGCCCATTTGTCAAAGTTGGAATGAAAAATGCACTGGACGGTGAGTGGCTACCATGGCGGCCTAGTGCAGTATACATTTCATCTCATTCTGGAGACATGGGAGGTGTATGGGTGGTCAACCGGATGCTGCAAGCCACTCGACATAGATACGCGTTGCTACAAATTGACAAGGGACCAGCATGGAGTGTAAATGCTTTCGAGGGGCTACTCTGAAAACATTGCATATCTGAAGGATTTGATGGTTTCTTTATTAATATTGTACTAGACGACATATCAAGCCAAATGTTAATTTTTGTAAGGGGCAGAGAGATGTACAGCCACTCTTGGCTATTGTACTCCCCTATGCATCATATGCATTTGCTTATATCACAGTCTTGTATGTCTGAATATGATTGTTTATGCACCTAATGCATATCACCACATAGATCATATCATTAGTTATATTTATAGGCTCCTGTTGATCGTTGCACTGCCAACCATTATTAATAGAATGAGTTTTTGGGTAGTCAATGACCTCATTCCCATCAATAAGTTGGCCATTTAATATTGTTGTATGCTGAGAGACATAGTGAGCTGGTGAAACCCTAAAATCCTATCTATCATTAATAGATTGAGTTATTTGTGTCATCACTGGCCTCATTCCCATCAACAAGTTGGTCATTTGTTCGATATTGTTGTATGATTTCATTTGTCGGTGTTGCTGACTCGTAGTTGTCTGTTTATTGAAATGGAGTTATCAAGGCCTACATCATTACAACTGCCACTGGACCCGAGAGTTCCATTCAGGCAACCCATGGAACCCGCACCCATTAAATGGGTCACAACATACAGATACCATATGGACCCGTCAATCTTGGACCAATGATAAGGCATTCATCTTCAGCAGACCATATTCATCCTCGTACCTTACAGATTAGGCCCTCGCTGATACTTGTGATCATCCTGTATATGTCATGCATCATGTACACTTTTTGTGTTCACTGTTTCAAATTTGCTTCCATCTGTTGTGGAATAACTACGATATCAGATGATTGCTATGCTAAGAGATGGTTGTGCTCACAGTTTGGCATAAAACGGCATAGGTATCTTTTTTTCTCGTCTTTTTTCCTCCCCCCCATCCCCCCCCCCCCCTCTACTCTTTTCATGTCTGGCTCCAATGTGTTCCATCTGGAGCAAAGAGGCCTTTGCATGCACACGGGTTGCCAGTGTCCCAAATCAGTGTTTGGTCCAGAGTTTTGGAAGATGCCTACTAATGCTACTGAGCATTGCACCTGTGGTCATGCTTGGTGGCAGCATAAGAAACTTCGGACTCCCTCTTCGGGTCGAGGCCCATGCTTCAATAGTCAGTGTGGGGCATATTTCCTGCTAGTAAGTCCCCTTCACCAATGCTGAGTCATACTATGCTCATTATTTTCAAGGATACACAACTCACCACCAGTAAATGCATATGTGGCGAACAACTTGATGCGCATACTGAACTCCATGTAGGCTTTGCCATTCCACTTCTTAGCCCTGTGACTATAGCCAGGAGTCCCCCCGGGCTTGCCTACATGAACGGTGTGGTGCTGGCTGGCTTGGCCATCATACCATGGCAATCCCTGTGTGTTTCCAACTCTGTGACTGCAACCGCAAATGAGGAGTGCACCGAGGCCACTGTGCATCACTGCCCCTCTAATTCTTGCATCCGGAGCCAGGTTCCTCGGCCATCGACTGCTGCAATTACCGCAGCTTCCCCAACCATTGTTCTTGAGTGTGGGTTTTGGCCCTTTGTAATTGACAAGGATCGGTCCTACAGAGGACACATTCCTCCGGAGCCAGTTTTCAATCAGTGCAAAATATCCGAGCTTATCGACTGCTTATGACAAAACAACCTCGTTTTCTGGGTAACTTTGGACAGAGCCATGGATTGCCCATGGAAAACCATTGATTGCACTCTGGGAGTGCACTTGAAAGGGTTTGGGTTCCAACTCACCAAAGACGAGAAGGACGATGGCGCAAACTTTTACAAGCTCTCATGGGATATCCTAGGGAAGAAAAAAAACAACAAGGGTCCAATGGGGAAAGTCATGTACCATGTTGGCTTGGTGGGCCTTCAGAATTTTACTATTGATTTTGTATGTAGTCAAGCATTACTGGGTGTGATGACAGATGTCCCCCTATTATTACTTGGTCAGTGCAATCTCCATATTGTGTATGACAAAGTCTCACCATTATCATCCTAGCACCCACCATTGGTAATCTTCAGGGTCCAATTACAGCTGGGCTGCAGCGTGACCTTGCACATGCTTGCATGCCTTGGCAAATACTGGCTCCATTAATGTGGTTGAAACTAAAATCGAATCAAGATGGAGAAGATTGTATTGATGATACATGTCCTCTGTCAGGACTGCCCTAGACACAACCTAAGCGACTCAAGAGTGACTTGTTAAGTCAAAGACGATGCAATTGCTCAGTAGCTATGTCTAGTGACAATAGACTATCTAGAGACTTAAGAGTCTCCTACTGTAAACTACGGCCCTTATATACCGCTCCCCTGGTCTGTGCGCAGGCAGCGCACAGCTAAAGTCCCTCACTGGGGATCAATGCGCAGCAGCTAACTCTGCACTCATCTAACCATTCATGGAGAGTTCCTCCCACACCCAACTCCTGGGTTGTCCGCATGCGGCCTTGCTATTGTTCAAGCTTGTCGGCCGATTCCCATGCACGCCGTACCATTGACTCAGTACTCCTCGGCATTCCCATGTCGTCCCTCAGGCACCATGCTGCTCATGATTCCTTTCATGGCATAGGCCCATCATTGGGCCGCGTCCTTGCCGGCACTCGGTTTTATCCATAGCCGATGCTGACCTAACCTCCTTCCTAATAGGGACTGCAGTTCACGTAGGCCATCCTCCTAGAGTCCCGTCGAGTAGTCTTTGTTCTTAGACATTTGAGTGGAGTATAATAGATAAAAAGATAAGAAAAATATAGTCCATCTCCTCCTGACCGTATCTTCGTGATTGTCATTGAAGTCGTTACTGTAAAGTTGAAAATATGAGGTGTGCTCATAACATCACCCCCCCCTCAAGGCCTTGCGTCCCAAGAGGCTGATGTGGTGGAATCCACATATCTTGGATCCTTCTTCATTCTGGCGTAGAACGCGGCTAAGCGCACTTGTTGATCATCGGGTGACAGCCTGGTTTGTTCAGAGTCGACATCCTCGACGTCTTCAATAATGGTCTTGTAGTTGACCAATGGCTTTTCTTGACGCTTTGCACCTTTAATCCTCCTCAGTTGGTCTTCTTCCGACTCGCTGCTTTCCTTTGCAGCCACTTCTGTTTTCTTTTTCAATATTTTCTTGGCAAGTACTGCCATGTCCTTTTCTTGAGCTCTTTTCTCCTCCACTAGCTCCTCCTCTTCCATCTTCTGAGGGAAATTAAGCACGGGTTTAAACCACACGCCACGCTCCAGGTCTCTGGAGAACGTCCCATCAGTGTTGTCAGGCAGTTCCATAATTGCCGCTCGATCGCCCTTCCAATTGCACCATCTGTGCTCCATGTTTTCCAGGTATTTTGGCCCAAAACGGCCATCTTCCCATCCAAACAGTCTTTGCCGATCTTTCCAATGAGTCCCTCAACCCTTTTTGTGCCTTGTTGCACTGGTAGGTTGTTTGGATGCCTTGGGACTCCCTTTTGGCTCCATCTCTGTGTATTGGATGTATAATATCCCATCTCAAATGTTTCTGACGAGTTTTGGAGTGTCGGGATTTGCCCTATGGAATTTCTTTACTATGGCAGGTGCGTTGACGACATTTTTAACCGGCTCCCAGGTGGCGTCTTCCACCGGATAGTTTTTCCACTTTACGAGGTATTCCAGCCTCGCTCCTCCTCTACCGCTTACTCGGCTCTCCAGGATTTCTTCAACTTCATACTCGTTTTCCTGCGATTCTTCAATCATTTGCACATCCTTGCGCGCTGCTGCCTTTGCCTGTTGTTTTGGGAAAACCAGTTCCCTATACGGCTTTAAGAGGACTTCATTAAAGATGTTATATATCTTCCAGGATGCTGGGATTTTGAGCTTATATGATGACTCGCCCACTTTGCGAGTACTTCCAAGGGGCCAACGAACTTCCCATCCAATTTCTTTGTTGCCCGAATTACCAGTAGGTTGTCTGTACTTAGGTAGACTTTGTCGCTGGGTTTATACTCGCGTGCTTCTCGTCGATGCGAATCATAGCGTTCCTTCATGATCTGAGCCGCTTTTTCTAATGCCCTTTTTGCCGTCTCGTGTACCACTTCCAGTTCTTTTGCCAGTTGTTCCACTGCCATTGCCTTGGGCGCATAAGTCGGATTTAATCCTTTATTTGGGTGTCATCCATAGTTCATGTAGAATGGGGTGAACCCCGTAGCGGAATGTACTCAATCATTGTGGCAAAACTGAGCCACAGACAACCAATCCGACCAATTGTCCTGTCAGTTGTTAACAAAGATAGTTAAGAACTCCTTTAATTCTTGATTGACCCTTTCCGTTTGACCATCGGTTTGAGGATGATAGGCTGTGGATTGATTGGCTTTAATTCCGAGTATCCCATATAAATCATTCATGAATTTCGAGGCGAACTGAGGGCCTCGGTCGCTAATGACCTTTCTCAGAAGTCCATGTTCCCTAAATACATTGTCCTGGAACAGTACCGCTGTTCCTTGTGAGGTGATGTCCGATGTAGTGGGTATAAAGTAGGTTTTCTTTGTAAATCTGTCGACGATCACCAGAACCATATTGTTTCCTTTGGATTCTGGTAGTGGTCCCACAAAGTCTACTGAGATGATTTCCCAAGGTTCTGAGGGCACCTCATTAGGTCGTAAGGGCGCTGCTCAGGCAGTCCTGTCTGGTTTTGCTTTTTGACAGGTCTCACAGCCTGGGAGGTAACGCTCGATATCTTTGCGCATGTTGGGCCACCAGAAGTTCCTGGTAAGCGACTCTAATGTCTTGGCCACTCCGGAGTGTCCCCACGAGTGATGAATGGCTATGATATCCTCCCATAATGCTGGTACCGCCAGTACATAGATGTGTCCTTGCCAAGTGACCAATCCCTTCTCTAATTTATACTCTCCTCCAGCAATTTCTAATCCCTTTAGCACTTGGGTTTCCCATTGATGACGAGGGATACTTTTGATGTCTTTGATGATGTCTTCTATAGCCCTATCATTGTCGAAAACTCGAACGAATAGGTGTTCTTTCAGCAGAACAACTCCTTCGTTGTCGTTTTCTCCTTTACCGTGTCCTGCCCATCGGGACAATAGGTCCGCCTTTGTATTTGACTTCCCACTTTGGTGTTTGATGACAAAGTTGTAGTCCTGTAAATCTGTCACCCATCTTGCCTGGCGTTGATTAAGATTTTGAGCTTTTCAAAAATATGTCAAGTTCTGATGATCTGTCAGAACTTCGATGGTTTGTTTTGCTCCCTTGAGGTAATGCGCCCATTCGTAAAAGGCATGCATTACCGCAAGCATTTCTTTATCGTATATTTTGTAATTTCGCTCAGCATCATTGAGTGACTTTGAAATAAAGGCCACAGGCTTCCACAACCTGTCCTCCCTTTGTTGAGATAGTATTCCTCCAATGGCAAAGTCCGAGGCATCCACTTCCACTCTGAACTGTCCTTCCTCATTGGGGATCCTTAGCACCACTTCTTCAGCGATAGTTTTCTTGAGCCTATCAAAGGCTTCATCCTGCAGCTGTGTCCACAGCCATTCTTCTTTCCCAGTGAGCCGTGTCAATGGCTTTGCTAATTTGGTGAAATCTTTTACGAATCGTCAGTAAAAGTTTATGAAGCCTAGAAACTGCTGGACTTCCTTTTTACACTTGGGCTTCGGCCATTCGGATACTGCTTTAACTTTTGCAGGATCCATGCGAACGGTGTCCTTTCCAATGATGACTCCGAGGAAATCGATTTCTCTTTTATTGAAGAAGCATTTCTCTGGTTTGAGTGAGAGTTTGTGTTTTTCTAATTTTTCCAGAATGTGATTGACGTGTCGGATGTGCTCCTCTTGATTTTTTGAGAATACTAGGATGTCATCCATGTAGATCACTACCCATCCTTCCACGATTTCTACCCGAAATATATCGTTCATCATTGTTTGGAAAGTAGCGGGTGAGTTTGTCAATCCAAAAAACATGACGAGGGGTTCAAAGAGTCCTCGGTTTGTTTGAAAAGCAGCTTTCCACTCGTCCCCCTCTTTAATGTGTACGTTGTTGTAACCCCAACATATATCCATTTTTGAAAACACTTTGGCTTGCGATAGCTGATCTACGAGTTCTCCTATAAGAGGTAAAGGGTAACGGTTCTTGACCGTCATCTCATTTAGTTTCCTGTAGTCCTGTACAGGCCTAAGTTTCCCATCCTTCTTTTTGACAAAAAAGAAAGGTGACGCCATTGGCGATTTGCTAGCTTGAATTCTTCCCAACTCTAGGTTTTCTTTTAGGAACTCATCCAACTGTTGTTGTTCGTCTCGGTTAAGAGGATAGATTTTACAATCTACCGGAGTTGAACCAGGGATTAGTTCTATGGCGTGGTCCCAGTGTCATTGTGGTGGTAATTCATCGAAGGTTTCCTTTTTGAATACCTTCCGATGTTTTAAGTAGTGGCAAGGGACTGCCTCCTCGAGTGTACACTTTTTCTCCTTTCCTGCCTGTTCTGCTGCTATTTTTGTTGCAGTGGAGGCGAAGGCTCGTACTTGCAACTCTGGTTCCCCGATATGGACAGCTAGAAGTCATTCTCCTTCATGTAAATGGTACGACACGTCAATCTCATCCTCGGGTTCTTGTACAGAGGATGTTTTCCAGCAAGTGCCGGGACAACGGTTAAACTCCAACGATTTCTTTTTCCAGTTAATGGTTGGGTTGTGATGCTCCAACCAGTCGTGCCCCAGAAAAAGGTCGGTTTTGCTAAGTCTGGCTACTGCACAATCCATAACTTCCTCGTGAGATCCTATTCGTAGTTTGAATTGGACAAAGTATTCTACACTCCCTGATCCATTGTGTGTTCCATCCGCATTATATACTGGGATTGGGCGTAGTAACTTTTTCTTGTTCATTTGGTGTTTCTCTACGAACTCTTCACTTATACACAAAGCGGTACAACCAGAGTCTAGTAGCATGGTAATGTTGGTGGATTGATAAGTGTCCATAGTGGTGAGCGTCCCTTTTAGGTCTAACTCCTGCTTCCCAATTCCCTGTACCACCTTCTCTCTTAAGTGTACAAGGTTCCATAGAGCGTCAGCTTCGGATAGCGCGTTCAATTGTTGCACCAGTTCCCTGTTCACTTCTTTTACTCGTTTTTCGTCTACCCACTGTCTCAGACACTCAATCGCCATTTGTTCTGATTGTTGCCAGATGTGTTTTAACACCCAAGGGGTGGTCCATGTTTTTATCCTTTTTTCAGGTTTTACGCTCATTTCCATATTTCGTATATGGTGTACATTCCCACTGCATTCATAAAGTAAATCATGCACATTTATTGTGGAATCTACAGGTACTAGTACACCATTACTCGAAACTTGTCTTGAAGCCAGTGAAACAGAGCGTTTGTCTACTGGCTGTCTCCAAAATCCGAGACCTCCTCGATTTTGGCACATCCTTCTGGGGTCATTTCCCCATTGTCTATCATTTGTACCACTCTTTTCCCTTTATCCTTGGTGGCCTCCTTTTTCCAACATCTTTCTATAGTGTGACCTTTTCGTCCACAGTTACTGCATTCTGGTATGGGTTTCCTTCCTCGTGGTAGTGGACATCTGTGACTGTAGTGCCCCTCCTTTTCACAGTTGTAACACCATGGCTTGACATCTCGTTTTTTGTCTACGTCCATGGTGTTCGGGTCTCGACTTCCTGATGCGAATGGAGCTGGCGCCTTATACTGATATTGAGGACAAGGATTTGTACTTGGGGTCTGCTCTCTATACTCTTGCCGATTTTTCGGGAAGCCATAGGTTTCATTGGCCTTCCTGTAGGCTCGGGCAAGTGCGGTTACTCACGTCTGTATCTGGACAAGAGTTGCATTTTCTGTAAGTCCCCCATATTGGATTAAGTCCCTTCCCAGGGCTGGATTGAGGTTGTTCTGGAACTGAGAGATCAGGGCTTGGTCGTTCCAATCCGTGAGCAAGGTGAGGGAATTGAATTTTATAATGTAGTCTTCGACCATCATTGTTCCTTGTCGCAACTTTAATAGGGCTTCAATTGCTTTCTCCTTTGTTTCTGTTGACATGAAGAAGTCATGCATCTGATTTTTAAAGTCGGTCCAGTCCATGAACGGGAACTGGTTGTTTAATGGCCATTGCACCCATGCTCGATTGTTGTCAGTGGACTCTCCCTCATTTAGCTGCTGCCAGTTTAGCTGCGAACTCCATCCATTGTTGTCTATTTTATCCTGATACTCCTGTAATGCTTCTTGAAGTGCCTTGAGTTTAACGCCACTCCAGTCCACCACCCTATCTCCTTTCCCGCCTTTCATTTGGTAGAGGCATATGGAAATCCTTCGTTTTGGGTCTACTTCCCTTGCCAACATGAAGTAGGTTTCCATTTGTCGTAACCAACCATCAACCGTTCGTGGGTCCCCCTGATAATAGTCGGGCATTTCTGCTTTTGTGAGAGGTCCCAGTTCCGGTCTGGAGCTTCGCTGGTATTCATTTATTATGGCTACAAGAGCCTGTCCAGCGCTGGTGATTGCTTGCTGCCTATCCTCCTCCTGACGGTGAATCTCATTTTGCCGTGCTGCTACTGCTGCCACAGGTTGGGTATCTGGGAGAGATTCTAATGTCTCAGAGTCTATCCAGTAGTTTCTCCATCCGAGTACTGCATGGTAGGCCTGAGTGACCATTTCCACAGTTAACCTGAACGGTCCTGCCCTGAGTTTATAATGTCCCATGCCTTCTCGATTTAGACATTCGACATGGAACCATCCCCTTGTGTTACTGTTGTATCTTTCAATGTGTAGCGTGGTTGATTGGGAGTAGGATTTTCGAATGATGGTGGTAACATTTTCTTCCCAAAGGTTCTTGTCCCAGTTACAGATTTCCTGCAACTGTGGGTAGGCCAGCCACATAAATTCATCCCAGAATTCTTTTTTAATTAATACCAGGTAACAATATCCTGGTATGTCTGGGTTGAAGCCACTGTTAGCCCAGGACATTTTTGGATAGGGATACGGAAGCCAGGATTCTTTGTCAACAATCCTTCTCCATTCATCGATTTGTTGTTTTTTATGGGTGTCATTTGCCCCTTGAGGATATTCTTCTGTTGACAACCAGTCCACCGCGGTGGGAACTCCACCATTCCAATGCACTGTATCTCCTCCAGCGTTAATGACTTTGGCTTTACTTTCCTCTCCAGCTAGTGCTGCCGCTGTGTATGACCACGCTGGTTGCACTACTGGCTTTGGTTGGACTACTGCTGGGTATGTTTGTCCGGCTGCCTGATTTACTGCTTCCTGTACTGTTACTGTTGATCGCAAGTCAACTTGTTTAATGGATGTGGTGGCGAGAGGTCGATTTTTTAATTGACGTTTAGATTTTGATTGCCCCCCAAATCGTACAGTCCAAGAGTAGTGGGAAACCTTGTGGAGGTCGACCAATTCTTCCCAGGTATATTCGATATCATCTCGTCATACCACCGACTCCTCGATGATATGGCATCATCCAGGTTGAATACTTTCCTGGATAGCGAAGACTACTGTATCGTCTCAAAGTTCGGGTTCCCAATTAACAATATCATAGAGGGTGGGCCAGGCAGGCCAGTTGAATTTATCGTAGTATTCGGCTTTAAACAGGTACATATAACAGTACCCATTTTGCCTCCATTGATCGGGAGCGATGGGGCTTCGCACCGCTGGTCCAGGTAGGTATGCCTTGACGTGGGCACGCCATCCTAATAGCCTAGCCTTGTGGTCATTCCAGCTGTCCTCCCCTATCTCGGACAAGAAATGGTCCAAGCCAATGGTTCGGAGTTTTTCTATTGGCTCTGTGAGCAGGCATTTGGGTGTAATAGGGAGGATTCGTCCTGGTGGTTTTGTGATGAGTAAGGGATCATATCGAATCCCTTTGCGCCATTCCTCTTCTTCCTGTTCCTGCTTCCACTTGGCATAACGGGTGGCTTGTATGTTTCTGTTCATTGCATGCATCCACGCATTCCAATCCTCGTGGCTCATGACCATTCCTTCATGTTCATATAATTCTTGAACATGGTGAGTGCACTGTAGTCATTCAATGGCTACTTTGTACTTTCGGATTGCTTTGTCTCCATTGTTGATTAACATCAGCCATTGGTTATATTTGGAAGTCATAAGGGCGAGCCAGATGGGGTTAGAGGTGTCTCCTTTATATTGGTCCTCCAATAGTTGTATGAGAGTCTGGTACTCTCGTTCTGCTTTGTGCATGGCACGTTCGGCACACAGTACTGCTTTTGTAGCTGCGTGTTCCATAAGGAGAGCCTCCCAGGCCTCCTTCTGTTCGAGCTCCTGCTGAGCTTCTTGTTCTCTGAGTAATTTTTGCGCTTCGGCACATTCCCTTTTCCGCTCATCTTTGCAGTAATGCCAGTACAGTCTGACGTGGTTGTCATAACGGCATACAATGGTGTCGCTGACGAAAGTGGGTGTCCTTGTAAGGACAGGTTCGATAGAGTGGGCCCAGTCCGCTTCAAAGATCTGACTGATCTCTGAGAGTGTCACCTGGGTGTTGGGTAAGATGTACTGGAAGTAGCAATTCATTTGTGATGAGGGATAGTAGGTCGTTCCTGTAAAAGTTTCTTCAATCAAGTTCAGGCCCTCCACTGACACTTGATCCGTTCGTGCGGCAGTCAAAAATCCGCGCCTGTCGATGATGTCCCTTGGGAAACAAGGGAGTTATTGTCTGCAGTGTTGTGGGTCCGCAGGCTATTAATTGGGCACACCCAGCACTTCACCTCACTATCTTTGTGCCTAGTTATCAGTCCGAAATCAGGTGGGACTGCTAGTACAGGGAGTGTGCGAGGAATTTGGGATCAGCCTTGATATGTGGCACCAATTAAATGTTTTCGCTCATTCCTGAGCTTTGTTAGGATCGATGCCCTTGGTTCGTTACCGAGTCAACAATGACGACTAGAGTCTTGGTCTAATCCCAGTCACTGGACAAGAATGCTGTTCGACGTCATGCTAGGCAACGATGAAGGTAGCTCGAGCGATGAGGAGGACAAGAGCGAGAGGGTTGTTCAGTAAAGGACAATACTCGATTAAGTTGGAACTGAAGTACTACGGTACATGCGCAGGGTTTATATACTGCCTAGAGAACAATAAAGAAGTATAAAAGGAAGTGAAACAAGGGGCAGTCCAGACAGACGAAACAAGTATCAGAGCGTAGTGACGAAGTGAGGAAAGGCTATTGTAACAGGTAAGCAAAAGAGAAAGGAATCGTAACAGTAAGTGTAAGAAAGAAAAGTTGTAACATTACCCCCTCCCTATGCGAGAAGTCACCGACTTCTTAAGGCCATCCTTGAGTTGTCCAGGCATGGTCTGCTCTAGACTCGTACCAGTGGACGATGTTTTCGACGTCCTTTTGTGCAGTGTCTATGTGCCATCGTACGGAGTCGAGGGTGACTTTCAATTGACAAAGTTCTTGGAGTGCTAGATCTCGTTTGGCATAGGTCATGGCGTTGGGGTCGGTGGTGAGGGTGAGTCCTATGAGGGCTCCAAGTGGGGCGGAGAGGTCTCGGAGATTGGCCGTAATGTATGAGGCTTCCAGAGAGGCGGTGGCGACAAGGGGGTTCGATCTGGGGATAGGTGTGGGGGTGACTTCTTCTTCGATGGGTGGCTCCTCGACGAGTTCGGGCGGGTGAATGTGTAGGTTGTCGTCGGCATAGATCACCATTTCGGTTTCAACGAAGATTTCGAGGGGTGGTGTGAAGACATCGAACTCAGGGATTTTTTCGGGAAAAGAATAGGTGAGGGCGAGGGTGGCGAGGAGGGTGGCAAGAATGAGTCCTCCGATGAGGGCAGAGGGGATGAGAGCAGAGACAAGGGCGACGAGGATGGCGATGAGCGAGAACATTTTTTGTATCTGTGACGTTGGTTGGAGGGCCAGGAAGCGGGAATCTTGTTCTTTTATAGGTCGGCTTCGTCGAAGTATTCCATATCCCAGAATGAGTCGTCTGCATCAATAGAGAGGATGTTTTGTAAGAGTTGATCAGCCAATGCTTCTGGTCTGGGAGTATTAGGTCGCGTGGGAGGTCTTTCAGCCAAGTATGGTTCGTGTAGTGGTCTAGGCGGAATTCGATGTGTAATCGTTCCTTGATTTGTGTGATGAATGATGCCCGTGATCATTGGGTATCCAGGTTCCCATTCGAAATCGCGGTAGTGGGGCGGTGGCGGCAGATTCGGGTATGGAGGTGGTATCCCTCCGTGTGGGATGTATAGGTAGTGTGGGGGTAGGTTAAAGTTCAGTGGTCCACTGGATGGGAAATTGATTTTATCTGGGAATAGTGCCTCTGTCTGGTGTAGGCAGGTCACTCCCGCCACTTCCAGGTCTCTTGTTCAGTCAATGGTCCATAAGGTCAGTGCCCTTCGCACTTCTCTGACATGGCGATTTCTGCTGATGGCGTTGGTTGGTGTCTGGGGGTCGGAGCTGATCTGTGTCTTATATACTGGGTATAGTGACAGTACTTTTGTTCGATAGAGCAGGATTTTGCGTATTTCAATGAAAGCTGTTCCTATTGCACGTCGTCCTTGGTGAGGATGGGTTCGATTAGGGAGTTGGATGATTAGGTGTCTAAGTTTTGGGATAGATTGTCTGGGAGAGAATCGGGAGTAGGGGGAAGCGATGTTTTTGGTATGTCTAGCATTCTGTCTGAGGATCTGTTTGTTGCGATACTGGACCATGGTTTTCATAGCAGGTCTCGGCGGTTTTTATATGCTCTAAGGATGTCCGCAGCATTTTTCAGATTTGTTTCAGGTTCCCATGAGTTTTCGTTCGGTCCATACCCTTTCCATTTGACTAGGTATTGATAGCCGGTTCCTCGTTTTCTGTGTGTGATGATTGCTTCTATTTCAAACTCTTCTTGTCCGTTGATGAGATCAGGGGGTGGTTTCATGAAGTTCGGTCCATGCACTGTTGTTTCTTTATATGGAGTTAACAATGTAGTATGAAACACGGGATGGATGCGCCATTGTTTGGGGAGTTTCAGTTTGTAGGTGACAGGTCCTAGCACTTGCTCAATCGTGAAGGGTCCTTCTCTTTTGGGTGCTAGCTTCCTTGACTCATAGGGTATTCGGAGGTTCCGATTTTCGAGCCAGACTTTGTCTCCTTTCTCGAATCTGATACTCTTGTCTTTTGTTCTGAGCGCTACCATTTGTCTAGCGAGTTCGTGTGCAGCAAGTGCTTCTTCTCTAGCTTTTTGTAACATTCGTAGTCAGTTCTCAGCTGCTGGGGTTGTCATGGGGGATGCGGCTGTGGGAATAGCGACAGGGTCTATTCTGTACATTAGCTGAAACGGTGATGCTTTGATGGTATCATGGTGTCGGTTATTGTGAGCGAATTCCGCAATTGGCAGTAGCGATTTCCATCTGTGCGGTTCGTTTGTGCAGAACATTTGGAGGTAGACTTCTAGTTCTTGATTGACTCGTTCTGTCTCGCCATCTGTCTGGGGATGGTAGGCTGTGCTCATTCTATGGTTTATTCCCAGCGCTTTTCCTATTTCTTGGAATACTTTAGATGCGAACTGCGGTCCTCTGTCAGATATGAGGATATCCGGTAAACCGAATCGTTTGAAGTTTTCGTTTATGTATAGATCCGCGGTTCCTAGTGCGTCAATTGTTTTGTGACAAGGGGAAAAGGTTACCCCCTTTGTAAGTCCATGGTCCACCGTGACCATGATTGAGTCGAAGCCGTCGGCGATTGGTAGGTCTGTGATGAAGTCAATTGTGACTTGTTGGAAGGGTTGGGTGGCATTAGATTTGATCGGTTGTAGGGCAGGGGTGTTGGGGTGAGTGTTTACTTTCATTTGCTGGCAGAGCGCACATCCTTCAATCCATTCTCTGGTATGCTTGTTCATTCTGGGCCACCAGTAGTTTCGTTTGAGTAATTCTAGAGTTTTAAATCGTCCGGGGTGCCCAGATGTCGGTGATTCATGCGTCAGTTTAATGAGTTGAGTGCGCAATCCATCTTGATCGGGTATATAAGTTTTTCCTTGATAATGTACGATGTGGTCGACATATGTCCAGTCTTGCAGCTTTGATTTTATTGGTGGTGCTCGATGATTTTGGATTACTTCAACTAGTATCTGTCCAAAGTTGTCTTTAGTCATGCCTTTGCGCAACTTCTCTGCTAGGTCGTCTGCTATAAGCCTGATGAATTGTTCGGGTGGTAACACCGTGGTTTCTTCCGGGGTGTCGTCCATTCCAATGTGGTCTGGTTGTCGAGATAGGGCGTCTGCTTCAAACATCTTAGTTCCAGGGATGTGCTCTATTCGAAGGTCGAATTCGCTTAAGAAGGAGGACCATCTGGCTTGTCTGGGGGTAAGGCGTTGTGGGGTTCGATAAAAGGATAAATTCTTGTGATCACAATGGACGATAGTGGTATGAGGTGATCCATGAAGAAGGTGTCGCCATGCTGCGAGTCCTTTGATGATTGCCAGTAGTTCCCTGTCATAAATCTGATAGTTTTGCTCTGTCGTGGTCAGGGCGTGTGAAATGAAGCCGCAGGGGTGCAGGAGTCCTGCTTCATCGGCTTGTTTTAGTACTGCTCCTGTTGCTTTATTCGAGGCGTCAGTTTGCAGGATGAATGGTCGGGTGATATCTGGCATTCGGAGTACAGGGGCTGTTGTAAAGCGTTTCTTTAGGTTGTTAAATGCCACCTGTCGTTCTGGTGTCCAGAGGAATGCTTCGTCTTTTTTTGTAAGATCAATAAGTGGTCGAGCAAGGGTTGCGAAGTTTCCAATGAATCGTTGGTAGAAATTCCCAAATCCTAAGAAGGATTGTACTTGCTTGACCGTTGTTGGTGTCGGCCAATCTGCTATTCCTGCCAGTTTGATCGGGTCCATTGTTATTTCCCCAGGTCTAATGATCATTCCGAGGAATTCGATTTCCTGAGTGCAGAACTTGCATTTTTCGAGTTTGAGAAATAAGTCGTTTTCTTTTAGTCGTTCTAGGACACATTTTGTCCGAGTTTCTAAGTCTTTGGGTGTTGTTCCACATATTAAAATGTTGTCCATGTAAATGATTAACCATCCTTCATTGATCATGTCTTGGAAGTATTCATTCATCATTGTCTGGAAGGTGGATGGGGAATTGCATAGACCAAAGAACATGACTGTTGGTTCGTATAGTCCTTTGTTCGTTATGAAGGCTGCTTTCCATTCATCTCCTTCTTTTATTCGAACGTTGTTGTATCCCCATCAGAGATCTAGTTTTGTGAAATATTGCACGCCGGATAGTTTGGTCATTAGATCGGAGATCAATGGTAGTGGGTATGCATTCTTTATTGTCCATTCGTTCAGGTATTGGTAGTCTTGACATGGCTGGAGCGCTCCGCTTTCCTTTTTTGTGACGAAGAAGAATGGCGAGGCTTGTGGGGATTTGGATGGTCTAATGTATCCTTTAGCAAGCTGCTCTGTGATCCATTCGTCGAGGGATGATTGCTCTTTTATCGATAGTGGATAGATTTTGCTGACTTTTGGGGTAAATCCGGCTTTGAGATCGATTGCGTGATCCCATGTGCGTCTGATTGGGAATCATTCTGAAGGCGCCTTTTCGAAGGTAGATTTCCATCCTTGGTACTCGTCTGGCAGCGTTGTTATGGTTTCTTTGCGTAGTGTGTGTTCTAGTGCCTGTGATGCCGAAGTTTTAACCCTGATCCAGTATTCGTCGATTTCCTGATCCAAGTTTCTTTCTATCTGCTTTGTTGGTTTGTGTTGGTGATCGAGCTCAAGGGTCCGTTCCTTCCAGTTTATTGTTGGGTTGTGTTTTTCTAACCAGGGGAGTCCGAGTATAAGTTTTTGATCTCCCAGTTTAGTGATTAGGAAGCTTGTTTCGATTTGTAGATTTCCAATGTGGTAGGGAATTTTGACTTTATGTGTGATCATTCCGTTTAAGTTTACTGTTCCGTTGGCATTTTTAACTCGTATTGGTCGAATTAGTGGTTTCTTGTTCATGTTTTTTGTTATAGTTTCGTCAATGAAGTTTCCTTCTGCTCCGCAGTCAACGAGGGCAGATATCTCAGCGGGTAATTTGGGTGATTGGACAGTTATTGAGAGTCGTTGATTATTATTCGATCTTACTATTACAGAGTCGAGTGCTAACTGTCCATAATCGTTCTTGGAGGTTCCAACCACTTTCTGGTTCCTCCGTTTTAAAAACCCTCGGTTTCAAGGTCAGTGAGGAGAGTCTCTCGCTCTTCTGTGCTGAGAGCTGCAATCATAGTGCGAATTTTCTTAGCATCGTTATCCTCGGTGATTGTTCTGGTGAATCGTCCTGAAGGGGGCAGGTTCTTGGTGGTATCTTTCTTTGGGCAGTTTCGGGATAAGTGACCGATGGTTCCGCATCTGAAACATTTCCCAGAATGCATATATTCTTCTCGTTGCCCATCAGTGAGGCGTCCGGTTTGTATGGCGTGGATCGTTTTCGGTCCTCCTGTTTTATTGAATTGACACCCTGTATCAGTTTTTCCTAATGCTTTCATTGTTTCCCATGCTGCGTTGAGTTGTTCCGCCTTTTTGTAGGCATCTGTGATAGTTTTAAAGTCACTTTGTCCTTCAAGGATTTTAGCAGCAATGGTGGTTGGTAGGCCTCAGACAAATGCTTGAAGTTGGGCGGTAATTCCAGTTAGTCCGGAGGATCCTATGAGCATTCTAAATTTTCGGACGTAGATCGGGACAGTGATTTCTCCTCCAACTCGTAATTTAGTGAGCTCATTCAGTGCCCTGACTGCAGTGTTGACTTCTCCCCAGTCGTCAAGGAATTGTTTGACGAAGGTGTCATAGTTTTCCCAAGTAAGTCCGTCTTTTTCATCCAGTTGGTCATGGATTATTTCTTTCCAGTCGTCTAGTTCCTTTCCTAGACATTGGAGGACGTATCTGATTTTCTTTTCGTGTTTCCCTTCATAGTTGTGGGCGTTTATTGCAAAGAAATTGCTAAACCAGTTGATGAATGATTTAGCTTCGGTCCGATCTCCTGTAAAAATTCGTGCTGAGACTGGTTTGATGTCTCCCCTAGGGGCATCGGTGGTTTCAACGTTAGTTGCCATTTGTTTTGTGTCGGTTTCGGCATCTGTTTCAGGTCTCGGGTTTTCTAGTTCGTATTCGATTTGTTTTTGTTCCAAAAAGGTGTTCCACCATGTTATGGATGTTCCTGAGAGAGAGTAGTATGGATCGGTACTGTTAGGATCGATGCCCTTGGTTCGTTATCGAGTCAACAATGACGACTAGAGTCTTGGTCTAATCCCAGTCACTGGACAAGAATGCTGTTCGACGTCGTGCTAGGCAACGACATGGGTAGCTCGAGCAATAGAGAGGACGAGAGCGAGAGGGTTGTTCAGTAAAGGACAATACTCGATTAAGTTGGAACTGAAGTACTACGGTACATGCGCAGGGTTTATATACTGTCTAGAGAACAATAAAGAAGTATAAAAGGAAGTGAAACAAGGGGCAGTCCAGACAGATGAAACAAGTGTCAGAGCGTAGCGACGAAGTGAAGAAAGGCTATTGTAACAGGTAAGGGAAAAGAGAAGGAATCGTAACATTACCCCCTCCCTATGCGAGAAGTCACTGACTTCTTAAGGCCAGCCTTGCGTTGTCCAGGCATGATCAGCTCTGGACTCGTACCAGTGGACGATGTTTTCGACATCTTTTTGCGCTGTATCAATGTGCCATCATATGGAGTCGAGGGTGACTTTCAGTTGTCGGAGTTCACGGAGCACAAGATCCCGCTCAGCATAGGTCATGGCATTGGGGTCGGTGGTGAGGGTGAGTCCTACGAGGGCTCCAAGTGGGGCAGAGAGGTCTCGGAGATTGGCTGTGATGTACGAGGCTTCTAGAGAGGCGGCGGCAACGAGGGGGTTTGAT
The DNA here is from genome assembly GCA_023014405.1 of Amanita molliuscula. Classification (NCBI taxonomy): domain Eukaryota; kingdom Fungi; phylum Basidiomycota; class Agaricomycetes; order Agaricales; family Amanitaceae; genus Amanita; species Amanita molliuscula. Next base: position 370,462 of record JAEBUP010000006.1, read on the forward strand.
CTGGGGATAGGTGTGGGAATGACTTCTTCCGCGATAGGTGGTTCTTTGACGAGTTCAGGTGGGTGAATGTGTAGGTCGTCGTCGGCGTAGGTCATTGTTTCGGTTTTGACGAAGATTTCGAGGGGTGGCATGAAGACGTCGAGCTCGGGGAGTTTTTCGGGGAAGGAGTAGGCGAGGGCGAGGGTAGTGAGGAGGGTGGCAAGAACTAGTCCTCCGATGAGGATTGAGGGGAAGAGAATAGAGATGAGGGCAACGAGGATGGCGATGAGCGAGAACATCTTTGTATTTGCGACGTTGGTTGGAAGGCTAGGAAGTGGGAATCTCGTTCTTTTATAGGTTGACTTCGTCGAAATATTCCACGTCCCAGAATGAATCGTCTGCGTCCATAGAGAGGATGTCTCGTAAAAGTTGATCGGCCGATGCTTCTGGTCTGGGAGTATTAGGTTGCGTGGGAGGTCTTTCAGCCAAATATGGTTCGTGTAGTGGTCTAGGTGGAATTTGATGTGTAATCGTTCCATGATCAGTGTGATGAATGATGCCCGTGATCATTGGGTATCCAGGTTCCCATTCAAAGTTGCGGTAGTGGGGCGGTGGCGGTGGATTCGGATATGGAGGTGGTATCCCTCTGTGTGGGATGTATAGGTAGTGCGGGGGTAGGTTAAAGTTCAGCGGTCCACTGGATGGGAAATTGATTTTGTCAGGGAATAGTGCCTCTGTCCGGCATAGGCAGGTCACTCCCGCCGCTTCCAGGTCTCTTGTTCGATCAATGATCCATAAGGCCAGTGCTGTCAGGACTGCCCTAGACACAACCTAAACGACTTAGAGCGGTGACTTGTTAAGTCTGAAACGATTCTGATTGCTCTATAGCTATGTCTAGTGACAATAGACTATCTAGAGACTTAAGGTCTCTTATGCTAAACTACGGCCCTTATAAAGCCCATCCCCGGTCTGTGCGCAGACAGCGCGCAGCACAAGTCCCTCACAATAAGGCGACTCGGCGCAGCAGCCATTCTGCGCCCATATGACCATACTTGGGGTCATCTCTCCATATACGGCTGCGACTTATTGTGTTGCGCATTCAACCGTTCCCATGCACGCCGTACCGTTGACTCGGTATTCCTCGGCGTTCCCATGTCGCCCCTCAAGCGCCATACCGCTCATGATTCCTTTCATAGCGTAGGCCCATCATCGGGCCACCTCCTAAGTCGGCACTCGGTCTATCTCCATAGCCGATGCTGACCTAACCTCCTTCCTAATAAGGACCATAGTGTTCGCACAGAGTTCCCATCCTAGTGGCGTCTCGTCCAGCCCTTGTATCCTAACGTTTGAGTGAAGTAAAATAGCTAAAAAGAAAAGAAAAATATAGTCCGACTCTCCGAGTCCGTTTCCTCCTATCCTCTATTGATAGCGTTGCTTCTAAGTGCGTATCTGCATTGTTGTTGTGTCGTTACTGTAATGGTTTTGAAAATAAGAGGTGTGCTCATAACATCACCCCCCCCTCAAGGCCTCGCGTCCCGAGAGGCTGACATGGCGGAGTCCACATATCTTGGGTCCTCCTTCATTCTGGCGTAAAACGCGGCCAAGCGCGTTTGCTGATCATCGGGCGACAGCCCGGTCTGTTCTGAGTCGACGTCTTCGATGTCTTCAATGGTGGTCTTATAGTTGACCAATTGCTTTTCTTGGCGTCTTGCGCCTTTAATCCTCTGCTGTCGGTCTTCTTCCGACTCGCTACTTTCCTTAGCAGCCGCTACCGCCTCCTTTTTTAAGATTTTCTTGGCAAGTACTGCCATGTCTTTTTCTTGAGCTCTTTTCTCCTCCGCTAGCTCCTCTTCTTCCGTTGTCTGAGGGAAATTAAGCACGGGTACAGACCGCCCGCCGCGCTCCAGATCTCTGGAGAACGTCCCATCGGTGTCGTCTGGCAGCCTCATGATTGCTGCCCTTTCGCCTTTCCAATTGCGCCATCGGCGCTCCATATTTTCTAGGTATTTTGGCCCAAAGCGGCCATCTTCCCATCCAAATAATCTCTGTCGATCCTTCCAGTGAGTTCCCCGACCCCTGTTGTGCCTTGATGCACTAATGGGCTGTTTGGGTACTTGGGGGACCTTTCTTGGCTCCGTCTCGGTGTACTGGATGTATCGGAGTCCATCTCGGATGTTTCTGACGAGTTTAGGGGCGTCCGGATTGGCTTTATGGAATTTCTTTACAATGGCTGGTGCATTGACAACATTTTTTACCGGTTCCCAGGTGGCTTCCTCCACCGGGTAATTTTTCCATTTTACGAGGTACTCCAGCCTCGCTCCCCTTCTGCCGCTGACTCGGCTTTCTAGAATTTCTTCAACTTCATATTCCCCTTCCTGGGATTCTTCCACCATCTGCGCGTCCTTGCGCGCTGCTGCCTTTGCCTGTTGTTTTGGGAAAACCGGTTCCCTATATGGCTTCAAGAGGACTTCGTTGAAGACGTTGTGGACCTTCCATGAGGCCGGAATTTTTAATTTGTACGACGACTCGCCCACTTTAGCGAGTACTTCCAGAGGACCGACGAATTTCCCATCTAATTTTTTCGTTGCGCGAATGACTGGGAGATTCTCCGTACTGAGATAAACCTTATCCCCGGGCTTATACTCGACGGCCTGTCGTCGGTGCGTATCATAGCGCTCTTTCATAATGTGCGCTGCTTTCTCTAGTGCCAATTTTGCCTTGGCGTGGACTTCTTCCAATTCTTTTGCCAACTGTTCTACCGCTATTGCCTTTGGGGCGTAAGTGGGATCCAGACCTTTATTCGGATGTCTTCCATAGTTCATATAGAAGGGGGTAAAGCCTGTGGCTGAGTGCACTCGGTCGTTGTGACAGAATTGTGCTACGGACAGCCAATCCGACCAGTTATCCTGTCGGTTATTAACGAAGATGGTCAGGAATTCTTTTAGCTCCTGATTTACTCTTTCCGTTTGTCCATCCGTTTGTGGGTGATAGGCTGTAGATCGATTGGCCTTGATTCCCAACATTCCGTATAAATCCGTCATAAACTTTGAGGCGAATTGAGGGCCTCGGTCGCTAATAACTTTTCTGGGGAGTCCATGCTCCCGGAATACATTGTCTCGGAACAGCACTGCTGTCCCTTGTGAAGTAATCTCCGATGTAGTTGGTATGAAATACGATTTTTTCGTGAAGCGATCTACCACGACCAGGACCATGTTGTTTCCTTTTGACTCTGGTAACGGTCCAACGAAGTCAACCGAGATGATTTCCCATGGTTCCGTAGGAATTTCGTTTGGTCGTAAGGGTGCTGCTCGGGCAGTCCTGTCTGGCTTTGCTTTTTGACATGTTTCGCAGCCCGGAATATATCGTTCGATATCCGTACGCATATTGGGCCACCAGAAGTTCCTGGTGAGCGATTCTAATGTCTTAGCCACCCCGGAATGTCCCCATGAGTGGTGGATAGCGATAATATCTTCGCGTAGCGCTGGTACCGCCGGCACATAGACGCGTCCTTGCCAAGTGACTAGACCTTTTTCCAGCTTGTATTCTTTGCTAGAGGTTTCTAATCCTTTTAACACCTGAGCCTCCCACTGACGGCGAGGAACATCCCTAATGTCCTTGATAATATCGTCTATTGCTCGATCGTCATCGAGAACCTTAATAAAGAGATGTTCTTTTAGGAGAATGACGCCTTCATTGTCATTTCCTCCTCTATCGTGTCCTGCTCGTCTGGATAACAAGTCCGCTTTAGTGTTTGATTTTCCACTTCGATGTTTGATTACGAAGTTGTAATCCTGTAAATCTGTTACCCATCTCGCCTGTCGTCTATTTAGATTTTGAGCTTTGCGGAAATACGTTAAGTTTTGATGGTCGGTCAGGACTTCAATGGTCTGTTTTGCTCCCTTGAGATAATGCGCCCATTCGTAAAAGGCGTGCATTACCGCGAGCATTTCTTTGTCGTATATCTCATAATTTCGTTCTGCATCGTTTAGAGATTTCGAAATAAAGGCCACGGGTTTCCATAATCCGTCCTCTCATTGTTGTGATAATATTCCTCCGATAGCGAAATCTGAGGCGTCGACCTCTACTCGGAACTGTCCTTCCTCGTTAGGGATCCGAAGTACAACTTCTTCTGCTATCGTTGTTTTAAGCCTGTCAAAGGCTTCGTCCTGTAGCTGTGTCCACAGCCATTCTTCTTTTCCTGTGAGCCGTGTCAACGGCTTGGCTAATTTTGCGAAGTCCCGCACAAATCGCCTATAGAAGTTTACAAAGCCCAGAAACTGCTGGACTTCTTTTTTGCATTTGGGCGTCGGCCATTCCGATACCGCTTTTACTTTTGCCGGATCCATCCGAACAGTGTCTTTTCCAATGATGACTCCGAGAAAATCGATCTCTTCTTTATCAAAGAAGCACTTCTCCGGTTTGAGTGAGAGTTTGTGTTTCTCTAATTTCTCCAGTATTCTATTTACATGTCGAGTGTGCTCTTCTTGATTCTTTGAGAACACCAAGATATCGTCCATGTAAATTACCACCCATCCTTCAGCTATCTCAACACGAAAAATGTCGTTCATCATGGTTTGGAAAGTTGCAGGGGAGTTGGTTAGACCAAAAAACATCACGAGTGGCTCGAACAGCCCTCTGTTTGTTCTAAACGCGGCCTTCCATTCATCCCCTTCCTTTATTCGGACATTATTGTATCCCCAGCGTATATCCATTTTTGAAAAGACCTTAGCATGGGATAATTGGTCTACCAGTTCTCCTATCAAAGGTAGGGGGTAACGGTTTTTGACCGTCATTTCGTTTAGTTTCCTGTAGTCCTGTACAGGCCTGAGCTTTCCATCCTTTTTCTTTACAAAGAAAAAAGGGGACGCCATTGGCGATTTACTAGCTTGGATTCGTCCACTTTCCAAGTTTTCTTTTAGGAACTCATCCAATTGTTGCTGTTCGTCTCGATTTAGGGGATAGATTTTGCAATCGACTGGAGTTGAACCCGGTATGAGTTCTATCGTGTGATCCCACCGTCGTCTTGGTGGAAGTTCGTCAAAGGTTTCTTTTTCGAAAACCTTTCTGTGCTTCAGATAATGGTGAGGAACCGCTTCCTCTAGCGTTCGTTTTTTCTCAGTTTTGGCCTGTTCTGCAGCTATCTTTGTGGCGGTGGAGGCAAAAGCTCGTATTTGTAATTCAGGCTCTCCGATGTGCACAGCAAGAAGACGCTCCCCTTCCTTTAAATGATACGACTCGTCGATTTCATCCTCGGGTTCCTGCACAGAAGACGGTTTCCAACATGTTCCGGGACACCGATTAAAATCTAAGGATTTCTTCTTCCAGTTAATGGTCGGATTGTGGTGTTCCAACCAGTCGTGTCCTAGGAAGAGGTCGGTTTTGCTAAGCCTGGCTACGGCACAGTCCATTACTTCCTCGTGAGATCCTATGCGTAATTTGAATTGAACGAAATATTCTACACTCCCTGATCCGTTGCGTGTTCCGTCCGCATTATATACTGGGATTGGGCGTAATAGCTTCTTTTTATTCATTCGATGTTTCTCTACGAACTCCTCGCTTATACAGGAAGCGGTACAACCAGAGTCCAGTAGCATAGTTACATTGGTGGATTGAAGTGTGTCCATGGTCGTAAGCGTTCCTTTTAAGTCTAATTCTTGTCTCCCGACACCTTGTACTACTTTTTCCCTTAAGTGTACCAGGTTCCAAAGGGCATCGGTTTCAGATAGCGAATTTAACTGCTGGACCAGTTCCTTGTTTACTTCTTTTTTTCTTTTGGGTTCTACCCATTGCCTTAGGCATTCAATTGCTGTTTGTTCTGGTTGTTGCCAGATGCGTCTCAGTACCCAGGGGGTAGTCCAGACTTTTAGTCTTTTTTCTGGTTTTACGCTCGTTTCTAAATTCCTTATACGATGTATGTTCCCACTGCATTCATAGAGTAATTCATGCACGTCTATTGCAGAGTCTACTGGTACTAATACATCGTTACACGAATTTGAACTAGGAGCCAGGTGAACAGAGCGTTCGTTCACTGGCTGTCTCCAAAATCCGAGACCTCCTCGATTTTGGCACATCCTTCCAGGGTCGTTTCCCCGTTATCTATCATTCGTACCACCCTTTTTCCTTTATCTTTGGCGGCCTCTTTCTTCCAACACCTTTCCACAGTGTGTCCTTTCCTTCCACAGTTACTGCATTCCGGTATGGGTTTCCTTCCTCGTGGCAGCGGGCATCGACGACTGTAGTGTCCCTCTTTTTCGCAGTTATAGCACCATGGCTTGACGTCTCGTTTCTTGTCTACATCCATGGCATTTGGATCTCGACTTCCTGACGCGAATGGGGCAGGTGCCTTGTACTGGTATTGGGGACGAGGGTTACTGCTCGGAGTTTGCTCTCGATATTCTTGTCGATTTTTTGGGAAGCCATATGCTTCATTGGCCTTCCTGTAAGCTCGAGCAAGTGCAGTTACTCGCGTTTGTATTTGGACGAGAGTGGCGTTATCCGGGAGTCCTCCATATCGAATTAAGTCCCGTCCTAGTGCTGGGTTAAGATTACTCTGGAATTGGGATATCAGGGCTTGGTCATTCCAATCGGTAAGTGTGGTGAGAGAGTTGAACTTGATAATATAGTCCTCGACCATCATTGTTCCCTGTCGTAGTTTCAGTAAGGCTTCTATTGCCTTTTCTTTTGTTTCCGTCGACATGAAGAACTCATGCATTTGATTTTTGAAATCCGTCCAGTCTGTGAATGGAAACTGGTTTACTAATGGTCGTCGTACCCATGCTCTATTGTCCTCGGTTGATTCTCCCTCATTTAGTTGTTGCCAATCTAAGAGTGGATCCCACCCGCTGTTGTCTATTTTGTCCTGGAACTCCTGTAATGCTTCCTGGAGTGCCTTGAGCTTGACACCACTCCAATCTGCTGCCCTATCTCCTTTGCCGCCCTTCATCCGGTATAGACATATGGAAATCATCCGTTTTTTATCTGTTTCTCTGGATAACATAAAGTAGGTTCCCATTTGTCGTAACCAAGCATCAACTGTCCTGGGATCTCCCTGGTAATAGTCAGGCATTTCTGCCTTTGTGAGAGGTCCCGGTTCCGGTCGAGAACTTCGTTGGTATTCGTTGATTATGGCGACTAGGGCTTGGCCAGCGCTGGTGATGGCTCACTGTCTCTCTTCCTCCTGACGATGAATTTCGTTTTCTCTTGCTGCTACTGCCGCAGCAGGTTGAGTGTCTGGCAGAGATTCCAGCGTTTCTGTGTCCATCCAATAGTTTCTCCATCCAAGTACGGCATGGTATGCCTGGGTGACCATTTCTACCGTTAACCGGAAAGGTCCTGCTCCGAGTTTGTAATGTCCCATGCCCTCTCGATTTAGGCATTCTACGTGAAACCATCCTCTTGTGTTACTGTTGTATTTTTCAATGTGCAACACGGTTGGTTGAGAGTAAGATTTCCGAATGATTGTAGTGACATTTTCTTCCCGGAGGTTTTTGTCCCAATTGCATATTTCTTGCAATTGCGGGTAGGCCGGCCACATGAATTCATCCCAGTAGTCTTTCTTGATTAATACCAGGTAACAATATCCTGGTATGTCTGGGTTGAACCCGCTGTTGGCCCAAGACATTTTTGGGTAGGGGTATGGCAACCATGCCTCCCTTTCAACAATTCTCCTCCACTGGTCAATCTCTCGACGTTTATGGGCATTATTTGCTCCCTGTGGGTATTCTTCTGTCAATAACCAGTCTGCTGCCGTGGGGACTCCGCCATTCCAGTGCGCTGCATCCCCTCCGGCGTTGATGACTTTTCCTTTACTTTCTTCACCAGCTAGTGCTGCCGCTGCGTACGATCGCGCTGGTTGCACTACTGGTTTTGGTTCTATGATGGCCGGGTATGTTTGTCCGGCTGCTTGTTTTACTGCTTCCTGTACAGTAGTTGTTGATCGTAAGTCTACCCGCTTGATAGACGTGGTGGCGAGAGGTCGATTCTTTAATCGACGTTTGGATTTGGACTGTCCTCCAAACCGTACCGTCCAGGTGTAATGAGAAACCTTGTGTAAATCTACAAGTTCATCCCATGTATATTCAATATCGTCTCGCCGTACGGCGGATTCTTCGATGATGTGACATCGACCTGGTCGGATACTGTCTTGGATTGCGAAGACCACTGTGTCATCCCTAAGCTCTGGCTCCCAATTTATAATATCATAGAGGGTGGGCCAAGCAGGCCAGTTGAACTTGTCATAATATTCGGCTTTAAACAGGTACATGTAACAGTACCCATTTTGCCTCCATTGGTCTGGAGCGATTGGACTTTTTGCTGTGGGTCCAGGCAGATACGCTTTGACACGGGCTCGCCATCCTAACAACCTAGCTTTGTGGTCGTTCCAGGTGTCCTCCCCTATTTCGGACAAGAAATGATCGAGTCCGATTGGGAGTTTCAAGAGTGGCTCCGTCAGAAGGCGTTCCGGCATTGTAGGAAGGACTCGTCCCGGTGGTTTTGTGATTAGCAAGGGATCATATCGAATCCCTTGACGACGTTCCTCTTCTTCTCGTTCCCTCTTCCATTTGGCATAGCGAGTGGCCCGTATGTTGCCGTTCATGGCATGCATCCATGCGTTCCAATCTTCGTGGCTCATCGTCATTCCTTCATGAGCATAGAGTTCCTCTACATGATGAGCGCACTGAAGTCGCTCGACCGCCACTCGATATTTTCTTATCGCCTTATCGCCGTTGTTGATTAACATCAACCATTGATTATACTTTGACGAGACAAGGGCGAGCCAGATGGGGTTGGAGGTGTCGCCTTGGTATTGTTCCTCCAATAAGGTTATGAGAGTTTGATATTCTTTTTCGGCTTTGCGCATCGCGCGCTCCGCCCGTAAAACAGCTTTGCTAGCTGCTCGTTCCGCTAGAAGGGCCTCCCATGCTTCCTTCTGTTCGAGCTCCTGACTGAGCTCTCGTTCTCGTAATAGTTGTTGCGCTTCTGCGCGTTCCCTCTTCCGCTCATCTTTGCGGTGACGCCAGTATAGTCTGACGTGGTTGTCGTATCGGCGCACAATGGCATCGCCGATGAATGCTGGTGTCCTAACAAGGACAGGTTCGATGGTGTGGGCCCAGTCCGCCTCAAAGATTTGACCTATCTCTGAGAGTGTCGCCTGGGCGTATGGGAGTACGTATTGAAATTGGCAATTCATTTTTTGTGATGAGGGAAGGTAGGTCGTTCCTGTAAAACAATCTTCAATCAAGATCAGGCCCTCCACTGACTCTTGATCCGTTCTTTCGGCAGTCGGAATCCGCGCCTGTCGATGATGTCCTTTGGGAAACAAAGGAGTTATTGTCTGCTGTGTCGTGGGTCCGCAAGCTACTTAGTTATGTGCACCCGGCAATTCGCCTCAATGTCCTTGTGCTCAGTTATCAGCCCGAAATCAGGTAGGGCTGCTGATACAGAGGGTATGAGAGGACTTTCTGTCAGCCTTGATATGCACGATAACCAGTTTATTTCGCTCGTTCCTGAGCTTTTCCGCAATCACAGTATACGTTACCCCGAGCGCGTCTGTGGTCTCCTGCCTACGCTGCTCTCGGGCGATCTCGTATTCTCGTCTGTGACTGTGTGGTAGACAGACCCAACGGGTGTATTGAGGACGTCTCGTTCGACGCCCGTTGACAGTAAAGTGTCGAAGTCGATGTCGCCGACGGCCCCGGGATAATCGGGGTAACAACCGTCAAGTGAAACTAGGCCGTTGAATGTCCTATGCAGCTACGAGCGACGTGCTCGGTGCTGGACAGCTAGCAACGGGGTAGAGAAGAAAGTCTCTAGATTATGTCAGGACTGCCCTAGACACAACCTAAACGACTTAGAGCGGTGACTTGTTAAGTCTGAAACGATTCTGATTGCTCTATAGCTATGTCTAGTGACAATAGACTATCTAGAGACTTAAGGTCTCTTATGCTAAACTACGGCCCTTATAAAGCCCATCCCCGGTCTGTGCGCAGACAGCGCGCAGCACAAGTCCCTCACAATAAGGCGACTCGGCGCAGCAGCCATTCTGCGCCCATATGACCATACTTGGGGTCATCTCTCCATATACGGCTGCGACTTATTGTGTTGCGCATTCAACCGTTCCCATGCACGCCGTACCGTTGACTCGGTATTCCTCGGCGTTCCCATGTCGCCCCTCAAGCGCCATACCGCTCATGATTCCTTTCATAGCGTAGGCCCATCATCGGGCCACCTCCTAAGTCGGCACTCGGTCTATCTCCATAGCCGATGCTGACCTAACCTCCTTCCTAATAAGGACCATAGTGTTCGCACAGAGTTCCCATCCTAGTGGCGTCTCGTCCAGCCCTTGTATCCTAACGTTTGAGTGAAGTAAAATAGCTAAAAAGAAAAGAAAAATATAGTCCGACTCTCCGAGTCCGTTTCCTCCTATCCTCTATTGATAGCGTTGCTTCTAAGTGCGTATCTGCATTGTTGTTGTGTCGTTACTGTAATGGTTTTGAAAATAAGAGGTGTGCTCATAACAAGTGCTCTTCGCGCTTGCCTGACATGGTGATCTCTGCTGAGGGCGTTGGTTGGTGTCTGGGAGTCGGGGCTGATCTGTGTCTTATATACTGGGTATAGTGACGGTACTTTTGTTTGGTAGAGCAGGATTTTGCGTATTTCAATGAAGGCTGTTCCTATTGCGCGTCGTCCTTGGTGAGGATGGGTTTGATTAGGGAGTTGGATGATTAGGTGTCTAAGTTTTGGGATAGATTGTCTGGGAGAGAATCGGGAGTAGGGGGAAGCGATGCTTTTGGTGTGTCTAGTATTCTGTCTGAGGATCTGTTTGTTGCGATACTGGACCATGGTTTTCATAGCAGGTCTTGGCGGTTCTTATATGCTCTAAGGATGTCCGCAGCGTTTTTCAGATTTGTTTCAGGTTCCCATGAGTTTTTGTTTGGTCCATACCCTTTCCATTTGACTAGATATTGATAGCCGGTTCCTCGTTTTCTGTGTGTGATGATTGCTTCTATTTCAAACTCTTCTTGTCTGTTGATGAGATCAGGGGGTGGTTTCATGAAGTTTGGTCCATGCGCCATTGTTTCCTTATATGGAGTTAACAATGTAGTATGAAACACAGGATGGATGCGCCATTGTTTGGGGAGTTTCAGTTTGTAGGTGACAGGTCCTAGCACTTGTTCAATTGTGAAGGGTCCTTCTCTTTTGGGCGCTGGCTTCCTCGACTCATAGGGTATTCGGAGGTTTCGATTTTCGAGCCAGACTTTGTCTCCTTTCTCGAATCTGATACTCTTGTCTTTTGTTCTGAGCGCTACCATTTGTCTAGCGAGTTCGTGTGCGGCGAGTGCTTCTTCTCTAGCCTTTTGTAACATTCATAGTCGGTTCTCAGCTGCTGGGGTCGTCATGGGGAATGCGGCTGTGGGAATAGCGACAGGGTCTATTCCGTACATTAGCTGAAACAGTGATGCTTTGATGGTATCATGGTGTCGGTTATTGTGAGCGAATTCCGCAATTGGCAGTAGCGATTTCCATCTGTGTGGTTCGTTTGTGCAGAACATTCGGAGGTAGACTTCTAGTTCCTGATTGACTCGTTCTGTCTCGCCATCTGTCTGGGGATGGTAGGCTGTGCTCATTCTGTGGTTTATTCCCAGCACTTTTCCTATCTCTCAGAATACTTTAGACACAAACTGCGGTCCTCTGTCAGATATGAGGATATCCGGTAAACCGAATCGTTTGAAGTTTTCGTTTATGTATAGATCCGCGGTCCCTAGTGCATCGATCGTTTTGTGACAAGGGGAAAAGGTTACCCCCTTTGTAAGTCCATGGTCCACCGTGACCATGATTGAGTCGAAGCCGTCGGCGATTGGTAGGTCTGTGATGAAGTCAATTGTGACTTGTTGGAAGGGTCGGGTGGCATTAGATTTGATCGGTTGTAGGGCAGGGGTGTTGGGGTGAGTGTTTACTTTCATTTGCTGGCAGAGCGCGCATCCTTCGATCCATTCTCTGGTGTGCTTGTTCATTCCGGGCCACCAGTAGTTTCGTTTGAGTAATTCTAGAGTTTTAAATCGTCCGGGGTGCCCAGATGTGGGTGATTCATGCGTCAGTTTAATGAGTTGAGTGCACAATCCATCTTGATCGGGTACATAGGTTTTTCCTTGGTAATGTACGATGTGGTCGACATATGTCCAGTCTTGCAGCTTTGATTTTATTGGTGGTGCTCAATGATTTTGGATAACTTTGACTAGTATTTGTCCAAAGTCGTCTTTAATCATGCCTTTGCACAACTTCTCTGCTAGGTCGTCTGCTATAAGCCTGATGAATCGTTCAGGTGGTAACACCGTGGTTTCTTCTGGGGCGTCGTCCATTCCAATGTGGTCTGGTTGTCGAGATAGGGCGTCTGCTTCAAACATCTTAGTTCCCGGGACGTGCTCTATTCGAAGGTCAAATTCGCTTAAGAAGGAGGACCATCTGGCTTGTCTGGGGGTAAGACGTTGTGGGGTTCGATAAAAGGATAAATTCTTGTGATCGCAATGAACGATAGTGGTATGAGGTGATCCATGAAGAAGGTGTCGCCATGCTGCGAGTCCTTTGACGATTGCCAGTAGTTCTCTGTCATAAATCTGATAGTTTTGCTCTGTTGTGGTCAGGGCATGTGAAATGAAGCTGCAAGGGTGCAGGAGTCCTGCTTCATCGGCTTGCTTTAGTACTGCTCCTGTTGCTTTATTCGAGGCGTCGGTTTGCAGGGTGAATGGTCGGGTGATATCTGGCATTCGGAGTACAGGGGCTGTTGTAAAGCGTTTCTTTAGGTTGTTAAATGCCACCTGTTGTTCTGGTGTCCAGAGGAATGCTTCATCTTTTTTTGTGAGATCAATAAGTGGTTGAGCAAGGGTTGCGAAGTTTCCAATGAATCGTCGGTAGAAATTCCCAAATCCTAAGAAGGATCATACTTGCTTGACCATTGTTGGTGTCGGCCAATCTGCTATTCCTGCCAGTTTAATCGGGTCCATTGTTATTTCCCCAGGTCTAATGATCATTCTGAGGAATTCGATTTCCTGAGTGCAGAACTTGCATTTTTCGAGTTTGAGAAATAAGTCGTTTTCTTTTAGTCATTCTAGGATGCGTTTTGTCCAAGTTTCTAAGTCTTTGGGTGTTGTTCCACATATTAGAATGTCGTCCATGTAAATGATTAACCATCCTTCATTGATCATGTCTTGGAAGTATTTGTTCATCATTGTCTGGAAAGTGGATGGGGAATTGCATAGACCAAAGAACATGACTGTTGGTTCGTATAGTCCTTTGTTTGTTATGAAGGCTGCTTTCCATTCATCTCCTTCTTTTATCTGAACGTTGTTGTATCCCCATCGGAGATCTAGTTTTGTGAAATATTGCGCGCTGGATAGTTTGGTCATTAGATCGGAGATCAGTGGTAGTGGATATGCATTCTTTATTGTCCATTCGTTCAGGTATCGGTAGTCTTGACATGGCCGGAGCGCTCCACTTTCCTTTTTTGTGACGAAGAAGAATGGCGAGGCTTGTGGGGATTTGGATGGTCTAATGTATCCTTTAGCTAGCTGCTCTGTGATCCATTCGTCGAGGGATGATTGCTCTTTTATCGATAGTGGATAGATTTTGCTGACTTTTGGGGTAAATCTGGCTTTGAGATCGATTGCGTGATCCCATGTGCGTCTGATTGGGAATCGTTCTGAAGGCACCTTCTCGAAGGTAGATTTCCATCCTTGGTACTCGTCTGGCAGCGTTGTTATGGTTTCTTTGCCTAGCGTGTGTTCTAGTGCCTGTGATGCCGAAGTTTTAACCCTGATCCAGTATTCGTTGATTTCCTGATCTAGGTTCTTTTCTATCTGCTTTGTCGGCTTGTGTTGGTGATCGAGCTCAAGGGTCCGTTCCTTCCAGTTTATTGTTGGGTTATGTTTTTCTAACCAGGGGAGTCCGAGTATAAGTTTTTGATCTCCCAGTTTAGTGATTAGGAAGCTTGTTTCGACTTGTAGATTTCTGATGTGGTAGGGAATCTTGACCTTATGTGTGATCATCCCGTTTAAGTTTACTGTTCTGTTGGCGTTTTTAACTCGTATTGGTCGAATTAGTGGTTTCTTGTTCATGTTTTTTGTTATAGTTTCGTCAATGAAGTTTCCTTCTGCTCCGCAGTCAACGAGGGCAGATATCTCAGCGGGTAATTCGGGTGATTGGACAGTTATTGAGAGTCGTTGATTATTATTCGATCTTACTATTACAGAGTCGAGTGCTAACTGTCCATAATCGTTCTTGGAGGTTCCAACCGCTTTCTGGTTCCTCTGCTTTAAAAACCCTCGGTTTCTAGGTCAGTGAGGAGAGTTTCTCGTTCCTCTGTGCTGAGAGCCGCAATCATCGTGCGAATTTTCTTAGCGTCGCTATCTTCAGTGATTGTTCTGGTGAATCGTCCTGAGGGGGGCAGGTTCCTGGTAGTATCTTTCTTTGGGCAGTTTCGGGATAAGTGACCGATGGTTCCGCATCTGAAACATTTCCCAGAACGCATATATTCTTCTTGTTGCCCATCAGTAAGGCGTCCGGTTTGTATGGCATGGATCGTTTTAGGTCCCCCTGTTTTATTGAATCGACGCCCTGTATCAGTTTTCCCTAATGCTTTCATCGTTTCCCATGCTGCGTTGAGTTGTTCCGCTTTTTTGTAGGCATCTGTGATAGTTTTAAAGTCGCTTTGTCCTTTGAGGATTTTGGCAGCAATGGTAGTTGGTAGGCCTCGGACAAATGCCTGAAGTTGGGCGGTAATTCCGGTTAGTCCGGAGGATCCTATGAGCATTCTAAATTTTCGGACGTAGATCAGGACGGTGATCTCTCCTCTGACTCGTAATTTAGTGAGCTCATTCAGTGCCCTGACTGCAGTGTTAACTTCTCCCAAGTCGTCAAGGAATCGTTTGACAAAGGTGTCATAGTTTTCCCAAGTAAGTCCATCTTTTTCATCTAGTTGGTCACAGATTATTTCTTTCCAGTCGTCTAGTTCCTTTCCTAGGCATTGGAGGATGTATCTGATTTTCTTTTCATGTTTCCCTTCATAGTTGTGGGCATTTATTGCAAAGAAATTGCTAAACCAGTTGATGAATGATTTAGCTTCGGTCCGATCTCCTGTAAAAATTCGTGCTGAGACTGGTTTGATGTCTCCCCTAGGGGCATTGGTGGTTTCAATGTTAGTTGCCATTTGTTTTGTGTCAGTTTCAGCATCTGTTTCAGGTCTCGGGTTTTCTAGTTCGTATTCAATTTGTTTTTGTTCCAAAAAGGTGTTCCACCCTGTTATGGATGTTTCAGAGAGAGAGTAGTATGGATCAGTGCCGTCGAACTCGAATTCTGCGTCGCAGTACTCTTCCCACCAAAGGGTTTCTTTGGGTCTTTCGAAATATAGTTCTGGTTCTTCTTCTGGTTCTTTTTGTTCATTTCTCCACTCAACCCAAAGCTTTCCAGGTAAAGAGTGTTCGTCTCCTTCGATGTAATCCCCTTCAAAGTATTTGTCAGATACTGGGGTGTTCTTGTTCTTTCCTACTCCTCGAAATTCCCAACGTTTATTTAGTGTCGAGAAAAAGAGCTCCTTTCTTTCTAGATAATATGTTCCTTTAAAGAAAAAGGAATTGTTTGGTGGTCTCTGGCTAGAGAGTCTGGTTTCGGGTCGTTTCGGATCTATATTGTCTAGCTAGTGACGATGCACTAAGCAGTTCAGTGAGTTCCAACTTGTGTTAGGATCGATGCCCTTGGTTCGTTATCGAGTCAACAATGACGACTAGAGTCTCGGTCTAATCCCAGTCACTGGACAAGAATGCTGTTCGACGTCGTGCTAGGCAACGACGTGGGTAGCTCGAGCGATAGAGAGGACGAGAGCGAGAGGGTTGTTCAGTAAAGGACAATACTCGATTAAGTTGGAACTGAAGTACTACGGTACATGCGCAGGGTTTATATACTGTCTAGAGAACAATAAAGAAGTATAAAAGGAAGTGAAACAAGGGGCAGTCCAGACAGATGAAACAAGTGTCAGAGCGTAGCGACGAAGTGAAGAAAGGCTATTGTAACAGGTAAGGGAAAAGAGAAGGAATCGTAACAGGTACCGTCGAAATCAAATTCCGCGTCGCAGTACTCTTCCCACCAAAGGGTTTCCTTGGGTCTCTCGAAATATAGTTCTGGTTCTTCTTCTGGTTCTTTTTGTTTGTTTCTCCACTCAACCCAAAGTTTTCCAGGTAGCGAGTGTTCGTCTCCTTCGATGTAATCCCCTTCAAAGTATTTGTCAGGTACTGGGGTGTTCTTGTTCTTTCCTACTCCTCGAAATTCCCAACATTTATTTAGTGTCGAGAAAAAGAGCTCCTTTCTTTCTAGATAATATGTTCCTTTAAAGAAAAAGGAATCGTTCGGTGGTCTCTGGTTAGAGAGTCTGGTTTCGGGTCGTTTCAGATCTATATTGTCTAGCTAGTGATGATGCACTAAGTGGTTCAGTGAGTTCCAACTTGTGTTAGGATCGATGCCCTTGGTTCATTACCGAGTCAACAATGACGACTAGAGTCTTGGTCTAATCCCAGTCACTGGACAAGAATGCTGTTCGACGTCGTGCTAGGCAACGACGAAGGTAGCTCGAGCAATGAGGAGGACGAGAGCGAGAGGGTTGTTCAGTAAAGGACAATACTCAATTAAGTTGGAACTGAAGTACTACGGTACATGCGCAGGGTTTATATACTGCCTAGAGAACAATAAAGAAGTATAAAAGGAAGTGAAACGAGGGGCAGTCCAGACAGACGAAACGAGTATCAGAGCGTAGCGACGAAGTGAGGAAAGGCTATTGTAACAGGTAAGCAAAAGAGAAAGGAATCGTAACAGTAAGTGTAAGAAAGAAAAGTTGTAACAAGCTTTTCTGCAATAAAGGTTTACTATACCCGGGGCGCATCTGTGGTCTCCTGCCTACGCTCTCCCAGCAAACTAGTAATCTCGTCCTTTACTGTTTGGTAGACAGGCCCAACGAGCGTATTGAGGATCTCTCGTTCGAGACCCGTTGACAGTATGTGTGTCGCGGTCAATGTCGCCAATGGTCCCGGGATAATCGGGTTACAACCGTCAAAGAATAAAACTAGGCCTTCAATTGTCAGGAGCAACTATGAGCGATGTGCTCGGTGCTGGACAGTACGAAGGGGTAGAGAAGAAAGTCTCTAGATTATGTCAGGACTGCCCTAGACACAACCTAAGCAACTCAAGAGTGACTTGTTAAGTCAAAGACGATGCAATTGCTCAGTAGCTATGTCTAGTGACAATAGACTATCTAGAGACTTAAGAGTCTCCTACTGTAAACTACGGCCCTTATATACTGCTC
Source organism: Amanita molliuscula (assembly GCA_023014405.1). Lineage (NCBI taxonomy): Eukaryota > Fungi > Basidiomycota > Agaricomycetes > Agaricales > Amanitaceae > Amanita > Amanita molliuscula. Next base: position 387,785 of record JAEBUP010000006.1, read on the forward strand.
CCCTGGTCTGTGCACAGGCAGCGCGCAGCTAAAGTCCCTCACTGGGGATCAATGCGCAGCAGCTAACTCTGCGCTCATCTAACCATTCATGGAGAGTTCCTCCCACACCCAACTCCTGGGTTGTCCACATGCGGCCTTGCTATTGTTCAAGCTTGTTGGCCGATTCCCATGCATGCCGTACCATTGACTCGGTACTCCTCGGTGTTCCCATGTCATCCCTCAGGCGCCGTGCTGCTCATGATTCCTTTCATGGCGTAGGCCCATCATCGGGCCGTGTCCTTGCCGGCACTCGGTTTTATCCATAGCCGATGCTGACCTAACCTCCTTCCTAATAGGGACCGCAGTTCACATAGGCCATCCTCCTAGAGTCCCGTCAAGTAGTCTTTGTTCTTAGACGTTTGAGCGGAGTATAATAGATAAAAAGATAAGAAAAATATAGTCCATCTCCTCATGACCGTATCTTCGTGATTGTCATTGAAGTCGTTACTGTAAAGTTGAAAATATGAGGTGTGCTCATAACATCCTCAGCCCAATAAATATCAGTCATCAACACTGGTGTCTATGCCTTTGCGGCGGTCCTTGTCTTATAGTGTAAGTCCAACAACATTGAAAGCCAAGGAACTAAGCACATAACTATATCGTGCAGCCCTTAGGTCACTGTATCTGACAACATGTGGAGAGTCCTGCCTCCCAGCAGGACTTGACTGATATTGGTATTGACATGTCAAAAATAGTACTGCCAAAGCTGCACAGTATCAATGCGTGGCGCAATCGAATTTGGGCCAAATCAAACAATCAAACATTCATACTTAAGGCACCTACATTGCGTGATGCCTCGGAGACACTGATCGACCTGATACATTATCACTTGCTCGGTGGAGATGTTTGGACTTTTTCTCCTGAGTCCGATCAGGTTTATTGTGACATTCCATGCATCAATGCTTTGCTGATGATACTTGCCCCCTTTAAAATGTAAGTGGTCAATATCACTATGCATGCTCATCACCAGCGCTGAAACGAACCATATAGCGGTAAATTTTCAATGTATGTCTTATTTCTCTTTGTTTCCCACTGCTCATTTCTTGTAGGTCCAATCCCGGTGAGGACGATTACTTTGTTGATGACCTTGCAGAAGGAGATGGGGTGACAGTAAGCGTCTACCAAGGGGCTCTCCAAATCTGGCTTAAGGACCAATGGGTGGACATCATGGGCTTTTATCGTACTTTAGATCTTACATGTCCATCAGGATTCGAGCGTCAGGATAACATCAAGGAATACGAACTTGATGGACTCTTGACATCTCTGACCATGATCCAAGTACTGCTGGAGCCATTCATGGTCAATCCATTCCTTGTTTATGCAGCCTTCTTCAAAGGACCGGAATGCATTGATTTTCTCACCCGTGACTCCGATGAGGTGTTCAAGCGAGAGCATCTGCTTGCCATGATTCCGGACCATGAAACTCGTAACGTGGTCCATGTGATCTTATCATTAAAGCGAACAGCCACATTGAAGCAGGTGCAACAGGGGGACAAGAGTCTGTCCTACAACCATCCTGTAGTTTTATGGGCAACACCCCTCCTTGATGTAAGTTCCATGCCTATGTCATCTTCCTTTGATCAATCTGATGCATGTATCTCCAGTTTACTTTTTTTTCGAGCCCTGTGACAAAATGCAACACGCTACCTTCAAGTGCCAACTGCTCTCTTCTGTATTGATTGGAGCTACAAAACCTTGGGAACACGCCTACTTCCAGGCATTTGCCGAAGGCCTCAAGCTGCGTCATATCTGCCCCTTGCGTCACTTGATTGAATGCAAAGCTGATGTTGTCATTCCCGATGACATGGATATCGAAGCATTAACAACAATCCTGAAAGACGATGCTGAGACTGACCAGCATTATCTCTATGGATTCCAATTAGTAGCATCGCTGTGGAACAATCGTATACAGGCACCTCAAGATGTTATCGACAGGATCTGCTTCGTTTGTAAGTATCAAGGGGTGAAGAATTGGGCAAGGGCAGAGACGTTTAGTGGTCTACTTGCAACACGTCTCATCCATTGGCTGCAAGGTGATGGACATCCAAGTGAGCTGGTTGGTACAATCATTTCAGAAGATGAGTATGAGCAGGTCCAGGCAAAAGCGCTCACGACTCACACTGAACTATTTTGGGCAGCCATAGCAGACGTTCCCATCTTGCCTTCTAATCCTTTCACAACAGTTGAGGTACCCACTTCATATATGCTTGTCACACCAGCTACTGAATATGGCATCAGGTGATTATCAAATTCATGCCAGACTCACAGCCCAACCACGTGCATCCTCTTCTGCGCATTGCATCTTGCCTGGAGATAACTGTGGATGCTGATATTGTGAACATGCTGTTGGAACCTGGACACTTGAATGATGAGCATGCATCACAATTCAACATATGGTTCCATACCTCCCTCCTCCATGCCACAAACGAGTATAATACACTATAAAATTAGTTTTGTCACTGTCTGAATACTATATGTATAATAAAATTAATTGTCAAAGAATCTCGAATACAATATGTATTGGACGGAAACCTAAAGGATAGATTCAGTCTCGTTGTATTCGGACTGAGGTGAGATCAAGTAATCAAGTCGTATTTATATGTAGCGTGATGCGTGTATGTTGCGCTTTAGCAATATGTTGGTCATCATACTCTAAAAGCATCCATGCATAAGGTAAGTGCTCGTATCCAAAAGGCGGTGAGCAAATCCATGTCATGCATCTCCTGGTCGAATTCTGCCTCCAGCACAGAGTCCAGCCATTCCACCTGCTCCCGTGTCAATGGGCATCCTGGGGGTTCGCACAGGACAGCGTTCAACCTATCTGGTGCATAATCTTCAAATGGATTTTCGTGGCCTTGTGCTTGTATCTCATGCACAAGTTGGTCATCCTCCAGACCTTCCCAGTCTATACCAAATTGACCCACATCATCCACTGCCTCTTCTTCTCTAATGATGTGAGCCATCATTGTGCATGTTCTTAAGCCCAATATGAATAAATCTTGTGGCACCATGTTCTTTTCTCCCTTGAGGTGCATAACATGGACATTCCAATGCTCGGACCATTCAGTAATGTCGTCATTGAGCATATCAAGGAAGAGATGGTGCAATAACCACAAGTGAGCAGCTGAATCCACTCGCAACCCATGGTTTTGTTCTAAACCGTTGAAAAAAGGTTTCCACTTGGATGCAACTATACGTCCAACTTCCACCCATAACCGTTTGATACAAATGTTGTGCATGGATCTTGAGTGTTTGATCAATATGGTTGTTTGTTAATGTTAGGATCGATGCCCTTGGTTCGTTATCGAGTCAACAGTGACGACTAGAGTCTTGGTCTAATCCCAGCCACTGGACAAGAATGCAGTTCGACGTCGTGCTAGGCAGCGACGAAGATAGCTCGAGCGATAGAGAGAGCGAGAGGGTTGTTCAGCAAAGGACAATACTCGATTAAGTTGGAACTGAGGTACTACGGTACATGCGCAGGGTTTATATACTGGCTAGAGAACAATAGGGAAGTATAAAAGGAAGTGAAACCAGGGGCAATCCAGGTAGATGAAACAAGTATCAAAGCATAGCGATGAAGTGAAGAAAGGCTATTGTAGCAAGTAAGCGTAAGAAAGAAAGAAGTTGTAACATTACCCCCTCCCTATGCGAGAAGTCACCGACTTCTTAAGGCCATCCTTGAGTTGTCCAGGCATGGTCCGCTCTAGACTCGTACCAGTGGACGATGTTTTCGACGTCCTTTTGTGCAGTGTCTATGTGCCATCATACGGAGTCGAGGGTGACTTTCAGTTGACGAAGTTCTCTGAGTGCTAGATCTCGTTCGGCGTAGGTCATGGCGTTGGGGTCGGTGGTGAGAGTGAGTCCTACGAGGGCTCCAAGTGGGGCGGAGAGGTCTCGGAGATTGGCCGTAACATACGAGGCTTCCAGAGAGGCGGCGGTGACGAGGGGGTTCGATCTGGGGATAGGTGTGGGGATGACTTCTTCTTCGATGGGTGGCTCCTCGACAAGTTCGGGCGGGTGAACGTGTAGGTCGTTGTTGGCGTAGATCGCCGTTTTGGTCTCGATGAAGATTTCGAGGGGTGGTGTAAAGACGTCGAATTCGGGGATTTTCTCGGGGCAAGAATAGGCGAGGACGAGGGTGGCGAGGAGGGTGGCGAGGATGAGTCCTCCGATGAGGGCGGAGGGGATGAGAGCAGAGACGAGGGCGACGAGGATGGCGACAAGTGAGAACATTTTGTATCTGTGATGTTGGTTGGAAGGCCAGGAAGCAGGAATCTCGTTCTTTTATAGGTTGACTTCGTCGAAATATTCCACGTCCCAGAATGAATCGTCTGCGTCAATAGAGAGGATGTTTCGTAAGAGTTGATCGGCCAATGCTTCTGGTCTGGGAGTATTAGGTCGCGTGGGAGGGTTTTCGGTCAAATATGGTTCATGTAGTGGTCTAGGCGGAATTCGATGCGTAATCGTCCCCTGGTTTGTGTGATGAATGATGCCTGTGATCATTGGGTATCCAGGTTCCCATTCAAAGTCGCGGTAGTGGGGGGGGTGGTAGTGGATTCGGGTATGGCGGTGGTATCCCTCCGTGTGGGATGTATAGGTAGTGCGGGGGTAGGTTAAAGTTCAGTGGTCCGCTGGATGGGAAATTGATTTTGTCTGGGAATAGTGCCTCTGTCCGGTGTAGGCAGGTCACTTCCGCCGCTTCCAGGTCTCTTGTTCGGTCCATGATCCATAAGGCCAGTGCTCTTTGCGCTTGTCTGATATGGCGATCTCTGCTGATGGCGTTGGTTGGTGTCTGGGAGTTGGGGCTGATCTGTGTTTTATATACTGGGTATAGTGACGGTACTTTTGTTCGGTAGAGCAGGATTTTGCGTATTTCAATGAAGGCTGTTCCTATTGCGCGTCGTCCTTGGTGAGGATGGGTTCGATTAGGGAGTTGGATGATTAGGTGTCTAAGTTTTGGGATAGATTGTCTGGGAGAGAATCGGGAGTAGGGGGAGGTGATGTTTTTGGTATGTCTAGCGTTTTGTCTGAGGATCTGTTTGTTGCGATACTGGACCATGGTTTTCATAGCAGGTTTCGGCGGTTCTTATATGCTCTAAGGATGTCCGCAGCGTTTTTCAGATTTGTTTCAGGTTCCCATGAGTTTTCGTTTGGTCCATACCCTTTCCATTTGACTAGGTACTGATAGCCAGTTCCTCGTTTTCTGTGTGTGATGATTGCTTCTATTTCAAACTCCTCTTGTCCGTTGATGAGATCAGGGGGTGGTTTCATGAAGTTCGGTCCGTGCACCGTTGTTTCTTTATATGGAGTTAACAACGTAGTATGAAACACGGGGTGGATGCGCCATTGTTTGGGGAGTTTCAGTTTGTAGGTGACGGGTCCTAGCACTTGTTCAATTGTGAAGGGTCCTTCTCTTTTGGGCGCTAGCTTCCTTGACTCATAGGGTATTCGGAGGTTTCGATTTTCGAGCCAGACTTTGTCTCCTTTCGTAAATCTGATACTTTTGTCTTTTGTTCTGAGCGCTACCATTTGTCTAGCGAGTTCGTGTGCAGCGAGTGCTTCTTCTCTAGCCTTTTGTAACATTCGTAGTCGGTTCTCAGCTGCTGGGGTCGTCATGGGGGGTGCAGCTGTGGGAATAGCGACGGGGTTTATTCCGTACATCAGCTGAAACGGTGATGCTTTGATGGTATCATGGTGTCGGTTATTGTGAGCGAATTCCGCAATTGGCAGTAGCGATTTCCATCTGTGCGGTTCGTTTGTGCAGAACATTCGGAGGTAGACTTCTAGTTCTTGATTGACTTGTTCTGTCTCGCCATCTGTCTGGGGGTGGTAGGCTGTGCTCATTCTATGGTTTATTCCCAGCGCTTTTCCTATTTCTCGGAATACTTTAGATGCAAACTGCGGTCCTCTGTCAGATATGAGGATATCCGGTAGACCGAATCGTTTGAAGTTTTCGTTTATGTATAGGTCTGCGGTTCCTAGTGCATCGATCGTTTTGTGACAAGGGGAAAAGGTTACCCCCTTTGTAAGTCCATGGTCCACCGTGACCATGATCGAGTCGAAGCCGTCGGCGATTGGTAAGTCTGTGATGAAGTCAATTGTGACTTGTTGGAAGGGTCGGGTGGCAGTAGATTTGATCGGTTGTAGGGCAGGGGTGTTGGGGTGAGTGTTTACTTTCATTTGCTGGCAGAGCGCGCATCCTTCGATCCATTCTCTGGTATGCTTGTTCATTCCGGGCCACCAGTAGTTTCGTTTGAGTAATTCTAGAGTTTTAAATCGTCCGGGGTGCCCAGATGTAGGTGATTCATGCGTTAGTTTAATGAGTTGAGTGCGCAATCCATCTTGATCGGGTACATAGGTTTTTCCTTGGTAATGTACGATGTGGTCGACATATGTCCAGTCTTGCAGCTTCGATTTTATTGGTGGTGCTCGATGATTTTGGATTACTTCGACTAGTATTTGTCCAAAGTCGTCTTTGATCATGCCTTTGCGCAACTTCTCTGCTAGGTCGTCTGCTATAAGCCTGATGAATCGTTCAGGTGGTAACACCGTGGTTTCTTCTGGGATGTCGTCCGTTCCAATGTGGTCTGGTCGTCGAGATAGGGCATCTGCTTCAAACATCTTAGTTCCAGGGACGTGTTCTATTCGGAGATCGAATTCGCTTAAGAAGGAGGACCATCTGGCTTGTCTGGGGGTAAGGCGTTGTGGGGTTCGATAAAAGGATAGATTCTTGTGATCACAATGAACGATGGTGGTATGAGGTGATCCGTGAAGAAGGTGTCGCCATGCTGCAAGTCCTTTGACGATTGCCAGTAGTTCTCTGTCGTAGATCTGATAGTTTTGCTCTGTCGTGGTTAGGGCGTGTGAGATGAAGCCGCAAGGGTGCAGGAGTCCTGCTTCATCAGCTTGTTTCAGTACCGCTCCTGTTGCTTTATTTGAGGCATCGGTTTGTAGGATGAATGGTCGGGTGACGTCTGGCATTCGGAGTACAGGGGCTGTTGTAAAGCGTTTTTTTAGGTTGTTAAACGCCACCTGTCGTTCTGGTGTCCAGAGGAACGCTTCATTTTTTTTTGTGAGATCGATAAGTGGTCGAGCGAGGGTTGCGAAGTTCCCAATGAATCGTCGGTAGAAATTTCCAAATCCTAGGAAGGATCGTACTTGCTTGACTGTTGCTGGTGTCGGCCAATCTGCTATTCCTGCCAGTTTGATCGGGTCCATTGTTATCTCCCCTGGTCTAATGATCATTCCGAGGAATTCAATTTCCTTCGTGCAGAACTTGCATTTTTCGAGTTTGAGGAATAAGTCGTTCTCTTTTAGTCGTTCTAGGACGCGTTTTGTCCGGGTTTCTAAGTCTTTGGGTGTTGTTCCACATATAAGAATGTCGTCCATGTAAATGATTAACCATCCTTCGTTGATCATGTCTTGGAAGTATTCGTTCATCATTGTCTGGAACGTAGATGGGGAATTGCATAGGCCAAAGAACATGACTGTTGGTTCGTATAGTCCTTTGTTCGTTATGAAGGCTGCTTTCCATTCATCTCCTTCTTTTATCCGAACGTTGTTGTATCCCCATCGGAGGTCTAGTTTTGTGAAGTATTGAGCGCCGGATAGTTTGGTCATTAGATCAGAGATCAATGGTAATGGGTATGCATTCTTTATTGTCCATTCGTTCAAGTATCGGTAGTCTTGACATGGCTGGAGCGCTCCGCTTTCCTTTTTTGCGACGAAGAAGAATGGCGAGGCTTGTGGGGATTTGGATGGTCTAATGTATCCTTTAGCTAGCTGTTCTGTGATCCATTCGTCGAGGGATGATTGTTCTTTTATCGATAGTGGGTAGATTTTGCTGACTTTTGGGGTAAATCCAGTTTTGAGATCGATTGCATGATCCCAAGTGCGTCTGATTGGGAATCGTTCTGAAGGCGCCTTTTCGAAGGTAGATTTCCATTCTTGGTACTCGTCTGGTAGCGTCGTTATGGTCTCTTTGCGTAGTGTATGTTCTAGCGCTTGTGATGTCGAAGTTTTAACCCTGATCCAGTATTCGTCGATTTCCTGATCCAGGTTTCTTTCTATCTGCTTTGTCGGTTTGTGTTGATCGAGCTCAAGGGTCCGTTCCTTCCAGTTTATCGTTGGGTTGTGTTTTTCTAACCAGGGGAGTCCGAGTATAAGTTTTTGATCTCCCAGTTTAGTGATTAGGAAGCTTGTTTCGATTTGTAGATTTCCGATGTGGTAGGGAATCTTGACTTTATGTGTGATCATCCCATTTAAGTTTACTGTTCCGTCGGCGTTCTTAACTCGTATTGGTTGAATTAGTGGTTTCTTGTTCATGTTTCTTGTTATAGTTTCGTCAATGAAGTTTCCTTCTGCTCCGCAGTCAACGAGGGCAGATATCTCAGCGGGTAATTCGGGTGATTGGACAGTTATTGAGAGTCGTTGATTATTATTCGATCTTACTATTACAGAGTCGAGTGCTAACTGTCCATAATCGTTCTTGGAGGTTCCAACCGCTTTCTGGTTCCTCCGCTTTAAAAACCCTCAGTTTCCAGGTCGGTGAGGAGGGTTTCTCTTTCCTCTGTGCTGAGAGCCGCAATCATAGTGCGAATTTTCTTAGTATCGCTATCTTCAGTGATTGTTCTGGTGAATCGCCCTGAAGGGGGCGGGTTCCTGGTAGTATCTTTCTTTGGGCAGTTTCAGGATAAATGACCGATGGTTCCGCATCTGAAACATTTCCCAGAACGCATATATTCTTCTCGTTGCCCATCAGTAAGGCGTCCGGTTTGTATGGCATGGATCGTTTTAGGTCCCCCTGTTTTATTGAATCGGCGCCCTGTATCAGTTTTTCCTAACGCTTTCATCATTTCCCATGCTGCATTGAGTTGCTCCGCTTTTCTGTAGGTGTCTGTGATAGTTTTAAAGTCGCCTTGTCCCTCGAGGATTTTGGCAGCAATGGTGGTTGGTAGGCCTCGGACGAATGCCTGGAGTTGGGCGGTAATTCCGGTTAGTCCGGAGGATCCTATGAGCATTCTAAATTTTCGGACATAGATCGGGACGGTGATCTCTCCTCCAACCCGTAATTTAGTGAGCTCATTTAGCGCCCTAACTGCAGTGTTGACTTCTCCCCAGTCGTCGAGGAATCGTTTGACGAAGGTGTCATAGTTTTCCCAAGTAAGTCCGTCTTTTTCGTCTAGTTGATCGCGGATTATTTCTTTCCAGTCGTCTAGTTCCTTTCCTAGGCATTGGAGGACGTATCTGATTTTCTTTTCATGTTTCCCTTCATAGTTGTGGGCGTTTATTGCAAAGAAATCGCTAAACCAGTTGATGAATGATTTAGCTTCGGTCCGATCTCCTGTGAAAATTCGTGCTGAGACTGGTTTGATGTCTCCCCTAGGGGCATCGGTGGTTTCAGTGTTAGTTGCCATTTGTTTTGTGTCAGTTTCAGCATCTGTTTCAGGTCTCGGGTTTTCTAGTTCGTATTCGATTTGTTTTTGTTCCAAAAAGGTGTTCCACCCTACTATGGATGTTTCGGAAAGAGAGTAGTATGGATCAGTGCCGTCAAACTCGAATTCTGCGTCACAGTACTCTTCCCACCAAAGGGTTTCTTTGGGTCTTTCGAAATATAGTTCTGGTTCTTCTTCTGGTTCTTTTTGTTCGTTTCTCCACTCAACCCAAAGCTTTCCAGGTAAAGAGTGTTCGTTTCCTTCGATGTAATCCCCTTCGAAGTATTCGTTAGATACTGGGGTGTTCCTATTCTTTCCTACTCCTCGAAATTCCCAACGTTTATTTAATGTCGAGAAAAAGAGCTCTTGTCCTTCTAGATAATATGTTCCTCTAAAGAGAAAGGAGTCGTTCGGTGGTCTCTGGTTAGAGAGTCTGGTTTCGGGTCGTTTCGGATCTATGTTGTCTAGCTAGTGACGATGCACTAAGCGGTTCAGTGAGTTCCAACTTGTGTTAGGATCGATGCCCTTGGTTCGTTATCGAGTCAACAGTGACGACTAGAGTCTTGGTCTAATCCCAGCCACTGGACAAGAATGCAGTTCGACGTCGTGCTAGGCAGCGACGAAGATAGCTCGAGCGATAGAGAGAGCGAGAGGGTTGTTCAGCAAAGGACAATACTCGATTAAGTTGGAACTGAGGTACTACGGTACATGCGCAGGGTTTATATACTGGCTAGAGAACAATAGGGAAGTATAAAAGGAAGTGAAACCAGGGGCAATCCAGGTAGATGAAACAAGTATCAAAGCATAGCGACGAAGTGAAGAAAGGCTATTGTAGCAAGTAAGCGTAAGAAAGAAAGAAGTTGTAACAACAACCCTTATATACCTTTCTCCTGGTCTGTGCGCAGACAGCGTGCAGCTAAAGTCCCTCAAGCCGGGATCAATGCGCAGCTGCCGATCTGCACCCATCTGACCTTTCTAGGAGACATCCTCCCACACCAACACTTTGTCCTTCCATATACGACCACGCTTATTGTCGTGCGTCTCGGCCAATTCCCATCTACGCTAGTACCTAGTTGTTGGTACTCCTCGGCATTCCCATGTCGCCCCTCAGGCGCCGTGCCGCTCATGTATCCTTCCATGGCGTAGGCCCATCATCAGGCCATCGTTCCTGTTGGCACTCGGTCTATGTCCATAGCCGATGCTGTCCTAACCTCCTTCCATATAAGGGTCGCAATCCTAGTATAGTCTGTCCCTGCGACTAAGGCCTCGTCCAAGTCCTGTAGCTAAATGTTTGAGTGAAGCGAAATAGATAAAATGAAGAGAAAAATATAGTCTGACTCCTCTAGACCGTATCTGCATAGTCGTCATTAGTGTTGTTACTGTGAAAATTGATGGGGACGAGGTATGCTCATAACATCACCCCCCCCTTAAGGCCTCGCGTCCCGAGAGGCTGATCCTGCTGAGTCTACATAATGTGGATCGCGTTTCATTCGTTCATAAAAGCAGGCCAATTGCTCTGCTTGTTCTTCAGGCATCAAGCCCATCCGTTCTGAATCCACATCTTCCACCTCCTCTATGGTGGTTTTCCATTTTTTCTGTGTCGGGCGTGCAACGCCCTTGATCCTTTTTTGTCGGTCATCTTCCGACTCGCTGCTTTCCCTTGCAGCTACTGGTGTATTTCTTTTTAAGATTTTCTTTTTGAGACACTCAGTGTCTCGTTCATGCGCTCGGCACTCCTCCTCCATTTCTTCTTTTTCGCCCCTCTGTGGGAAATTAAGCATGGGTGACCACCCACCGCGCTCTAGATCTCTAGAGAACGTCCCATCGGTGTCGTCTGGCAATTCCATGATTGCTTTTCTATCGCCTTTCCAGTTGCGCCATCGGCGCTCCATATTTTCTAAGTATTTCGGCCCGAAGCGGCCATCGTCCCATCCAAAAAGTCATTTATCTTTCCAATGGGTTCCTCGACTTTGTTTGTGCCATGGTGCACTAGGGGTTTGTCGAGGGACTGTCTCGGTGTATTGAATGTACACCTTTCCGTTTCGTAGGTTCCTAATGAGCTTAGGAGCCTTGGGGTTTTCTTTATGGAATTTTTTGACTTTTTCCGGTGTGTTAGCAACATTTCCGGCTGGTTCCCAAGTAGACTCTTCTACAGGGTAGTTTTTCCATTTCACGAGGTATTCCAGCCTCGCTCCTCCTCGTCCGCTGATGCGGCTTTCCATGATTTCCTCCACTTCGTACTCGTCCTCCTGGGACTCTTCTACCATCTGCACGTCCTTGCGTGCTGCTGCTTTTGCTTTTTGTTTGGGGAATTTGGGTTCCCTGTATGGTTTCAACAAGACTTCGTTAAAAACGTTGTATATTTTCCATGCTGCAGGTATTTTTAATTTGTATGATGACTCGCCGACTTTGGCGAGGACTTCAAGTGGACCAACAAATTTTCCATCGAGCTTCTTTGTTGCTCGGATGATGGGGAGGTTTTCAGTGCTGAGATAAACCTTGTCACCTGGTTTATATTCTCGTGCCGCTTGACGATGTGTATCATACCGCTCTTTCATGATCTGAGCGGCTTTCTCCAAAGCCTTTTTTGCTTTTTCATGCACGTCCTCCAGTTCCTTTGCCAATTGTTCCACAGCTACTGCCTTCAGCGCGTAGGTGGGGTCCAGACCCTTGTTTGGGTGTCGTCCATAGTTCATGAAGAAAGGTGTGAAGCCTGTCACGGAGTGTACTCTGTCGTTGTGGCAGAACTGTGCCACTGACAACCAATCGCCCCAATTATCCTGTCGATTGTTAACGAACATGGTCAGGAATTCCTTTACTTCCTGATTAACTCGCTCTGTTTGTCCATCCGTTTGGGGGTGATAGGCCGTTGATCGGTTGGCCTGAATTCCCAACATCCCATACAAGTCTGTCATGAATTTTGAAGCGAACTGAGGTCCTCAGTTGCTTATTACTTTTCTGGGGAGTCCATGCTCCCAGAATATGTTATCCCTGAACAGCGCCGCTGTTCCTTGTGAAGTGATTTCTTTTGTAGTGGGCAAGAAGTATGACTTTTTGGTGAATCTATCCACTACTACCATAATCGTGTCGTATCCTTTTGATATGGGGAGAGGTCCCATGAAGTCTACTGAGATGACTTCCCATGGTTCTGTTGGGACTTCGTTGGGCCTAAGAGGTGCCACGCGTGCTTGTTGATCCGGTTTTGCCTTCTGGCAAGTTTCACAACCCGGAATGTATTTTTCAATGTCTTTGCGCATATTCGGCCACCAGAAATTCCTTGTTAATGATTCCAGAGTTTTAGCGACTCCAGAATGCCCCCATGAATGATGGATTGCGATGATATCTTCTCGCAATGCCACGACTGCTGGTACATATACTTGTCCTTTCCAGGTGACGAGTCCTTTTTCCAATTTATATTCACCATCGGCCTTTCCAAGGCCTTCGACTACCTGTGTTTCCCATTGCCGCTTGGGCACGTCTTTAATATCTTTCATGATGTTGTCAATTGCACGATCATCATCAAATATTCATACAAAAAGATGTTCCTTGAGTAGGACCACCCCTTCGTTGTCGTTTTCTCCACGGGTATGTCCTGCCCGTCGTGATAACAAGTCCACCTTTGTGTTGGACTTTCCGCTCCTATGTTTTATAACGAAATTGTATTCCTGTAAATCCGTTACCCATCTAGCCTGCCGGCGGTTTAAGTTTTGTGCCTTCCTAAAGTATGTTAAGTTCTGATGGTCTGTTAGAACTTCAACTGTTTGTTTAGCCCCTTTGAGATAATGGGACCATTCATAGAAGGCATGCATGACTGCGAGCATCTCCTTGTCATAGATCTCGTAGTTACGCTCAGCGTCATTTAGGGATTTTGAAATGAAAGCCACAGGCTTCCATACGTCGTTTTCTACTTGTTGCGATAAATTTCCCCCAATGGCGAAGTCAGAGGCGTCCACCTCTACTCGAAACTGTCCATCCTCGTCAGGGATTCGCAACACCACCTCCTCTGCTATCGTTTTCTTAAGCATATCAAATGCTTCGTCCTGTAACTCTGTCCACTTCCACTTGTCTTTTCCTGTGAGTCAAGTCAAGGGTTTTGCGGCCTTAGCGAAGTCTTTTACAAAACGCCTATAAAAGTTGACAAAGCCCAAGAACTGTTGGACTTCTTTTTTGCATGTAGGCGTTGGCCATTCGGTTACTGCTTTGACTTTAGCAGATTCCATCCTGACCGAGTTTTCGCTGATAACGACTCCAAGGAAATCCATTTCCTTTTTGTCGAAGAAACATTTTTCTGGTTTTAGTGAGAGCTTATGCTCTTCCAGTTTTGCCAAGATACGGTTGACCTGAACCGTATGTTCCTCCTGATTTTTTGAGAATACAAGAATGTCGTCCATGTATATGACGACCCATCCTTCTGCTATTTCAACTCTGAAAATGTCATTCATCATTGTTTGAAAGGTGGCGGGCGAATTGGTGAGCCCAAAGAACATAACCAAGGGCTCAAAGAGTCCTCTATTGGTTCGGAAAGCCACCTTCCATTCATCTCCTTCTTTAATGCGTACGTTGTTGTATCCCCAACATATGTCCATTTTCGAGAAAACTTTTGCTTGTGACAGTTTATCCACTAACTCCCCTATCAGTGGTAGCGGGTAACGGTTTTTGACCGTCATTTCGTTAAGTTGCCGGTAATCCTGTACCGGTCGTAATTTTCCATCTTTCTTCTTGACAAAGAAGAAAGGTGATGCCATGGGCAATTTACTGGACTGGATTCACCCTGAATCCAGGTTCTCCTTCAAGAATTCATCCAGTTGTTGCTGCTCATCTCGATTGAGCAGGTAGATTTTGCAATCAACTGGGTTAGACCCGGGAATCAATTCTATGGCGTGATCCCATCGCCGCCGTGGTGGTAGTTCATCGAAAGTCTCTTTCTCAAAGACTTTCCGATGTCCTAAGTAATGTCTGGGGACTGCCTCCTCCAGAGTTCATTTTTTAGCCTTTTCAGCTTCTTCAGCTGCTATTTTTGTGGCTGTGGATGCGTAGGCCCTAACGTTGAGTTCTGGTTCCCCAATGTGAACCGCCAGTAGTCTATCCTCCGCTTCAAGGTCTTCCTCTATATCCATTTCGTCTTCAGGTTCCTGAACAGACGAACCCTTCCAACAAGTGCCCGGACAACGGTTGAATTCTAATGTTTGCTTCTTCCAGTTGATGGTTGGATTGTGCTTTCGCAACCAATCGAAGCCTAGGAAGATGCTTGTTTTTGAGAGATGCGTTACTGCGCACTCGATGACTTCTTCATGTTCACCGATGCGTAGTTTTATTTTGGCCATGTATTCTAAGGCACCTCTCGAATTCTTTGTCCCATCCGCATTGTAGACTGATATGGGTCTGACCAGACGTCTTTTAGGTATCTGGTGTTTCTCTACGAAGTCCGTACTGATACAGGTTCCTGTAGCACCAGAGTCTAACAACATTTTTACACAGACGCTTTTGGACTCGTCCATTGTTGTCACTACTCCGGTTATGTCTATTTCGTGGTATCCTGTACCCTGTACTACTTTCTTTCGTAGATGTTCTAAATTCCACATGGCGTCGACCTCTGTCATTGCATTTAGGTCGTCCACTAGGTGTCCATCCACCTCTTGTATTCTTTTATTGTCTACCCATTGTTGTAGACATTCCACCACTATTTGTTTTGGTTGTTCCCAAATTCTCCTTAACATCCATGACGGTGTCCATGGTTGTAATCGTTGTCCCTTTTTTGCGCTCACCCGTAAGTTTCTCAAGTGATGTATATTCCCACTGCATTCGTAAAGTAAATCATGCATGTTAATTTGGGAGTCTACTAATACATCACTATCGATAACCTGGGTAGCAGCCAGCAGCGCTGAGCGCTCGCCTACTGGCTTTCTGCAAAATCCGGAACCTCCTCTATATGTCTGACTGGGGTCGTTTCCCTATTGTCGACATATCTAACCATCTGTTTCCCTTTATCTCCTGTTGTGGTGTTTTTGGGTTTCCTACAGGTCCATGCCACATGTCCTTTTTCATGGCACTTAGGACACATCAACTCTGTGTGTCGTTTCTTTGCCCAGCATTCCTTTACTAGGTGTCCTTTCTTCCAACAGTAGGAGCACAATTTTTCGTCCTTCCCATCGACGTCCATTGCGTTTGGATCAGACCAGCTTCCAGATACGACTGGGGTTGGTGCTCTGAACTGCCACTGTGGGCGTCCACTGGATGTTGGAGCTTGCTCCCTGTACTCTGTCTGTTTTTTCTGGAAACCATAAGCCTCATTGGCTTTTCAGTAGGCTTTTGCGAGCGCCGTGACTCGTGATTGGATTTGATGCAATGTAGCATTGTCTGGCAATCCTCCATATCGGATAAGTTCCCGACCTAGAGCTGGGTTGAGATGATTTGTAAACTGGGAGATCAAGGCTTGATCGTTCCAGTCTGTTAGCGACGTAAGGGAATTGAATTTAATGATGTAGTCTTCTACGATCATTGTTCCCTGTTGCAGTTTTAACAATGCCTCGATGGCTTTCTCTTTAGTCTCGGTGGACATAAAGAAATCGTGCATCTGCTGTTGGAAATCCGTCCAATCTGTGAACGGAAACTGGTTCTGTAATGGTCGTCTAATCCATGCCCGATCATCGTCAGTGGATTCCCCTGCATTGAGTTGGGCCCAGTCCAGTTCCCTACTCCATCCATTGTTATCGACTTTGTCCTGAAACTCTTGCTGTGCCTCCTGGAAGGCTTTGAGTTTCACCCCGCTCCAGTCCACCGCTCTTTCTCCTTTTCCCCCTTTGATCCTATAGAGACAGATGGATACTTTTCTTGTAGGGTCTACTTCCCTGGCTAGCATGAAATATGTATTCATCTGTCGTAACCATCCATCCACCGTTCGTGGATCTCCTTCGTAATAGGCAGGCATTTCTGCCTTTGTGAGAGGTCCCGGCTCTCTTTGATTGGACCGCTGGTATTCATTGATCATGGCAGCAAGAGCTTGACCGGCACTGGTAATAGCTCGTTGTCTCTCTTCTGCCTGTCGATGGATTTCATCCTCCCGAGCCGCTACTGCAGCTGCTGGCTGTGTACTTGGTAAGGGCTCGATTGTGTTAGTGTCTTGCCAATACTCCCGCCATCCTAATACTGCTTGGTAGGCATGTGAGATCATTTCAACGGTGAGTCGGAAAGGAGTGGCACCTAGTTTGTAATGGCCCATTCCTTCTCTGTTGAGACACTCGACATGGAACCATCCCCTGCAATTACTGTTGTATCTTTCTATGTGCAGAGTGGTCTCCTTGTCGTAGGCTTTCCGGATGATGGTCATCACCTCGTTTTCTCTTAGGCTATGATCCCAGGAGCAGATTTCTTGAATTTGCGGATAAGCCGGCCACATGAATTCGTCCCAATACTGCTTTTGGATTAGAACCAGGTAACAGTAACCTGGTATGTCTGGGTTGAATCCGCTGTTGGCCCATGACATTTTTGGGTAAGGGTAAGGCAACCATGCCTCCCTTTCAACAATCCTTCGCCATTGATCAATTTCTCAGCGTTTGTGAGCATTGTTTGCTCCCTGAGGATACTCTTCGTTTGAGAGCCAATCCGCTGCAGTGGTTACACCACCATTCCAATGAGCTGCATCACCTCCCTGAGTGATGACTCGTGCTTTGTTTTCTTCAGGCCCCTTAGCTGCCGCTGTGTATGACCGCGCTGGTTGCTCAAGGGGTTTGGGTTCCACTATTGCTGGGTATGCTCGTCCAGCCGCCTCTGCATAGGCTTGCTCAACTGTGACCGTAGTCCTGAGGTTGACTCGTTTTATTGGGGTTTGGGCGAGCTTTCGCTGTGCTGCCCTTTGCTTTGATTTGGATTGTCCGCCAAATCGTACGGTCCATGTGTAGTGGGAGACCTTGTGTAGGTCTACCAGTTCGTCCCAGGTGTACTCAATATCATCTCGTTGTACAGCTGACTCTTCGACAATGTGACATCGCCCAGGTCGGATGCTATCCTGGATGGCAAAAACCACTGAGTCGTCGCGAAGCTCTGGTTCCCAATTGATGATGTCATAGAGGGTAGGCCAAGCTGGCCAGTTGTACTTGTCGTAGTACTCCTTTTTAAACAGGTACATGTAGCAGTACCCATTCTCCCTCCACTGGTTAGGTGCGATTGGACTCCTCGCTCTTGGTCCTGGGAGTTGTGCTTTAATGTTGGCGTGCCAACCCAAGAGCCTGGCTTGTGATCGTTCCAGGAATCTTCCCCAATGTCTTTGAGGAAATGGTCCAATCCTATTGATCGAAGATGGGGAGCGGTTCGGTGCATAGTCGTTCTGGTGTCCTGGCGATGATAGCCCCAGGTGGCTTGGTGATTAAGAGGGGATCGAATCGTATCCCCTTGCGGCGTTCCTCCTCTTCCTGCTCACGCTTCCATTTAGCGTAGCGGGTCGCCCGTATGTTTCCGTTTATCACGTGCATCCACGCGTTCCAGTCCTCATGACTCATGGTCATGCCTTCGTGTTGGTAGAGCTCCTCTACGTGGTGCGTGCATTGGAGTCTTTCGACAGCCACCCAGTATCGTCGGATGGCCTTGTCGCCGTTGTTGATGAGAAGGAGCCACTGGTTGTATTTTGACGAGACCAGGGCTAGCCAGATGGGGTTGGAGGTATCCCCTTGATACTGAACCTCCAATAGTTCGATGAGGGTTTGGTATTCCCTCTCGGCCTTCCGCATTGCGCGTTCGGCCTGTAAGACTGTGCAAGTGGCAGCTCATTCCATAAGTAAGGCCTCCCAGGCCTCTTTCTGTTCCAACTCTTGTTGGATTTCTCGCTCCCGTAGGAGGATTTGTGCCTGAGCACGTTCGAGTCGTCATGACTCTTTCTGGTATTTCCAATATGACCAGACGTGGTTGTCGTAGTGGCGAATGACTGTATCGCCGATAAATTCTCTGGGTCCTGTCTGGACCGTATCGTGAACTGTGACCCAGTCCGCCTCGAAAATGCACCCGATTTCCGAGAGTGACGCCTGGGCGTAGGGTAAGATGTAACTGAACGAGCACTGCATTGTGTCTCGTTGATGGTTCTGCTGTAATAAATTTTCAATCAAGTTCGGGCCTCCACCGACACTTGATCCGTTCTTCTGGCAATAAATCCGCACCAGCCGATGATGTCCTTTGGGAAACAAAGGAGTTGTTGTCTGATTGTCGTGGGTCCTCAAGCTACTCAGAAGTGTACACCTGGCAGTTCGCCTCACTGTCCTTGTGCCTAGTTATCAGACGCGCAGCAAATTTCGCGTCTGCTAGTACAGAGGGTATGTGTGGACTTTATATCAGCCTTGATATGTACAGCAACCGGGTTGGTTCTCTCGTTCCTGAGTTTTTCCGCAGTAACAATATACTATGCCTGGGGCGCGTCTGTGGTCTCCTGCCTACGCTCTCCCAGCACACTAGTATTCTTGTTTGCTACTGTTTGGTAGACAGACCCAATGGGTGAATTGAGGACATCTCGTTCGACGCCCGTTGACAGTACTGTGTCATAGTCGCCTGGAGAGGTCGCGGGCTTCGCGGTTACTACCTCTCAGAATGAAGCTAGGCCATTGGTGTGCTGAGCAATGACGAGCCAAACGTGCTCAGTGCTTTAACCAATGGGGTAGAGTGGTATAAGACTCTAGATTATGTTAGGACCACGCCTAAACACAACCTGAGAACTTAAGAGTGGGGCTTGTTCAGCCAGAGACAAGAACTGTTGCTCAAGTAGCTGTCTAGGTATGACAAACTATCTAGAGTCTTAGGGACTCGCTACCTAAAACTACAACCCTTATATACCTTTCTCCTGGTCTGTGTGCAGACAGCGTGCAGCTAAAGTCCCTCAAGCCGGGATCAATGCGCAGCTGCCGATCTGCACCCATCTGACCTTTCTAGGAGACATCCTCCCACACCAACACTTCGTCCTTCCATATACGACCACGCTTATTGTCATGCATCTCAGCCGATTCCCATCTACGCCGGTACCTAGTCGTCGGTACTCCTCGGCGTTCCCATGTCGCCCCTCAGGCGCCGTGCCACTCATGTATCCTTCCATGGCATAGGCCCATCATCAGGCCGTCGTTCCTGTCAGCACTCGGTCTATGTCCATAGCCAATGCTGACCTAACCTCCTTCCATATAAGGGTCGCAATCCTAGTATAGTCTGTCCCTGCGACTAAGGCCTCATCCAAGTCCTGTAGCTAAACGTTTGAGTGAAGCGAAATAGATAAAATGAAGAGAAAAATATAGTCCGACTCCTCTAGACCGTATCTGCATAGTCGTCATTAGTGTCGTTACTGTGAAAATTGATGGGGACGAGGTATGCTCATAACACTTCCATAATCACCATTCGCATTACTCCCGAGCCAAAAAATGTCTGAACAAACTAGCAAAACATCACAAATTGCTAAATCTAGAGGAGCAGGTGGTTATGAGCAGATTGGAGAAAATATTCGAATCTGAGCTCACTGAGCTTCAGCCAGAGAACAGTATTTCTTTGAACAAGTTCATGAGGCAGGTGAGGGCATTGGATGTCTAAGCGAGTGCACTGCGTAGAGGGAGAATACCAGAGGACATCAATTGTATAGGACCGGACATACTTTTTGACATTTGTTGAGAGTGGCTGCCAATGTTTGCCAATGTTTCTCCTGCATGATACAGACAGAACTGAACTGCATACAGCAGTGATAATCCTTCATGTCGTGAACCACAGAACACGGGTACAAAGATATCTCCATACCATTGCCAAACTCTTTGGTATGAAGAGGCTACCGTATCGGTTCTCACATCACTTTAGATCTTAGATATTTTGTATACAGCTAAACTACGTATATGGCTACAGTTATTAAATGTGGGGGAAGTGGTGCCTGGATGCTGCACTCAGGTATACAGGACATGGGGGAAGGGAAAAATTACAGCGGACTTAGTTGCAGGATTATATAGAAGCAACATGTTGTTTGTACTTTATTTGTGATGGATGGGCTGCACCAAACAGAGAAGCAGTCCATATTTGGCAATGTGGAACCCGCAAATCAAGTATGTTCCATGGATCAGAGAAGTACCTGCAGGGTGCCTCGTCAGTGTGCTTCTTAGAACCAAATATCATCCAAACACAACGCCGCTCTATATAAATAAGGTTGGAGCTCAAATTTGACTCTTTTCCTCCATCACATACTTGTCCCATAGCCAAATAGTAGTACAGTCAGTAGTAATTAGTAGAATGTAAGTACCGTCCTGGTCAGACTATGTGTCCTGGTCATAGAACCGTCACCACACCTGGGCAGAATTGCAATGGGGAATGTGGGTGTACTACACATGCAAGAGCAGACGCTGCGCATAAAGTGGAAAAATAACGATGCGTTTCTCATGTGTTTTCCTGACAAGCCTATCCACAGAGACAAAAGACAAGACGAAGTTAACTAACTGGTGCTGATTTTCAATAAATCTTGACAAGCCTTATTCTGCATAAACAATACAAGTATCATAACAAGCTGGCGCTCTCCTTCAAGAATGGTGAGTCAAATCGCATGCCATCGACTGCTGCTGAAACTGCCTAATAGACGAGCAAGCGCACTCAAGATGATCAACTGTCGACGGGTCACAAGTGACGAAGATTGGAGGTTTTGTTGGCTCACTGTCATATACAGTCTGAAATGCTTACAAGCTGAATTTTCCTAGCCAGTGAACCAGTTTCTGGATGTGGAGGCCTTGGAGAATGATGGGAGGGACAGTGAGCCTTCCAAGGAGGATGAGAATACATGTAAGTTATTCATTCCTGCAAGTCAAACTATATAGTGATTGTTACATAGCCCTTCATAACTTTATTGACGATTCTATGGCGCCCCTGGATGGCTCTTCCGATAGCGAAGAGTGCCAGTGCAATGTCGAAAACCAAGCTCACAACTCTCACTCGTGTTTAGTGCAAGTGATCACTCACTATGAGGCCCACAGAATTATGCATCAGGACGATAGAGAAGGTCAGGATGACGGATCTGATGACTGTGATGAGGACAAGGAAGATGAAGATGAGAATGACGTCGTTCTTGACAAGCAAATCGTGCGTGCTGCACATGTGGTAATGAGCATGCATGAAGACAATGAAATTCACCTGTGGAGGGTTTGTGTGCATGTGAGTAAAATCATCAGTCCATAATCTGCAATTTCCTCTTAATCAGTATTGAAAGGAGGGCACCAAAGCTGAAAGTTGCTGGCTGATGCAGGAATGTCTTCGTGTCAGACCACAATATGCCAAGTCAGTGCTTTCCCCCTCTCAAGGCTTGTGAATGTATGTACTCGTGGAAGCGACTCAAAAGAAGGGCATTGAGGAATTGTGCAAAAACCTATCCACAGTACGGCATCTGTTGGATATTTCTTGCATTCCAGAGAGCGAGCACCTACAATGGACAAATTGGAGACTTGCCCCACCTCCTCGCATCAAGTCGCCCTGTTGGGTTAGAATGCGGAGTGCAGGAGCACTCAAAAAGCTCAACATACCAGCAAATGTATGCAAATATGCAGGTGATCTGGCTTTTGTGAGAGATGCGGATGGTTGGCCTATGGTGGAAGTATGTGTAATTCCCAGAGTACCGTTTCTCATCGCAATGCTGCAGCTGGAATCTGACGAAAGACTGGATATCAAGACTGTATGCTGGCCTCCTCTCATTCATCCTGAGTGGATCGGCCATCAAGAACCCCGTCCAGAGAATGTGCTTGCCATGAACACTGACTTGTTCTGGGTGCTGGAGCAAGCCTGGCCACTCCAACTGATATCACTGGGGGTATGCTGTTTTGAGGATAAGCACTGCAAAGATCACTTCCGCTTACCTTTCACTACGGTGACAGTTCTGTATAAAGCATTGGAATTGGAAAACCCCAGGCCATCCCTCCAAGAACTAAATGCCTTTACAGAAGGGATGGAGATGGGCATGGTGCAGCTCGCTTTTCCAGCCCCTTCACATGACTTCCTGTGGTGGTCATATGAATATTATCTAGGCACACCTTTGGCATTAGATGACAAGGTGGAGGTTGTGTTCCAATTGGGTATTGTGCAGGGTGTGATCGTTGATGTCAGATTTGACAATGTGGTCGTGCAAGAGGACAAGACAGGAGAGGAAATGGTTGTCAAGCCACAACTGGTCAGAAGGCAGTACGAAGTAGGAGACACTGTCAAGGTCCTCGCGTCATCTTCGCCAGAGTTGATGAACAAGGAAGGGTGGGTATTGAAGATAGAAGGTGATCGAATGGAGGTTTTGGATCGCACAAAACAAGAGGTATGGTCAAAGCATTAGAAATGACTTAAACTTACCCCTGAAACAGTTTCATGTGAGATCTTGGCAACTAATTCCATTCCAGTGTCATGAATGGAGCAGGCCTTGCCAGCTGCATGTGGACAATATCATAGTGGTCATAAGCCCCACGTCCATGTATTACAGGGCAGAGGGAAGAGTATACCTGGTGGGCGCATCTACTATAGGAGTAGTAATCAATGGATTACAAAAGATCGTATGTCATTAAATCCAATTATTGATATCCATTGATTTGGTAAATATAGGTCTACATGCCACCTTGGTTTTTGGAAGTAGTTGTTAGCTGCTCGGGGTCATCATCAAATTTGCCAGAAGATATAGATCACAATGGACGGAATTCAATGCGTGGAGAATATGACGTGTATAGTCAGCTGAAAAATACTCAAGTAATTGTCATCGGTCCACACCAAGAGAAACTTCTATGTGGAAGGGTGCAAGAGCACCTGGGCAACCAAATACTACATGTGGAATTGGAGGCCGGAACAAGGATGATTGACATACACATCAATCATCTGCTATCGACATAAGTTGATCCTACAATATGTGTAGGGGATTGTGCTCGATATGTTACAGAGACCCTGATGATGCTGATTTATGAATGTTTCATGTTGGACCTCTCAGGCTGGATCTCCAGGATCGTCAGCCTGTATTCTCTTTGGAACCTAGGCAGGAACCATCAAGGATGCCTCTGCCTAGTCTGTTAGGGACGACCTAAACACAACCTCAAGACTTATGAGAATGGATGGCTTGTTCAGCCAAAGACAAGACAGACAAGGCAAGTCCGAATCAGACAAGCTTTGTTGCTCAAGTAGAAGTGTCTAGGACACAAACTATCTAGAGTCTTAGGGACTCGCTACCTAAGACTACAACCCTTATATACCACTCCCCTGGTCTGTGCGCAGACAGCGCACAGCTAAAGTCCCTCACAATAGAGACAATGCACAGCAGCTGAGTCCACGCCCATCTGACCTTACTTGGAGATATCCTTCCACACTGTCCTTCCCCATATGGCCACGCTATTGTCTTGCATGTCGGCCGACTCTCTCATATGCTGGTACCTAGTCATTGGTACATCTCGGCATTCCCATGTTGCCCCTCAGGCGCCATGCCGCTCATGTATCCTATCATGGCATAGGCCCATCATTGGGCCGTCATTCCTGTTGGCACTCAGTCTATACCCATAGCCAATGCTGACCTAACCTCCTTCCATATAAGGGTTGCAGTCCTAATGTAGTCTGTCCCTGCAACCAAGGTATCGTCTGAGTCCTGTATCTAAACATTTGAGTGAAGATAAAAAGATAAAATAAAAGGAAAAATAGAATCTGATTCTCCCAGACCATATCTTCATAATCATCATTAGTGTCATTACTGTGAAAATTGAATGGGATGAGGTATGCTCATAACATCACCCCCCCCCTTAAGGCCTCGCGTCCCGAGAGGCTGAAGTTGCTGAGTCCACATAATGTGGATCTCTTTTCATGTGTTCATAAAAGCAGGCTAGCTGCTCATTCTGTTCTTCAGGCGTTAAGCCCAATCGTTCTGAATCGTCATCCTCCACCTCCTCAACAGTGGTTTTCCATTTTACTATTTTCTTTACAGGGTGTGCAGCGCCCTTGATCCTTTTCTGCCGGTCTTCTTCCAACTCGCTGCTTTCTTTAGCAGTGTGTAGTGTATCCCCTTTTTTCAAGATTTTCTTCTTAAGATACTCTGTGTCTTGTTCATGCACTCAGCGCTCTTCATCCAACTCTTCTTTTTCTCCCCTTTTTGGGAAATCAAGCACAGGTGACCGCCCACCATGCTCCAGGTCTCTGGAGAACGTCCCATCAGTGTCATCTGGCAATTCCATGATTGCCCTTCTGTCTCCTTTCCAATTGCGCCATCTGTGCTCCATGTTTTCTAAGTATTTGGGACCAAACCGTCCATTGTCCCATCCAAACAGCCATTTGTCTTTCCAATGGGTTCCCTGAACTTTTTTGTGCCTTGGTGCACTAGGGGGTTGTTGGGGAACTGTTTCCATAAACTGGATATACACCTTTCCATTTTTTAAGTTCCTAATGTACTTTGGTGCCTTTGGATTAGCTTTGTGGAATTTTTTAACTAAGGCTGTTGCGTTGGCCACATTTCCTGCTGGTTCCCAAGTGGACTCTTCCACCAGATAGTTTTTCCATTTGATGAGGTATTCCAACCTCCCTCCCTGGCATCCACTGACATGACTGTCCATTACTTCCTCAACTTCATATTCGTCCTCCTGGGACTCCTCCACCATTTGCACGTCCTTGCACACTGCCGCCTTTGCTTTTTGTTTTGGGAATTCTGGTTCCCTGTACGGTTTCAACAAGACTTCGTTGAAAACGTTATAAACCCACCACACTGCTGCGATTTTTAATTTATATGATGACTCGCCAACCTTGGCAAGGACCTTGAATGGGCCGACAAATTTTCCGTCGAGTTTTTTGGTAGCTCATATTACTGGCAGATTCTCTGTGCTGAGATAAACCTTGTCGCCAGGTTTATACTCTTGTGCCACTTGTCTGTGGGTGTCATACTGCTCTTTCATAATTTGAGCAGCCTTTTCCAACACCTTTTTCGCCTTCGCGTGCACATCCTCGATCTCTTTTGCCAATTGTTCCACCATGACTGCCTTTGGCGCATAGGTCAGATCTAGACCCTTGTTTGGGTGTCATCCGTAGTTCATGAAGAAAGGCGTGAAGCCCGTTGCTGAGTGTACCCAATCGTTGTGGCAGAACTGTGCCACTGACAGCCAATCACTCCAGTTGTCTTGGCAATTGTTGACAAACATAGTCAGGAACTCTTTTACTTCCTGATTGACTCGTTCTGTCTGTCCGTCTGTTTGAGGGTGGTAGGCTGTTGATCAATTGGCCTTTATTCCCAACATTCTGTATAAGTCATTCATGAATTTTGAAGCAAACTGAGGTCCCCTGTTGCTTATCACCTTTCTTGGGATGCCATGCTCCTGAAATATGTTGTCTCGGAACAGCACAGCTGTTCCTTGTGATGTGATTTCTTTTGTTGTGGGTAAGAAGTACAACTTCTTAGTAAATCGGTCCACAACCACCATTATCATGTCGTTCCCTTTTGACATGGGTAGGGGTCCCATGAAGTCAACTGAAATGACCTCCCATGGTTCTGTTGGAACCTCGTTTGGTCAAAGTGGTGCCGCGCAGGCTTGTCTGTCCGGTTTCGCCTTTTGACAGGTCTCACAACCCAGAATATATCATTCTATATCTTTGCACATATTGGGCCACCAAAAGTTTCTTGTTAGAGACTCCAATGTTTTCGCGACACCAGAGTGTCCCCATGAATGGTGGATTGCAATGATGTCTTCTCGCAATGCCATGACTGCTGGTACATAAACTCGTCCTTTCCAAGTGACAAGTCCTTTTTCAATTTTGTAATCTCCTTCAGCCTTTTCAAGGCCTTCGACAACCTGTGTCTCCCACTGCTGCTTGGGCACGTCTTTGATATCTTTCATGATGTCATCGATCACATGATCATCATCAAACACCCATACAAAGAGGTGTTCTTTGAGCAGAACTACCCCTTCGTTATCAGTTTCTCCTTGGGCATGTCCCACCCATCGTGATAGTAAGTCCACCTTTGTGTTGGACTTCCCGCTCCTGTGTTTTATGACGAAATTGTACTCCTGCAAGTCCATCACCCATCGTGCCTGTCGTCGATTCAGATTTTGTGCCTTTCTAAAGTATGTCAAGTTCTGGTGATCCATCAGAACTTCAACTGTGTGCTTAGCCCCCTTAAGATAGTGGGACCATTTGTAGAAAGCATGCATCACTGCGAGCATCTCCTTATTGTAGATCTCGTAGTTTCATTCGGCATTGTTTAGGGATTTTGAAATGAAAGCCACAGGCTTCCATACATCATTTTCCACCTGTTGTGATAAGATTCCCCTGATGGCAAAGTCAGAGGCATCCACCTCTACTTGGAACTGTCCATCTCTGTTTGGGATACGCAATACCACTTCCTCTGCAATCATCTTTTTTAGCATGTTGAATGCTTCGTCCTGTAACTCAGTCCACTTCCACTCATCTTGTCCTGTAAGCTGAGTTAGGGGTTTGGCCGCTTTGGCGAAATCCTTCACAAAATGTCAATAGAAGTTTATGAAGCCCAAGAACTGTTGGACTTCTCATTTGCAAGTTGGCTTCGGCCAATCAGTTACTGCTTTTACTTTGGCAGACTCCATCTGCACTGAATTTTCACTGATGACTACCCCCAGGAAGTCCATCTCTTTTTTGTTGAAGAAACATTTTTTGGGTTTTAACAATAATTTGTGTTCTTCCAGTTTTGCCAAAATATGGTTAACCTGTACCATATGTTCCTCCTGATTTTTTGAGAATACGAGGATGTCATCCATGTAAATAACAACCCATCCTTCCGCTATCTTGACTCTGAAGATGTCATTCATCATTGTCTGAAAGGTGGTGGGCAAATTAGTGAGCCCAAAGAACATAACCAGGGGCTTGAAGAGTCCTCTGTTGGTTCGGAAAGCTGCCTTCCATTTGTCTCCTTCCTTAATCCGTATGTTGTTATATCCCCAACATATATCCATTTTTGAGAAGACTTTTGCTTGTGACAACTTATCCACCAGCTCCCCTATTAGCAGTAGTGGATACCAGTTCTTGACCGTCATCTCATTTAGCCATCGGTAGTCCTGTACCAGTTGTAATTTTCCATCTTTCTTCTTTACAAAGAAGAAAGGAGATGCCATAGGTGATTTACTGGACTGAATTCTCCCAGAATCCAGATTTTCTTTTGGAAATTCATCCAGTTGCTGCTGTTCATCCCAGTTAAGTGGATATATCTTGCAGTCAACTGGGTTAGACCCAGGGATCAACTCGATAGCATGATCCCATTGCTGCCGTGGTCAAAATCAGTCACTCTAGCCTGAAATACACAAGGAAACTAGAGAGGAGAGCAATCACGTCCAAAGCAGGAGCTGGCGCTCAACCAGCGATGGCGTAGTGAAGCCTACTCGTAACACCAATCCTGTTTACAACTTAAGCAAGCTTCAGGAAAGATTCCATTACTCCTCTGGACTCATGCCACATGGGCAGCCTGGTGGTAATTTGGACTTCCCCTACTAGTCACTGACGTAGAATATGTCCTCTCGGGTCAGTATCACCTCCTGACCTCCCCTACTGGTCTTACAAACTGTCTGCCAGGTTCAGGGGGCTTTCCAGTATACTGCCACACATAACAGTCCAGCAGGAGGTTAGCACTCAGACAGCTCTTCCCATGTCTGCCTGAAGCTTCATACCACCACAGCCCAGGCTTATTGCCCTTCCTGTTGCAAAACCCCCTTACAGAGTGAGTTGCTCTACACCTAGCCTTTTACGGGGCAAACGACTTCCCAACCTCTTTCCCATGAGGATTAGACTAACCAAATTGCCTGCTGGAATCAAACAGACAACCCAGGGGTGCCCTGTCTACTGGTCTCTGAGGACATGTTAACTCAGTCCTTGCAGTAGTCGGGTGGTTTTTAACCAGACTGCACACAGAAATTTCCCCTGTTCCTGCCTGGAGCTTGCAATAGTCAGGGGCTCCAGTACAGGCTCTGTGGCAGCGTGTATTCCAGTAGTTCGTCGAAAGTCTCTTTCTCAAAGACTTTTTGATGTCCTAAATAATGTCTGGGGACTGCCTCCTCCAGAGTTTGTTTTTTGGTTTTCTCCACCTCCTCTGCTGCTATTTTTGTGGCGGTTGATGTGTATGCTCTAACATGAAGTTCTGGTTCACCAATGTGAATTGCCAGCAGTTGATCCTCTGCCTTGAGGTCTTCCGTTATATCCATTTCGTCCTCTGGTTCCTGGACAGAGGAACCCTTCCAACAAGTGCCTGGACAGCAGTTAAACTCTAGCATCTGCTTCTTCCAGTTAATGGTTGGGTTGTGTTTCCTCAACCAGTCGAAACCTAAGAAGATGCTTGTTTTTGAGAGATGCGTTACTGCACACTCGATGACTTCTTTGTGTTCACCGATGCGTAGTTTTATTTTTGCCATATATTCTAGGGCTCCTCTCGAGTTTTTTGTTCTGTCCACGTTATATATTGGCATTGGTCGAACCAAGCATCGTTTTGCTATTTGGTGTTTTTCTACAAAGTCGGTACTGATACAAGTTCCAGTTGCACCAGAGTCTAACAGCATTTTGATGCAGATACTCTTTGATCTGTCCATCTTGGTGACAACCCCTGTTAGGTCTACTTCATTGTATCCTGTCCCTTGCACTGTTTTTTCTCGTAAGTGCACTAAGTTCCACATAGCATCTGCTTCTGTCATGGCGTTTAAATCATCCACTAGCTGATCATCCACCTCATTCACCCATTTATTGTCTACCCATTGTTGTAGACATTCCACCACTGTTTGTTTTGGTTGTTCCCAAATTCTCCTTAACATCCACTGCGGGGTCCATGTTTTTAGTTGTTGTCCCTGTTTTGCACTCACTCTAAGGTTTCTCAAGTGATGTACCTTCCCACTGCATTCATAAAGTAAATCATGCAATTTAATTTGGGAATCTACTACTGGTACATCACTATCCGAAACCTGAGTAACAGCCAGCAGCACTGAGCGCTCACCTACTGGCTTTCTGCAAAATCCGAGACCTCCTCTATGTGTGCAACTGGGGTCATTTCCTTATTGTTGATGTATCTGACAACCTGCTTTCCTTTATCGCCGGTTGTAATTTGTTTTGGTTTTTTACACTGCCATGCCATGTGTCCTATCTCACTGCACTTGTAACAGTGCTATTTTTCTGTCTGCACTCTTCCACAGAGTGATTTTTCATTTTGCAATGGGAACAAACTTTCATTATTTGTTTGTCGACATCCATTGCATTGGGATCAGATCAACTTCCTGATGTGACAGGAGGGGGTGCTCTATATTGCCACTGTGGGCAACCATTAGGAGCTGGGGCTCACTCTTTGTACTCCTGCCATCCTGCAGGGAAACCATATGCCTCATTGGCTTTTCAATATGCCCTAGCGAGCGCTGTGACTCGTGTCTGAATTTGATGAAGTGTAGTGTTTTCTGGCAACCCTCCATATCGGATTAGCTCTCTGCCCAGTGCTGGATTGAGATGATTTTGAATTTGATGAAGTGTAGCATTTTCTGGCAACCCTCCATATCAGATTAGCTCTCTGCCCAGTGCTGGATTGAGATGATTTTGAAATTGTGAGATCAGAGCTTGATCGTTCCAATTGGTCAATGAGGTGAGGGAGTTGAATTTGATGATGTAATCTTCTACAATCATCGTTCCCTGCTGTAGTTTTAGTAGTGCCTCAATGGCCTTTTCCTTTGTTTCAGTGGACATGAAAAACTCATGCATCTGTGTTTTGAAATCTGTCCAATCCGTGAAAGGAAATTGGTGTTCTATGGGTCATCTAACCCATGCTCAATTGTCATCAGTTGATTGTCCTGCATTAAGCTGTGCCCAATCCAACTCTGCACTCCATCCGCTTGTGTCCTGTTTATCCTGGAATTCCTGGAGCGCCTCCTGGAAGGCTTTGAGTTTTACTCCACTCCAGTCAGTGGCTCTATTCCCTTTTCTGCCTTTAATTCTGTACAGACAGATTGAGACCTTTCGACGTTCTTCTTTCTCATTAGCCAACATGAAGTAAGTTTCCATTTGGCATAGCCATCTGTCCACTGTTCTGGGATCTCCTTCGTAAAAAGCAGGCATCTCTGCTTTAGTAAGAGGTCCAGGTTCTCAATGGTTAGAACATTGGTATTCATTGATCATTGCGGTGAGTGCCTGTCCTGCACTAGTGATGGCTCACTGCCTTTCTTCTGCTTGTTGATGAATCTCATCCTCTCGTGCTGCCACGGCTGCTGCTGGCTGTGTGGGAGGGAGTGGTTTGATTGTCTGGGTGTCTTGCCAGTACTCCCTCCATCCTAATACAGCTTGGTAGGTGTGGGTAATCATTTCAACTGTGAGTTGGAAGGTTCCAGCGCCAACTTGGTGTGATCCATACCCCTGCCACATCATGGCTTTCATCCATGGCCATCCGCCTGGTTCACCGGATACTCAGACGCAATGCCACATGCAGTTGCATCCTTTGGTCCTTCTCCAGTATATGGGTCGGTACTTGTCCATGAGTTCCAGATCCCATCTGTAAATTTCCCTGATTGTGGGATATGCTGGCCATTTGTATGAGTTCCAGTATTCCCTTTTTACAAGCCAGAGGTAACAGTATCCTGGGTGTTTTGGATGTAGCTTATTCTGTGCTTGTTCCGAAAGTCCTGGTCTCTCATTTCACAAGCATGGATCTATTTCTACTAGAGCTGCCGCTGCATCTGATTGCGCTGGTCACTCTAGTTCTTCTCCATTATCTTCCCTTAGGCTTATGATTTCGCCTACTTCGGGGTCCATTGTTGTTTCTGCTCCAACTCGTAACTCTTTGTGGCCACTGGTGAACAGTATCTCCACCATTTCCCAACCATTGACGTCAGCCATTTCTAGGCCTACATGCACCACATCTGGCCTCTCGGTAGCAGTCCATCATGTGTGGACTCCTTCATTTCAGAATTCCATCTCCATATCCCATATGGCTGCAATCATAGGATAAGCAGGCCATTCGTACTTGTTCCAGTACTTGGTTGAATGAGATTGAGGTAACAGAATCCTGGTACCGATGGTGCAAGTTTTTCTGGTATGGGGCCCATATGAATGGTCCACCAGAAACCTGGTGATATGTTTCCGTTGATTGCATGCATCCACACATTCCAATCCTCATGACTCATAGTCATGCCCTTGTGTTCATATAACTCCTGTACATGGTGCTCGCACTGAAGTTGTTCAACTGCTACCTGGTAACATCAGATGGCTTTGTTGCCATTGTTAATTAACATAAGCCACTGGTTGTATTTCAATGAGACCAGGGCAAGCCAAATGGGGTTGGAGGTGTCGCCTTTGTATTGGACCTCCAGTAACTGTATGAGGGTTTGATATTCCCTCTCTGCTTTTTTCATAGCACACTCTGCTTGTAAGACTGCACGAGTGGCAGCTCTTTCCATAAGTAAAGCCTCCCAGGCTTCCTTCTGTTCTAACTCCTGTGCAGCTTCGCGTTGCCTAAGGAGCAACTGCACTTGAGCGCATTCGAGTCATTGTGACTCCTTCCGGTGTTTCCAATACAACCAGACATGGTTATTGTAGCGGCGAATGATAGTGTCACCAATGAATTCTTTCGGTCCTGTCATGACCGTGTCATTGATGGTAACCCAGTCTGCCTCGAAGATGCACCTGATCTCCGAGAGTGTTGCCTGGGCATATGGTAAAATATATGTGAATGCACACTGCATTGTGCTAAATGTATGGGTTGGATCTGTAAAAGATTCTTCAACCAATTTCAGGCCCTCCACTGACAACTGGTCCATTCTATCGGCTGTCCAGTTCAGAATCTGTGCCTGTCGATGATGTCCCTTGGGAAACAAGGGAGTTACTGTCTGCTGTGTCATGGGTCCACAAGCTATCAAAATGCACGTGCCTGGCAGTTTGCCTCAATGTCCTTGTGCCAAGTTATCAACCCAAAGTCAAGTAGGGTTGCTTGTACAGAGGGTATGAGAGGACTTTGTATCAGCCTTGATACACAGCACAAATCAAATGTTTTTGCTTGTTCCTGAGCTCTTCGGCAATAACAGTGTACTACACCCAGGGCGCGTCTGTGGTCTCCTGCCTATGCTCTCCCAGCAATGCTAGTACTCTCATCTATTACTGTGTGTAGACTACCCAAGTAGGGTTTGTCGTCAGGCCCAATGGGGCATATTGAGGACACTTAAACAGTGCCTGTTGACAGTAAGTAGTGCTGTCGATATCAATGTCACCTGGAGAGGATGCGGGCTACACAATTACTTCCTCTCAGAAAGAAACTAGGCCATTGGCACTGTGAGCAACGACGAGCAAGGCATGCTCGGTGCTGTAAGACCAACAGGGTAGAGTGGTAAAGACTCTAGATTATGTTAGGGACAACCTAAACACAACCTCAAGACTTATGAGAATGGATGGCTTGTTCAGCCGAAGACAAGACAGACAAGGCAAGTCCGAATCAGACAAGCTTTGTTGCTCAAGTAGAAGTGTCTAGGACACAAACTATCTAGAGTCTTAGGGACTCACTACCTAAGACTACAACCCTTATATACCGCTCCCCTGGTCTGTGCGCAGACAGCACACAGCTAAAGTCCCTCACAATAGAGACGATGCACAGCAGCTGAGTCTGCGCCCATCTGACCTTACTTGGAGATATCCTTCCACACTGTCCTTCCCCATACGGCCACACTATTGTCTTGCGTGTCGGCCAACTCTCTCATACACTGGTACCTAGTCGTCAGTACATCTTGGCATTCCCATGTCGCCCCTCAGGTGCCATGCCGCTCATGTATCCTATCATGGCGTAGGCCCATCATTGGGCCATCATTCCTGTTGGCACTCAGTCTATACCCATAGCCAATGCTGACCTAACCTCCTTCCATATAAGGGTTGCAGTCCTAATGTAGTCTGTCCCTGCGACCAAGGTATCATCTGAGTCCTGTATCTAAACGTTTGAGTGAAGATAAAAAGATAAAATAAAAGGAAAAATAGAATCCAATTCTCCCAGACCATATCTTCATAATCATCATTAGTGTCATTACTGTGAAAATTGAATGGGATGAGGTATGCTCATAACATAGTCCATCAGAAATCGATCCATTCACTCAGCAACCAGAGCCAGTGCCTGCAAATGGTCAACCTGACAATGCGATGCATCCTGGCTCAGTTGACAACACGACAGATCCATCCAGCCTTTCACCTTCAGGGACAGAAGTTCTCGAAGAGATGATTACTTATGGTGATTTGAGTATGTCAACACATTACCATTCATACAGTGCAACCAATTAACTCTGATATTAGCTCTCCCCATAACATGGATGTTCAAGTATGGGCTGATCAATAAGTGCATTTGGGCCGTCGTTAGGAATAGCAAACCTGATTTCATGGAAGGTGTAGGGTTTGGGAAAGGAAAATTAGAGGGCAAACAAGTACTGATTCTGTCAGGTGAGAGTCCTGCAGCTGTCTGTGTTCACCATCAGCAGAGGACATATACAATACCTGCCTGGTTCCTCTTCCCTGCTATCCCAACTTCAAAGGGGCAAATGGTCATTGTCTTCCATGGAGATAGAGCCAGTGAAGAGTTCAAAACATGCCAGCAAAATGAAGATGGCATGTTCCCTGTGGCTTGACAAGGTAGTTCTGGAGCACCAGTGTGCAGCATTGAGGCTTGCCGGCTGGTCAAAAGTGATCCGAAGTAGGGGCTGGGCAACTAACTACTCGCAACTAGCCACTCTGCTTTGTTCCAGTGACAATAACCTGTATCTACTCTCCTACAGCACTACATGTGCCTTTGTTTATTTACATCAAGCTATTCCAAGATGACATGTACTTTTTATTTATCATATAAGTGACAGGCATTTGCAGTGATAATATAAGTGACAGGTGTTGCAGTGAGTTTGTGAACAATTGATTCATGCATGATCAGGACACAGGCAAATATCATGCATGTGGAGTATCATGCATGATCACGCATGATTGCAAACTGTTTATTGAAGTCCACTCATGCATGATCATGCATGAGTGTGAGTGGATCATGCACAATCATGTGTGATCATGCATGAGTGTGAGTGGATCACACATGATCATGCACTTTTTGTCCAATTTGGCGCAGCAAACTGCTGCAATGGTAGGATTTGTCTTCGGGGCCATGTGCCATGAATTGTTCACCAAGGAGATCAAGTTAATGGCCAAACCCATGTACCAGACTGCAGACCAGCACTCCCGATGGCATGCCATGTTTAACGATGTTTCGGATGCCCCATTGCTTCGCAAAGCAAGGACAACCACTGCGGCTCAGCCATTTAATATATCCGTACGTCCATCAAAGAGGGTTAGGTATTCAGGGACAACACAGGATGTCGCTGAGAACATTTACTATCATCCTTGGTCACAAAATGAAGTCGCCATGGATTCATTCATTATTCACGATGGGTACTTATATGTGCTGCAATGCACGACAGGAGCCTCTCACAAGGTCAACCCGAAGCTTCAAGATGCTCTTAATCGATTCAATGGACTCCCAGATTCAGCACACTGGAGACACATTTTCGTTCTCCCTCAATATTCATCACAGTTCACCTGCCCACAATCTGAATTCTCAAAGAACTGTACACCTTATACTGCGCGCTTTAAAGTCTGGGAATAAGAACCAACACTAATACCATATCAACTCTATGTTTAGTAGTCTTGTATTCATGTTTTTCTCCCGCGCAGAAATGAGTGAGTCAATGCAATCGTGACTCATGAGCTTGGCATCTGCAAAAGACTGTATCTGAATTTCAGTCCATTAAATTAACGAGAGCAGACCTTGCATTGTGGGCGGACCCCGTTGAGCCCTTCGGGGAATGTTATATGACAATGGCAGGAGACTTGCGCAGTGGATAAATCTCTTCACGCTGTCCTTGCATGTTATCGCGCTGAGGAAACAAACGGATTAGAAGCAGACAAATGAGGCAAGCGAGGAGCTGACGCTAGATGGTAGTTAGATGCCTCGTTGACGTCTCGTCATTCTGGTCTGATAGTTTTGGCAAAGATGTGAGCATTCAACGAATTTTGTCTACGATCGGCTTGTTGATTACCCATTATCATGGAGGGCATTCGTGTCTTCTGCAGAACTTGTTGTAGCACTTCAAAAACAGTGGGTGAGTGGACGAGGCTATCATCAGGAAAAAGCTTTTTTTAACTTTTTAATACTTTGAACAACTTTGCATACTTTGGCTCCTTTGACTTTTAGATTATCCTTTTGCGTCATAGGCAGTAAAGTGACTAAGAGTAGAAAACTGACAAAAGAGGAACTACAAGTAGAAAACCGACAAAAAACGACGGTTCAAGGAAGTATAAGGAGAAATACATAGTTCAAAATTGGAATCAAGTACAAACATCCCTCCTTCAAAAATTTCGCAAAGAAAATCGCGGCGAGTAATGGCTGTCCACTCGTAACTAGCTTGTTCACGAGCCGGTGATAATGCTGTGAGGAAAGCATGGTAAAGTAGACTTCCGCTTCGCCTATGTTCCGGATTCTTTAGCATCTTGGCATCCACGGCTTCCTCAGTCATGTCTGAAGGTGTTGGCGCCTCTTCTTCCGATGCAGTGACGCATTCCTCCGCAGGACGAATCGGAAGTATGAATCGCCTCCCCGTGTAGTAGCGCGTGACGCAGTGCCCATAACTATCCACCCATCGGCTTGAGGTAAATCTTCCCGGTTTCTCCCTCTTCAAAAACCGCCTCGGGACATACTAATCCAGTGAGAAGACTCCGCTCCTGAGTAGCTTTCTCTTTGGCAGCGTGAATCAAATACCATCAGATGGCATCTTGAAACATACCGCTTCATGAAGTCGTGCAAGACTAGCAGGAGCGGCGGCGACATTACGAAGCCAATTCCCGTTCACGTAATTCGAGAACGTCCTACAGTTGCCCATCAGAATCTATGCAACAAATCGAAGAGATTAACTGACCTGTTGCATGAACTATATCTGTGGACTGACGTTAGAACTCTGCGTTAGTTCCTTCATGCGCTCGAGGCACACGTCCATGTGTGCACGGGCTTTTGAAGCGCCCCAATGGTCGTCATCACTTCTTCGAGGTTCTGTACGTTGCCAAGTAATTTCTTGATGCACTCATGCATGATACGCTCCAATGCCAAGCCGCCGCGTTCACCAAGCCACACTTTTGGCAGGGCCCGGCCTGATAACATGAATGGCGACGGTCGGGCTTACAACAGCGGCTCCCCATCCTGCAAGTATTCCCGCAAGATCTCACAGCCTTGTCACTCTTGCACCTTTGTAAGAGCGACAATGGTCGGGACCTGACTCTCAAAAAGCGCTGCTTCAACCTCGCTCTGGATATGATACAACACTAACGTACCACAAACGGATTAGCATTCCATAAAATGATGTAAGTGAATGACACTGCATACGTTGAATACCATCAGCCCTATCGAATCATCCGAGTTACCTTGAATTCAGAACCCGCATTTTCGTTCAATGTCCCGTCGTCGTTCAAAATGTTGATAACTGGAGACTGCCGCACACCGACCTCGTAATCGTCCGGATCGTGCCCAGGCGTGATCTTGACTCGACCGCGCCCGTCCCAAACTCCGGTGATGATGGGGATGCGCCTGTCGAGGAAGAAATGAAGAGTGAATTTTCCTTGCAGGTGTTTGTATTGCAGGTCATTAGACTGTACGGCAACAACGGTATCACCTAGCATGGTCTCTGGACCAGTAGTTGCAATGACAATCATTTCATCTAAAGTGGTGATTTAGTATGGACTTTGATACGATCAAGGAAACGTACGTGCCCAAATTTTCTATGGGGCATCCAGAGTTAGTCAGCACGCCGAATTCGATGTGTTCCTTGGGCTCGTATCCGGGAACATTGAACAACGTATGGCCTGTGAGCTGCTGTTGTTCGACCTGCAAATGAGATGGAGACGTAACAACTCGTGCAGGGGACGCACCTCTAGGTTGGACAGCGTGATGTTGAATTTGACACACCAGTCGACGAGACGGTTGGCGCGGTAGATGATTCCGTCTTCGTACAAGCGGCAAACCGTCTCGACGATGGCTTTTGACAATTTCTAAAAACAGCTGAATGGATGCGTTAGGTATACGCGAGAAAGGCCAAACCTCGTCCATGGTAAATGATACACGCGACCAGTCATAGCTGCCGCCAAGTCTCTGTAACTGGTTCGTGATCCGAGCTTGGTAACTGCGACCCGTCTCATCAGCATGACGGGAAGGTACACGCGGAGCACGCACTCGTTCTTCGCCATCATGGTCTCCAAAAACACCTCGTCCCAAATCATGGCGCATCTTTCCCTCGGTCTTGAAGAGCCTTCTCGACAACGCTCTGAGTCGAGATGTCCACATGGTCAAAGCCGGGGGCGAAGAGCACCATCTTGCTAAGCATCCTTTTCCAGCGCACGAGGGTATGCTGGAGGGCAAAGAGGGTGACGTTGGGAATTCAGGCTCGGCCTGGCCGGCTTCACGACCCAAAGCCGCCATTCGTCTGCTTGAGACTGGTCACGTCGTTGATGGTTTCGAGGTGTTTCATAAACCGGACGTCTGCCTCCCTCCGAGACTTGCTGTGGTAATCTGCCATTTCGTCCTTGTTGACGAAGCGGTCGTGGGGCGCCGCTGCTAGACGTGCTTCTGGAGAGGGAGTATACTTGGCGATGCCGGATATGTTGTGGGCGAGAGCGGCGGAGGCGGCTGTGGTGATGGAGGAGGCATAACTCGACGGCATGAGTGAGCGCCGGCCGCTGCTGGAAACTGTGATGACGCGGCCTTCGATTGCTTGAATACTTAGGTTCGTCGTCACCAAGGGATCAGAAGGGTTGTATCAGCAAGCCAATTATTGCGAAATCGCGAAATGGAGGACGACGACAACGACAATCTCCAAGGAGGTCGCCAAGGCAGCTCAGAAGTTACTCCAACTGATTCCGCAAATCCAGGATGACAAGAATACTCTGACAGGACATGGTCTTGAACTGCTAGCTCTAACCATGCATTATGCAAAAGACGGGAAGGCTAGTTTAACTTATGAGTGATTAGGCATGCACTTGCCACTCTGGGGTGAGCCAGCTTCAGGCCAATCGCTAAGCGTGTGTTCATAAACATAACCGTAGATTTTCTTAATTGGTTTTCCCCTCAATACAATAACCAGCATGAAGTCTTTAGCAAAAAGTTGAAATCTCATTTTAGCAAATCTGCGGGGAAGGAGACACTGTGCAAGAGGGCTACGTGCCAGAAGCTGCGAATGCGCTAGCCGCGCACTTGCCGGTCGATGGTAAACGCCTCTCGCTAGTCTCCGAGACCCTAGCAGAACGACAGTCAAAAACTACCCGTATTTACGGCAGGCGGCATCTTGAGATTCCAGGGTTTCCGCAGCCTTTCCACAACGTTGAAAATGATTTGAACTGCCGTTGTTGACGTTACGCAAGGATGGAGCGGTTGACAATCAGCCATATTCTGATTTGACTTGGTACACTTTCAACCAGATTGCATCGTGTATTGAGATTTGGCATTGCGATCCAGAGCAGCCCTCAATCGCATGACCTGCAAGAGTCAATGCAAAGAAATGAGAATAATAACCGGGCTTACTGCAGCGTCTTCTGGCCGAAGCGCACCCTTTGCCATATTATGCTTTCCTACACGTTGTCTTTGACTTCGAATTGTCGCCACCTTCACTGAACCGTCGGCTGCAGCCAACAGGTTGTGACACTCTTCATCTGTGGCCACATGCCCTTGAAGAAGCGAGAAGAATTTATGGCGAAGTACCAACTTGATACGCTCGTAAGCGTGGGTGGTGTACCAGCCATCACGCTCCTTCGCCACTGTTAATCATGACCCATGACTTGGCAGTCATCACTTACATCGCATTCTTCTTGCAAGCTGTTCGGATCTTCTATCATTTCTTGCAACATTGGATCTTCAATGTCGCATAACTGGAATGCCGCTGTCTCCTTTGTGAGATTCTTCCCATCAAAGACGTGAGACCGGCTAGGACGAGTATCAGCACGCTGTACCTGACCCCTAGCTCATTCTTACCTTCTTTCGTTTTCATTGTCAGACCTGACTATGTTGGAAGTTCGATCTTGACGTCGCGTGGTGACAGATGGCCTTGCAATCGGATGATTCGCGTTGCGGAAATAGAGACGTTGATAACTGATATGTCAATAAGAGCAATTACGTGCATCAACGACAGCAATACATACGAATGGGCGGTAGAATTTGTTCGAGGATCGTAGCCTATCTTGACAAGAGTGTCACGCCATGGACCGTCCTGGAATACGTAGCAGACCAACGGCAGGAGCAACTTGGAACTGAAGCGTTGTTGGTTAGAAATGGCTGATAAATCGGTTAAATGGGCATACTTTACAATTTCCCGAGCTTCTATGCTTTGGAACTGATTCAACAAGGACGCTCTCGTCCATATAGGCCGTTGGTCAAAAAGCTACATTCATGATCGTAAAGTGACGACTAAATGGGCAGACGAACTTACTGTATGCAAACGATCGAGTAGATTCTGGTCAATTCTGTCTTTTCCTTGGCTTGGCGTACGTGGCGGCTTTTCGGGAACCTATGTTCAACAACATGTCAACGCCGCAAGGGGAGTGAAATAAGCTGGAGCGAACCTGACTATCACTGAACATGATTACGGCAGGGCCGAAACCCCTCCAACGCATATTATTAATCAGGCGGACTTTCTCTTCTCCCGTCTCTTCGTTAACAGTGATTGACTTTACTGATGCAGCGTTAGCTCGGAAACTGCGCAGACTAGTATTAGAGTATCATGGTTGGAGACAAGGAGCAACGGACTTGTAACCCTGTGGAATGGTTTGTCTGCTGAAGATCGGGGGCGGAAACAACCGGATATTACTCTGACATTCTGTGCTTTCCGATGGTTGGGAAGTTGGACGTTCTAGGTCAGAGCTAACAGGACGGATATAATCTGAAGGCTCTCCCGTAAATTTATACGCTTGTAGAGCCTCGACTGCCTCGGCCAATTAAGTATACAGATTGCTTTGGAGAATGATTGCAGCGCACCGTTCATCTCATCCATCGCATTGCGCAGCTTGACGACTTTATCATCCATGTTGGGCTGATATTGAAAATCGGCCATGGCTAGAAGCTGTTAGGGTGAAAGGTCGCGGTAAGTGCCAATATTGGCTTACTTCGGAACCTGACAGGTCCTATGTGTAACTCCAACCGCTTCTACAGTGTATTCTCCTTCGCTCTGGTTCCTTCTCCTTCTTTTAGTGATCTTAAAGACAATACTATTTGTTGCGACGGCCTCTCCAGTTACACGATGAGAAAAAGGGTTACCCGGTCGGAGCGATAGTTCGAGCAGAGACTCTGGCTTGGATGTGGCATGTCTGAAGACACGATCAAGCTTTGCTTGTCCACCTAAATTTTCGATAGCGACGGATGCAGAGGCGGGAAGAACGTAGC
The DNA here is from genome assembly GCA_023014405.1 of Amanita molliuscula. Classification (NCBI taxonomy): domain Eukaryota; kingdom Fungi; phylum Basidiomycota; class Agaricomycetes; order Agaricales; family Amanitaceae; genus Amanita; species Amanita molliuscula. The sequence continues at coordinate 428,642 of JAEBUP010000006.1, forward strand.
CTGGATACTCGACAGAGTAGAATGGAGTGTGTGGTAGCGGGCGCTGCGGTGCCTCGGACATGGTCAGACCCAAAGTTTGGTAATTACATAAGTAGACGAGGTGAATTATCAATTATCTTTGCATAGACAAAGATCAAATGTACGTTAGTCTATGTGGATATATCATGATTACTGCCCTCCATCTTGTTTCTCGTGTGCAAGCATATCCCATAATTCGGGCCCGTCACGGATAAGCGCCTGACGTGTTCGTCAGCAATAACATGGGGTTACAATCATAGAGTGCGCACAATGACAACCTCGACTGCAATGAGCAAGATAATCACGAGCTCCATAGAATGTGTTGAAGACTGAGATTCGGATTAGAATTAATAAACTATGGCCGTGATTAGAAAAACAAACCTCTGTCAGTAACTGCCGCAGTATCGACTGTACTTCAGCCGCATAGGTTATTTTGTTATTAACGGATTGCGTTCTCTGCCTGACCTCCTAGCGCATCACTCAGTGTCTTGAAATAGCCTGGAAACATGCATCAATTGAAAGAACGGTTCAAGAAAGAGCATACAAACGTTCAAGCTCTGGTTCGGCCCAGTAAAAGTCGGGCACATCGCTAAAGTTTTCGCGGGTCAAATTCAGTCCTTGTCGGAATTGCATCAATTCCCCCAGTTTCTTTATCAGAGCCGTCCTTCCCATGCCAGGTTTACCTGTCTTGGCAAGTGCACGAGGCAAAAGCGCTGTTGAAGAAAGATGATCATCTAGAGAAACTTCCAGCGCTGATAATGCCGTCGATCGCGAAAGTGCTTGTGAGAATGCATAGCGAGCGAAAAGAGTTTCAGGAGGGAAAACCATAGGAGGAGAATTTGACGGTAGTATGGATGAACTCAATTCTGTTTTTTGCCCCAATATGATAAGATCGCCTTGTAATCTTGTCTTCCTAGGAACATGGTATTAATCAGAAACAGCAGAAGCAGACAGACATGACAGGTAGAAAAGCCTCACTCTATGGGGTCGACGACGAATTCTAGTTCCTCCGTCTGAACTTCTTTCAGAGGCGATACTTCTACACCAGGCACCAAACCAACAACTTGTTCGGCAAACTTTTTCGCGTCTTCTTCTTGCAAGCCCCAACAGACGAAGCTTCCGTTTGAGAACACGAAAACCTCCCCCTCTCTGCCAGGCTTGCCCCATCTTGGTACCCACCAGGCGTCAAATAATGCTTGCGATCTAGGGGGCAAGTCTGGATGATAACGCAGTCGAGGAAGCATGTAGCGTTCTGCGGTTGCGAGAGTGAACACGGTCTGTATGTCGCTTCTGGTTGGGGTGGGATTGGTGCGTATGGGCATAGATTCCCTAGCAGAACGCCTGAGGGTGGTGGCTGCCGTTGGCTTTGGCTTTGGAGGCTCTGGCACTGCCTCTGCATGGTGTCGTTTTGTGGCATAACAGCGGATGGGCGCGGACGATGCGCGAGCGTTGCGTGCAGCCAAGCCAAAGCGGGAGAGCATCGCTGGGCGCCAAACAGCCGACAACAACCGGAATGCAACGCTTCGCTGCTCGCGTTCGTCTCTCGCGCCCACCAGCGGCCGTCCAGGGATCCCCGGTCCGCAACGTGATTTATGCCACCGCGTTCGCTGCATCTGCTGGCCTGTTTGCCGTATATTACCTCGATGCACGCTCAGCAATCCATGAATATGTCCTAACGCCAATCCTCAGGACTACCCTCGACGCAGAAACTGCTCACAGGTTTTCCTTGAAAGTCCTAAGAAGCGGCTTGGCTCCAAAAGATCATCTGCCAGACGATAATCGACTCGCTGTCCAAGTAAGTCGCGTTCGCCTCGTGAAATCAACATCTTGAACTAGTTTCAGCTTTGGGGTCAGAAAATATCAAACCCCGTCGGCCTGGCTGCCGGCTTCGACAAAGATGGCGAAGCCATTGATGGTATATCTAAACCCTTACTGCTACCATTAGTTTGACGACCCATCCCAGGTTTATACGATCTAGGATTCAGTTGGGTAGAAATTGGTAGCGTGACACCCAAACCGCAGGTAGGAACAAGTGTACGGGTTTAGGCGATCCTAAGCACGTGTTTTCCAGCCAGGAAACGCGAGGCCGCGTGTATTCCGGTTGCCCGAAGACGACGCGATCATCAATCGTTATGGATTCCCTTCACAAGGCCATGCATCTATGCTAGGAAGGTTAAGGGATCGCTTAAAATATGCTTTAGCGGGAACAAACACCGCGTCCTTACGCCCAAATAATGTCTTGGCGGTGAATCTTGGAAAGAACAAAGTTTCTCCAGTGGACTCTATAGATGACTACGTTAAAGGCGTTCACGCATTTGGGCCCTACTCCGACGTCTTGGTCATCAATGTATCCAGTCCCAATACTCCTGGCTTGCGGTAAGGCGTCATCTCAAGTGACCTGCAGAGTAACTTAATGTATGTACCAGTGGTTTACAGAACAAAGATCAGTTAACATCACTACTCAATGGTGTGATCCAGGCGAGAAACGAGCTTTCCGCATCATCACTCACAGCACAAAGACCAAAACTAGTGCTCAAAATTGCGCCGGATCTGGACGAAGCACAGATTAGCGACATAGCAGACGTCGTCCGAGGGTCTCAAATTGACGGTGTCATTATCAGCAACACGACAGTTCAAAGGCCAAAGAGCTTACGCAGCCGTGAGTATGAAATACTTGGACCAATGCTTCGCTCATCTGCATTAAATAAGAAAACAAAAGTGAAACTGGGGGATTATCAGGTGCTCCTCTAAAATCGATAACCTTGCAAACCCTGAAGTCGCTCAGAAGCTTGCTTCCGGCTTCTATCCCAATAATAGGCTGTGGCGGGATAAGATCAGGCGCAGATGCTTTAGAGTACGCAAAAGCTGGTGCAAGCATGATACAGGTGTACACTGCATTTGGCTACGGAGGAGTTGGTACCTGCAGACGGATCAAAGACGAACTAGTGGAGGAGCTTGCGAAGCAAGGCAAGACCTGGCAAGAGGTAGTCAATGAAGCCGTGAATACACATAGTTTCAAAGAACCCAAGCCCGTAGCGAAGACTGGTAGAGGGTGCTGTTAGCCGGCTTATTGCTGAAGCGCACGAACTTCAGAGTCTTCTAGACAAACTCGGCGGAAAAATGGATAGGGAAACTGTAGAGACGCAATAGACGTCTAAAATAGAATTGTTACACATTGGGGTATCGGGCCGTCTATCCCGTGCCGCAGCGCGTCCAAACGAGCCTGTAATGCTTCTTCATCCGACATGACTTTCCCGTCCTGACCGCCCTTTGCCACGGTTGGTGGCCCTGCGGAGTCTCCCAAGGCTACTGCTGTCCGGTTCGTCAAAGGTGACGATGTTGATGCGATCCGGGTAGCCGGTGCGTCCATGAGCTGTACATTGTCGTGTAGCTACCAAGAAAAGGAAGGCTCAATGCAACAGGACATACCTGTTGTGACAGGTTGACGCCCAGTTCATCTAGAACCTTTTCGAGGACCTTTTCTCCTTCTTCTTCTTCGTCTTCCTCGTCACCCATAACATCATCAACTGCATCCGACATCATTTCTTCCTTCATATCCATCATTGAACTCTCCCTCTCGAACTCGTTCATAATATGTTGGATCGTGGGCAGATTAAGTCCACGATTCATGGATCTCATAGCCTGTATTGGATGCGCGATGAACGCGGCCCGTTAATGGAAAGACACGGACATACTCGAGCTGCGCCTCGCATAGCTTCCGCCATCTGTTGATTACTCCTCAACGCTTGTATCCGCAATCCGACCGCTTGTAGCTGTGTCCGAAGCTGGTAAAACTTGTGTACATAGCGTCGGGTCCTGATTAGATCCTTGGCCATGACTTTGCAAGCGTTCTGCAGCGAGCATGGACTCAACATATGCCTAGAAATGATGCAATGACGCGTACCATTTGACCACTCTTTGCCGTTTTCTTGATGTCCATGACCAACTTTTTCTCATTCTGCTCCAGTCTACCCCGCTCTCGATCTAATTCGCGCTGCGCTTTGGCAAGCGTGCGCTGATGCTGTCGTAGACGTTCAGCGGGCGTAACGGTGCGACCGAATAGGGTTTCCTAGCAAGACCAGTCAGACATTACGGCTCGACGTACAGCACGACTGACAATGATGTTCATGGTGGATTTATCTGTACAGGCGATGTTGTGTACATTTGTTGTTCAGTGCCACTTAGATCAACATAAGATGTTCTACGATGCTTATAGATGACAATCATTTTCAACAGTCCTCCTTCTTCTTTTACCACCAAGTTCACACGGGTTGTGGTTTAAGTTGAGGTATACGAACGCGCTACCTTCGTATTCAGAGGCTCGTAGTACTCATAGTAATAGTTTTCAATTCCACAACCCAACCAACATTTCCTTTTTATCTTCCTCATCCTCCTTTCCTCTCCTTTCCCCGTCTCCTCCATTTGCGCGTCTTCCAATGGAGCAGAATTCCGATTCCAGTACAGTTTCATATCCCGCAAATGGGATCCTAGGTGCAGATGGTCTCGTTAGACCTCGATGTCCAGCCATTACGTTACAGAATGAACAATGCAAGCGTCCTGTGGACAGTGCGATTGGTGCTACATGTTGTTGGCAACATATGGACAGTTTCACAGTGAAGGATGTGGCTGCGTTACACAGCCACCCATCTACTTTACCTTCCCCTCCGGTCAATCGTTTGTTAGATTCTGTGACTTGGTGTTTACCAAACGGAATATTTTTCCAAATTGAAGAAATTCTGGTGCAAAACAGGGCGTGCTCTGTGGATTACGAACTGGGTGTCAGGTTTACACCAAGACTTGGCAAAGAACTGTCTTTATTGGATCCTTTCATGGTGCGGCTCAGATCCAATGTATGTGGAGTTTGTAAAAACCCGAGAGGTTTTGATGGCTGCGGCCATGTTGGTTTGTGCAAGAAGTGTGGCTTAATGCGTGGCAGAGGCTTTTGTGTCTGTAAGCTGTCATTTGACACAAGTTTGAGTGATGGCCTGTTGGTGGAGGCAATCGAGAACGCGAAGATTCGGACGGCAGAAGAAGAGTGGATTTGGCTGTCGGCGATAGACAACACTCCTATAGAACTCAGACCCTCAACTAATCTCTGGTTGAGGAACGGCAATGTGTGGGTCGAATCCAAAGCGGAACTGCATCTATTGGATTCCTTTAATTGGGATGGAAGTTCAGTCAGGCCCTCAGTCAATATGTTGGCTTTGATCAAAGAGCCGTCTGACCTGGGGTGTGATATAGACGAAAAAATGGATTCTTCAGAGTCGGATTCGAGTGGTGATTTGGATATTACAGAGTCGCTGAAGTGGAGGTCAGCAGGAAGGACTCGAAAGAAAGTGGGTAAACGAACATCGAGATCTGCAGATGCCACAAGTAGGCAAAGAGTTTTGTCCTCTACTCCGGTGTTATTATATGTTGATGCTCCATCTGTCAAGTCGGCGGAGCTGCCGTATACTAAAGAGGAAGAGGAAGCAATTCGAGTGTTTAAAGAGAGTTGCGATGAACCAGTGAAATATGATGCGAAGGCGTATTTGAAGCAAGGCAAGGAAAGAATCAATTCCTTTGTTCCGAGCAAGGAATTGGTAGACTACGAGAGTAGTAGAGCGGTGTCAGAGGCGGCGGGCTTGGAGGTGTCAATACACGCGGTGACTAGGGAAGAGGCGCAAATTTCTGTGATGTCAGCTGGAGCGGAAAAATTCTTTAAAGAGCAAGCTTTGATAGCAAAGGAATTGTACTCGGATGGTCCAAAGTCAGAGTCTTCATCTACAAAATCTTCAGTGGATATGCTGTTTAGAGGGGAGACTTTTCTTTCTAAGCAAGCCACTCCGGTTTGGTACACAACACCACCTCCGCCCGGTCATTTAGTGGAACCGAAATCTGTCGCTGAAGCAAAACTATGGCTGGATTGCTATGGTCGCATGACAGTCGCGAAGATCCCTGCTGAAGATTATTCGAAATACCGAGAATGTTTAAAAGTGTCGGAACATTTTTTGAAACAGTCGCAGAAAGTACCTACAATTAACAGGGATGATATCAACCGGGAGTTGATTAATCAAATCGAGAGAATGAAAAAATTTGAGGCAAAACAGAAAAAAGAGAAGGAAGATGCGCTGTTGGAAGTGGAGAGAGAAGCAGATAGGCTCAAGCAGGAAGCGGCGAGAGAAGCGGAACGTATCAAACAGGAACACTTATTGGAATTTGAGAAAAAGCAGGAAAGGGCTAGAGCGGTGGAGGTACGGAGGTTAGAAGAAATCGAATGTATTGAGAAAGAGAGAAAGGAACAATTGCGAGTTCTCACTGAAAAACAGGAACGTTTAAAGAAAACTAGCAGGCAGTTTTCTCCGTTAGTCAATGTTGGGAAGATTCGAGACGAACAGCATCTGCGTGCTCAGCAGGAGCTTATGGAGAATACGTTTCGTAAACAAGAGAATAAGCCTGAAAGTATGGTGGTGGACAGGGAAGAAGGAGAAATTAGCAGTGGTTATAACAGTGATGAGTGGGATGCTGACTTTCTACATGATGAGATGTTGAAAGGTTGCCAGCAAACAGAGGCTGGTTGGGTTATTGAAGAAGACGTTAAGAATGATTTTATCGCCATTTCCGATTGCAATAGGAGGGCAACAAAAAGCTATCTAATGTTGAACAAGAATTTGAGAGCGCCAATTCGGTCTAATCATTTGGCGGTAGGTATGGTGTTGAATGATGAAGAACGGTTGTCAGTGGAAGGTTTAGAGGTTTGGATGAAAATCCTTATGGATAAAATGAAACCGGAAGATAGAAGTTGTATCCAGTTTGCAGTCAAAAACGAGAGAAAAGAAGACAATATATCGATTGTTCCTCGTAAGAAGACAAGCTCAATCACATCGGAGGAGAAGGCTGTCCCAGTACAACAGTTAGGAGGTGTATGGGATTTGGCTAGATCTATGGCCAATATTCGCAAAACTTCAGTCGAAGATCAATTGGAGACTGCAGCTCATTTTATTAGGTCGAGATCTGGAAGTAAAAGTGCAGCGGGGGGTAAATCGTTGAATTCGGAAGAATGGCCGGCTACACCGAAATCTGGTCCAGTAGTTTCGGCGTCGTCGGGAAAGAAATCTTTTGCGCCAGTCGCATCAGGGTCTGTAGAGGCTTGGATTTTAGCAAATAAAGAAAGAGAAAAGAAGTGCATGGCGAGAGGCACAGCTAAGAACATTCTTCACTGGAAGGCACCTGCACATGCTCTCATTGGTTTCGAAATTGGGAAAAGAGCAGATGGACAACAACTTATGGACAACATTGATTGGTCAGTAAGACGTCTTCCGGGTTTCAAAGAAGCCTTTCAAGGCAACGAACCCAATGCAATAGTTTCGGCGTCTTGGACGATTAGGGAAGTGCTTATTATTAAGTGCAAGAAAGACATCACGGATTTGCAAAGAAAAGTTTTAATAGATGCATTGGCAGACTACGTCAATATCGCGGCCAGCGACGCCATCATTCTTAATCATCCTACGACGTCTTCTATGAAATTCTCTTATGTCAAGACAAGGGATATGAATGGCAACAAGTACTCGCCAGAACAAATTCTTCAGGACATCAAGGTGCATCCTAAATGGAAGGATGTGAAGTTTTTCAGCATGCCAAAGTGGATTAAAGCTCGTGGTCTTACATCGTTAGGACCAACTGGAATGATTATGTTAGAAATCTATGACACGCGTCAAGGCGTAAATGCAGATTATCTCTGAAATACCTTCGTCGAAATCAATGGAACGTCAGTGAGATGCCTTAAGTGGCTCTTTAATCAACCTGTCCCACAGTGCATCCAGTGCTGGAAGTGGGGACATACAAAATTCAATTGTTTTATGAGACGTACAGTTTGCGGCAGATGCACGCAAAATCACTCTACTGATCAGCATCACATGTACTGTGGCAAATGCAGATCGAATCAAGCCTGCAATAGAGTCATTTGTATTAACTGTGTTGGAGGGGGAGGCGTGTCGAATCATGCCTCCAATAGTAAAGAATGCCTATACTTTGGGACGCGCTTCAATGTCGAAAAACTAATTCAATTGGATAAGACACATATTGCAGAAAGAAGAGGACGTACAATTTGGGACTGCCTTTCGGATGTTTCTAAGTCTTCAAACACCGTTGCAGGCACGTCAGCCCGGATTGACGCCTCAACTTTATGATTGGATTCATTCATAACTTTCAGTTTCAGTTTCAAAATGCGTGCAAATCATACAAAAAAGTGGAAATTTTACTGGAAACTAATCAGTCGACAGCGGACATTATATTTGTACAGGAATACCCGTTCGTGAAAGGCCTTCGCAAAATCCCGAGTAGTAGTTGCGAAGACGGTGTAGACCTAAATGGTGGCCCTATCCACACATCGTGGCAACTTGTCATGCTAAATGAAAAAGCGCAAGTCGCATGCTACATACACAAGAGGCTCTTAGCTTCGTTTATGGTAATGATTGATCCGATGTCTTTCGATCATGATGATATTCTTCTGGTTTCTTTAACTAGGTTATCTGACGGTTTAGTTCAAAAAATTCTGAATATTTATCATAACCCGAAGTCGTGGGGAGCACTGACGGCGCTCATATGAGGGTTATCATTTGTTGAAAACATTGCTATTATTCAGGGTGACTTTAACCTTCATTCGAGTATCTGGGATGATACAGTGATTTTCGAAAATTCATGGGCTATGGATTTAATCGAAGTTATGATGGATAAAGGCTTCAATTGTGTTAACGATTCTTCCATACCTACTTTTCACAGGAGCAGACGAACAGGAGAAGAGTACGCCAGCGTTTTGGATTTAGTTTGGGTTCAAGATGCTGTTTTGGAGGATTCTAGATTTAACTATTCAGTCGAAGTTACAGGAGCAAAGATTGATCACTGTGCCATTTCATTAAAGTTCTCGTCAGGAAGAGCTCCATATTGCCCGCGTGCTCCATACATCCCATCGAATTCGGAAGAAGAATTATCTTTCATTATGGAAATTGGGAAAATTTCATTTTCGAATGGAGTTAATGCCCAAGATTGTATCGATAAACTTTATAAAGGAATTCAGTCAGCTTGGACAAAATATGCCAAAGTGCCAAAAGAAAACTCATGACCGAATATGTGGTGGAATAGAGAGTGTAGTTTAGCAAAAGAAAATTACATTCGAGATCCTTCGATTCAGTCCAAACAGCAACTTTGGCGGGAAACTAAACTGGTGAAAAGGCAATTTTTCGATAAGAAATTGGACGAAATGGTTAAGAAAGGAGAACTTTGGGACGCAGTAAGATGGACGAGAGATCGTAAACCGGCAGCATTCCTGAGGATTGTCAATTCGGCAGGTCAAGCTATTCAGAGCTTAGAAGAGTTATGGAATGTGGCCCATTACCAATTTGTAGGACAACAAGTGGCGTGCCCAGTAAATTGGGAGTATATTCAAGGATTGCTGCAAAATCCGGTTAGACATTGGCATAACTTCTCTGGTTTAGAAATCCTTGAAAAGATTAATACGACTTCGAATTCGTCAGCTCCAGGACCGGACATGATTAGTTGGCACTTATTAAAAGTGATACTTAAAGAAGAATCCTTTTTAGTCCAAATCACGGAAGTGTTCAATCGCATCTTGGAAGAAAGTGTTTGGCCATCACAGTTTAAGCAATCGAACACTATAATCATTCCCAAACCGAAGAAGGATGATTATTCGAAGGTTAAAAGCTACAGGCCAATCGCTTTGTTGAATTGCTTGGGGAAATTGTTTATGAAAGTACTGGCAGCAAGACTTCAGTTTGACGCAGCGCAAAACAATTTATTGCACCCACTACAGTTCGGAGGAGTTTGCCAGAGATCAACGATGGACGCTGGTCTTTTCATTGTAAATTGGGTACAGCAAGCGAGACAGGCTGGTAAATTCACGTTATGTCTGGGCATGGATATAGCGCAATACTTTCCTTCGTTACAAGGAGAAGTGATGGCGACGATGCTAGAAAAACAAGGTTTTCCTGTGAAAGTTGCCAAGTTTGCAAGATCGTTTTATTCAGGAAGAAATACGAGGTTTATGTGGGGAAGTGGAATTTTGCCAGAGTTATCGGTGGGAGAGGGTGCTCCCCAGGGCAGTCCAGATTCGCCGATCATGCTAAACTTGCTCGTAGCACCAGTGTTGAAAAAGGAGTTTGGGCTAGAAGACTGGATGAACAAGGACAGGGCTTTGGTCACATATGTGGATGACAGTAACTTAATGATTTCTGATCTTAATTTACAGGACGGAGTATTAAAACTGCAAAAATGGTTCAAAGATTTTTCGTTAGCCATGGAGAGAATCAGGTTGATAGTAGAGATGGACAAGACAGAGTTCTTTTGCTTCTTGCCGTTTAAAAGATCCAAAATAAAAGGGGCAGTAAAAGAATATAACGTCAGCCCAGAAATATTAAAAAAGAGAGCTAAAAAGAAAATATCGTCAGCTCAAGAGTTTCGAAATCATGTAGTTAATTTCTCCATTGATCATACTTACGACCAACAGATCGAAAACCTCCAAATCGAATTGGAGGATGCGAAAGGCAAGAAATCAGTGATCAAGAATAAAAAGATCTGGCAGTATCTGGGGTTTTTCTTTGATTCGGGGCTTTCTTTTGATTTTCATATTAAATTTTACGCTAATAAAGCTTTGTCTTCAATTAGTGCTCTGCGCATGATAGGGAACGCGATCCGGGGTTTAGATATCAAGAGGCGTCTTCAAATTTTCAAGGCGTGCATTTGGCCAATCCTTTCATATGGGTTAGGCTTATGGTACCATCTAAACGGTAAAGGCGTAAAGAGAAAGTTGCAAATTCTTGAGAGAGTACAGAGAAGGGCAGTGCTCTGGATGAGCGGTGCATTCAAAACAACTCCTATGGCGCCCCTAGAACTCCTCTTAGGAGTTCCACCAGTTCGAGTCTACTGTGACTTATTGGTTAAAAAAATGGGAATTAGATTGGCGACACTTAACGAATATCATCCCCTTCGTCTTCTTCGATTATTTTTTTCGACTCTGCCATGCCATGCGAAAATGATTAAATTCCAAAAGAAGAAAAGAACAAGTGCGGCGGGTAACACTCTGCCGCAACTATTTGATATCGCTAGTGGAGTGGAGGAAGAATTTCGGTTTTGTCACGAAGAGAACATACCGGGATTTCAGGTTCGAGAAATCTTCAAAAATCGTATTCAGATTGTCAATTGAGTGCACCCGAGAAAAGAAGACTCAGAATTGTTTCGAGTCTGGCTGAGGAGTTTTGAAATACAGTTAGACTTGTGGCGACATACAAGTTCAGTATTCGCAACAGACGGAGCGTTTAGAAAAGGAGTTGGGTGCTCTGGCTTTATCAGACCAGGGGTTAAAGAGGTGAGAATCTTCAAAGCTAGTTCGGCATATGAAGCGGAATTGCAAGCTTTGGAAGATTTGTTTGCACATTTAGCAGAATGGGGTATAGAGGGTCAAGTGGTGGTGTTGGTGGATAACCAAGCAGCGTTAACAGGCATTTTCGACACTAAAGTGAAAGATCATCAATACATGTCGATTAACGCGATGCTAAAGCTTAGAGAATGGATGAATGGGAACGAAGAGCGTTCGATTATTCTTTCATGGTGTCCGAGTCACATGGGGATCGTCGAGAATGAGGAAGTGGACACCTTGGTAAAGATTAACGAGATTGTGGCTGTGAAGAAGGGGCTGTGCACGAGAGCGGAGCAGATGGCCAAGTTCAAGAAAGAGGCTGGTGCTATGTGGAGGCGCATATGGAAAGTTTCGGCTAACAGAGGGAAGAACTTCATCAAGCTTCTCAATGGGCGTAAAAGAGAAGTTTTACCTTCACTCGGGGCTCGTCGTTGGCGATTCGTAGACGCGTGTGACAGAAAAGTCACACATTTTGCGAGGTTTACAAGAATGGTTACGGGTCATATGCCATCGGCGGATTTCAGAGCAAGATTCTTCCCTGAAAGCAATCTGAAGTGTCCTTTTTGTACATCTAAACCCTGGTTTTCGCGCGAACATATCATGTGCAGGTGCATCTATTATTCTCATTCTTTTTTCTCTTTGGCTGCGCTATCGCGTAAAAGAAGTAATTATATAGCGATTGCAAATTTCCTTAAAGACAACCCAACAGCAGGGTCGTTTGAAGATATCGATTTCAATGTTTAACAACTGCCCGTTGCAATATTTTCCATTTTGCTTTTTGTGTACTTGTCGTTATGTCTTGTTTGGTTTGTTTGGTTTTTTTTTTTCCATGTCTTTCCGGAGCTTGTTATGCTGCCGGTAGTTATTAGTAACTTGTAGTTACCTAGGCTTTTCAATAGCAAATTTCTATTCAAAAAAAAAAAAAAAAAAAATGACAATCATTTGACACACACACTTACACCCAGCTCAGCGGCTCGATGGGTGGGATCTTTCCTTACATCATACACGTTTCGCAGAAGAAGAATGGGCAAACTGATGTGAATCGGTGACCAAACCACATTGCTTCTTCTGAGAATGCCGTGGTGGATGTCCGGTTTCCTGCCGTTCAATTATTAGCTGTTGAACTAGCTGCGGATAAAAAAGGTACAAAAGTGGAAATCTCAGACTCTGACGATCTTCACGTGAAAAATTCACGACGCGTATAAATTCGGCTCGCTGACATTGTCAGCCACATCGTCTTTCTTTCCCTACTTCCATGTGCGTCACTGCCTAGCTACTCGCTTGTTCGCCACTCATCGATGATGTTCGTTAGCCAGTCGGCCACCCCACTGACCTACGCGTCGTGCTTTGTTGGACTGCGCGAGTACAAAGGAATATCAGGTCCGTCGTATGACCTCCACGCCTATCACTGACACTAACCTCGGCGCTTGTTAGCCACAGAAGCTGTTAGGATGGACGAGTACTACCTATTTAGGCGCCATTGCACAACCCAGATGGAGGGGGGGCACTGGTGTTGCCCGCCTGTTCCGGAGGATCGTTACATTTGATCAGCGCTCAATAGTGTTGGCGGTGTGACGTGAGGAGGAGCAGTAGTGCGATCACTCACTCCTCAGGGGCAGCGAGGGGTTAACAACCCTATATGTGTAGTTGTGTGCAATGGGGCGGCACTAAGGGTTAGTACTTGTCAACGCGCGAGTTCAACAAACGAGTACGTGTTTTCCGGCTTCCTCGAGACATCCGATTGACGTTACATGAAGGTCGTACAAAACATGAAGCATTGTGAGTCATTCGTCCACCGACTGACATGGTTGTTTTGTAGTATCGGAGCTTGTTGGCTACAGCTTTAAAACATTTTGCAAAAACCGGTAAGGATCGGATATTCGTTACTTGCATTGTTTATAACCATTTCTGTAGCACGGTGAATGGGATGGCACTGGTTTGTCATTTGTCGGACACGAATTGGAGACTTGCAAAGCAGGTGGGAATCCTGTGTCTGCTGCTTCAGTTATAAAATGTCTTGACAGAAGGAACCGGCTTGTGGGCGACAGCTTTAATCAAGTCTGTCATCTCCTTTACCATCTTGGAGGGCTCATCAGCGACAGGCAGAAAGGATCCTATCAGGTAGTGCGGTCGAGGCAAGGGAATATACTTGTCGAGGACAATCTAAAGATGTGTGTGTATTGACTTCGCTATTTCCGGTATTAACCATCTCAGTAGGACGGTCGGGTTGGGAAACTAGCTTGGGGAACAATTGAATGGTTCGTGAAACTAGTAAGGATTATGTCTTTACTATTTCCGTTCCTTGACCACTTGTCGTAGAACAGTTGAGGCGAGGGAACTGGTTTGTGGAGGACAACCTGGATCCCGAAACTGGTGAGGTTCCCCGGCATGTGTGCTATTTTCGTTATTGATGGCTACCTCTGTAGGACAATCCGACGGAAGGAATTGGCGGAGACGGTAGTTGGTGATGGGCACAAATGTGATGTATTGTTGAGGTTTCAAAGTAAAATGCACCATCTGCTGCGATTTCGAGCATTCTAGACGGGACATACCGTGTTTACCCGGTACCTTGTAGCCTCAGATAAGTAGCGCTACCCTTGTGTTTGTGCGACGGGGCCTTACTTGTGTACCTGGACAAGACCGAGCGTGGTAGGAGACGTCTGAGCCGATGGCCGCTGGGCACGCTTGCACAAGTGCTCAATTGATCAAGCGCTGACGCATTATCACGCATATGACTAAGAACCATCACTTATCGGTATCGGAGCTTTCGCAACCTTTGTCTGGGACGACGTCTCCTAGAAGAGCATGAAGCTAACTGACAAGATTGCGGCGAGCACAAAGCCCTTTTACACTTTTGAATTTTTTCCTCCGCGAACCGAACAAGTTGCGTGCCGTTCCCATCTCTACGGAGATTTAGCGCTGACATGCATCGCTTTGTGTTGTGCAGGGTTTCGAGAACATCCTCACCCGCATATCTCGTCTCTCTGCATTGAATCCGCTCGCTATCAGCATCACATGGGGCGCCGGCGGCACCACCAAGGAGCGCAGCCTGGAGCTTGCGGGGCTCACGCAACTCGAGTACGACATCGACACGATCCTGCACCTGACGTGCACGAACATGGGGCAGGGGATGGTGGACGCTGCGCTGAAAGTATGTTGAGTGTGACTGTTTTGTTTCGCGTTAGGACAAGAGCTGGACTACACAGCGCGGTTCAGGAAGCGAAAAATGAGGGCGTACAGAACATCCTTGCCCTGCGAGGAGGTGCGATTGGTCTTTTTCCCCGGTTGGGGGGTGGGGAGGGGACAGTTTGCTGAGCAACGTGTGCGCCTATTCAGATCCGCCAAGAGGAGCTGAGGAGTGGCTCCCTATTGATCCCAACTTTTGCCATGCTATCGATCTCGTCAAATACATCCGCGCCCATCCAGAGTACTCGTCCTACTTTTGCGTCGGCGTTGCTGGTACGTGCATGCTCTATCGCTCGCCCGGGGTCGTTCATATGTCGTGTTTTTTTTTTCGGGGGGGGCAGCCTACCCCGATGGACATCCGGAAGCCACCATTGACTCGGAGACGGAAATCGATCGTTTGAAATCCAAGGTGGACGCGGGGGCAGATTTCGTGATCACGCAGCTGTTCTATGACACGGACAACTTTGAAAAGTGGCTCGACAAGGTTCGAGCAAAAGGTTCGGCGTTATGGCTTCATACTCATTAACGGCGCGGGTTGATGTGGTATACAAGGTATCAACGTCCCCGTCATACCAGGTATCATGCCCATTCAAACATTCTCATCGTTCAAGCGCATCACAAAATTGTGCGGTACAAAGGTGTCGCCGTCCATCTTGGCGGATCTGGAGCCCATTAGCGTGCGTGCATTGCTATCAATAACATCAAACTTTGGATTGTCTCATGATCTACCAAAGAACGACGACCAACTGGTCAAGGAGTATGGTATCTCACTAGCAGCCGAGATGATCAAAAAGCTTATGCTGGATAACAACGTTTCGGGAGTACATTTCTTTACTCTAAATCTGGAGAAAAGCGTGCAGCGCATACTAGAGACGTTGGAATGGATTGACGTCGCAGACCATGCACATCCTAACAAGTTGATAGTGGTATGCTGCTGCTGCCGCAGATACTGGCTCACGACTACTGATTGGCATGTCTTGTAGGATGCGACCGATGGGGCTGTTACGACGCAAACCCTGGAATCCGGGTTTCTGATCACGCCTACGCTCGCTGCCGATGACGCTGCCAGGGTGTTTGCCGCGCTGCCCGCTACGGATGGAGAGGCTGGACGTGGCGAACTTAACAATGCGTCAACGTGGGACGAATTCCCGAATGGGCGGTTTGGTGACTTTAAGAGTCCTGCGTATGGCAACGAAGGTCTCTGGGGCACTCCAGGGATATCGGTATGCTTCGCCTCTTGGAATCGACGCTGACTGAACCGACGCTTGCTTGCCCATCGTTACAGATCAGCGATGCGGTCGCGGAATGGGGCAAGCTAACGACGCTGGAGGACCTGACCCGGATCTTTTTGTGCTACCTGCACGGCAAAGTACTGGCGACGCCGTTTTCGCAAGGGCCTCTCGCGCCCGAGTCACTGGTGATCATGTCCCACCTCGAACGACTGACGGAAAAGACGTGGTGGACGGTCGGATCGCAGCCTGCCATTGATGGGGCGAGCTCCTTGGACAGCGTCGTTGGGTGGGGCCCTAGAGGTGGGATACGTGTTCCAAAAGAGCTTTGTCGAGTTTTTCTGTGAAGAGGCGGACGTGGAGGCGATCGAGCGGAGGGCGGGGAGGGAACAGAGTGTGGTACATTGGCTAGCGGCCAACAATGAGGTGGGATGCGGTGATCGTGAGTTACCTGAATCTGACGGTTTTTTTTTTTTTTTTTTGCCCTAGGGCGCGTTCCGGACCAACATGGAAGAGGATAGCCGGAACGCGGTGACGTGGGGAATTTTCCCTGGACAAGAGGTGGCGCAGACGACGATCATTGAGCCCGAGTCGTTCTTGTCGTGGAAGGTAAGTGGCGGGATCGAGTTTGGGTGTTGTTCTTTGCTGATGGGATGAGATGACAGGAAGAGGCGTTTTTGATCTGGTCTGACTGGGCGTCGTTTTACCGCCCTGGATCGGAGGGGCGGAGTGTGCTGGAGCGGGTGCGGGACGAGCGGTGGTTGGTGTGCGTCGTGCATCACGATTACAAAAACCCACAGGCGCTGTGGGACTTTTTGTTGGAGAGCTAGTTGCGTATGTAAAAATCGTACATGAAGATCATGAAGAAACCGAGTCGTCATCCCCGTCTTGTCCGTCAAAGCCTGTATCGTGGTTGTCCTCCGAGTCTTGCACCGCGTCCTCGTCCAACTCGTCCATGCTCGCGTCGAGGTCCTGGTTCGAGTCGTTTTCACCGTCGTCCTCGAGCGGCGAGGGAGCGCCGTCGGATTGGTCTGATCCGCTTCCCTCCGTTTCTTCGTCAGCCTGTGCGGGGGAGGGTATAAGTGTAATGGGGATTGAGGGGGGAGACGACTCACGTCGTTTCTTTCTTCCTGCTGGGTAAGGATGCGTCCGATGGGGATCAACGAGTTGAGGCCCCTGTTGTGGATATGCAAGTTCTAGTAGGGCAAATGGTTATGTACGGCGTGCGCTAGGGAATTCGAGGCGTACGATATCTTCCAGTTCATTCTCTTCCTCGCTCAGGTCGTCCATCTCCCGCTGCAAATCGCGAACGGCATGCTGGTGGCCGTACACGCGGCGATGCGAAAGAGGTAAAGGGTGGGGTTGGGGAGGTTTGGGAAGGAGGAGCGGGAATTTGAGAGGTCTCTGCAACAGAGTGGGGGTCGCAACAGACATGGGAAATCTATTTCTCGAGTATTCTACTTTACACAACCTCAGACTCGTGCTTCCTGCTCTTCGACAGCCGCGACCGTGGTGCGAGCGGTCGCACCCATAGCTTGACCTCGCCCGTTTTCGTCGTGGTCAGGACTGAATGTGGCAAGAACAGGATATCCGACAGGAGATCGGACTCGATGGGCTTGACCTGTCCATCGTTAACTCTTTTTTTCGTACCCTAGATGTAGCTACGGGGTGCTTACCAAAACTGGCTGGACGATAGCGATTTCGCTCCTGGAGGGAGCGGGATGGTAACGCGGGGACGGCTCGTTGTGAGTGGATGGCAGAAACAGGGCGGACCGGTCGCGTTTAAACGCGAGTGAAAGAGTAGAGGACATGGACATGCGGTGGTGGGACGCTTGAGTCGTCTTTGGCCGGTGTAGCACGCCACTAGAGAAATCCCACTGTCGACAGCATGAGTTGAGGACTTTGCGAGCATCAGAGGTTACTGACTAGAATCAACTTGTTGTCTTCTCCGACGCTGCCGAAGCGGTACGTACGACCGTCGCAGCGAAGTTCATCGAATGCGACGGCAGAGACAAAGGAAGAATGGCCTTGGCAGCGAGCAACGACGCGCTGTTCCCATGGAGAAAAGAGCGTCAGCAGGTCGTCTTGGCCGCCTGTCTAAGATATTCTTGTCAAGAAAGGGGGAATGTAATAAAAGTCCGGACATACAACTATAAATCTTCCATCGGGTGACCACGCAACGCACGTCATGGCGCCAAAGTATGATGCGTAACAATCGACGAGTCTGGGGCAGTCAGGCACAAAAAGACAGGTGGTGGATGGAGCAGACTGACTGTTCTGACATGGCATCGATCACTCGAAGACAGCCATCTTCAGAGATCGCAGCGACGTATTTCACGTCTGGAGAAAAGACAAAGTCTGGGCGAGTTGAACGGCCAAGCCAGAAAGAAAGAGATGTTTGAACGTACCGACAATCTTGCGATTGGATACACGCCAATGGCTAACAGGGTTCTTTGCAGCCTTTTCCTTGTCGGACTTGTCTGTGTTGTTTGCAGACATGACGGGATGCCAGGGCGGCATGGTGACGAGGATGGAGTCTGTAGGGTCCCAAGAGTGGTCTGGGTGCGAAGGAGCAAACGCGCCGTCATCGCGGTCCTTGTCGAAGGCGAGGATGGAGCCGTCTGCATGTGCGACGAGGAAGAGGGAGGGGGAGGAGGGGAGCCAGCGAACGGCGGTGCAGGGCGAGTTTGTGATGCAGCCCTGTTTGTTGAGGCGGGCGTAGCGGGCGGAGACGGGATCGAGCCAGAGGAGGTCGCCGGTGGAGAAGCCGATGATGATGTCGAGGCGGTCGGGCGATGCGGTGCCGCGGTTGACGTCGTGGCAGGTGGGATACGCTGCGAAGGTGATTCTGCAGAGCGGCTCCCTGGCGCTGGCGTGTGCGGCAGCCTCGATGGCGATGTAAGACTTGGCGAGGGTGTAGAAGAGGAGGGGGGCGTCTGGGGCTGCGGCGTGGATGGCGCGGGCGATGCCGTCTGGATGCTGGATGCGGACGATGAACGAGGACGAGGAGGATTTGAGGGAGTGGCGGGGACGGGCAGCGGAGGGTCTGTGTGCGAGGGCGAAGAGGGGGATGTCGTGTGCGGGAGGCGGGGGCGGGGCGGGAACGAGCGCGGCGGCAAGGCGGGCGGGGGCGAGCGGCGGGGCGAGCGGCGGATGGGCGACCCGCAGCGCCTGGGTGTAGACGCCGTCGGGCGCGACGAACGACAGGTCGCAGTCCATGCCCGCCTCCATGCACGTCCTCTACCACTGTCCCTGCCTCGCCTGCCGCCTGCCTCCGCCCCCGCTCCTCCCCTCCTCTGCCGCCGCATTCCACCCCCTGCATTCGCTGTTCTTCTGCGAAGAGTGCGACGCCATCCGCTGCAATCGCTGCGTCGCAGTCGACGTCTCCTCGTACTTCTGTCCAAACTGTCTCTTCGAGGTCCCAAGCGCAAGCGTCCGTGCAGAAAAGAACAGATGCGCCCGCAACTGCTTCATGTGCCCCGTCTGCCGCAACACCCTCTCTGTCGTCGCTTCCGATCCCCCCCACCCCTCAGACACCCGTCTCGCCGTCCCCGTCAGCGCGCTCGGCGAGCCCCCGTTCTATCTCTACTGCAACCACTGTCGCTGGGACTCGGCAGAGGCTGGCATCGTGTTTGAAAAGCCCACAGGAATCGCTGCCCAGCTGCAGAGACACGAAGACTCTGCGCCAGACTCGCTCGAGTTTGACCGTCTCAAGGAGCACTTTGATCCCTTTGTCCGTCCCTCCCACCCCGCCGCCCCCGTCCTCCCCAGCAGCGCCGCCCACTCGCACCATCTCCACGCCTCCTCCATCACCGCAGCCGCCTCCGCCGCCCTGGCCCGCGAGATCCCCGGCGTCGCCAAGTACAATCCATCGCTCTCCAGGAGCACATCCAGCAGAAGCGGCCGCGACCGCTCCATCAACAAGGACGAAATGGCAGAGTACAGGAGCCGCTTGGACGTTGCCACCGCAAGTCTCGTCGGCGGAGGCGGAGGCGAGGCAGACGTCGAGTTTCTGAAACACGTCGAAACCTATCAACGACGTCGCCAGTCTCGAGCAGAGGTGGGAGAACGGCTGGGCCATGTCCTGTAGGACCAGGGACCTCAGGCCACTCCGCATCCCTCTCCATGCCAAACGCTCAAAGCGCTGTCCCGTCTGCACGCATATACTCATCAAGCCAGAACAAAAAGCGCAATCCGTGCGCTACAAAATCAAACTCGTCGCTGCCAACTACCTTCCTGCCATCACCGTCGCCCTTCCACACACCTTTCCTACTCCCGATACCGTCAAACGCGCACTGGCCAAGGCGACCTCTGCCGCGGCTGCCAACGACCGTTCCAACGTTGGTCTGCATCCAGGAGAAACGTACCCCTTCCACCTCGCTCTCACAAACCCGCTCTACGATCCCATACACGTTCGACTCGCCACCCCGCGCATGCACACCGCTACGCAGGACAAATCCCGGCGTCCCTCCATTCGGCGTGTCTCTGCCCACTTCCACCTTTACGGTGGCTGCTTTTGCAGAAGCTTGGGAGTATGACTGAAGACGAAGAGATGTATTGGACTGACGAAGACGAGATGGGTGGCCGGCGGCGGCGGTAAGGGAACCAGAGACAAGGAGGGCAAGTCAAAGGCCAAAACAAAGGCAGTTGGTGTGTTGGAAAAGAGGGCGAATACAACCATCGTCGGAGGAGAGGTGATCATTGGCAAAGAGGCCCGTGGAAGCCTCAAGGTGAGCCTCGCAAACCGTCATTGACAGACGCTGACTGACGGTCTCCCAGTTCATCATGCTTGTTCAGTATACCTACCGGTCGGATGATCCTGCCCCATCAGAGAGCAATGAAGGCGGAGAGATGGATAACAAGGGAGCAAACAGGCCTCCAGAGACAAAGACATTTGAGTTTTATACGGTGGTAGACCTAGGAGATATGGTTGAGCAGTGATAGGGTTAGGGTCTGGCACTCGTCGTTCAAACACTCTCAACTTGCCCCTTCACGACACGCGCAGGCGCAACTCATGAGCTCACCAACAGTCGCAGAGGCTGGTCCTCTGCCGCAAAAACGAGGCGAAATTGGGTTTGTCGAGGGCATCCATGGTGCGGTCACCGACCTCGAAGCTCAGATAGACTCCTCGCCCACCACCAACATTCCCATCACACCTGCTGTTGCAGCGCCGACGACAACGCCCGCCGACGCCCCAGCTTTGCCCAAAAGCGCACAATGCATGTACATTATAGCAGGTTTGCGACTCACCACCTTGTCCATCTTTATCGTCCAAGTCTTCTTTATCGGCGGGTCCATCGCAGGATGGGTCATTACCATACGCCTCCTCAGCAAATCCAAATCCGCTGCCTCCAACCTGGACTTTGGCGGCTCCACCCTGCCCGTCTTTTTGCACATCCTCTTTGCCATCGTCCTCCTCGCCCAGCTCGTCTTTCTCGAACGGACGCTTTTCCAACTGCGCGCCCAACGCTACACCTACCTGTACCCTGGCGAGCTTCTGCCTTGTTCACGCATCCGCGGGCGGCTGCCCTCGCCCGTCATCGCATTCGCGCCGTGGAACCGCCCACCGCTCCCCACCTACGCCGCCGCGCTCGTGCAGAGCGGGGCTGGCACAGGGGACGTGGAGGACCACCTGATCGCCCAGCCGCCACCACCCGCTTACGGCCAGACACGTGGGAGCACCCTCTTGCTCGCGGGACGGATGAGGCTTAGTTTCAGGTCCGCGACGAGTCGGCCCGAGAGCGCCCTGAGCTACATCAATGTTGTCCCGCCTGGCGAACCTGCACTTGAGATGAGCTATGAACAATTTGTGGATTCCGTACGGGCGGGGGCGGAGGGGCGGAGGAAGGCGGAGGGGGAGGAGGTGGTGCGCGCCGGTGACGATCGCGAACGGAGACGCGAAGAGGCGCTCGCGAGGCTGCAGAGCAACGAACCACGCGCTTAGCCCGTTACTGTTGTGTAGAGAGGCGTCTTGTCTGTGAAGTTTCAGCTGTTTCTCTGAAGCATGCGGCCGCTGACGGCAATCAAATCTTGTTGTCGGCAACATACCATGACCCTGCAACAAGTTTCTCTTGGCTCATGAGTCACCCACATTTAAGCTCAAGGCACAACGGATTCCGTTTTGCACTCGTCCTGCCAGTGTCGCGACATGTTACCAGACTACTCCCCCTCGCCTCCCGCGCCCCCATATTCCTTCGAGCCCTCCGTGGACGAGGTGCGTTTGGACCTCACGCCCCGGCAAGGCGGTCGGACTGCGCCCCTGGCTGGCACTAGAGGCGCCCTCGTCAAGCATCTGGGTCAGACCACCACTCTCGTCCTACACGAGCAGGTGGACGGTGCCCTCGTTCCGTCATACGGACGCAACAGCGTCATACGCGCCGTCCTCTGTTTCGATAACCCCGCGAACATCGTTAGCGTCAGCATCCAGGTACGTTTCCCCTTCATTTATTTTTTGTTTGCCCCTATTTGTTATTTATGGTGACATTGGTAGATCTGCGGCGCGATTGAGACCACGCTAAGCGAGTTTGGCGCCAAGACGAAGCGGCTCTTGTGCGATCGCCGTGTGCTGTGGAAGAAGAACAGCAGCGCCCCGCCAGACTGCTCGACGTCGTGTCCAGGTCAGTTGGCCTTTTCCTACCCGCTGCCGTCGACGTACATAGACCGTGAGGAGGGAGAGGAGGAAATGCCCCTTCCGCCCTCGTTCCGCCTGTTCACGCCTGGTTTCTTTGTCAGAGTCCATTATTCCATCACCGTCAGGCTCGTCCGCACTCGTCGCTGGAAACTCGACTTTTGGCCTTCTATCCGAAAGTGCGTTTTTTTTTTCTTTTCCCTTTCCAATCGCGATACGGGACTTTTTGGTGACCGGAGATGCCACGCCGTCATTTGTACAGGGACATGATACCGTTCACTTATTCGCCTAGATCCCGGCCAAACAGGCCCATTATACACACCTCATGTTTCCTTTCGTGCGTAAAAATGCTGCCGGAAGAGTGGTACCAGGCATCCTCGGTGTTACAAACGCGGCCATACTGGCAATTTCGGGAACCACTCTTTTGTCATGTAAATTTTTTGTTATCAGACTCGTCTAGCGACAAAGGCTCAAGGCTCTCTTAACAGTTTTTTATCCCCAGTGCGCGTATTTACGGCGTCTCGGATACCGTCCCGTTCCACATCCAGCTCAACGGGGCCATTTCGTCCCTACGCGAGTTCTTCCCCCAAGGGGCGCTCCACCGCATGTCCACCTCCGACTCGTCCTTCTCCGCCGCGTCCATCCACACCGTAGCAGTAGCAGCAGCAAGCACAAAAACAAAATCGTCCAAGTCGCGCAGGAGCAAGACACATCTGCCCTGCATCCGCGTCATGATCGTCCGCCAGGTCATCGTCCACCGCAAAGGCAGCAAGGTCTGGCGCAACTCCGTCGTTGGCGAAGGCGTTGTGCAGCCGCTCCCGCCGCCGCATTTCCGGGACCGGTGTCTCGGCGCGAGGGAGGAAAGCTTGGACTGGACGGGCCACGTGAGGTGTAGCAGCAGCGATGTGGCCTCTGCGGACAGCTTCGCGACGAGTTTGGTGCATGTGCAGGTTCGTGCGTTCCCTTATCAGTCAAGATTGAATGTTGATGTGGTTGGGATTCACAGCATTTTTTGTCCTTGGTCGTCACCCCGCCAGAACCTCATACGTCGCCGTTTATAGAACTCAACATGAATATCCCCATAAAGCTCGTATCAGAGTCATATTCTGAGCCCGGTTAGCTTGAATACCATTGTATTTTTAATTGGCCAGTAATTATCCCACTGTTGTTTTAATGCTTATACTCTGTTGTACATGTATACATAGCTTTTATTTGTGTTAATCGTCATCTCGCTCGAGGCTACCGAGCCCGTCTCTGCCACTGCATCCCACTCCTCGTGCACGGTAGATGCGAGCCGTTTCAATGCCTCTCTTAGGCCCGTCCCGCTTAGCTCGATAAAACTCGGACACTCTTGCCGTGTGGTCGAGAAACCCGGGCATAGACACGACGTTGTAAACGAGCGAGATAGTTCAAATACTGTGCTATGATCCACGGTATCAATCTACCAGCCAGATAAATATAGTAGGCTATTCACGTACATGATTGACGGGAGGACAGATTTAAAATCTTGCTAAAGATGTTAATTCTCAGGACGAGGCTTGGTCACAAAATGAAATTGTGTCTCCTAGGGAGGCGGAGAATTTCAATCCGACCCCGCTAGGATTGGAGCCATACTTCAAGGAAAGCCATTGGCACAACAGGACCCTGCTGAGGATGCACGGGAGTTGTATAAAATAATTTGGCTTTGGCCTACCTCCAAGAGTGTTTTCAAGGGACAGTTTGTCCATAAAGGCTTACTGAGCATTTCCTGTGTTGATTACTGGAATGGGTGCCCTGCGACCAAGCCTTGGAAACCTTGGGGATGCATTACTGATATGAACCTCAAGAGGTGCTCTTAAAGCACATGTGACTGCAACGAATTGAAGGATGGTAAGATATAAGTGACGGGGAAACAAAGAGCGCATGGGGATAAAAGAGCGGAGGAAAGGAAAGGAGAACGAGGAGCGCGTGGTGAGTTGACCGTTGCTTTATACGTCTAGCAGCCTTGTTTTTTTCAGTTTTCAGTTTTTTGTTTTGTTTTGCTATCAGCATAGTTACTTACGCTTACCTGGTCCGGTTGTGTACGCTTTCAAGAAGCCTTAGTCTCAATATATCTCATTTCTATGCTGAAAGAAAAAAGGAGCGCGCTGGTGATCCGACGGTGACTGTGACCAACTGACTGGTGACCACTGATAATTGATAACTTCGCGTGCGGCCACTATGCATGTCATTAAACTGAAGAAGGCCAATGCTTCAACTATGCTTGAAGTTTTTCAGGTGTTGCCAAGCTGGAACGTTCTTACCTCCAAAATCGCCAACGCATTTAGGATTCCAGAGACAAATGTTCGTGTTGCCTACGTCGACAGTGCCAGAGAATCCATTTCTATCAGCAACAATGAAGGGCTTCAGGTATTACTAGTGGCCTTGAATCAGTTTTCTCAAGAAATGAAGCTCGTTGTGCAGGATATACAGAATCCTGATTGTGAGCCCGGTTTCAGTTGTCCTTGTCTTGGCTGCTAACCCCTAGTATTTCCTAGCCTCAGACATGATTGTCTCAACTTGGTCTGCCGATTACAATCTGTCTAATCTATCCAACACCTCCACCACTGGCGACAAGCTAGTCAAGCTTTTCTGTTGGGTCTTTGCCACAACAGATATATTGTCAGTAATCATTGAGAGGAGCAAGACGGTGGATGATCTAAGGAAAGCAGTAGAATGAGATAATGGGAGGTGAATTTTATTATTACAAACTTATCCTCTGGCAGGTGAGCATTTAGGCTTGAGCTCGAAACGAGACGCTTATATTCAAGAAGCTTAACCCGCCCATTCTCACTTCCCATATTAATGATATCCAACATGTTCAACAGCCAGAGGATATTGCAGGCTGTATCAAATTAGACCCTGGCAGTGAATTGTGGGAGCAGTTTTCATCGCCTGTTCGCAAGCACGTCCATATTGTTGTGCAACTCCCAACTGTCCGTCAGTATATATATTTTCTATTACCCACACGATCCTCTCTTATATGCCTTGTCTTTCAGAACATTCCATAAAGTGCCCTATATCACCGACTGCCGAGGAGGCCGTGGAACTGAAAAGATTATGCTTTGGTGAGTATGCCAGTGGATGATAGACACTGATACTCACCGACTGCCTGTTTGCAGGTACGCATGAGAGGACATGGACTGTTCAAGGGCCTATATATGATTCTATGACACGTCTTTATTATTTCCTGGACCCAGCAGAGCAAAGCTCGACTGAGACTATCCTCAATGCTGTCAAACGAGGTGAAATTCTCCTCATCTCTGGAGCTCGAGCATCTGGAAAATCAACACGACTGTACCGGTTACGTGAATTGCTCATGGACATGGGTTACATATGCTTTTAGTACGTAGCTGAAAGCCAGTTTTCTACTAGTGCTCATGGAAAACTAAGTTTCACATTGGACATCATGACTGAGCTACAGGATACCAAAACCTTTTGGACATCAATTGGCAAGAGGCTTCAGCAGTCTCAGTCATCATCAATTCCCAAACGAGATATCTTCAGCTGCAACCTTTCTTGATGGTTTTGCAAAAAATGATTGGGATAAACCAGTTGTTCTCCTTATTGATGAATTGAGTGTATTATCACTGGCTCATTCCAGAATTAGAGACAGCTTCCTTCTTGCACTCCGGGAGATACGGCACAGCAAGTTGGACTCAGCAATCCACAGTGTCATTGCTGCTGGGACATTCAATATACTACATTTAAACCCCACCAACTTCCCTATCTCCTTTTAATGTCTCCAGTGCCATTCAAACCCCTTATTTCACCATTGATGAGACACGACAACTCTTCAACATGTTTCAGCTGGATAATAACATTATCATGGAGAGTACTGTTGTTGATGACATATGGGCAAAGTCCAGTGGGTATGCTCAGTTTCTGTTTTATTATCTGTCCGAGTTGCTCATGTCTACTCAGGCACCCAGGGATGGTCTGCCTTTGTGGCACAATAGTCTCAAAATATCTCGCATCTCTTCTTGACAACAAAGGAAGAACAATCTTATTTAGCAATTCGGCAGAGATTTGCCACCGCAAGGCTTTACGATGAGATTTCAGCATACAACACATTCCACCGTATGATCACATCTCTGCAACATGAAGCAGCGCGGGATGCCGTGCAACTTTATCGATTCCACTTTGCTGGGTTCTTTGAAGATATCAATGTCTCCCACAATGATCAGAATCTCGCTGACTTTCTGACTTCGGAAGGAGTATTGATAAAACCAGATCTGCATGTACCGAAGTATCGTGTGACATCCCCTCTTATCGATGCATTGGTTCAACTCCAAGTCATTCCCAGGCAAATTCGCAATCATACCTGTCTTTCAACGTGTACGGGGTCTTGTTCTAGAATCAACAGATAATAGTCCCAAGGTGCCATTTGTGGAGCGGTCTGGTGCTACTTCGACAACAGGCGCAGCCCATATGTCCGATTGTCTTTCAGTCTGTTGTCCGAGGCCGATGTCGAGGAAGCATTGAAACGGCTGGCACCCACCTGTGTGCGAGGAGTGGGACGCAGTGGCAGAGACGGGCTCGGTAGCGTACCGAGTAAGATTATGCTTAACACGAATAAGAGCTATGTACATGTACAACAGAGTGCATGTATATTTGCATTAAAACAACAGTGCTTGATTGGAAGCTGAGAGATAATCAATGGCCAATTAAAAACACACAATGGTCTTCAAGCTAACTGGGCTCAGAATATGATTCTGACGAGTTATATCGGGAAATTCATGTTGAATTCTAGAAACGGCAACATATGAGGTTCCGGCGCGGTGACCACCAACGGCAAAAATTGCTGTTAATCCCGACCACATCAACATCCAGTCTTCAATCTCGACTGACGGAACGCACGAACCTGCACATGTACCAAACTCGTCGCGAAGCTGTCCGCAGAGGCCACATCGCTGTCACACCTCACGTGGCCCGTCCAGTCCAAGCTTTCCTCTCTCGCGCCGAGACACCGGTCCCAGAAATGCGGGGGCGGGAGCGGCTGCACGACGCCTTCGCCAATGACGGAGTTGCGCCAGACCTTGCTGCCGTTGCGGTGGACGATGACCTAGCGGACGATCACGACGCGGATGCAGGCAGATCTGTCTTGCTCCTGTGCAACTTGGGCGGTTTTGTTTTTGTGTTTGGCTTCTGTTGCAGTGTGGATGGACATGACGGAGAAGGATGTAGGAGCGTCCCCTTCGGGAAGAACTCGCGTAGGGACGAAATGGGCCCGCTGAGCTGGATGTGGAACGGGGTGATGTCCGAGGCGCAGTAAATCCACCTAAGTTTGATTGCGGTAACAAACGCACGAGTACCATTCCCATGTCGAGTACTCTGCAGCGACCAGGAGTGAAAGAGTGCGCAAACCCGGATGTGACGTATTGGAAGCTTCGATAATTTCCCATAACTGCATATAGTCAGAAAACTTACATCGTATGTGCATGGAGGTGCGTGGATGCGAGGAGGGGCATCAGTGGCGGCGCGAACGATGGGGCGACACGATGAGCGTGACAGGGATGCCTGCAACCTGTTCACAGCTGCGTGGAGGCGAGTGGTGAGTATCAGTGCGCGCAATGGGGCAACGGCGCAAAAATGACTGCTGGCAGGCTGGAGAGAGTAGAACTTGTTCAATCCGCTCGTCAGCACGCTGAGAGGATCGGGAGATTGGGCCTCGCCGGCTCATGTTGCCATCACCGCCTCCTTCCTCTTATACTCCCCCTCTCATTCCGGCAGGGGAAAAGGTGGCTGGCATCACCTTTTTTGTGAGTCCATTGTGGCGTCGGCAGAAAGCGGGCAAGGCGACCATTTGACCTTCTCTGGGCCGGGCCAAACCATCACCACTACTTTGGCCCGGCTGACGGCTCTGGGCCAGGCCTGGCACGTTGTACTTCGTGTTGTCCCAGTTCCAGCCATGATGCATAACAGTCTTGATGAATTGAGGTAACTTTGTCTTCGGACTCGGCTATGACCAAACCATGTCACGTCACTAGCGACGCTCGCTTCTTGCATGTAGCATACTTAAAGAATTTCAGCGTTTTTCAAGTACAAAAGTAATCGGCATACCTGCAGAGGGTAGTTGGGATAATACCTGTTGAAATGTTTAGTTTAATGTCAGTAAATCGGCACGCATATACAAAGCAACCACCTACCGATAGTTTGTGTCTGGAACAAGCGTCCAAGGCTTTTGAAAGAAGGTGTCAATGCTAGCCCAGGCGCTATCCAAGCTCAAAACCCACTCAATGAGACGTGCACATCTCACAGCTGCATAACCAAATCCCAAAGCCCTTTAATAGCGACTCTGAGAATGTTTGGAGCATGGCGTAGCGTTTCTCTGAATCTGTCCAAGTAGGGGATAGCAAGGGATTGAGGGGACGGAGGGACAACAGGTACTGTAGACTTACCTAGTTTTGATCAACCTGGGAAAGGCGCCGATGGACGTCAGACGCGTCACGCTGCCGGTATATGTGTGCGTGGCCATTTTCAAAAACCAAGAGAAATGTGCGGCATTATGAGAGATGTTACACGGAGTCCACAGCTAAAAGTGGAAGGGGTCCTCGCGGAGAAGGCTACTGGCGGCAAAACCAAATAAACCGATTCGGAAACTGCAGAGATTTCAACATTATCAAGTCTCGTAATTGATAGTGATGGACTTACTTGATCGCTATCATGATCACAGGTTTGTTAATCATGATGCTTTCGCGCACCAAAGCACCACCGCCAAAGATCCAGTGGGAGCCGTGACCCCAGGGCAAGTGATGATCAGATTAAGGCATTCCAATATGGGGGAATATTTCCTTGGAGAATGCGTCTGCAGGAGCCCTTCCGCTCCTGACATGCAAGCATATGGAAAATGCAGAGAGTGAGGTGTGTGGGAAAGAAAGGAGCAAGGGACGAACCCATGTTTTGAGGCGTCGGTTACCATTGGATACTTGGACCAGAGCCTGGAAGTAATGAAAACGACTGGGGACGGAGGGATATTTTATGCCACGGTATGGGTGTATGGACATGTCTGGCGTGGATAAGGAGCGCTCGAGACCAACAAAGGTAGTCTCGAGAGCAGCATGACTGAGTTTGGGCATTGGCTCAGCATTATTTCACTGGCATGACAGAGAGAGTAGAGAAAGGGGGGAAGAATGGGTGACGAGGCAGGAAACAGGGCTCTTGTAGGCGGGTCGGAAGTCACAAATCACCAGATGAGCATCGATCAATTCATCTGCTTTCGCGGATGCCAGCCAAGTCCCACACATCATGTTGGCGCTAAGGTCAGACAAACGGATAGCACGAGAGCGCACCTGACCATCTGGGCGTGTCGTTGTCGGGCGGGGAATACGCTCTGCCAGGCGGGCGAGCGACAGGCCTTGTCGACAACGGGACAGCTAATCGCCGTGGCGTGGACGAGGCATGGACGAGTCGAAGGCAGGGCCGGTAGAGTACACATCACAACAACGCAGCGAGCGTTTCCGCGTGAACAGTTGAAGGTGAGCATAGTCGTATTCTGAGATGCGCCGCTTCCCATCGTAATCCCAACACTGGCCAGAGTTGCGGCACAATCGGCCATGGTGCCAAAGCGCGGCTGGTGAGCAGTGTTACGCATCCCCGCAAGCTCGGGGCGTTCTGGAGACGGAGAGGCTGACCCGAAAGCTGGGGTAGATGCCGCCGATCCAGGGCTCAACGGGGTTATGCTGATTTTGCAACCGTTGGTGTTGCTGTCCACGTGGAGAGTGTCGTCGAAGTGGAGACGCGGTTCGGCTCTGCAGGAGGCAACCGTGCTTATACTTCGATTTGCCAGGCACAACGAGAGAGATGGTCTATGGTAGGATTGCCATCCGTATCATGTCATGGTTCATCTTCAGTTTTCCGTTTCGGCATGAGGTTATCTGTGGATGCGGACAGGGACGGGTGTTTTGTCTGTACTGGGCAGCGGGCCGAAGTCGCCTGGAGAGCAAGATGGACATGCAGTTACAGGGTATTTCCGGTTCATCCCAGCCAGATATCCGCCGCTCCTCACTGGAGAAGCTATTTCATCCCATGATGACCAAGCGACGATAGGGCATTATTAGCAGGCAAACAAGCGGTGAAGAGAGGGGTTGAAACAAATCTCGCTTGTTGTAGAACTGAGAACGCATGCCTTGTTCTGCACTAGATAAGGAAAGTTGGATTCGTGCATGACGCTAGAAAACCAGCCTCGGTGTTGATGAGGACAGTCGAGTGGAAGCAGTAGGGAAACTCACCGACCCTCCCGTCAATAGCCAATACGAGGCCGCGCTCAGTCAGTGGTGCCCCTGTGGATCCTACTGCCCTCCCTTAACTCATGCCAATTGCAGAGCTCGGGCTTGAGCGCAGAGCTTTTGCTGATGTTTGAGTTGGGGTCTGGCCTGTTAGGTTCGCCTACCTCGCTTCCATCATCGTATGTCAAATGGCAAGTTCTCTTAAGCATCCATCCCATTGCCGCACGACCACCGAGAACTTACGAGTGCCTAAACGACAGCACGTAAATTCTGGCGAATATAACAGCATAGTCGGATTCAAGACAGGGGTCAGTGCCAGTTCCATCTACCTACAGTAAGGCTTGAGCGCCGAGTTTATCAAGGCTCGAGTTGTGGCATAGGTTGGCCCAAAAGCAAGACGCCCGTGCAAGGGAACCTAGTAGGCGGAAGCGATAGGAAGAGTATCCTGCTGACGTCTACCGTGACAAGCGGCTCGCTGCAGGTTGATGAAAGTGGCTCAGTTCTTGATCATCACACATCTGCATTGTTTTTTGCCTGCCTATATTGCCTGCGATCCACTATGGGCGTCTACCAGTCACGGAAGACAAGCTGATTCTCCCCTGGATGCCGAATCAAGGGCCTTCTCACTGCTCTCTTTATCCATGGCTCTTGTCTTCGCACCCTTGTCTTGGGCCACAAATTGCACTTTGTACCTTGAACTAGGGGAAAAAAATGGCGAAAATAACAATGGTTCTCCCGATTGCGCTTTTGTGTCTCAGCCTCGTATATTCTGCTCCTTGTTTACAAGAGAATTCACTGCGTTATCGACTGAAGGGTGTCATATTCTATTCCTTTCAACACTTTACCGCCTGTGCACGATATGGTCTGGTTCCATCGACGGTCTTGCAAGTAATCCTACTACATTAGGCACGTTGCAGACGTTACCTGACATCCGACAAAAGAGAGATCTCCAGGCCACCGCTGCCATCTGACTGCATGATTCTATAGTGAGACAAGAAAGAGAGAATAGGCTCACTCATTGCGCAACGACTTGACAACGTCTGTCGCCCGAACGGTCTGTTTTCACAAATTGATCTGGTAACGCAATGACCTCAATGACTGCCTGCTATGGTTGGAATGTGTGAACGGACAAGCATTGTCACACCTACGCAGACAGTAAGCACCCATTAACAAGGAAACACTGAGCAGCTTGGGAGGCGGGTGTCCCGTGAAGACTTGGAACAACTCCTATTTAGTCGACTTCCCTGCGACAGCAATCGACATTGAGTTCCCCCGACGCATGATTCTGATCCCTCGTCTCCCCAACAGGTCTCAAGTTGAACTCGGAAGTGCCATGCACTGCAGCGGCCACTCTGAGTCCCTCAAGGTTCTAGACATTGGCAAGATCGTCATTCTGATGCTAGCCCATACACATGCCGATCCATTCCTACCAATTTCGAGCTGACACGCATTTCTCCCAGTTCATGCATTACAATATGCATGGAGCGTAGGTCTGCGTGAATGGTTCGTATCTGGGCAATGGCATGTCTTGTGGCAGTAACCGTGGGAATATGGTGGCGCACTTTTCTCGCAATAGTTAAATTTCTAATCTTAGAAACCTGGTTTTAAAAAATAACAAGGATACAAAATTCAAATAGTTACAAGTTAAAGATAACCGGAACGACTCTGAGCCTGGTACATGTGATGTGGAGGATGTGTATCGTAAACTTGCCACTCCAGCCCTGGTGGATGACCCGCAAATGGCAGTCGCTGTTCCTGATCCACTATCTGTACTTGCGAAGCGTACGGTGAATACCTGCCGTTGTGCAATCCGTACGGACCTGTGTAAGGCGGGACAGACGGGCTGCGATTTTCGTCATATCCTGTCCCGTAAATGACTGGTGGGGGTCGCACTTTGGCGATGCTGCTAGCACTATATCGCCGTTCATAATCGCCGAACGCTGGGACAGGTCTATCTATCTGCCTGTAGCCAGAGCCTTGATCTCCCAATGGCACATATATCGCCTCGGGAGCTTCGGCTTGCTTCGCTGAATTAGGAATTTCACGAGTGGCATTAGGAAGAGCCAACATGTCCTTCTCGGGTTGACCTCTCTTGGTCCTGCCAGCACAGCAGATGCATCGTCGACGGCCATCCTTGCCGCGGCGGCAGCAGCATGACCATATGCAAACTCCGATCGTCACGAGAACGAGGACGAAACAGCCTGTAAATATATATGGCCAACGGCTGAGGATCATCTCCTGATACATTCTCTTCTTCTCTGGCTCAGATACTGGGGAGTGCTGCATCTGCGATGGCGGTAAAAGTGCCCAACGAGGATTGTTCAATGTATTTTGATCATTGAGACGGACTTGAATAAAATCTTGTTGGGCCTGCTGTACGTTTGTCATGGACATCAATTGAATGTAAGGCATGGAGCGCGAGCTAGAGCCCGTCCAATCACCGTAATCAAGGAGGGTATATACGTTCCGAACTAAGATACACATGAAACATTGCACCAGAGAAAAATACAGGCTGTCTTACGAAAATTCATGCCAAGAATCATGTCGTAATGACCAAGCATGCTGAATGCGGAAGTAATGGGTTGAAACTAAGTGGACAATGGTCAATTCTGACCAGATTCCTGGACCATGACTTACGGCACCAATGCACACTGGATCACCGTTGGAATTGGTGACATGAAAACTATTATCAACAGTGTCCAGAGGATGGATCGGGTAGTTGACACCTCCAAAGTTAAACGATATGTTCAGATATTGGCCACATGGCATTGTCCAATATTGATTTTGTTCATCATATCGGGCACCTTGGACTCGTCCGTATATGGCGTCAGAAACATCACGGGGAACTTGGCTGCAAGAGATGGTTAGGGTAAAACCATGTTTCCAAAAGAGAACTAGTCCAGACCTGAACGTGAAACCAGAATCGAATACTGCCACGAGCTCGCCCTTAGGTGCGTTAGGAACTATAGAGCTGATTCGTATCGGTTGACTATCAGGACCAATGATCCCCTTATGTTTGTCCGTAAAGGCTTGCCAATGCTGGTCTACGGTAGCGTACATTGTGTCAACATCCACCCAGCATCATTTCAAGCCTCACCTACCTCCTTTTAGGAGACGATTGACCTTGTCGACATCCAATTGCGGTACGCTGGTTATATTTTCAAAACCAGGAATTAGTTCGGAAATTGTGAGTTGTCCGTGTAACGTCTCCGCAGGATCGTAGAGCCTATCCAACATGAACGTGATGTAGTTGCCCGACTGCCTGTTTTGAGAGAAGACACGGTCCAGGAAAGTGGTGCCCACAGGTTCGCCAAGCTTCTTATGAATAATACTGCCATCGTTATTACCGAGGCCAAAAAGGCCGTCATAACCCTGTGCATGAATATTAGTTGTGAATGTACTCGTGTCTGTAACCAGGACTATTAAAAAGCGGGTGAGGACTTCATAGGTATGTATACGGATCATCAAGTACCAAATGCTTGGTTATCCAAGGAAGAATTGCCGAATTGAACCTGCGCCGCATGAACGCTGCCTAAAATTTACAGTCAAGTCGTGATCTCTCAATGCTACCAATCAATACCTGACGCCTTGCCGATAGCGTATTCGAGAGTCAACCTTTTTCCAAGATCCGTCGTACTGGGTGTCTGGCCCGGAAAATTAACCCAAAGATCCGAACTAGGACGTGGTGACGCGTCCGAAATACACATCAATGTTTTGTGATGACAAACCTTCCAGTATCCAATAGCACCCTAACTTTTACACCACCAATTGTCATGTTTGCAGAGTACTGAGCATTTCCTGTATTGGTTACTGGGATGGGTGCCCTGCGACTAAGCCTTGGAAACTTTGGGGACGCATTACTGATATGAACCTCAAGAGGTACTCTTAAAGCACATGTGACTGCAATGAATTGAAGGATGGTAAGATATAAGTGACGGGGAAACAAAGAGCGCATGGGGATAAAAGAGCGGAGGAAAGGAAAGGAGAACGAGGAGCGCGTGGTACGAGAAGCAGAAGAAGGCTGGTGTTGCCATCCCAGCGCGGCAATCCATTGGTGACCGGTGACCAACGGTGACTGTGACCACTGACCGGCCACTATACATGTCATTAAACTGAAGAAGGCCAATGGGTTCCTTCCTCCAAAATCGCTAACCCATTTAGGATTCCAGAGACAAATTTCTGTGTTGTCTATGTTGACAATGCCAGAGAATCCTTCATGGGGTCGAACCAAAAGCGCGAGAACTCCGTACGTAACCATGTAACTTTGTCTTGAGTCCGTAACATATTTGAGTAAGTCTTCGTGTCACATTCAGAGCAGCAAACTGACACACGCCCTCCAGTTGTGCAGGTCTGTATTCAACTAGGAACGATGTTAGTCCTGTGCCAGGTTGTCAGGGAACGGTGCCACGCAGACTGACGAAGCCATCGAACAAACGTTTCCTGGTCTCAAAGCCTGGAGATTCTTGATTTGACAAGCGCGCAATTCTTATCTTTTTTTGGAGTTCAGTTCTATTCACGGAATGTAGCTCGGTACCTGGAAACTGAATTTGTACAGGAAGGTTCATCGTGAATACAACAATGAAGGTCACTGGTACGTTGGTTACACTCAGGTTGTAGTAGAGTCCTAGCGAGCCAACCGCTGCCCATAAGGCAGCATATGGTATGGGCTTCCATCATCTCATGGTAAAAATCAATGTAGATTCTCGCCTTGCGTCCCTTTGCAACATCAAAATTATAGTCATCAAACTCGTAAATGCGGATCCGATGGCTGAAAAAATACTGGCTCCTGCTGGAGCTTATCCACCTGCAATGTAGCAGTAGGCAGATTCGTTCGGTTTACACTTGCTGGTGTCCAAACGGTCACACCGTCTTGACTCACCTGACTACCTCTCGGCCGATACTCAAGCGCTCAAACTTTCTCTGCGTCAGTCACAGTACTATTCACACAGCTACTTTCCCACGACCACAACATAAATGGCCTATTGCCCAAACATAAACCGTCGACTAATACCTACGTTACACGCATATTGTAGAGCGTATACTGGAAAATATACTCCATCAGCGTGAAATTCATAGGAATGAATATGCATTCGCACAAGCCAGAATCAGAATGACGATCTTTTCAATGTCTTGCATGAACTTGGACATAAACCTATTCTTTGGCGACGTCGAATATGAAAACGATTCGGGACTCTCTGGTTCCGGGATATCTAGACATCCAAGGAGGGCCGCGTTGAGTTCGAACGCATACTTGGCTTCGGATAAGATTGCACCTGTGTTTGGTCAAAAAAGGTTAGCTTGTACGCCATAAACTTTCGAGATAAAAGTTTATGCAAAGCAGGTCCATCTGGATTACGAAAACACAATGTTCCTGGACACGAAGCCGGCGTTTGACAGAGCAAATACAACTCACGTTTACTCTCCACTCCGATTTTCTCTCCGGCAACATTAATACCGTCTTTGAACCACGCCATAATACGTCTCATCTCGCCCAGGTTGGCGATCTTGTTTGAACGAAGCTCTTTGAATGCGTAAAAGGATACGCCAGGCCCCGACACGGAGGTCGAGTCCAGCTGGAGGTTGTAGGCTTTTCCAAGGGCATACCGAACATTTTGGCCGCCGCTAATGTCTCCAAGGTACCGCACATAAGCGTGTGAGAGGAGTTGCGCAACGCATGGTGTATGTTTGGTTATCTTGGCGCCAGCATCAGTGTTCTCCCCCTGATTCTCCTCACTGGTA
The DNA here is from genome assembly GCA_023014405.1 of Amanita molliuscula. Taxonomy (NCBI): domain Eukaryota; kingdom Fungi; phylum Basidiomycota; class Agaricomycetes; order Agaricales; family Amanitaceae; genus Amanita; species Amanita molliuscula. The sequence goes on from JAEBUP010000006.1 coordinate 465,098, forward strand.
TCAAGAGGCGCTACAGGTGCGTTTGCGAGCTCATCAATCCGTTTGAGATATGTGGACAACACAGGCGGGGTATCGGCCATGAGCCTAACATGGATTGGATGACGTTGCCATGCGTCTTCGGGGACCTGGAGGAGGTGGGAAATGTCGGACGAGAGCGCCTCAACGCGGGAGAGGAGTGCAGGATTGTATGTCGCCTCGATGGCTGGATACGTTGCGTGCTGATCCAGCGCTTTTTCGAGAGCACTTTTACAGGTAGTAAGTAATACACGGTATCATCGCTGGGAAGTGGACTAACGTGTATAAGTGCCAGAGCATCATGAGCAGCTTGACGTATTCGATCTTAGGGATCTCACCACTGCTTAGGGCTTTGGCTGGACGACTATTGGCTATGGCATCATGTATTGGCATGATACTCTTGCGGAGGACAGCGGCAAGAGGCTTTGAATAGTCGGCTTCGACTGGCATAGCGAACTCGAGTCCACGCACGATGCCCTAGAACGGATTTATATGCGAAACGAGAAAAAACAATCACATGGTCTCATCACAGGATAAATATCAGATGTGGTAGCTAGCCGCAGGCGCGTCAAAATGAATGATGGCATCTTGGACGATGACGCTCTTGGCAGGATGTTTACCGTCCTGACTTGTTAGCTAAATCCTAACTACCTCTCGGCGGATGCTCAAGTACACATATCCACTAGGTTCAATTTTGGTGCTCTTAACATGAACCCCTTGATTTGAGCACTTGCGAGCCGTCAATTCGTTTGAGACAACCCGGACCTCCCGGAATGATACAATCATATACCCATCGAATGACCCAGATGCCCTGATCGATGATGTTGGAAAATGCTAGGCACAGAAAGGTCACAAATAAGTCTGAACTAATCATATTCATTGTAATGGTCAGGCAGTTTGAAAGACAAATCTCTAGATGCTATCATGCAGGACCGTATGATTATGTTTTTCTGCTGCGTCGTCGGGCCTCTCGGTAGGCCTGGGACGCTGGAATGGTGCCCATCTCATACCTATTGCATGACGAACCCAGGTGCTTGTCTCTTTCAGAGTCTTTCTCCGCCCAATTCTGGCGGACTTCATGTTGGCTGGGTATCAGCACGTGACCGGCTCATCAGCGACGTCCATCTGTCCGCGATGCTCTTTGTCCTGCTGCGAGCTCTCCTGTTGTCTGCCCTGGCCTGGTGCATCGCCTCTTATCCTGCAGAGTCGCCATCAAAGCCCTCATTTTCCGCCAAGTCCGAGAGAAGCTGGCTTTGGGGTTGGGCATGGGGTGCCGAAAGTACCGTCTCCATCGTCGATCATTCCCCCGTCGTTTCTTTTCCCTCCAGACCAGGTATCTTTTGACTCTTCCTCTCATACTCTCTCTTAACCCGCATTTGAGCTGCCTTCGGTGCGGAAATTAATGAGCCTATTCTGGGGTATGTTATCCCCGTATCGTCATTCACCGTTCCCTGCCCTCTCGACGACTCCAATGCCCTCCCATCTGGACGGAACAATGGCTGTCCTCCGTTGTGTTTAACGGCTCCAAGCTATCCAACTGAGACATGGATCGCTCTTGTGCAGAGAGGCCAGTGCGAGTTTGTCAAGAAGGTGCGCGAAGCGCAACGCATGGGCGCCAAAGCCGTCGTCGTTGGTGGAGAAGATCCTGCAATATCGGGCTACCCTGACACTCTCGTCAACATGTTCAGTCCAGGTACGAGATCAGTTAATGCTACCGAGCCTGTTCTCATCGCTGTTGCAGAGGATTCCTCTGACATCAGGATTGCGGCCACATATATCAAATTCTCCGACTATATGCAGTTATGGCAACTTATCGAAGCTTCCAATACGTCACATTCGGGTTTGCGTACTCTCTCGCTCCTGATCACTGCAGAGTACTCGGCATGGGAATGGTACTCGTGCGTTTGTTACCGCAATCAAACTTAGTATTGACTACAAATTCAATTCTCCAGGCCGATTATCACGTTCATTGTCATTTTGCTTCTCCCCTCGGCTCTAACATTTCTCACGTTACTTATTCACCGCATACGTGCCGCACGGGCCGCACGAAGAGATCGTGCTCCAGAAGCAATAGTCCACAATCTTCCTTGGTGCATATGGACAGGATCCGGCTGTGAAAAGCACGAAGGCTCTGCGAACTCTGACGAGAACCCGACCGAACATTCAGATCCTGGCTCATCGCCCAATTTGGTAACTGACACATGCAATAATCATGGCACTCCGTCCTCTTCGCATTGCACACCCACGCCTGGAATGTACCCGTGGTTCGAGAACCAGGTGGAGTGTGCTATATGTCTATCCGAGTTTATCAAAGGTGATCGGGTGCGAATCCTGCCATGCCATCACATCTTTCATATGGATGAAGTCGATTCATGGCTTATACAACGCAAAAAACTGGTTCGTCTATATATGTCATTGTCCCGTGCTCATTTTTCACTTGCTTTAAAGTGCCCAGTATGCAAAGCTGACGTCACTAAATCTTCGCCGGCTATGCCTGATCAGCCACGCGATATGCGCAGTCGTCTAGCGGCTGCGCTTTCGAGAAACAGCCCAACTACAGTCAATGAACGAACACCCCTGCTTAGGCAAGACCACGCGGCTCTGCCATGATTCTTTCTCATGACCTCGTCTCGCTTTATCTGCCCCCTTCGATCTTGTCTTGTCGACCTGCTACTTGTTTTACTACTACTTTTGATATATACCACGAAAAGATGTTCATAGTTGTACTTATAACAAAAGATTAATTGTTCACTACTCGTATGGTAAATGATTTCAAGCCTAGTTATATCCAGTATTTCATGATACTTGATAACGTAAGATCAGATGTAAACGAAATGTCACTTGGGTGATGGTCGACGGCACCGGTGACAGTGGATTTTGACATGATCATGCAGATCATTGCATGGAGATCCTAGATAAGCTACTGACGGCTTTAAAAATGGGGTTGCCGTAAGCAATTTCAGACCGCCGCAAAATGTCTCAAGCTTCACGGTGACGCCACCCCCAGACCAAGACAATGGGACCATACTTCACGTTTCGGTTGTCCTTCAAAATCAATGGGTGCTGCAGTGCTACGCATCCTTTCCTGCCTGTTCAACCTTGCCGCGGCCAGGACGTCGAATATTGACATCTTGTCAGACATCATGCCCTCTGATACATATCAGTGACAGCACGAGACGCGCATCTGCATTTTGATCGCTGAAGGTCCCGAGGTACGAATTTCCAATTCAGAACAAACATTGCCGCCGTATGAACAATAACGTGTCCGCAAAAGGTACGTGACTGAACCATTCCTCCATCGGGATGTTGCCGCGACGTCTGATGAACAATAGGCACGTTAAGAGTCTGCCTTTACTAGGGACGATGCATCAACTTTTCATCTTGTATTGCTCCTAGGTCATACGGTATAAACTTGATCATGCTGCGACCATCCGCGCGCGGGTCCCGCATGCCGGTTCCACCAGGGTTTGTTTCCCCTTTGCTGTTATTGTTCTCTTATGCGTGACTTTTTCCGGTGTGCGAAAATAACAGGTGCTGCTCAAATCGTACCTTTCCTTCCCCCGATGCCCGGCATGATAGGCACTGGCCGGGTTCAAAAAGTAATCGCGGTCTCTCTTTTCCCCTTCTTCCATCTTCCTGCCCGAACTGTCCACTTTCAACTCCCTCCTGTTACTCGTGAAAGGTGAGAGTTGACCAGTTTATCGCCTTTGGTCACTACAACGGACCACTCTTAGCGAGCAAATCAGCCGTGGATTCGATAGCGCAGAGCAGACAGACGGCAACTCGACCGTTCAAAATCTTTCACCCACGACTGCCTTTCCGGATGATGCAAGATTTCCTGAGAAGACGACCCTTGGACAAGAGACATAGTAGGTGCCGAGTTTCCATGGTCTAGCCCCAAGGCTAACCAAGCACGGCTACGCAGCAAAGCCGTGCAAGTATTATCAGACCATGTCATGCCCGCTACCGGCGGATGTTTGTGACTTTGCGCATGTGCCTGTGAACCCGAGTCCAGGGTTCACGATCGACGATACGTGTCGGTATTATCAGGCCGGATGTTGTGCAAATGGCGCGTGCAGTTATTCTGAAGGTCCGCCGAAGTTTGGATTTTTGCATCTCGTTCTGTACTGATTTGCTGTAGTTTCTCCTGCGTTGACGGATGCGATGAGGACGTCTCCTGCGCGTGGGGAGCGTATGAGATCCTTAAGCGCAAGTGGACTGAGACCCCTCATTCTCGAGACTGGCGTTGATCAGCCGCCCCCCATTACATCCACGCACATGCACGTTACTTCGGTTAGTAGCGGGCCTCCCAGTTACTCTCCCCTGTCTCCTACCCATTCACCAATATCCTCACATGCTCCACCGCCGTTAGTGGAACCCAAGCTCTTCCTGAATGCGTCCTACCCTCCTCCCTCTCCCACTGCATATACTGATGTTTTCGATGACCTCGTCGTATGCACGGAGGACCCGCACATGAGCGAGCATGCACACACGCATCAGTCCAGGGTATATATCGCTGATACAATGCCTCCAGTACACGTACCCCCATATCCGACAAGCCCACCTCATCGGCGCCTGTCTATGGGTCCGCTGAGTCCTCGTTATCAGATCCAGTCGCCGCTGTATTTGCTCGGGCCCAAATATGTCCCTGTGCCGACACCACTGAAGAAGCGTCGGTCTCGAGGTGTTTCTAAAAAGAAACTGGAAAAGTACAAAAGTAAGGATTGTCGTACTTGTGAAAACTCACTTTCTGATTTGGATGTTAGCGAAACCATGCAGGTTTTTTGCCATGGATGGTAGTTGCCCCAATGGTGATAGCTGTACCTTGTAAGTGTGCTCTGACTGACTACTGTCGGTCAAATAAATATCTGCGCGAATAGCATCCACAATGAAGACGCCGAATTGCTCGGAAAAATCACCATGAAGGTGACGACACCCGAACGCAATGACTGTGGCTCAGACTCTTTCGAGAGTACGAGTGAGTCAGCGTCCTCAGACGAGGAGCAAGTCCTCCGTGTTGGTGCCTTAACGATCAGTCGTAAGTTTACTGTCTTAAGCAATCTGCTACTGGGCTGTACGAACATTTTCAGACAATCCTGATCAAACGGATGGGAAACCAGATCGGACAAATTCTCGGTCACCTTTATACTTGCCGCTGCTTGATATACACTTGACCCGAGGACCCAAATCCAATGGATGGGCGGGAAAGATGTACAACGGACGGCCCAGGGCGAACTCTATCCCATCTACACCATCTGCTTCTAGCCAGATGAGCGTAGAGAATGTGAGTCTCAGCTCTGGTCAACGGTCGCCCATTGACAAATCAATCTCAACTAGCTGTTTCCTGCCGAGTGTCCCGCAGTCTTGTAGCGGTAAAGGTAAGTCTAAGCTATCCTTCATTCTGTCAACATGGGTTTACACTGTTTGTAGACTTTTTGCATACAATACGTGTATCGTAAATTCTGGTTGTATATTAGCGATAGATTAAAATATGATCGTTTGTAGTCCACTTTGAATGCCAAGTCTTTTTTTCCGAAAAAGGAAGGTCATCGCCTTTACGCTCGTTCATATCGCTTCATTTACTTGCCCTCACTTCTGAAGCAAGATGTCCATGTTCGACAAATTCAGAATGGGTGCCCATAAAGCTGGCATACAAGCAACAGCCTTTATGCAACAAGGCACCTCGAAAGTAGCTAGTGGCTCGCGAGACTTTGTTCAGACGTTTAGTCTCCCCGGAGAGGCGGGGAAGGCAGCAAACATCCTAGCCAGCTTCCTAGGTACACATCCCACTCTGATGCATCGTCGTACTGATCCGATTATCAAAGCCGACCACGAAGACCCTAGGTCGGCGCTGAACTCGATCCCGAAAGCAGTCCTGCAACAGGCTCGAGGTGAGTAGCAAAAGTCCTTGTATCGAGTATACTTAGAGAGCATTTCTAGGTCTCGCTATCTTCCAGGTCATTAAGGCGGGCTTCGTCTTCTCTGGCAAAGCCGGGTCGGGAATCGTCGTCGCTCGCCTCCCAGACGGCTCATGGTCCGCTCCCTCCTGCATTGCCACAGGTGGCCTAGGATGGGGCCTCCAAATAGGCGCCGACATAACTGACTTTGTCATTGTCCTCAATAGCGAAGAAGCCGTCCGTGCCTTCTCTATTGGCGGTAACGTCACCATCGGCGGTAACATCAGTGCGGCAGCTGGCCCCATCGGCACCGGTGGGAGTGTTCAGGCATCGTTGGCCCACCCGGCTCCGATGTTTTCTTACTCAAAGTCCAAGGGTGAGTTTCACAACGATGCAAAATAGATGTGCGTGATTCTATTCACCTCTCTAGGCCTCTTCGCCGGTCTGTCTTTGGAAGGGACGGTCCTAATTGAACGCAGAGATGCCAATCGCGATTTCTATGGTTCTACCGTGCCTGCAAAGGAAATCCTGAGCGGCCGCGTACCCCCTCCCGAAGTTGCATCACATTTATACGAGGTAATAGAGGCCGCCGAGGGTCTGGATGAAAGTCATCTGCCTGACCAGTCGTATGTGCCCGGCGTAGGCCCCAGTAGGAAGGCAGAACCAGACTGTTTTTGACGCCGATAATCCAAAGATGGGATATTAATGTGTCTGTCGTCTGGTGTACATTGCTTATTTCGTCCGTACCTGCTCGCTGTTTGTCATTCAACGTTCGACCTTCATGTATGTAATTCGGAAACACCATGCTGCCGTGACCGCAAGAAATTGTCTGATTAAATGATAATTACCTATACAAGAAGGCATTAAACATGGCTATATGCCATTGATATCTGAATTCATAGGTATTTATCCCAGAAGCCTCGGGTGCCGTTAGTATTTCCAGCATACTCTGATATGCCCAGTAACTTGGCAATAAGGTTGTATATCTCTACATTCTCGAACCGATTCATGATATATGTATCATCGGCGGTCGAATGCCAGCCTTCTGTGCTTCTGCCCCAAAGCTTGTTCAGCTGGTGCAAGTCCTTGACGACCTTGGAGAACGGGCCATGAGCGATGAATATGGCGTGCATTGACAATTCGTTATTGTCATATCCATGGTTCTGAGATTCTTGGCATAAAGCTCTATGTGTAAAGAAAAAACATGCTCACTAACCCCTTTACTCATACCGTTGCCGCCTTCTGCATGCGTTGTAAGTATGTAGCCGATGCGGGGCACCAGATATACGGGGGCGATGCGCTCGTTGTGCGAGAAGTGGTATCTCTCTGGCATCGTATCATGTGTATACACTTCAAACTTCTCGGGATTCTTCGCGGACGCTGCGATGAGAGCATTCAAAAACTTGGTTTCGTTTGGCTGGGAGTTAAAACGTAGTCCCATGGAAGGCCAACCGTCACTATGTTCGATCGCACTCATGCCCTCTTGTCCAATGATATCATCGATGTATATGGGCTCAGGGTGACTAGTATCAGTCATGCCATGATCACTGACAAAGACAACGTCGACGATGTCAGTTAAATTCCGGGCCTCCAGACTGTCGTGCAAGTTCTTCGCGAAAAGGTCGACTTCTGCCAAGCTAGCCTACATTACTCGTTGTCAAGGCGAGTAGACAGAAGGCAGGGGGTGTCATACATTTACCAAAGCAGATGCAGGGCCTGCTAGGTGACCTGCTTGATCGAGCGACGGTTCATATCCTGACGCCAAGATTCACCACCATGCTCCGGATACATCGTATAACATACCGAGAATCAATTGTGGGCGCATCTCGAGTGGAAGGTCAATCCAGCGAAGAATTTGTTCGAGTTTATCATCTAGAGGTACTTTGTCCTATGCTAAAATCAGTAAATGCTGAGGTCCACCCATTTCATAATCTACCTTCCATGGGACGAAGAAAGTTGACGATACACCTGTCGTAGTCTTCGGAGGGCCTGGCCTTTGATATCATCTTGAGAAAAAAGATTGTGGAATTTCTGATGTTATTTACCACATTAAATTTGCTGTCGACAGACCAGCCCTATGGGCTGTTTCCCATATCTACAAAGACAGTCAGAGCATACACAATGGAAACTTTAATCATTACGAACAGGTTCTCCAAACCACCAAGACGAATTCCAGCATGATTTGATAATGTTATAGTGGAATTCGGAGTATGAGACTGGATCCCAAAAGTTCTACAAAGTTTGTCAGGCGACGTGGTAACTAGATAGAAACCACCGCAGCTTACATTAGCCACAATGCCATGCGATTCAGCATACAGGCCGGTCCTACTTTTCATCAGTAACGTGCCAAAATGTGACACCATGTTGATTACTCACATGAGGGACCAATGATTGCTACGTAATATAATGAATTAAGTTGTGTTCTTAGTGAGAACAGCACTCACGGGAAGGTCAAAGTCTACAAAACACATCAAACAGTTTTCTACCTAATCGTGCAAAAAACAGACCGGAAAGACAGGTTTCATCGATTTGGCTCTCAATCCTCTCTTGCTAATAGCCAACAGATGTGGTGTTAAGCCTCGGTCAAGATAGTCAGCACTAACACACATTAAGTCAGGAGACTGCCACAAAATGTTAGCTATGCGCACCGTAGACCATCAATTGACATCATTAACACTGTACGCTTGAAATCATGGGTTCCGTTCGACCGCAGCTCAGCACCATGGAATGCCAGGTTTGGGTGAACGCGACCGTCAGTCTTGAATAACATACTCCCCGCAAGCGCTCCCATGGCCAGTAAGACTAGAGCTATTGCGCTATTCCGGGCTATCCGCCGCCAGGTATCCGTCCGACTAGCTTTAACAACGGTAGTATCGAGGTCTTTCCAATTGGTACTGCTCTCTTCCGGCTCCGCAGAAAGCAGTGCCACGTTCTCTTCATCTTGCTCAGGTGAGTTGGGCATTTCGACAAGCTACTAGAGCAGTGTGACAGTGTGACCCTGAACAGCCGCAAGACCTGTTTTTTAAATGTACATTACATAAACGTAGGCATTGCCCCCGTATGTGACGCAGCATAAAAGATTCAAAGGAAAGTGACTAATGGTACAGCTGGAACTCATCCTCGCGGCTTATATCAAGGAGTCGATGTCCGCAAACGAACCCGCTGTGGGGTTATCCTTGGCACTTGAACTTATTGCGCTTTGCGTGAAACGATTCCAAAGAAGGAAAACGGGAAACATATCGTACACATCTGCACGGTCTTCACAGAACGGGCACTTCGTGTTGAAGAACCGCATATGTCTGGTGACAAACGTCGAGAAAGCTTGCGGCTGTTGTCGCAAGCTTTGATAAAACGGAGTCTACGTGACCCCATGGACGGCTGAGCCAGGCGCTTTCGTCCATCTTTTAGTTTCAACGCGTTGCCGACTGCCATAAGAGACGCCAGGACCGCGTGACTAGGCCCCGACTCACCAGCGCGTCCACCCGCTCGTTCTCCTCAATGCCAACATGACTTGGGACCACGAAACTGGCCATCCTTGACTCTAGTGTCAAAGATTCCGAGTGATATATACAATGCAATGCAATTCAGATATAATATCTAACTCTCTGATATACGTTCGAAGAACTGCTTCAATGTATCCGCCAACACATTCGGTAGTGCCTCAACATTGCGCAGGACAACGTAATAGTCGAAGGGGAAAGTGTCCAAATACTTTCGCAACTGGAGCTCCATGCGTCCATCCACGAGCTTATATTCAGCTTTATCCATGTGTAGTATGGAGTTTTGTGTCGTGCTTTCCGCAGGGAGGGGATTTTTTCCGGAATGTAGGGAATCAACAATGATAAAGACAATCATGACCCGTTGCTCTTCCGCTTTTCTCAGCAACGTTCGCAGTCGGTCATGGTCCTGGCAGAGACCATCCGAGATGATGATTTCCAACTGCCACAAGTCGCCCGCGGTCGCTGAACTCGTTGACCGTCGCTCCCTCGCCGATTCCAGTACGGCCAGACTCGTATCAATCAGGGATAGAACATTTGTCGCCTTTTGATTGAAACGGAAAGAACTTATCACTTTCATCCCCGCTTGGTCAGTGAATTGGCCATCGTCGAAGCTATGCAACATATGAACAGCTTCGCCAAAGCTCGCTATCGCTATTTCACCAGATTCGAGGCGGCTTAGAGCTTTTGCCACCAAAGCAAGCGTCTGGAACGCCAGATGAACGGAGTGAGACTCGGCCATGGAGCGAGAGTCGTCGATGGCGATGAGAATCTGATACTCTCTTTGACTAGGCCGGGTACGTCGGAGCCAAATCTTGTCCTTGGTGTAGTCGCTTGCAATATATGGGATGATCTTCTTCATGTTTAGGCGCTTCCCAGTGCGGTAGTCACCTTTTAGTCTGGTTGCCAGTGTCGGTTCCAATATGAGGCGAAGCTGCTCGCACAACACATAGGCGAGATCATGTGTTATTGATTCATACCGACGCCACAAGTTTTCCCCGCCTTCCTCAAGGAAACCCAAGGATTGCCACTCCACCAATTGCATTTCAATTGATTGGCTAGATTGATCTTCCATCTCAGTGTCTAACTTCGGCAATGATAAATGATCAGGGCCAATATCAAGCTGTTTCCGAACCAGGTCAGAGTCATGCATGATTGCACCCTCAGGGTCGTCGTTGGGCGCCGTTGCGTCAGGAATTATGTTTGCAAGAGAAAATGCTGGTCGAAGTGCTTTGTCGTGTTGTTCTTGGAAGGCCACATCCGCGTCCGTTGGACGGACATCGGGACTACCTACATCGCTGTCGACAAGATTAAGATTGTCCAGATTGGCAATTTGTTCTTCCCTTGCGGGACCCAACGCCTGCATGTCATAGTCTGCATCATCTGGGCGTAAATATTCCACTTGGGATGGAGTACTGGTGTCTCCAATGTTCTCCTGAGCTTCCCTGTTCTCCCCGCCCAAGATTTCGTCGAAGCGCAGACGAACCTCTTTTCGCGCATCCCCGAGGCTTCGTGGAGTATTGGCTTCCATTGACACTTCGGATTCGCCATTTCCCTGACCCTGCTGAGAGCCCGTACCTGCAGCGGATGATGTGGTGACTTGCTGTTGTATTTGCTGTTGGGTCCCTTCAAGGCTACGGGCCATCCTGACAGTCCGTTTATCATCACGTTCGTTCAGCACATAGGAGAACATACCTTCGCTCTTTGGCCTCCTCTACCTCACCTTCAGCTTCTCCGGGCCCACCGACAGTGTCATTCTCCTGTGTTCCAAATTGTTGCTGCTGCTCCTGACTTCCCCCGTCCGCTGGCTGAACTGCATCAGCACCTCCCTGCCCTGCAGTGATGTCTGCTTGAGCCACTACCTCATTCCCTGGATCACCTTCCCCCTCTGTCTCCGGTTCATTTTGCTCTGTCATTTCAGCACCCGCCTGCCCATCGAGACCCATCCCGTCATCTTCTGCTGGGCCTTGATCATCGATGTCACCTCCAAAATCCTCCTCCCGTGCCTCTTCTTGTCTTTCGTCCTCACCGTCCTCTCGTTCACGATCAGGAGATCCCATCTCCTGATCTTCGAGGTTCAGGTCATCAGGTAGATCCAATGTGTCGGCATCTGGTACATAGTCATCCATCAGTGCACCACTGACGTTTGGCTCTTCATTTTCGTGCGTCTCTGTCTCTTGTTCCATTTGCTCTACCTCTTCCTGCGTGTCATTTGATTCCAGTGCATCTTCGCCTTCCTTATTTTTCGACTCTCGATTTCCTCCCTTTGCAACTACTTCTGACTTCCCGACCTTTTCTTCTGCATGATCCTGATTAGCCTTATCATCTGCTCCGTCAGAATTGTCTGGCCCTGCTTCGTCCCCCCACAATTTTTCATCAACTGCAGAAGGATCAGAGGCATCGAGTTTCCCCAGGCGATCTTCCGGATCGGCCTCGCTATCATCTGACTCCGGTTCTTCGTCTTTTGAACCTTCCTCTGGGATATCTTCCATCTCGCCTCCTATATCCTCATCCATCTCAATTGCCTCTTCATCCTTCATTTCGTTGCGCTCGCAATCTGCTCCTTCCTCTCCCTTGAGACCCTCAACCTGACTCTCATCCTCAATCTCACGGCTTACATTCTTCGTGCCCATGCCTTCACCGAGGCCAACCCCATCGGCGACTTCGTCAATATCCGCACTATCTGCTGCATTATCCGCATCAGGAGGCTTGCAGAAACCCTTCTCTAACAATGAATGGATGACGCTACTAATGACGTAGTCGAGTTTGAAGAGGGCTTTTGTCCACTGACAGTGCCGGTCCACCTGATCTTCAGCTAAGCAAACGTAGACTTCAATGAAAGGCATGATGCGCTGAAGTGACTCTCTAATCCCGTCACCTTTGAATGCCAAATTGGCAATTAGGTCGTCAACTCGTGTAGATATTACGTCTAACTTGAGTAAGAACGTGAGGTCGCAGACGCTTTGACATTGCTGAACGATGTAATGGTCATTATCCTCCGGATTTACTGGTAATTCCTCAGGGCTGTGAGGGAGCAAAGATTGAACAACGACAAGCAAATTGTCGATCAAGCTGTCAGCCACGTCCTCCGTCGACTGTACCGACGACCGACGTAAAGAAAGCAATAGGTTTTGAGATGCGATCCACTCGACAATAGGACGGACTAGATAACCAATCTGGGGCTGTTTCTGGGACCAATCCTGAAGATTCCTTGGTACATCGCTAATTTGTCGGCAAGCCTCCATGACACAGTCGTGTTCGTCTATAACATGCGTAAGAAAAAATTAAGCTTCAAACGTAGTTGGGTACCTTCCAACAAGACTGCCTGCGTCGACAGCTGCACTGACTGAAGGATTACGGTGAGCCTATCTTGCATGGTAGTCATCTTCTCCACTTCACTTTCGATATCCTGAAGAAGTGCTTCTGGAATAGAAGGGGTGGACTTAAGTTCATTGAATGTCACCATTCCTTGCGATACTTCTCGTAAAGAGCTGGATAATCTGCACAATACATCTTTAATGAAGCGGAGTCTATCGACAATGTCGGAGCCAAATGCAATAATCTTGGGACGTTCCGCCAGCATCCGAAGACGGCGATACGACTTGAGTAGCTTGTTGAATTTGTCCATTACTTCAGCCAACCTATGTGACCTAATTAAGTATCACTAAATGCAATTAATTGTTACTTGCCCATGTCGCAAATCAATGGCTAAGGAGAAGCCGGATTGCAGCAGCATGATGCCCCGTTGCAGTTCACGAGTAGTGATATCAGGGTGATGGTTGGGGAGCAAGGCATGCAACCGAGCCAAGAGCACTTGCAGCCGCGAGAAGTACACCTCAATCCCATCAACATTTAGCTTTTTGCCGTTGTCGCTGACCAGAATAGGTTGTTCTCTCAGCCAGCACTCATCAGATAAATTATGCAATATGCTAGGCTTCGGATTCGTGGAGAAACCTGCACGCTTCAACTCTTTGAGTAAATCGCTCCAAGCCTTCCTCTTGCGTGCCAGCAGTGCTTTTAGCTGTTTCTCACGCCTTTCTGCAGGTGTTGCGTTTGGGATTGCGATGCTGGACAATTCCTGAGCTGTTAAAATTATCTTGATTGCAAGATTGTCCACACATTGGGGCATAGTGGCGCGAATGAAACGGTGGATGCGCGTAGTGATTATATTATCGTATCTTGTAAACGTTCGCTTGAGTTGGGAGAGATGAGGCTTCGCATTCGCATCAGGTTCATCTAATAACCCAGATATATCAATGTTAGAAGTCCTCTGATCACCGAAATTATCCAATGGTTTTGTTTCCATCTCTCCTGCGAGTTCTGGAGATATTCTACCCCAGACAGGCTGTTTTAAGATTTCGCGGAATTTGCGTATGACTTTAAAAAGTTGATGGTGCGTCCTTTGAGCGCTAGCCTTCAAGGCATGGACATTGACATCCTTCCAACTTGCCAACTTGATATATTCTTGGACCTCCTTCTCGAGCACCGCCCTTTGTTCTTGGAGACTATTATCCATGTTCAAGGAATATAAGCCGAACCGGCGTGCAGTCGCGTACAGGACACGCTGAACTCGGGCCAATCCCGTTTTTTGATATTCTGGTCTTACGTTCTTCAACTGTGAAACATAGCGTTCAAACGTTTGCAGGATTCGAAGCCTCGCACGATATTGACCAAGAGGGCTAGAAGTTAAATAACTATCGAGGAGAGGTATGAGATCGACAAGAAATTTGGATAACTTTCCAGTTGGTAAATTGCTCTCTTGTTCACATGCATTTAGTGCCCCGTTGATACAAGTCTCGTAAAGTCTGAACCACCACGTAGAACTTTCTGAAGCAAAAGTCCTTGCTTGCGAGTTTAACAGAGTGTGCCAACAAGAGAGCTCCAGTCGACGCCATTCAACAATGATGTCGGTCAGAGATCGTTGATAAGATCTCAGGGAATTTTCTTTATTCGCGTACATTTCCCAATCTTCCGTCTGCATCAACAATTGTTCCAAAGCGGACAACAGTTTGGCTAGAGGGTCGCCGATGCCCAGTTCGAGTAAGGCGTCACATTTGGCACGTAGTTGTTGCAAGACCATCTGTTCCGGCCACTCCCGTATCAGCGAGTCTAGACGCAGTCTTAAGGCTTGAACCGTCGCAAAGGCCTTCTTCGCCTCGAGCGCGTTGCCATCCAGATAGAAATCATGAACTTGGTGGTTGCTCGACTGTCGGAAACGGGATAGTCCGCTTCGCAATAAGGATAATTGCAACGGCAAACTTTGATCGTCAAGACTTGCGGGCACTAAGGGAAGTCGGAGCAAACGGTTCAGAAAAGATATACGTGTCTCGTAGAAGGCATCCGTGGCCGGAGAGCCAGGGTTTTCAAATAGGTGAACATGGATGTCTACAATCCGGGTTATATCTTCCGATGGAACGTGCTTTGATGGATGGGTCTTGTTATCTAAGGTCATGGTTACCTCTTGGCTTAGAACATCTTCGAATGATGGGAAGAGAGCCAAGAATTCCTGCCTTTCTATCTCGGCTTCGCTGAGTTCGTCGTACGTCGTCGTATGGCGATATAGGGAATTTGCTATTTCGTCTCGTTCTTGTTCCTTGGCGCGATCAATAAGCCATAAACGAAGTGCTTGTTGGCACGACATATCAATATCATTAATTCTTGTGGCAAGATCAACCCCGATAGATTTCTCGAATATGAGTGCAGATAACTGAAGAATCGCATGCTGAATAGCTGGGACGGATGGAAAAGACGAGTTCATCTTCGAACCGAAGAGAGAGGAGTCTATGAGACTAGGGTAAACAACCAAGGCCACAGAAAAACGTGAATGATCATCGATATTCGACATTGTCGCATGTCGGGCGATGAGTCGGAGCCCTAAACGAAGATATAATATGGGAAGCTTGAGAAGAACGTTAACATCTGTGAAGTCTGCATAGGCAACTTCTAATCGCTGATAGAAGCCAGCGATTGACTCTTGTACGACGTATTCTCGCAGTTTTCCTTCCTCTGATCCTTGTTCAAGTAGCGTGACGAGGTTATGTAACTTGTCCCGAGCCAGCAATTGGCTGTGGAATTGTGAAACCTCTGACCAGTACGCATATAATCTTGACAAATCTTTCCTGATGGGATATTCCATGTCGTCGGGAGCTTGGCATTCAAGTGTTTCAAGCTGTATTCGTAGATATTGAAGAACACCATTGCTCGGATTTCCTGTCAACAGTTCTTCGAGCGCTTGATGTAATGCTACTTGGGCAGACAAATTCTGTGCATTATCCTTGAGATATTCGGACGTCCAATTTTGTACAGCAGCTGGATCGATTGGCGAGCTTGGAACAATAAGCTCGAATAATGTTAAACTGATTGCCACCCAGCATTTTCCGAGTATAGCCTCGGGAGAATCTTGTCCATTATTGCTAGTAAAAGTATCAATGATAGGGCGAATGTAGCGTCTCGTTGCTTGTGCAAGCGATTGGTGCCTCGACTGCTCCATGAAGGAGATGATTTCAACAATGGAGGCCCAAATTTCGCGTACGGTGGTGATGCCTTGACACTTGTTGTCTGGAAGTTCTCCAGAATGACATCGGTTGAAGCAGCGTGCAACCTAGCTGAGAATCAGAAAGTAGCAGCATAAGCAACGCCATGAATCACCAGAAGTAAAGATTGGTGCAAAAATGATGTTAGCTGCAGAGCACGGCTTCTATCAATTTCGCATTGTAGGATAGTCATGCGTGCTTGACATTTGATCTGGCTCTCATAATCTAGGAGGGAGGCAAGTGGTCGACGCTTCCAATCGCTGTTATGACACCATGAGATGCTAGTGCCGGGCTAATTGAATACACCACCTACTTGAGATTAACTGCATTCTTTAACAGTACTGGCTGTAGCAATATAGCTGGGTCGCCATTCTCCTATAGAATTTATCAGCCAAGTGATTACAAGGGACCAGTTTCTGCATACGTTATCACATCTCAATTCCCAAACATCGTGTAGCCATTGCAACTGCATATGCACCGTGAGAGGAAGGATGTGTTTTCCAATCTCAATAGACCGACTCATCTGCTTATAAGTGGCAACGCGTAGCAGTGACAAATCACTCCTTGCCACAGTCGTATCAATGATTTCTTTTAGGATATTCAACTTCGAGTTTGATATTATCAATTGATCGAGGTGATTAAAGACTAGACATACTTTGAATTGGTCATTAGATTCTTGAGACGAAAGCAGGTTAAGCTCGATTATCATGAGAGTCGAGTCTATACGTCTGTCATTAGTACGTCTGTTGCCATGTTCCCGGTGCAACTGCATTGACTTTAATGAGAGTATAGGTGAAACGATATGACTGCACCATACATGCTCAAGTTCTTGTTCGAGTTCCGTTAATGTTGTTTGCTTCCCATCATAATCAAGTTTTACAGTAGTCAGAGCCATGCAGTCGAGCACACGTCGACGAAGATCTGTATGAAAATGAGCGATTGTATATGGAAAATGCGTTGGGCATACTGTTAAGGTCCACGTCGTTGTTCAGTGATGAAGCCAGTTCATCAAGCCGAGACAAACGTGATTTTGCAAGGTATAGCGAGCCTTCATAATACAGGGATGACCAAATATCTAATAAACCAAGGCCGGAGGTCAGGGAGACCAGGTCATTGAGGCTCCGGGCGTAATGTTGCAACGGAATCAACTGGGGAGAGTCAATATTTAGTGTATTGAAAATGCAACGAGCTAGAGCAAGCAAGGAGGAGTAGTCTAGCGAAGGATTCCTTATTAATTTTTGAAGGTAAGTCCCGTAACTCATCGCTTTCGTTATCGCTTGAAGTATGTTCTGTCCTTTGATTTAGAATCCATGCAATTGACTTGCGAACCGTCCGTCTCACCTGTTGTATCTCCAAATTCGTCGAAGACAGGCTTCCTAATAATGCTTGAGATACGTCGCGCATGCTCTCAGACAGTATACTGATCGCAGCGAACACAATTGATACATCTGTTTTATCTGAAGAGGCCTCCCTGGATAGCCCAACCATTTCTTCATGGCCTTTCCCATGCAAAAATGCAATCACAGCAAAGTCTATTACTTGGAGGAGAATATTGTGCACGATGGTGCCTTTCTCTCGAGAGGATTTCTCAAAAGATGTCGGATTGACCAAGAAAAAATCCATTGGCTATATTTAAAATTGCCGATATACATGTATGACAACAGAGGAACGACAATCAATACAGAATTGCTTAAATTGGAGTGGATCAGCTGACCTGACATGGAACAAAATCTGAAGAGACTACCCGTGACACGGAGAGGGAGTGCCTCAGAGAAATGAATGCATCCCTCATGATGAACTCTTGGAAGTTGCGAATGTCCTTGCTTGATGCATTCCCTCGCCAATGCGCCTTCGTGTATTGCGGTACCATTGTTCTAGCAATGAAGTAAAGATGAGGTGTCGTCACTTCTGCATTCACGAGGGTGCTTTTGACGACTGCTGGTGCCTGGTCGATAGTATAATTAAGCGCTGAGTCTTGGTCGAAGGATCTTCCGCTCGATGTTACACGCATTTGTGACTGGATTGGTTGTACGTGGAGGCCCCTTCTCATGTGATCAAACTGAAGACAGCAAGCTTTCCGGTTCTCATAAGTGATAGAAATTGGGAATCGTAGGTAGTCCAGTAATACAGAGGGATCATCATTCGACAAAGAGTCCACAAGTGCAATTTCGATACCGCGGTTGCGCATAGCTCGAGACAATTCGCCATAGCTCGAGTCAACTGTCATGAAAAGCCTGAAATTCGGGTGCGGTTTAATTACTTGAACGGCGTCGCCAACAATTCCCCTCTCGCTTAGGGTCAAAAAGCCATTAGGTTCGCAGAGTGAGTTTAGCCTGTCGAGAACAGAGGGATTGCACAAGTTGGCGTTATCCAGCAATAACCAGCAGCCATCCTTCATTGCTTGAACGAGTGGCCCATCGATCCATTCAAATCTACCGGTAGCGCTAGATTTACCACCAAGCCCATCGAGTTGCGTAAGTAGGCGCTGGCGCGTTGAAGATTCGTTCATTTCTTGGACTATGTGCAGACATAATTCCCAAAGACCCGAGATTGCAATTGCATCCCGTTTGGCAATATACAAGCGCAAAGCTTGGCGGTGTTCTTGGAGACTCTTGAAACTCGATTTCTGCCAATAACGCAATTCCTCATCAAGGAGAGCCAGAATCTCTTCGGCGATTACCAGAACGCGACCTCCACTATCCGCTTGCTCAAAGCTGCCAAGGATATCCATTGTATCTGTAGCGCTATTGACCGATATTTCTCGAAGTGGATTCCCTGTGAAGTGAGCTAACAACCTTACAACTTCTGTCTTACCACAATTCTGCTGTCCGGTTAAGATAGTTAGCCAGGATTGCGAAATGCACAAGCCAATGGTTTCTAGAGTAGCTAAATCCCTCTTCAAGATTCGAGGAGCACGTTTCTTAGATGCCAGATTCCGCCGCTGGCTATAGTGATAGCCTACTTGAAAATGCCTAGAAGATATCGTCCAGGGTGGCCTGTCCTCTAATTGTTCACTATCCATGCTAAAGGCCTGGTCGAACAAAGTACGCGCTTGGGTGCGGTCCGCTTTTGTCCTGAACCGGTGAATATAAATACTGCGAAAGTGATCCACAGGATGCCTTGGTGGACCGGGGGCCCGGAGAAGATAACCCCAGCGAATGACATCGCGAAGGTTGAATTCCCATGGGCTCCCTTCTCTCGCGAACGTCCGTTTTCCGCATACTTCATCGTCAAGGCGCATATTAAATGCGATCATGGCTCGTATAACATTTTTGTCTAGCTCTGGAAAGAGCTGTGAGCAAATCATCGATAGGTCATTTGGTGATAGCTCCTCCACGTAAACTTTTGTAAAGCGATTGACAAAGGACCTTGGCAAACCTTTACGACCACCGCCTTGGGTGAGAGGGTTTTGCGCAGCAAATATACGGAAGGAGGGATGACGAGTGAATGAACGACCCAGTTCTGGAATATAGACTGCTCCGCGATGATCAAGCACAGCATTTAAGCCTTCAAGTACTGCTTGTGGTGCAAGGTTCATCTCGTCCAGGAGTACCCAGTGACCTTCTTGCATGGCCTTAAGAAACTCTGCGTCTCTCCATGCAAACTCGCCCGGTCGACCGCCTTCAACTGGTAAGTCCGAGCCGAATAAGTCAATCAAATCTGTCTGGTCTGACAGATTTATTCTGCATAGTTGATGTCCTACTATGTTCGCCAAAGCTGTTACTAGACTCGTTTTACCAACGCCAGGACTGCCCTCCAATAGTATGGGCTTCGCCACCTGGCATGCACGAGCGATTCTCATAGCATTGTCTCTCGTCGTAGGGGCATGGAGATTGAACTCGTGTTCCGTTGTACGCTTAGATCCTTTGCGTATTGCGAAAGGTCCGATTTGTCTATAATCTGAGCTATGCTCAGAAATCGTTACCGATGTGTCCTTGCAACTCAATGGAACGAGTTCTTCCAATTTAGCCTCTGCATCACCCTTGAGCTTCTGAATGGCTTCTTTGGAATACGACGACAACTGAGGCAAGGATCCAAGACCATCAAGGAGAGTCATATGCGCCGCATGGTGCTATCGGCGATCAATTTGACATGTCACAGGCTAAATGGATCAACTTACAAAAATCTCGCTTAGAAGCAGGTTCTCGTACTGACAAGCAGAGTTTGTGAAGGTGACCCATGCCTTTGCAGCATCAGAAGTGACATAATAAACATACGACTGACACTCACCAAAAGATCTCTCAAGTTACACAATGAACGATCGCCGACTTTTGCGCAAAGCCATTCGGTGAAAGATAGCAGCGCATTTGTGTATGTCTTTAATGCATCGTTCTTCCACAAACTGCTGATAATCAATTCTAGGTCTTTTCTGTCTTCCACTGGTGGGACCCAAATCTCGGTGAAACGATTCCGCAAAGCAGGCGACAGCTCTTTCTTGCCATAATCCCCACCCGGATTCATAGTGGCCACCAGTTTGAATTGTTCTACTGCTTTCACCGCTGTTTGTTCACTGTCTTCTCCCCCTCTCTCTGCCAGCACAATTATCCGAGAAGGCTCGAGCACGCTGTTCAAGCGCTCAAGAACAGAATCATCGGCAAGAGAGATCTCGTCAAGGAGGAAAACGTCTCCGCTGCGCATGGCTTCCACCAATGGACCATCATGCCATTCGAAGATGGCTTGGAGACGGAACAGTTTCTTCTGAGCTGCACGAACTTTGGTCTTTGTCGCTTCGTCCAGCTCGCGCTCTTTAAGTGCCGCCTTTAACGTCACCGCAAGTGCATCAAAGACAGGCTCCGTAACCTCGAGCCTAATTTCTCGCAACAACTCACTAACTTCTCTGATAGCTTCCACCTCCGCCGCGCGCCTATTCCTCACAGGTCGCAATCCGCCAATAAGATCTGCCGTTTCTGTATTCTGGTGGCAGTTGAGCCCAATCAACTTCTGTTTCACGGCATCCGCATAGACTTGGCATACTGACGTTTTGCCAGAACCCGTTTCGCCGACAAGCACCACAGGTTCGTTGTACTTCAACGCACGACACACGAGGATGAAGAGACGTTGCATAGCACTAGTCCAAACGACGCCTGCAACCTCCATTGATGGTACCGTGCAGCCAAGGTAGGCATTCATATCGGGCACACCAGGATTGTCGAAGCTGTAAAGCACCTTCTCGTCGATTCGCACCCCCATGATATCCTCAATGACCTCCTTGACTACTGCCTTGTCATCTTCCCGCCTTGCGCGCTCGCCGATTAGCATGTAGCCGTTCTCGGCCAGCTCCTGGTAGCCAATAGCATCTCTGCCTGCCCACCGGAAAAGGTCGCGCAGCGTAGCAAAACCGTGTTTGCTCTCAAACACCCGTCCCGTCTGACGCCTTTTCTGCAATTCGCGGAAAACGGCGACAATCTTTTTGCCGTATGAAGGAGCGATGCGACACCGTTCGCAGAGGATGGTTTCAAGCTCGGCTTGTGGCACATCGTCAACGTGGACCTCAAGGAATCGATTCCTGAACGCGCGAGATAAAATTTTGCGCCCTGCATACAGGCCAGGCGGGTTCTGGGTGGCAAATAACATGAAATGTGGATGCGGTCTAATAACTTCTTGCGTTTCGGGTACGACAAGCTCACGGTTATCGTCTAAAAGCCTGTTCAGAGCCTCGAGGACGTCGGTCGGCGCCAAGTTTAACTCATCCAACACGATCCAGTCGCCGTTTCGTAGCGCTTGCACAAGTAGACCATCCTTGAAAACCATCTTGCCTGTGAGTGGATCAGAGACATAGGATCCAATGTACTCCTGGATGTCCGTATGTTCGTGGTTATTGATCCGCACAAATCGATGACCTGTCCTCCTCGCAAGATATTCTACAGCACTAGTTTTGCCACTGGACGTTGGACCTTCAATGAGGACGGGAAACCTCCGCGTCAACACAATTCTCGCAAGGTTGATAAGCTTAGCCTCAACACTGGGCGTTATAACATATTCGTCCATAGGGTCCTCGGGATATGGCCCCCGCTCCAGGTAGAACGGTCCAAACTTGATATATTCCTCTGCTGATCCTCCGGTCGGGACGTTGGGCTCCTTCGTTAAGAGAGACTTGGCGTTTTTGACACCAGCCAGGATATGCTGACGCGCAAGGGTCGTAACAGCCTCTGCACTTTCCCTGTCAAGAACCATCGTGAATGCCATCAAACACCCTTCCCAAAGAGCTCGTCGAAGGGGAAAACCATATGTCAGTGCGATGTCGCTTGCAAACGTCAAAGCACGCGCCAGAGTACGTAGGCTGTAGTGTGGCCGGTGATTCGCCCCGTCGGCGATCTCACGCTGTTCGGCCAAAGCCTTCACACTCTGATAAAACTCCGCAACGTCCATGATTGATGCCTTGTCACCGACGGCATTATTCATGATATATTGTTTGACAATGCTCAACAGGGTCTCCTTGTCTGCATCAGGTGGCGGAACATCAATTTCTGTGAATCTTCCACGTATGTTGGGAGGCAAATCTTTCTTCCCAACATCCGTGGCGGGGTTCATGCAGGCAAAAAGGCGGAAGTCCGAATGCCGAGGTACAGGCTCCAAAGACCCTTTTTCCGTCAGGGTAATGGATGCCGTTGGACCATGAAGCAACCCTGTTATGCATTCCAGCGTCTCAGCACTTGCAAGGTTAATCTCATCAAGTAAAATCCTAAATCTAATGTAAGAAAATACAGAAGAAGAAAAATCATATACTAGATACATACCAGTCACCCAACCGAAGGGCTTTGACTAGAGGTCCTTCAATAAAGTCAAATGCAAACTTTCCCTTTGCTTGAACGTGCTGTACTTCGAATTGATCCACGTCTTGCAAGAAGCTTGACCATATCTCCTCCGAAACCTTTAAGTCATCCGTGCCCTGTTCAACCTTTCGCCTCTTCCTCGGAGCTTCAGTAGCTTCTCTACAATACCATTAGCACGAATGAGATGGGAAAAGAAACGAACATACCTAGTCTCTCCACTCTTATTCCTGATCCTATCCAGGGCCAATCTCCCGCTTTCACGCCAAAGTCCAACAATCCTACCCCACCGCGCACCCCTCAGCGCCTTTCTCACCTCTCCTTCAAACTTCTCGTTCTTCTTCCGACTAAATGTTCCGCCAAAAAGTTCCTCCCATCGTTCCATCAGCTCTCCAGCAGGGATCCTTGCATCTACGGGCTTGAACCCACCCAACAAATCGCTCGGCTCAGTTTGATGAGACAGGTTCAACGATATGAGCTTCCGCTGCAACAGGCCAGCCAAGTGTGTCACCAAACTCGTCTTGCCAGTCCCAGTCTCTCCTGTCAACAATATCGGCTCACATAAAGCCACAGCACGGGCAACGCGAGAAAAGAGCATAATAGCAGGCTTGTGCATTGTAAAGGGACGCTTCTGACTCGTCAAGGATTGCGCAAGATCAACCATTTCGTTATCCGCTGAACTGGAGGGCCTAACCATAAGCCGGGTGTAGCCAGCACATACAGACACTAAGCGACCATTGACGTCCTTCTCTTCCACGAAAGCAGGCACGCGTCCGTTAATGAGCCAGTCCTGCCTCTCAGAGTCGAATCCAAGGAAGTTCCCAACCACACGCGCAACAGACTCGGTATGCAGCCGAGCTGAAGCAGTCAGAGCTCCAGCTCCAAAGAAAACGTCTCTAGCTTCATTGAAAATATCCTCTCTCAGAGAAGGACTCGGGAATATAGTTGAGAGCGACAAGGCGGGCATTTCACGGACAAAAGAACCATCGTCGTCTTCATCGACATCCATCTGACTCGCTGAAGTAAAGTGGAAGTTGGCTGGCAGCAAGCCTTCCACGCGCGCGGAAAACTTTTCCAGCTCCCTCACCCCGACTTCCCTTCCGCCCCCGGAGCGTCCGCCAGGCGACGCGCCTAGCTTCTGAATCTCGTCCCATAGATTAATGAGAGACGAAGCTACCTCACCCCTCAATTTGGGGTATTTTGTGTCCAATATCATTTGAAGTTCTTGTTTTGTAGGGGGACTGATCAAAACTTCCCAGAATTTATGCGCACCAAGGAAAATTGGTTCAGGTACCTTGACCCCATCTCGTTGTCGAGACCTGATCGACCTGGTGGCGAAAACTCTGAATGCGTCCGCAGCAACAACTATCCCTCGACCGGGAACGTCAAGCTCCGCACGTTGACCTATCCACAAGCCAAAGCGCATGCTCTCGATCAGGGGACGAATGGTCCCTAGAACTTCTGAGCTAGCTTTATCCACGTCTTCAAAAACGACCCAACGGCCTTGACGCATCGCGCGTACAAGAACACCTTCCTTCCATTCAAAGACCCCTGGTGAAGTTCGAGAAGATACATAAGAGCCAAGAAGGGCGCGGGGATCAAGAGAGGTATCAGCAAGACGAATGGTAATCAGTTGATTGTTCGTTTGTGGGTGCAAAAGTGATGCAAGATGGGATACCAAAAGAGATTTTCCTGCTGAAGGAGAGGAAGTAAGGAGTACGGGAAGACGGAGCGAGATGTGCGTTGCCAATGTGCGCAAGGCCACAATGGTTGTGGGCGTCGGAACGAGCGTAGCGGATAGAGTTGTAGACGTTGGCAAAGCAGAACGCAACAACAGGACGCCATGAACATTTACGACGAGCGGACTGCAGAACGTTCGGTTAACGTCAAAAAATAAACCCAAGTCCATGACTGACCTCAAATCACTCTCATTGATACGCCCCTCCATGACTCCGTCCTCCCAAACATAATAACCTTCGCAAGACATATGATTGGGTAGATCGTTTCGCCATTTCTGGATTCGCTCCCGTTCAATCACGGGTAACATCCATCCATCCACTACCTTTTTTTCTCCATGTAGAGTTTTGCCATACTCGAGCGGACAATCTGGACCAAACGGTTCGCCTTGCAATACTTTACTCTCCAGATTTTCTCTCTCGGCTTCGCCCATGCCGCTTTGCATAGCATAGCACCGAATCGCGAGCAATTTTGCACCATTGTCCATTTCGTTCGACCAGATGATGCTCGATATAGGCATCAGAGGCCACAAGAACATGTCCGGTATCTCCCTGTTTACCTGTTGTATGCGGTAATATGTGACCAGCAACGAGTGTATGCGGGACATGTCAATGGGGACATCCGCAGTGATAGATCCCAGTGGACCATTTTGAAATGTTGGTTTCCGTAGCATGCAATCCAAAATACTGAATTGCAAGTAAGCAGCAGGTACGAGTCAAGGAAAAGCACATACGGAAACAATTCTTCCTGTGACTCGACCAGAAATGCGATAGCAAAGAGCTGTTCGTCAGTGCAGTCATCTCCTTCAATCCATCTAGCGCACAAGTCGATCAGAATGGGCCGAAAAAGCGTAGCCACGAGTTCCGTCAACTCAGGCTTTGCCAACAGACGTGACAAGATGGGCAACAAGTCGTGCACAGACGATGCATTCGACAGTTCCGCCACAAAATTTTGAGGTAGTGTTTGGACCAAGAGCCTGGATTGTCTGCGCAGGTTGATAGACAGAGGGTCGTATACAGAGTCGGCCATGGTGGACGCACTCGCAGAAGCGATGAAGGACGCGCTGCAAAAAAAATAATTTGATGGCGATTGATTACGTCAGACTTCAATCTACGAAACACTATTTCTCAACCGATCCCAGTCTCTCCAACACCGACTTTTTCAGCTACCAAGAGTCAGTTTCTTGAAGCATTGGGAAACGGGAAATGGAGACTGACTGCTGGACTGGGAGCATCGCCATCAAAATAATGCGACACGAGCTCAACCGCCACCCAATCATTCTCAATCACGCCTAGATCTCTAAACACCAAGCTTCGCGGTCGGTTGGGCACAGGCCCAGTCAGGAGAATATCAAACGGCGTATGCTTTGCGAGAGAGGCGTTTGGGAAGAGCGATTTGAGTTTGCGCATGGGCGACCCAGCATCATGATGGACGGCTTCTTCTGTTAACGTACCCTCCAATTTGGCTTTCGCCATTCGAGCTTGGAGCGCCCGCATAAAGGCATCGCGGAGGTGTGTGTAGGACGTGGTTCTCGTGGGCACTGTAGTCTCTGATGAGTTACACTGCGCGCCTCTATTGCCAATCCTATCGCTCTCACCTATGCGTATGACGCACGCCGTGTTCCTTATTATGTGTCTCACCTTTTCTTCTGGAGCCATGTCTTTTGGAATCTAACCGTTATTCAATACACCGTCCAAATGTGGCCTAACGATCTTACATTGAGATTAGGATTGTTCAAGTCGGCATAGAATCCGACCGAGTACACTTTGATACCCAAAAATGAAACTCTTCGAACACCCAGGCCAACGAGAGACAAGGTCGGTGTTCTAAGGACCGTAAGTGTCTTGGGAAAGGATATTGAAGTTGCTGGGTCCACTGCGGACAGATGTTACCCCGAACCATCCGACGCAGGGAAAGCGCAACGTACCAACCGTTTCTTCACCGTCTTGCCACTTGCTTGCAATCTCCTGCGACGGTGGGGCATCCAAATAAACCTTTCTTTGGCTTGCAATCGATAATGACACGGCCAGAACAATGCCGCATGCTGTCCCGATACCAAACCATGTTTTCCGTGCGATGCCTGGGCAAAGAGCCTGGGTAGAGTTGAAGCGTCTGTTTGCCCAGCTACGTGTCCAAGTTGGTGCAGTCTGCCGTGCTGCAGTGGTTGGGAACACGGATTTGCTGAAGAGAGTACGAAGCGCAAGTCGTGAGCAAGAACCCATTATGTTCGTCATAATTTAAGAAGAATACAGGGTATAATACATAGAATACATCAGTCGTCGTCCGCTATGCGCGCCCTCTTGCTCGGCCTTCGTGATGAAAGGCTCGCAACGCTCACTTCATCATCTGATTCTCCCGTGCTGCGTCGACTAGCCAAAGCCCGCTTCTTTCTCTGATATTCCCTATCTCGCGCCTTCTTCTGTTGAGCGACCGTTAGCTCTTGATTTCTCGGTGCGGGAGGCACGACCACCGTCGTCAATCCCGGCGTAGTCTGTTTATGACATTCATCGTTCGTAGCGACAGAATCGTCACCTTCCCCTACAAGATCCAGAGACTAGACGCCAAAAAATACACATATATGAATAGCTGAAAATGCTAGGAACGTTCAGCACAACTCGCACCTTTTGACAGGTCGAACTGCTGTTCGAAAAAACGCGGTCCTGGTCATTGATTTCATACTTTTTTCTCGCAATCGTCGGGTTCTTGAGGTAGCCGTCGAACCCCTGAATGATATTTCCGCCGCCATGAGTCGCCGTATCGGTTAAATACGATCCCTCCAGGCTATAGATCTGGGCCTCGATTTGCGCCTTGGGCAACAGTCAACGTCCAATATCGTTCAAGAGCCGACACACGACACACCAGCTGCTTGTCGATCGCTCTTTTCTTCGGCAAAGCCTGCAATAACTCCTTCTTCAACGCTTCAAAATGCGCCTTGTCGTCCACCGGAGGCGCGGCAGGCGCAGCGTCCGCCATGGCCTCCTCACGACTTGGAGTTGTGTGGCTGCGACGTTTGATTGGCTCTGTTTGTTGAAGGCCGCGCGTATCGACGCGAGCTCAGCAGAATCCAACCATCAACATGGCCTCCACGCAGCCGCCCAATGAGCCCCCGAACAGCAACAATAGCGCGCAGAAGCAGCCCGAGCAGCCACCGCAAGAAGGAGCTAATGCACCTGACGGAACGGCTGCCATGGACACAACGCCAGACGTACCGCCCGAGGAGACGTGGGATGACATACCAGAAGAAATTCAGTCATTGAGCACCGATGAGATTCTCACAAGGATACGACTGATCGAGAACGACATCAAGGTATGACCTGTGTTCGTTTCGACTGCAACGCTTCCAAAGACGTGGCCTAGGTCATGCGGTCAGAAACGCTACGCCTACAACACGAACAGAGCGTAATGAAGGAGAAAATACGAGATAACGGAGAGAAAATCAAACAGAATAAAGTTCTTCCATATCTCGTGGGTAATGTGGTGGAGGTATAGCCATTCGTTATTGTTACCCACTAGTTCCTGTTGAATGGTACGAACAGATACTGGACGTCGATCCAGAAGTAGAAGAAGACGGTGCCAATCAAGATCTAGATTCTATGCGCAAAGGCAAATGCGCTGTCATCAAGACATCGACCCGGCAGACTGTGTTTTTGCCTATGATTGGCCTTGTGCCACCTGAGGAACTCAAGCCTGGCGACCTTGTCGGAGTCAACAAGGATTCGTATCTCATACTAGACACACTTCCCGCAGAGTTTGATTCCCGGGTCAAGGCGATGGAGGTGGACGAACGTCCGACGGAAAAGTTCACCGACATTGGTGGGCTTGAGAAACAGATTGAAGAATTGCTAGAGGCCGTTGTTTTGCCCATGGAACATGCCGAAAAGTTCAAAACTCTCGGGATCCGGGCCCCCAAAGGGTGCTTGATGTATGGTCCGCCGGGTACGGGAAAGACGCTTGTTGCGCGTGCGTGTGCAGCGTCGACAAACGCATGCTATCTCAAGCTCGCGGGGCCGTCCCTGGTCCAGATGTTCATCGGAGATGGAGCCAAGCTTGTCCGGGATGCATTCGCACTCGCCAAAGAGAAGGCACCTGCGATCATCTTCATTGATGAATTGGACGCCATTGGCACCAAGCGGTTCGACTCGGAGAAGAGTGGCGATCGCGAGGTGCAGCGAACGATGCTCGAGCTGCTGAATCAGCTGGACGGATTCAGCAGTGATGAGCGGATCAAGGTGGGTGATGTATGCCGGAAGACCAGGAACAGCTGAGTTTAGACGAGTTGAGGTGATTGCGGCGACGAATCGGATAGACATCCTGGATCCTGCGTTGTTGCGGTCCGGGCGGCTGGACAGGAAGATTGAGTTCC
Source organism: Amanita molliuscula (assembly GCA_023014405.1). Classification (NCBI taxonomy): domain Eukaryota; kingdom Fungi; phylum Basidiomycota; class Agaricomycetes; order Agaricales; family Amanitaceae; genus Amanita; species Amanita molliuscula. The sequence continues at coordinate 493,910 of JAEBUP010000006.1, forward strand.
CGCTGCCGAACGAGAGTGCGCGAGCGCGGATTCTTGAGATCCACTCGCGGAAGATGACGGTGTCACCCGAGGTGAACTATGAGGAGCTGGCGCGGAGCACGGATGAGTTCAATGCGGCGCAGTTGAAGGCGGTGTGTGTTGAGGCAGGGATGATTGCACTGCGCGAGGGAGCGACGCGGCTTGGACACGAACACTTTCTGAGTGGGATTGCGGAAGGTACGTGGCGCGCCGCCTACGTGGGCTGGAATGCTGACCCGATGCGCAGTGCAGAGCAAGAAGAAGAACAATTTGATGTACTTTGCCTAGTTGTGATACTTTGCCTAATTGTAGTTACGTGTCGCCATCAGTTGATACTTTGCCTATGCGTAAACCATTTGACGTTACGCTTCGCCTACGCGTAACGTTGGAATGCATTTGCGCAACCATTTGATAATCGTCGTTACGCGTGTCAGTGACGTAACATTCCCACCGTCAAATGTCCGTCCGCTGCCTCCCCGTCGAGGTCCTCGCCAGGATCTTCGTCCACGGCGCACCCGCTCCCCCTTCGCCCTTCCGCCTCAGGCCCCACCACAGACAGCCCCTCTGCCCAAGCCTGCCTTCGCTCAGCTTCCAGATCCTCGTCTCCCATGTCTGCCAGCGTTGGCGCTCCATTGCGCTCGAAACAGCTCCGCTCTGGACCACCCTCGTTTTCCTCGAGGCTGCCCACATCAGACGCGCAGCCGTCCTCCTCTCCCGCGTCTTCCCCACCGGCCCGCTCCCATCCGACCACCCGCCTCCCCCCCACAGGACACTCGCCATCCTCATCTCCACCGTCGACCAGGCCTCCCACACCCCCGGTGTCACCATCGCCAAACCAGAGCTGCGCGACATCTTCGAGATGCTGCTTCCCTACCTGTCCGCTTGGCGTGCCTTCCACCTCGTGGTGCGCGACAACGAGTGCAAAGCCGTCGCCCGTGAATACTTGGGTTCCTGCGGCCCAGGCTCGTCCCTCGAGACCCTCCAGCTGTACCACTTTGAAAACTACAGAGCCGCAAAGGATCTGTATCTGGCGACGTACAGAGCTCCCGTGTGCGTTTTTCAAAACACCTTGCCGAGACTGAGAAACGTCAGTTTGATTGGCGTGAATCTGCCTTGGGAGAGGAGCCCGTATCTGTACGATGGCAGGCTGAGGAAGCTAGAGCTGGCCCTGCATGCAGACAAAATACGTCCGCCATACCGCTGGTGGGAGAGGCTGTTGCGAGGGTGTGGGGCAGACGACAGTCGCGAGCGGCAGGATGCAATATCTATGCTCGAGGAACTGGCCTTGCACTATTCGGGTCCCAAGGTCGGCGAAGGAGAAGGGTGGGAAAGTGTCGACGACAGTCATGGCCAGTGGAGAGGCAAAATCTGGTTGCCACGACTGGAAAAGCTCAGTCTGACCGACCTGGACCCGGACTATCTGTGCAGAATTTTGGAGAGACTGGTCCTCCCTGCCGTCAACAGGCTGGAAATTGACCTGCCCGAACAGGACTTTACCCCGTTCGTCAGCACGTTGGGAGAATCGGCAAAGGAGGAGCCCGCATCACCCCCTGCTTCCCCCGACTCCGATTCGAGCCATGAATATTTTGATTCTTCAACAGCCATGTCGCCCGAGACCGCAGTGTCCTCCATGCTGCAACCCTTTTCGGAAGCAGATCCATCTGGACCGGAATCCAAGAACCACTGGCATGCTTTCCGCGCTCTTGCGCCCACGGATACCAACAACCGCCCGTATCGACTTGCTTTGAAATGCATGAACGTTGGAATGCGTACATTCCCTGCGTTATGCCGCCTAGAATACCTGGCTATCAACGCACTGGAATGCAGCACGGACAGCTTGCATGGGTTCCTGCGGGCGTTGACGGGCCTCAAATTCCTTGAAATCAATTTCAGCTGGGTCAGCCAAGGATTCTCGAGCGTCTTGATGGAGTGTAGAGATGCGACCGATAGTCCTGTCGCACCGAGAGTCCCAACACTGTTACCCTCGCTAGAGACGTTCCAAATAAGTGGCTTGGAAGGTGAGAAGGTGGGGGATCTGATTCGGTGGAGATCCAAGCCTCTCTTGTATGGCACCACACATACGGTGAAATACTGGTTTGTGCGGTGGACAGAGAGGGTGAGAGGAAGGGACCCAGCACTTGATGAGATCGTGGAAACGGGGGTTAATGTCGCCACTCGAGATGGAATGACGACGGTTAGGGTGTTTGGTTATAATGAAGACGATGACGAGGAGGACGATGAAGACGATGAAGACGAAGTGGACGACATGGAGGAAAACGAGACGGACGAGGAGGGCGAAGGAGATGAATGAGTCTCGCGGTAGGAGCGTGGAATGTCGTGGCTTAAGCCTGTGTTCGGTTTCATCGTTTCACATTTATTCCCATGAGATTATGAATCTCACAATGGGCAGCCACTGCGCCCGGGGCCATTATTTCATGAATACTGGAACTATTAGTGAGAACGATATACTTTACGGCCTTTTGATCGAGGGAATGCGGAAGACGACGCTCGGCAACTTATGGAAAGCTCAGCTCAGGTGTTTATGTTTTTTTCTGTTACCGGGCGGCCGGCGCGCCAGATTACCGGACTTGCCGGACTTTTGTGTTTTATTGCTGTCTGGTTTACCCTTTCCCTGCTTCGTTGTTTCTTGTGGTTCGTCAGCAGCTTACCAGCAGAAGGCTTGGGACCGAGAAAGGATAACCATTTCGAGCATGCAGTCCTTTTCTCGCGGCTTGGGACACAAGAGCTGTTGTCGTTCACAATCCCGCAATAAACCAATTTCTCAAGGAGTGGTGCGCGCTTGTAATATTCTATTCAGATTCAGAGTATTGAGGCCGAAACAGGTTTCATGTTGTCGTACAAACGATGATGATGCAAGTCATCATTCCCACGGTCTCAAATAATGCCCTCGTCCAAGAAACGCGAGCACTCCAGGGAGCGTCACAAGGAACATAAGAAACGAAAGCACGAGCACAAGCACAAAAAGAAGGGTGAACACCTCAACATCGTCGATGATGACCCTAAAAACGACGACATCTGGACGGCGGAGACTCTCAAGCTGAGGGCCTCAGCCGTGGGGGGACCTTCACTAGCTACCGATCCCAAACCGGAACGCGACGAGTGGATGCTTGAGCCGGCCAAGGCCAGGCCCGCGCCAAACGAGGAATCTCTGACAGAAGACTATGGAGATCCCGCGACGGACGTGCGGGCCATGCCTGGCGGTGTTGATTTTTTCTCCTCCTTGGGGACGGAGCACAGAAAAAGGAACGCTCGTCCAGTTAAGCCTGACCCAGACAAGGTGCCTTGGTCCCATTTTAACACCTGGTACACCGCTTTTACTCATCACGACACTCATGGTAGCCGACAATAAGCTCAAAAGAGCTCAATCCAGACATCATCTCTCCAAAATCCTCGGACCATACCGAATCCGCGCCCAAACCCATGTCAGTTACACCCGGCGGGCCCGGTTCATCGTGGCGCATGATGCGTTTGCGGCGGGTTTATGAAACAGCCGAAGAGGAAGGAAGTTCCATCGAAGACGTGGCGATTGAGCGGTTTGGCTCCCTTGACGCGTTCGAAGAGGCCAAGGAGGAGCGCAGAATACTCAATGTACGTGATGCCAAGCAGCAACCCCAACCCCCACAACGTGGGAGAGACTTAGATAGGGGAAGAAGCACCATCGGCGGAGGCGGCCAGAAGGGGTTCATGTTCACCGATCTGCCGGGAAGCGGGGTCTCGAGTCGCTGCTCCTCATTCCGTCGACCCGGTGGGAGTGGGAGGCAGACAGAAAGCGCTAGCGGCCCCTCTACACCCGCTCCTGCAGGTGGCCTTTCGCTCAAACGTTTGGATGCTCTCCGGGGTACAGGCGGACGCGGTGGTTCTCCTCTGGCTCAGCAGCAGACACCGCCGCATGCTCGTACACCCATTCCTTCTGCCCTAACATCTTCTCTACCTTCCTCACGTCGTCCATTGTCACCCTCATCGTTAAATCGTTTGCAAGCCAAAGTCTTGCGTGCCAAATTGATGAACTCTTTTGATGCTGAAAAGTTGGAGAAGGAGTACGAAGAAGAAATGGCAAGGGCACAAGGCGAAGTGGACGAAAAGTCTGGAATTCGAACAAAGGTCGAATTGTTGCCAACTTTGGATGCACGTGGACGGTTATACGATGTTGGATTGAGTGGTGGCGATGACGAGATGCCGCTACCTGGAAATCGTAAAATGAAGGAGAAGGTGTGTTCTTGCGAGGTACGATTGACGTGATCGCTTGAAATTGTCTGCAGCCTTTCGAGACTCACGACCGCAAAACGGGAGATGTGATCAGGATCAATCCTGATGACGATACGTTGACACTGGGTGAGATGCTTCGCCAAGAGAAGTTCAGTGCGGGCATGGCGGATCAAAAGAATCTTGATGCTCAATTTGCAAGAGCAGTTATGACTGATGGCAAGTTTCAAGTCAGTTTTTATCCTAAACATCCTGGTAGTTTCTTATTTTCAACTGATAGAACGATTTGGATTATATTGACGACAATGCCGAGAAACTGGCACGTTCTAGAATGCGCTCTGATGCCATGAAACGACAGTTTGCGATCCATGGTCAGCGCCGTCACCGCTGCTGCTTGATGTTTCACTCATACATCTGGTAGACTATAAGCGGACTCAAAAAGTCCTTGCAACTTGTCCGTTTTGCTATGGTGAAGATGATTCGCCTCCCAAGGCACCTGTGATTGCGATGGGAACACGAGTCTATTTGTCTTGCACTACCAATGAGGAACTTGTCGACGGTCATTGCCTGATTGTGCCTATTCAGCACCATTTGACAATGTTGGAGGGGGACGATGATGTCTGGGATGAAGTGCGGGTACGTTGGTTACCACGTCTCTTGGACTTGACTAAAGACTGCCTCCAGAATTTCATGAAGAGTTTGATGCGTATGTTTCATGAACAGGACAAGGGCGTCTTATTCTACGAAACAGTCATATCATTCAAGAAGCAAACGCACACGTTTATCGAATGCGTGCCCCTTCCATGGGAGCAATACGACGTGATACCTGGGTATTTTCGAGAGTCTATTCTTACTTCTGAAGCAGAATGGTCACAGCACAAAAAGCTTATCGACTTTAGTGCCCGTCCAGGGGGGTTCCGACGCGCCATGGTGCCCAACCTGCCTTATTTTATGGTTCAGTTTGACTACAAAGGTGCAAAAGGGTATGGACATGTAATTGAGGGCACGTCTGAAAACATGGTGGAGGATGGCGAAGAGGGGATGGACGAAGGCGAAAAGGGGGGCGGTGAGTTTCCCAGGTGGTTTGCGGGGGAAATAATTGGGAACCTGCTGGAGCTGGAGCCCAGACGGTGGCGAAGGCCACGGCGGATAGAGTTTAGAAGCAACAAGGAGAGAGTTGGCAAGTTTCGGCGGATGTACGACAAGTTTGACTGGACAGGGATGATTGGCAATGTATAGTGATGTAGTAATCAGTACTACACTGGCTCCATCCAACTCCGCCACGCTTCGTCCCGCCATATGCAATGGCCGCATCGTCGGGCCCAACCCCGCGCGAGGTCCTGCTCGTCGCTCTTCTTCTTGGTTTTCTCCTTTTCTTCGACTCTTCGCGACACATCTCAATTCCTCCAACTCCCAAATTTGGACATCCTACCATCACAGACAATGCCACCTCCCTTGCGATGTCTTTGCAGCATGAAAGGCCACAAAGTTTGAACACTAGACTGTCATGGGGCACTTCAAGGCCCGCCGACACCAAGATCGTGGCACACGTTCCTGGTATGTCTGCTGGTTGCAGGATAAATATCTGACCACACTACACTTCTTTTATTAGGCTGGACTATATTTGATAGACTATACATCTACAAGGGGATTGTCTACATTGTTTCAGATGAGCCTAACCAGGTGCCCGATGTCCGGTTCATCTACTCCAAGGGTCATATCATCAAAAATGGGCGCGAAAACGAAACTGCACGCCTACCTACGGACGAAGACATTCAGGTCATAAGCACAATTCAGGCAAAGGCGCTGTTTGGGACAGGCGCGCAGATTATAAACGGCGTTACTGTAAGTCGGTATACACATACATTAATTCAATTACGATTTAATGGTTTGAATCCCAGTTCTTGGTAAACGATCCTCCTCAATTGTACGTCCTGTGATTTTCGTCCGCTTGTGTATTGGGCGTTGACATCTACCGAATAGTATCACACATTACTATCATTGGTCTGCCGAGCTTTGGTTTGGTTTTTGGCGAACCTACTCCTCACTCGATACCAACATCACACCGGATGGAGGCACGTCGCTCCCGCCAGCGAGTCGCTTACTTTTCAACCACTTGGACAACTTTCACTGGCGCGACTACGCCCTCATGAACCAATGGGTCGTGCGCAGTTCTTTTCCTGGCGTTACTATGGAATTCATCGATGACTGGCGCGACCGCGCGGAGATGGATACTGCATGGGTATTCGATCGCGTCGTCGTAGCCGACCGCAGTGCTGCCATGTTATCGTTCAACTTTGCCCGATACCAACGTACCGCATCGGCTCCGTTTGCGCTACCTGGCGGGGCAAACTGGTGGATGGCGATTAGAGACAACGTTGTTCAATTCACGGGGATCGAAACGAGCATAGGGAGTGGGACACAGGGTAACCCAGTCATCACCTATATCTCTAGACAGAAATGGGGCAGGAGGATGTTGATTCCAGAGGATCACGAGAAGCTCGTGAAGGAGCTGTACAAGTTGAAAGACAAGTATGGATGGGAGGTGAATGTGATTGAAGCCGAGAAAGTGTCTCGTGTGGAACAGATTAGGCTGGCTGCACGGACCACGGTAAGGATGCCATCGCTTTGGTGTGTAATGACCCCGTAACCTTCCGACAGATTATGATGGGTGTCCATGGTAATGGTTTAACATCGCTCATCTGGATGAAGCCTACACCGCGCTCGACTGTCATGGAATTCTTTTACCCCGGAGGTTTTGCGCATGATTACGAATATACCACTAGGGCCCTTGGGATGATCCATTATGGATTTTGGGGATCGAAGTAAGTAGTCCCTTGCTTGGCAGATTTGATGTGTCTCTGACCTGGCGTTTCAGGCATTTCACGAGTCCTAATGTCCCTACCCCAGCTTATCCAGAGGGCTTTCAAGGGACAAAAATACCTATTGACGGAGAAGTGGTTGCGCGTCTTTGCGTAGATCGGCTGACGCTTGCGTTTGAGATTGACGATTAGAATAGTCAATCATATAGGGTCGAGTGAACGGGAGCTCACTCCTGGTCACTTGGCCTACTATTATTGTACACTCCGTATTCCTAATCTTGTGCATTTATTGTAATAGTATCGATATGATTGATGGTCTTGGGGTGGCGTTCGTGCCTGTTTTGCAGAACCACAGGTGAAGATTGGAGGCCGGTGAGAAACGTATTTCGGCACATTCGGACGGGCGTTTCATAAGCTCCGACCGTCATGTCATGTTCAGGGAAATGATGTAATAATCATGTTTCCTGCAGGAACGCTGAGTTTACTTTTGGCTATGCTATTTATCTCTAGCGACAAAAATTAGAGGTCAGGTATGCACTTTGCAGATGCTGGTTCGCAGCCGCTAACCCAGAGTCCTTGTTGAAAGCCGACGCTGCCGCCAAAAGAGGCAACCGAATTGTCTGTTATGGAAATACAGCGCCCGAAGTGTGACGTGCGCTGCAAAGTCCTGTCCGATCAGGACAGGATCAATACTCAATTTTTATCTAGCTATAGGCGGAAACAAGGGACGATGGATCATCTGATTCACATGAATGTACTAAAGAAGGAACCTGGGTTGCTAAAGCGGGTCCCACAGGGTCCCACTCGGTGACAGAGCGCATGTTTGGGAGAAGCTCGGAACATGGTGGAAACAGCGCGGCACGTATATTTGTCTATATTTGGCCCAGCTGTCGGAAATTGAATTCGGACGGTCTGCCGGTGGACCGGCACAAAGAGCTCCTCGCTGATGACTGACGCCCCTTGCCTCTGACCACCATCTCTCATCAGACCAAGTCTATGTACTCTACTGATATTCTCAGACAACCTGCAAGATTTTCTTTTAGCGAGCATTTTTCCTCCACTCATGATGCCCTTCGAAGCAACGATCCGGTGGGCTCGTCGCCTATCCATGCGCGAACCCTGAACGGCACATCTTTCGTCGACAAGATTGACCGCGAACAGCGCCTCTCCGCGCAGTTGGAGATCTCCACAGAAAGCCCTTCAGTCCCTTCATCGGCCGCTGTCCCTCCACACCGCGCATTTACTGTTCCAGTATCCATCTCTCAGCCTGCTGCTCTCCCTTCATCCCCCGCAGCACAGTTCTTATCAGCGTTTTGCAGCCCCTCCATACCTCAGGCCCCGTTACCAGATGACGAGGGTCAGCAAGTAGGTGGCTATACGCTTGGTAGCGCCATTGGTTACGGCGGCTTTTCTACCATTCGACGTGCATTTTCGACCTCTGGCGGAATCGTCGCCGTAAAGATTGTGCGTCGCTCCGACATTTCCAAGCAGGCCAACGCCAATCAAGCCAAAAGGAGGCTTGATCATGAAACTGCGGTGTGGTCATCCCTTAGTCATGAACACATCCTACCTCTATTTTCTGCCATTCACACTTCCTATGCAGATTTCTTCATCACCCTGTATTGCCCCGCAGGCTCTCTCTTTGATATCCTGAAGAGAGACGGACGTCCTGCTCTGCCACACGACGATGCTGGGATGATGTTTAGGCAGGTGGTGCGAGGCTTACGGTACATGCACGAAGTTGCGGCACATGTCCATAGAGACATGAAATTAGAGAATGTCCTTGTCGATGAAATGGGAGTCTGCCGAATTGGGGATTTTGGTTTGTCGCGCAAAATAGGCGAAATTGACGAGGAAGATGAAGAAGAACAGATTCATCCAACCTCAAACGGTGGTATTCATCGTGCAGCTTCTGTGGCTCTGCCTGCTTCAAGGCGTCTTGCGGTACAGTCGGTGGCGCGCCACAGCAGTATCCGCCACCGTAATTCTACGTCATCCCCACATCCCAAAGTGTTCAACCCAGGGTCATTACAGTATGCAGCACCTGAACTGCTGGTGCCACGTACAGTTGCGCTTGCTCCCCATCCGGGTCAGGATATATGGGCTCTAGGAGTCATGTTGTACACCCTCTTGGTAGGTAGACTGCCATTCTTTGATTCCTATGAGCCTCGGTTGCAGATGAAGATCACCGATGGTACGTATCATGATAACGTCACGTTCTCGTAATTTATTACACCTTTACCAGGTGTTTACGAAATGCCTTCTGACATTGGGCGAGGTGCCCAGCGAGTCCTGAAGGGTTGTTTGGAGCGCAACGTTGGGGATCGATGGACAATTGCAATGGTGGATGAAGTAGCATGGGGAGTGGGATGGGGATCGGAAGGGGACGACATGACAGAGGAAGAAGCAGATGTTGAAGAAATGGCTCCCCTGCAGTCTGCCCGGCCGTCGAGATCATGCTCGCAGACGCGTTCTTATCCGACTGAAGAACCTTTTGATCCGGAAAACCCCTCGGTCGAGGAGTCCCCTAGGCCTCATCAGGAGGCTGCTTCACGTCGTTCTGCTTCGCGCCTTCGACGCTCGTTATCGCGAGCCCCGGCGTTTTCGGGCCGATCCCCGTCCGTGAGAAGTAGACAGCATTCTCGGTCATCCTCCCCGACCGGCAGTCTAAACACCACCATTCAGAGCAGCGGTCCGCTGTCGGGATCATCATGCTACTCACCTCCACCCTCCCCCGAGCGAGGCCGCAAACAGACAAAAATGCCCGGCTATCCCCCTTCCCGCTCACCAAGTCCAAGTGTGGTGCCCACAACGCCCATAGACGGAGGTATTCGATATCTTAGCCTTATGGGATTTGCGGAAAACAGCAAGCCGGAAAACAGTCCCCGTAGACGTAGCCGCAACCGGGGCATGCGCAAATTGTTCGTGCCGGATGATGCATCGATACCCGAGACAGATGTTTTGCAAGAACGCGTCATGGATTGGCAATCTGCTAGTCTCAAAAGAGAAGATGGTGACTTGCCCATCAGAGGAAGATCTTGCATGTCTTTCACCGAGCCACTGGATGATTATTCGCAATCACGCTCCCGACAAAGGGAGGAATGCGCTAGCCTCCGATTGAGCGAGGAAGGACACGCGAGGAGAAAAAACAACCTTAGTGTTGGGAAGCGTGGAGAAAGTACTCCTCCGACTTCTGCGTTGCCTTCCTGGGCAATGCCGGAAAATCGCGGCCGCAAGCCGCTCGCTTCCGTTGTGACGACCAGCGAGGAAGGGTTCTTGACGCCAGTGACAGTGACGACGACGACACCGACCGTGTTGTCGCGGAGGATGCCTGTGCAAGTGTCTCGCAGCAAGAGTGTGGGTCATGGGCGATACGAACAAGAGCTTTATACGATACGGCAACGGCAAGGGCTGCTTGTGGAACCGATCGTACGTTGATCTTGGCGTTGATCGCGTTATCATGGCGTGTGTTATGCGCGTTCCTTATCCATTCCTTTCCACGTTCCTTTCATTGTTTCAAGTTCTATCTTTCGCTCATTTGCACTGTTTTTGTTTCTATTTATCCGATCTCCATATAAGGGTTAGTCACCATGCCCTCTTCCGACCTCAGTAGCTCAACCCGCATGCATAGCAAAACCACACCAATCAAGCTTAAAAGTCAATTTTTTTCTCGTATCTCTCCACTCACTCCTTGCTTCGAACTTGATTTCAACACATATGACGTGTAACATGGCATACCCCTCTCTATGTTGCTGTAACAGTATCTATTTATTCTCAATCGTTACCTACCTGCGCGGTTTTCGCCTTAAATTATACGCCAAATTTGAGAATAATTACATTACATCAGGCCCTGTCCAGATATCCAGCTAGTGAATATCATGAGACAGTTGTCGTATCTGAGGGAGCCGTGAAAGAGAAGCTGGTATTGCTATTCAGTAGTTCAGCGGCAGCTCTTGATTTGGCAGCGTCACGCTCAGCAGCTCGTTCCTGAAGCACCGATATCTCGGATTGCAGTTTCGCCTTTAGAACATTGTCAGCATCTGACGGTTGACAGTTGGTGACACATGACTCACTATCTTGGACTCCAATTCCGACCTGTCAAGGATGGAGTATGGACTTGGGGGCGAAGGTGAATTTTTATCGCCTCGAGCAATTATGGGTATTGAGAAAACCACGCGGTTGAATAAGGGGCGCACCGAATGCGGCGTGGGTGAAGACCTCACTCATAAGTTCGTGGTTGCGTCTATACCTCGTAATGGCCAGTGTTTTCGTTGAAATCTGCTCAATCTCGTCTTGTTTGGCACCTTCAGTCCTAGACAGGGAATATGGATGGAAATGCGGCCTCACCTGCCGAATCGTCTTCTTCTACCCGGGCACGCTTAGGCAAAGGAAAGTCATGATGACTTGAACACAATTGGGTCATTCCAGCTCACGTTTGCAGCAGCTTCACGTGCACGTTCCCTTTCTCTTCTACGTTCCAGCATCTCCAAGTTTGCGTTCGTTTGCGCCACCATTGCCTGAGGGTTGAAAGGCATCATGCCTGGGGGGATAGATTGACCAGTGCCTGCGCCAGCGTGCATAGCAGCCCCAGGAGGAAAGACTTTCTGGCCGGCTTTTTCACCGAGTACGAATACTGGTGGTTGGTTGATCATTGGGAGAGGGTATGAGCGCACAGGTTGGTTTGCAAGCGCAGGAATTTCTAATGGATGCATCAGCGGGACGAAAGTGAGCGATGCAAGGCCACGCCAGAGCGAAGATATTAACTCACGCGTTGCAGGACCTCGAGTGTAGTGCACTAGAACCAATTGAGATGGGCCGCCTTTAACGAAGCGGAACCGTCTTCTTAGGCGCGAAGCCACTGTCTCTTGGGGATTGCCTGGGAGAAAGCCATACTTGATTTCGTGAATTTCAAGCTCCTAATGTCTGCATTAGCTCTCCACCACGCGTGGGACAAAAGGCCAGGAAGGTCACCTACGCGTGTGTTTGGAGGGCCGATGGGCATGGAATATTTGGCCTCCGATTCGAGGTAGCGAATGCCATCATGTGGAAAGGGGTTTTGCGGAGGTATGAATAGCAGGAGGAGCGTTCCATCTAATCGTGTCCCACTGCATGAATACGGAGAGACGGCACAGGACAAGTGCACGCACCTGATGGCTTGTCGACGAAGCCCCAAGAGAATGGTACAGTCTGAGCCATTGAAACACCCCTGGAGAGCATGTTGACGGCAGATTCAATGTTTATTTCTCTGTGGTGTCCAAGACCCTCTGGGTAGCGAAGGCATGGCGTCTCTTGCATGGTTGCTGACATTGCCGTCTACGGCCGACACTGAAGCTGGGTTTATTTGGCTGGCGTGTACTAACACAAATATTGAAATCGACATCAAGTCCGGTTCTCCGATGACTATACGCAGATGCCAGGCTGTCATAACCGGCCGGAAACCCCGCACGTGGTAACTGCGGTCCTCGGACCTCGAGCTCGTCAACGAGCGCGCCTGCCCTAAAGCATCGGGTATATAACCCTTCACCCTGGCCAGTTACTCCTTGGATCGCTACCCCACTATGCCTACGGCTTTATGCGTTCCGGCGAGGCTGTCTTCTTGCTGTATGTTACCTTCATCTCCTCCTTCTCATCTTTGCTCATCTCGCTGCTCTTCAGAGTAACCCGTTGGTTCAAGAAGTTGCACGGCTGATGACTCGGTTACCATCAGGCTTCGGTAAGCCACACCTAGTTATGGCTTGCATTTCCATATCAATTAGTCTCCAGGATCATAGTGTGCAGGACGAATTTTTCTGACCCTGATTCAACGAGATGATCACTCGTCTTGTTGAGCACGCGTCACTAAATCTGTCCAGTGAGTATAATGTCAGCAGTCCTTGGTTCATGCTCATCTGGCGCTAGATTGAGAGCAACGCTACTTGCAAGTGTTGATTCTCGATGGGAATCGGGAAGAATATGAATTTTACATATTCTTCTATGATTCTGCTGTTCAAATCAATTACCCCAGGCCACCTACTGTGATAGTACCCCATTGACAATACAAGGATCTTGTCACTTTTACCTAGCATTGCGTGATTGAGTTTGGAGTACTGAGTGATGCATCGAACGCTCATTCTAAGATATAATGCGACGCTATTCGTCGCCTTATAGGTTCATACAGGCCATGCTGATCTCCTAATCCGTATGTTAACGTCATCCGTTCAAAAATTCCTGGTCCCTCTTCATTCTCTAGCTCGAGCTGCGAAGACAGCTGGGATCAGTGCCTGCCCCGTTGACGCTAAAAACCTACCAAAGATATGACATCATCCAACAAATGAGCCTGTCCGACCGCCATACCCATCAACCCTATATAGTTTGTGTTGACGATATGGACATGGAAATGATCTAGTAACTGGATAAGGCCGTGCATTGAAGGAAATATGGCAACGTACAATAACTTGGCTGGTAATGAATAAACATTCTCAGCGAGCCTCTTCCTAGGCCATACTTTTCTCGAGCGATACGATTTGCCTCGTCTCGGATGCTTCTGAGTAAAGGAATATGCCGTTTTCTAAGATCACGCAGGCTTCTGATCGTGCGATCTTGAACGATAGCAACCAAGTATAAGGACGACAGAGTGATCAAGTCCCATTTCATATCAGGCAAGATTAAGAAATCGGACGAAGAGTGCAGAATTTTATCTTGTTCTGATACACCACTGAGGATGGCTTCAACCCTGCGATATCGTTTCTCAAGACAGGTTTAAAACCGAAAGATGCAGCAATACCATTGCGTGCGAGATGGAGGAAAACTTGCAATATATGGTTTCACGATTTGTTCATACAATTCGGGTGTCTCGTGCACCATGAAGCTTTCCTGTCTGGTGTACTGAAAGACACGTCAGAATCGTCCTGAGTATAAACGACATATCACGACTGTTACCTTTCGTACATGGACCTCTGTTGCCGGACAAATCGCAGTGATCTTGACATCTCTGCTTCTGTTCTCCCCAAGCCATCCAAAGAACCATGTATACTGTCGATAACGAATTCATCAGAAAACGCGGAGATCCGGAGACAAGATATGTACGATGTCGGTATTTCCATCAAGTTGGATACGTTGAAGAAGGCCAGGTTTCTCCGTGCCCGATGCAAAAAGAGAGGGTGCGATGTTGATGTCGAATGCTGTCTTCTCGATCCGTACGATCGCCTGGACTCGGAGCTGGTCGTTCTCTGAGGATGAGTCTGGAGATGGGAGTGTGCCAAGTAGGGTCAAGCTACGCGTGATAGGATCTTCATTGAGGACTTGTTTTAATATGAACTTATCCAGAATCTCCGGTATCATTTGTGGATGGAAGGCCGGAGCACAGGCAGTGCCATCAATTTGAGATTTGAGATTTGTTGCTTCGGCTGGCGCCATGTCAGAGCACGCTTCCTTCAATGGCGCAAACAGCGCCCAGTCTATCGTCTTTGCTGGTCACTTGGGGCACCTGACGAAAGAACAGGAAGAATCGTTCGACAAATTTAAGGAAGTTCTGAGCTCCGCAAAACTGTATACGCCAGCGACTGGGACTTCACCTGCATCGCACGACGATCCTACGCTGCTGTACGTCTCTTCCTTCATTGACGTCAACTACAGGGGGATGTGTGAATAGGGCTGACGCTTTCAGGACTTGTTTACAGTCGCTTCCTTAGAGCACGCAGCTTCCAACCCTTGCCGGCTCAGAAACAATTCGCAGACGCGGAAGCGTGGCGAAGAACGCACGGCGTCGACAGGCTATATGCCACCTTTGAACCAGACGAGTTTGAGTTTTCAAAGAGATTTTATCCAAGGTGGACCGGTCATAGAGACAAGGTTCGCATCTGTGTCTCCTCGCCTCGCTGATGAAAATCGTGGCTTTAGAATGGGATTCCGCTGTACGTCTACCGTATACAGTCCATTGTGCCCATCCAGCATGAAATAGAGGCTGTACTGCCTAAACGACGCTTCCAACGAATGTATGTCGATCAGTTCTCTCACCGTCATTTATCACACTCCACTCCAGCATCGCACTGTATGAACTCATGGTCCGCTTCTCCTTCCCTCTCTGCTCGCACTTGCCCCATCCTTCTTCGCCTACTCCTATATCGTCAACAACCACTATCATAGACCTAGAACGCGTCTCCTTGAACTCTCTTTGGAAGCTCAGAAGCCATCTTCAGGAAGCATCTGAGCTCGCTGGCCTAAATTACCCCGAAACACTGCACACAATCGCAGTGGTAAACTCGCCTTCGTTCTTCTCGACCATTTGGGGATGGATTAAAGTAAGCAATCATGTTGGGGATGACAAAACATTTAGTTCCCCCGCGATGACAGGTCTGGTTTGACGAAAGAACCAGAAATAAGATGTTCATACTTGCGAAGGATATGGGACCACAATTGCGAGAAATTATACACGCCAAAGACCTTCCCAGGGTCTATGGCGGTGAATTAGAGTGGCAATATGAAGATGCGCCGAACTTGGACGAAGATGCACGCAAGGTTCTCAGGGAGATGCCCAAGGGACCTGCTCTATTCGTGGATGGTGCAGTTACCAGACCCTTGATACCCTTGGATACCAGTTAAGGCAGAAGCCGTGCGTGTCTCATAAGTGCGAACCAACTTTATATGACTGACAAATATTTCCTTCTCATCCAGTCATATAGATATCCTCTACGCCATGCAACATGTTCATGTTAGCCTTGTCATATCGTCTGAGATTCTTATTGAATGATCCCATCCTGCAATGATTAACCCTGGATATAAGATGGGACGGTGTGAACCGTTTTGAAGCGATTCTATCATGGCAGCATGCGCGTTATACGTCGATCAAGCCAAGAAACGCTCCGAGTGTTTGAATTGACATCAAAAGTATAAGACACCTGCAGAGTTGCAGGGCTCGCATGGAATCAGTGGCACGACAACAGAATGAAGTAAAGGACCATTATGGCTGACCATCCCATAGGATGCTAGCTGTGGTTCAGTCTTCAATTCACTCGGTGTATCGCCGATAGCAGCCTAGAAAACTTTCGAGAGACGTCCCATGGAATGCATCAATTTTTGATTCCAAAGGGCCTACGGACCTTTCGTGTCAAGAGCGTCTATAGGCCATAATATGTGCAGGCCAAGACATACGGTGACAGAATTCCGGATGTCCCTACCGTTCTGTTTCGCGGTTCACCGTCACGGATCTTTGCCTCTCCGCTACTAGATGAGGACGGACACATCCATTTTTCCTTCTAATCAGGAGCCTTAAATTTTTAGGGAGAAAGCATGCCGTTTGGCTGAATGCTCCGGCTCCAGTTACATGAACTACACGTATAAAAGACTACTGCTCAAACGGAGCTAGTCGACCAAAGGGACATCGATATGTTGCTTGGCATTCTTTCTTTTGCTGCACTCATTGTCTATTCGCTAGCTCAGAACATTCAGATTGCATCTCCTGCACCGGGAGAAAACGTCGCTGTTGGTCGACCTTTGACCGTTGAAATTGACAGACTTGTGAGTTTTGATCTGCGGCAATTTGTCTTAAACCAACCTTTTTTTGAAAGGGAAGGGGCGGCATGCACGAAGTTGGGATTAGTATTGGGCTCGCATCTGTGTGAATTCGCCTTGCCAGCCTCCCACAAAGAGTATGGGGACTATCATGTACAGTGGCCCCTATGATCCGGTCGTCCACGCTGCAATGCCGGGAAAGCCGCCTTTTCACACTTTTGCTTTTACAATCCCCGCAAACTTTCCAAGAGGCCCTGCACAGTTGAACGTTATACATACCGTCCTCATCGGGGTGAGTCTCTGCCCCGGATTTTGAAGTTTGTCGTACTTAGGCCAACTATGCGGAGCAGGCCGCTGCATATCCCTCCATGTCGACAGCTACCCTGCCTTTGCATGTTATCTGACGAGATGTAGCCAACTGAGATGCATTACATCTGCTGGTGGAAGGGTAGACATGAACGCGATAATCAGCATGTACTTCTTTCCAATAACTACACGTACTCTCCTGGGTGGGCCAATGATGAAAATTGCATGGCCATACTTAGCCAACTTGTTCCTGTAGAAACGCCATGGACCGTTATCTAATCGTGACTTGATCGAAACTGATCCGAGAAATTATCTTGCTCTACTACCCTCACTGGCACCCAGCATCGCAGTACACTAAGCATTGGTCGTTATCTCTGAAATCGAACATGGAAGGATATCAAGTATACCAAACACCGTTATCCAGGTCCTTCTTTCTCAGGCAACAGTTGGCTGAACTTTGACACCCTTTGCTAGTCGCTATGCAAGCAAGGAAATGTCCCATTTGTTTTCCCCTGCTGTCGGTTACACTTTTTTTCCCCCCAATAAAGCCTTTCCTTTGATATTCCTTTCTCGCTCATTCAGAATAGATTCTACACTTGGCGTGTATTATGGCTAAATCTAGCTATGGCAGAGAAGAGACTAGGATTGCCTATATCAGATGAGGCTGTTGAGCAGATGAAAAACAATCTCGTAAGGCATTTTTTCCTATGAAGCTCCATCAGAACACTGATAGTGCATCTGCAGCAATTAGATGCCGAACAATTCGAGATCGCAGCGCAAGAAGAAAAGAAACGGAGGCATGATGTTATGGCACATGTTCATACCTTTGGAAAAGTCGCACCCGCTGCAGCTGGGATCATTCAGTAAGCGTGACGGTGTCATGTCAGGGAATACGATGTTGATATGATCATTTTAGCCTTGGGGCCACCTCGTGCTATGTGACAGAGTGTGCTTGTATCCACTGCTATGAATATCGACTAACGACTTGATCGACAGTAACGCGGACCTGATCTTCCTCAAGCAGGGGTTAACTTACCTTATCCGATCATTGGCTGTTCTCATCTCGCGTCTCTCCTCATTCGCTGCACAATACCGTGCGCTTCCTACGCTTGGTTTCACTCATTTTCAATCAGCACAGCTCACCACTGTCGGTAAGCGTGCAACGCTGTGGATTCAGGTTAGTTTTTCAATCGAGATGTGGGATCTTGTCGCAAATGTAATCCTCAAACAGGAACTTTTGTGGGACTTGAGAAATTTACATCGAGCGAGGGATGATCTTGGATTCCGTGGTGTTAAAGGTACAACAGGAACCCAAGCCAGCTTTTTAGCCTTGTTTGATGACCACGAAAAGGTCAGCGGTCTTGCTGTGCATCTAGGATATATGTTACTGACCTGGAGTACAGGTGGAGGAGCTGGATAGGCTAGTGACTGAACTCTGCGGATTCAAATATGCATACCCAGTCACTTCCCAAACCTATTCACGCAAGATCGACGTCGACATTCTTGCTCCATTGGCTTCGCTCGGTGCAAGTGCCCACAAAATTGCTACCGACTTGCGTCTCTTGGCCAGCCTTAAGGCGAGCATATCCACCTCTTTCAAGAATCATGACCAACAAACAGCCTCTGAATTCAGGAAGTCGAAGAGCCATTTGAGTCTACACAGATTGGATCGTCTGCTATGGCGTACAAACGGAACCCTATGCGGTCCGAGCGTATTTGTAGTCTTGCAAGGCACCTGATGGTTTTGCATCAAAATGCACTCATGACCGTCAGCGTACAATGGTTCGAGCGTACCCTGGACGATAGGTATCAGCGTCAATCACCTTGATATTACAGTCATTCGTAACATATGCGATACAGTGCCAATCGACGTATCTCGCTTCCTGAAGCATTTCTGACGGCAGACATCGTTTTGTCGACATTGCAAAACGTGTCTGAAGGTCTTGTTGTTTATCCAAAAGTCATTGCCAAGAGGATTTCGCAAGAGTTGCCGTTCATGGCGACGGAAAACATCATCATGGCGATTGTGAAGAAAGGCGGTGATAGGCAAGAGGCGCATGAGAAAATCAGAGTGTGCTCGTTTCTATCTAATGTACCTGGTCTTCGGCTCACGACGATCGCTTTAGGTTCTTTCGCACAAAGCTGGGTATCAAGTGAAGCAGCTGGGTTTGGAAAACGACCTGCTTGAGAGGGTAAAGAACGATTCCTATTTTGATCCTATCAAGGATGAGCTTGATACATTGATGGAACCGGCAAGCTTCATCGGACGGGCCCCCGAGCAAGTAGACAAGTTCCTAAAGGATTGGGTCGAGCCCGCATTGGATACGGACGAGCTGAGGGAGGCCATTTCCAGCAGTGCTAGGGTTGAGTTATCTGTATGAAGTATCTGAGTAAATTGCTGCAAATAGAGGCCAAGATTGAAGTTATCTTATCGCAGCGGCTCCGATCAAACCTTGATTCCACCCATTCCTGCACTCGCCATGGAAGCCCCCGATCCGACCAATATTAGAATCATCACAACCATGGGTCACGTCGACCATGGAAAGACAACACTTATGGATGCGCTACTAGCTGCTAACAACATCATTTCACCACGCATGGCCGGAAAAATGAGATATTTGGACAGCAGAGAAGACGAGCAGGAACGAGGTATCACCATGGAGAGCAGTGCTGTATCGTTGAAATTCCAAGTGGCAGAGAGATCACCAGACGGTGGTACGTTCTCTGACCAATTTCGTCGCATTTCGACATGATGACGGATATAAGATTAGCAAGAGTAACGAAGATGTATGTGGTGAACATGGTAGATACCCCAGGTCACGTTGATTTCTCGAGCGAGGTGTCTACTGCATCCCGTATCTGCGACGGTGCGCTTGTACTTGTCGATGTGGTGGAAGGCGTATGCACTCAGGCACGATTCCATCCCTCTTCCCTCATCTGACTCTAACATTCACTTAGACAATTGCTGTGCTTAGGAAAGCATGGCAAGACCGGCTCGTTCCCATACTAGTTATAAACAAGTTCGATCGACTCATCACGGAACTCAAACTCGCTCCCATTGAAGCTTATCATCATCTCGTACGGCTGATTGAACAAGTAAATGCAGTGATGGGCAGTTTCTTTGCCAGTGAGCGCATGGAGGATGATCTTCGTTGGCGTGAAGAACGAGAACGACGCCTTACTGAGAGGAAAGACCTACATGCGACTAAAGCGGATGCCGTGGCCGAGGGCGCTGAGGCCGAGATTAACGACATTGACGAGTTCAAGGAAAAAGACGACGAGGATATCTATTTTGCTCCAGATAAGGGTAATGTTATTTTCGCTTCTGCCATAGACGGATGGGGGTTTCGCGTAGTCAAGTTTGCGCAGTTATATGCTGCAAAGATGGGCATGAAGGAGGTCAATCTACGGAAAGTAATATGGGGCGACTTTTTCCTTGATCCAAAGACGAAGAAGGTCGTCAGTTACAAGCATCTTCGTGGCCGAGTTTTGAAGCCCCTATTTGTGCAATTCGTCCTGGACAACTTATGGGCCGTTTACGATGCTGTTGTCATCAACCCGTATGTGGATCGTCTGGCATATTGGAGCCTGTGGCTGATAGCCATCCCAGTGACGCCGAAAAGGTATCAAAAATCGTCAATACGCTATCGCTCAAAATTCCTTCTCGAGACCTTAAATCAAAAGATTCGAGATCACTTCTTCAACTTATCTGCTCCCAATGGCTTTCACTATCCACGTCCATTATCCAAGCTGCGATAGATATTGTGCCAGCACCTCCTGTATCACAAGGCACACGTATACCTAAAATGCTTTACCCGGACTTACGTGAAGAGACGCTTCCGCCGAAGAGCAAACTTGAAGCAGATTTGTACGCTTCAAAATCTGAACCGGGAACATATGTTGTGGCGTACGTGAGCAAAATGTTCGCTGTGCCTGTAAAGGACCTCCCCGAGAACAAGAAAGGGCCCTTGACAGCGGATGAAATGCGTGCCAGAGGACCTGAAGCCAGGATTGCGAAAATGCACGACGAATCGAACGAATCAAGCGCAGCGTTACCAACGCCTTCTACGACTCTTTCTTCGATAACCTAGTGAAGGTGCCGCTAACGACAAAAGTGAAGTTGGCGAAAATGAGATTACACTTGGTTTTGCGCGACTATATTCTGGCATTATAACTGTAGGAATGGACATATATGCCGTCTTGCCAAAATACAATGATTCGCTTGGACCTAAGCACAGTATCAACGAGAGGTATCTTATTAGGGCGCAGGTGGAAGGATTATATGTGATGATGGGAAAAGAGCTCATTGACGTCAAGAAAGTAAAGGCCGGAAATATCTTCGCGGTCAAGGGATTGGCTGGTAAAGTTTGGAGGTCAGCTACGATTTGTGCGCCTCGCGAGCAAGGGATGCAAGGCGAAGACGTCACAAATATGAAGAAATGGTTGGTTAATTTGGGTAGAGTGAATCGCGCAGTGAGTTTCTTGATTCACGTTCTTGCATGTGATCATTGATTTTCCAAGGTATCTCCCATTGTACGAGTTGCATTAGAACCGGCAGCACTTGCCGACATGCCAAAATTGATAAATGGACTAAAACTGCTCTGCCAATCCGATCCATGCGTCGAGACATTCCAACAACAGACCGGTGAACATGTCATTCTTACGGCTGGCGAATTGCACTTGGAACGATGCCTCAAGGACTTGCGCGAGCGTTTCGCCCGAGTAGAAATACAAGCTTCTACTCCCATCGTTCCATTCCGTGAAACAGCAGTTAAGGCAGTTGGTGAGTTATTGTATGTATTCATTGACAGAGATTGTCTTGCTGATCATCCAGACATGCTTCCTACTAAAACACCAAATGCACCGCGTGGAACCATCCGAGGTGCTAGTTCGTATAACGTAGTCAATTTCTCCATCCGTGCAGTTCCATTACCTCGTATCATTCTAGACTTCTTGTTAGACAACATATTAACTTTGAAGAAGCTTCAGCAAGAACGCAAGACGAAAGAGATCGATCAAATCACTGGACAGGTTCAGCCAGAACATGATATGGAGGAAATGGAAGGGGCTGATACCCAAGGTGAATTTCACAGGAAGCCTACCGTGAAACCCGAACAATTTTGGGATGTATTACGAGAGAAATGCAAAGAAGCAGGGGCGGAGTGGGAAGGACTTACGGACAAAATTTGGGCATGTGGCCCTCATAGAGCAGGGGGTTGCGTTTTGATTGACGCGAGGAAGGGCGTTTTGCCTATTTCGTACGTTTCTATGTCAAACCTGTTTAATTGCTAACAGCCCTCGGAAAAGGTTGAAGCGCAGGCTAAAAGGAACTAGACTTGAAGCAGACGAACCTGATGTCAGCGAGACAGAAAGGGCGATAAGAGAACTTGACAACCATATTGAGACTGGATTTCAGCTGGCGACGTTTCAGGGACCGCTCTGCGCAGAACCTGTGGAAGGGATGGCATACTTTGTGGAAAATGTCGTGGTAGATCAAAAGAGTTTGGAGACGCAAATGGGTAAAACTTCCGGCGATTGCCATGGTGCCCCTGAGAACTAACTGCATCGACAGTGGAAAATAGGATGGTGCAGGTAACAGGTTCGCTAATTTCGTCGGTTCGCGACGCTTGTCGCAATGGACTACTGGATTGGTCGCCTCGTTTAATGCTGGCAATGTATACATGCGATATTCAAGCATCAAGTAAGTTATCATGTCGCGCATATGTCGGAGGGGGTGTCCCTCATGTGCGTACCTGACGTGGGTTAATCTTTGCTTCAGCCGATGTACTCGGAAAAGTCTACGCTGTTATTGCCAAACGACGAGGGAGAATAGTTGCTGAGGAGATGAAGGAGGGTACCTCGTTCTTCAATGTGACGGCATTGCTGCCAGTCGTGGAAAGCTTTGGATTTGCTGATGGTGTGTCCTGCGTTTTACATGATGGCAACTGATTTGTACCCCACAGACATCAGGAAACGAACGTCCGGAGCAGCAAGCCCACAGCTTATATTTAGCGGGTAAGCGATATGGACTGCCGGAATTTCAAATTTTGATTGGCACGACAGGTACGAGCTATTGGATCAAGATCCGTTCTGGGTGCCTACGACAGAGGAGGAGCTGGAAGACCTTGGTGAAAAGGCGGACCGTTCGAATGTTGCGAAGGGATACATGGATGGTGTCAGAGACCGCAAAGGGATGTTTGTTGACCGCAAAATTGTGGAATTTGCAGAAAAACAACGGACGCTGAAGCGGTAGATTGCGGGGATTACATAATGTACACATAGACATCAGAAACTAGCTGCCCTTCTCCGTTCCTTGCCTTTTGCTTCCTTCTTTTCGCTGTCGCTGAATGGCCGTATTGGCTTCTTCCATGCACCATTATGCTTTCCCTGACAGTCAGGTATCCCAGGCCGAATGGCAGGATGGGTACGGGGTCTATCCTCTACTAACGGGACGGCCAACGTTACAACCGGGATGACTTTGAATGGAGTGCATTCGCATCATGTCCAAGAGCACTTTCGATCGTTTCAGCCAGAGGATGACGTCGAAGCAGAAGAGACCTTTCCATCACTCTTCTGTCGTGCCTTATATGACTATGAAAGCCAGGATAACTCCGCGCTATCTTTCCGCCGTGGCGATATCATAGAAGTACTCAACCAACAGCCTTCCGGTTGGTGGGATGGTTTGCTTGGCGACGAGCGTGGGTGGTTTCCATCGAACTATGTCGTAATCATATCGGAGGAGGAGGCGGAGCAGGTTTTTGCAGCCGCGGCAAACGAAGTGGCTAATCACAGTGCCGGTATGGCGTCCCCTGCTGCAGTTGGTGGTACACATGCGCTTCCGAATAGTATGGCGGCCGGTTCCGGTCCTGAGGCGACGCCAACGACAAATGTGCAATTTGGGAGATTGTTACCTCAGCCCCAGGCTCAGCGGCATCTGCAGCATGTCGATGCCGACGCGGATGTCGATTTATCACACGCGCTAATGAGAGGAGGTATGGGCCACTTGAACGATGAACAATGGATGAATGGGAACGAAAGAAGATACGGTCAAACCAACGGTCACGTCGGATCCAGCTTGTCGCTCTCATCCCAATCAAGTGATTTTTGGATGCCGCAAGTCACTTCGGACAATCAGGTATGGGAATATCATTTGTTAAACACCGAGTTGATAAAGTTCTTCCTGCTGCGTTAGATTTATTACCTTAACACCCATACCGGACAGCAGTCACGCGATTTGCCCTCTGAAGGGGAAGAAGATGGCGCAGACAGCGAGCTTACAAGCTTTGCCTCACAGTCAAGTTCGCGTTCTGATACCAGCTCGGGCCTTCCATACCGAACTGATCCCACACCTTCTGCCAGTGAGCAAAACGTGGCAGGATTTGATTTTTTCCAGAGGGTCGGTACCCCTGAGCCATGGATCAGACGGCTGGCTGATGATGGATATTCGTATTATTATCTAAACAAAATCGACGGATCTGTCCAATGGACGAGGCCGGAGCGAGCTGCAGGTCAAGGTCGAGACCATAGTGCATCTGCTTCCAAACGAAACCCGGTACCTCTCACCCGCACCTCATCTTCTCGACGGCGCAATCGCTTTGAAGGCAGCTCTCGACTTAGCGTGTACTCGGACGATTCGGATGTCCAACCTGTCGACTCTGGACCGAGGCTATCACGTGGTGCAGCAGCCAAGTTGAGAGAATCTATCATAGAGGGATCAATGCCGGACCAAACATCTGCGGAACGCATAGCCCAGTCATTGCAACAAGGACTGGCACCACCGCCAGCGGAGTTAGTGCCTAATCTATCGGCTGCGGCAAAGTGTGCCATTCAAGCCGTAGTGAATAATATTCAGCCCAATGATCTTACGAGACGCCCAGAGGACGATCAAAGGATGGATGGGTTCATCAACAACGTTGTTCTAACTGTCCGGAACCTCTTGTATGTCTCCGCCGTTCCCACGGGACAAATTCCGAGCAGTGTCCTTCCTCGTCAATACAAAGAATATAGACCTCCATCTCATTCGACCATTAAACCTGCGCAAAGGAAGGTCACTGCAACGCTCTCTCGGCTCGTGCTATCTGCACGAGCGATGCAATACTGATTCGAGTGACGTGGTTAACGACACCATCATTCGTATTCGATCCGACGCTGAGGAGCTTGAAAAGGCTGTCTTGGCATTTGTTCTCGAGGTACAACGCACGCAACATGCAAGACCGCTAAAACGGTTGAGGGGAGTATTCTCCACGACTAACATCGGTCTGGGCCTTGTAGGAGCCGGCGCTGCTGGCAACTGGACGGGCTTTGGTTGGGTCCCCTTAGACGATGACCAAATTTTACCTAAACGGTTGTTAAGCCCAGACATCATCAATGAATTGGGATCGCTCATGTCACGTCTTGAGAAGACCACGTCCTTCCTTAGGGTCCTGGATGAAAATTCAGGTACGATGTTCCACGAGACCTTTGACCTGATCTCATTATTTGACAGCGGACCAAATACATATGCGGTGTCAGGACCTGATAACCGAGCTTTCAACAATTTTAACCTTGGTTGCCGACATCCACTTGGCCCGCCACGTTGATGTTGATGGTGTCCTCATGGATGGTAGCTTTTCCGCCAACGAAACTTATGCGAACGCGGTAGAAAAGGCGCGTTTGCTCGTGCGGAAGTTGGAAGCGTCTATGCAAGCAGCATATGACGACGGCATGACTCTCCTGGTGACAACGCAGTCAATTTCGGCAACTGAGCTTGGCGGAGACCGTAATGATAAGACCATCACGTACGAGCGTTTGGACGCGCTTTGCTTGTCCCTGAAAGCAAACATGGACCTCGTGCAGCAGACCCTCGATGCACTACTTACCGTTGGTCACGAACAGGCAGACACCGCCCAAGGGGAATACAATGAGTCCATAGAATGGCGTCTATCCAAAGTCAGCACGATCCACCAAGGCGACGATACGGGCCATGTGAATGAGGACGTTGTGGACATGGAGTACGCCATGAATAGCCACAATAATCTCATGTCGTCTTTTGCGCTGGCTGGCCAACCTGAAGCAACCCCCGCTCCGCCAGATGAAGTGTCGTATGGTGATGCAAATTCTATCAACCAAACATACGAACCATCGGCGAGTCCGGGACTTGATGATGACAGTAAGCTTTTAATTTCGGCGTATCGGACCTTAATTGAAAATGCACAGTTCTGGGTAAATCCGCGCCACGGCAGAACGCTGGAAATGGTAAATTAGCCAAGATCCTGGGCGACGAATATGCGGACAAGGTTGCAAAGGACTCGCAGCCGTGGTTCCTGCGCCCCAATCATGATCCTGCCGAAATTTTGATCGACGCAGACAACTCCGTTAAGGGTGGGACACTTGCAGCACTAGTCGAGCGCCTTACATCCCATGATCAATTAGGTCTGTCGTATCGACGTGTATTCGATTGTACGACATTCTGAACTCCGTTTGCAGACTCAACATACACCAAGGCGTTTTTGATGACATACAAGTCATTCACGACTCTGGATCAGCTCTTTGACCTCCTTGTTGCTCGATTCAGGATAGAACCGCCACATAACCTGACGCCCCAAGAATTGAGTCAATGGGAGAAATCGAAGCAGCGCTTAATTCAGATACGGTGCGCCCGTTGCTTACTATTGCCTGACAAACCTCAATGCTGTATTTCTACAGCGTTCTCAACACTCTCAAAACTATCATCAACGATGAAGATATGCTTGATAAAGACGATATGGGCATTCTTGATCGCATGCTAGATTTCTTGAAGTCAGATGACGTGGCTCATCTCAATGCCGCGATCTCACTAAGAGCGAACATTGAGCGTATTGTTCGTTGTTGCTTTTTTTGCACGTTGTTTAGTTACTGAGTCAACCTCAAAGAAAGCCGGTGACGACTTGCCAAGGCAAACACAAACGCACATGGGCGCGCCACCAGCTTCCATAGTGCCCAAAAATACCAAGAAGATCAAGCTTCTCGATATTGAACCCTTGGAATTGGCAAGACAATTGACTGTAAAAGAAAGCGATTTATTTCGCAGAATCAAACCTATCGAATGTCTGCAACGCGCTCGAGAGCAGAGATCGGAAAACATGAACAATATTGCAACAGTCATACAAACAAGTAATCGAGTATGCCATCGGCCTTTATCTGTATTGGTGTGTGTTCATGAAGAATTTAGATCGCATTCTGGGTGGCAGAGGCAATTTTGAACAAAGAAGAGCCGCGTAAGCGGGCAAATATTGTTAGACATCTAATCGCAGTTGCGGACGTATGTTCATACAATCTAATATTCAAAAGCCGGCACTCATCCAGATTCTTTTCTATTAGCGCTGCCGAACATTGAATAACTTTTCGACAATGATTGCAATCACATCGGGATTGAACACGTCACCCATTCGTCGTTTGAAACGAACCTGGGAGCAAGTTGGTCACCGATTCATGGCCCAGTTTGCAGCATGCGAAGCAACGATTGATACCAAAGGGAACTTTAAGGAATATCGGCGTGTAATGCAGACAGTTAATCCACCTTGTGTCCCGTTCATAGGTTTGTTCTCGGCATTATATGATACTCAGCCCTATTAATATTATTTTCAAGGCGTGTTTCTATCCACATTGCAATTCATTCACGATGGTAATCCTGACGCACTTCCTGGTGGTCTCGTCAACTTTCGCAAGCGACAAATGTTATCAGAAGTCATCGGGGATATCAGGCGTTGGCAAACTCAGCCATTCAACCTGGCGCCCGTACCCGTCATCATGAACTATATCGATGAAGCCTTGAACCATTTGAGTGATAATACTGAGGCGCTAAGCAACCGATTCTGGAAATTGAGCTTGGAACGGGAGCCGAGAGAACGGGACGACGAGAAGATGGCGAGACTGCTACAGGAAAGCGGCTTCTTGTGAACAAAACATTCCACTCATTTCACAGCATGCTCGCATCATTCTCGTATATTATTTTCGCTTTTTACTGGAGAATTTTTAGCCTCTTGCGCTTTGCTTGCTGTGATGCATATCCGTATCAGCGATGTTGGATCCATCGCCTTCTGTTTAATACCTGCCCGCTCTTTGTCACTTTCTCTTTGCCTCATCTTCCAGAGAGAAATGTATTCTTCATACAGGTCTTACTTGGATGTACTATTATAGCTTCTAGATAAACAACTTGAAAAAAAAAGGCCTCTAATAATTATAGAGGTATTTGTTTGGTAACGACTTTTTCACTAGTATAAGGAGCCTCCACGGCGTCTTGATCATGGACAACGACGATCACGGATTTTTTGAAAGAGAACGCGACAGGCTATCGAAGGAAATAACTCTAGTTTGCCGCACCCTCATGTCATCCGATACCTATCTGATGTGATGCAGGGCTTCGAGGAACTGCTATCCTCGACGAATGTGCTCAACCGCAAATTGGAAGAGGTACTGGGCATGACGAAAGAATACGATACCATTGCTGCGCTGTGGGATAGTTTCTATCAGCTGATGAGCGCATCGAGTGCTGGAGAATCGGATGAGGAACGACCACAGGGCTTTCCTGGTACAGGAACCCACATCATAGCAGGTAAACAGAGCACGGACAACCCAGCATAAAGTGCTTGCTAGGATACTAGTGAGGGGAATAATGTATGGACATTTGCACTACAACAAGGATCACTGATTCGCTTGTACATGACACAGGATCTACAATGAAACAGTAGAGTACGGGAGCTCTTGTAGAACACACAGGTTACAACACTTAATATTGTCCGAATTGTCCAGAAATTCAAATGTCTGCCCAATTTGCCACCTAGACGAGTTGACAACGCAGAATCAGCTGCCATTCTGGACCGACTTACCCATGAAAAACCATTGAATTCCGCTTGGTTACGGGACGATAATTGGCCATGGACAGGTGTAAGGGTTGGCTGCTCCTTCGTGAATTCTTCATCAAAGTTACTAGTGTCGGCGCTGCCATTCTGTGCGATGGTCAGTTAAACAAGCTAAATATGAAAGTTTCCAAGCTTACAATTGTAGGGAAGTATGGGGGCGGTATCCGCTTATGGAAGACGTCGTCCCAGTTTACATCTTTAAAGAATGGCTGACGTTTTATGTCCTCTGCATCTTCCTTCCCCGAGCCGAGGCGACGACTGGGATCTCTCGTCAATAGCTGGCAAGGAGGAATCAGCAACGGAGCAGATGCACAACATAATCCCAAACCTTTTGGAGTATTGAAACAGCATCTCTAGGCATAGTGATAGGATATAAAGGTTCATCTTCAAGGATAGCGTCGAATATCTCATCTTCATCTTCTCCACGGAATGGCGACTGTCCTAACAACATTTCGTACATAAGGACGCCAAATGCCCACCAGTCAACGGCGCGACCATAGCGTTGTTCCAATAAAATCTGTCTCCATGATTCAATATATGTCCATCGAGATGTTAACACGTCCACACACCTCTGGTGCCATGAACTCTGGTGTGCCGCAGAAGGTGCTCGTAGTGTTACCATACCACATTTCTTCCTTACAAAGACCGTAGTCAGCGACTTTAACGTGTCCGTCAAGGGTAAGGAGAATGTTATCTAGCTTGAGATCACTGCGCCTGTGAATGAGAAATGGTTCACATATACGCGCCGAAGCTCTTACCGGTATATGATACCGTTTTGGTGGAAATACTCTAGGGCGAGGAGAACTTCCGATGCATAAAATTTGGCTTGTCGAAGCGAAAACTGCTTGCGCTGGATATGTAACATGAGATCACCACCACTGACGTACTCCATGACGAAGTAGATGCGGGTCTCTGTCTGGAAGCAGGAATGTAAGCCGAGCAGGAAGGGATGCCGTTCCTTTGCTGCGGTCAAAAAAACGCGCTTTTCGGATCGAGTGCTGTATGCAAGCATGAGTAAGAATTAGCAGCATACAAATCGCTTCGAACCTTTCGACTTCGTCGTTGTCTATAATGAATTCTTTTTTCAAGACTTTAATAGCGTAAAGGCCACTGGTCTTCTTTTCTTCCGCCAGCATGACTTTACCGAAATTTCCCTTTCCGAGAACGGCCAAGAAGTTGAAGTCATCTAGTCCGACTTTCCTCTTGCGAGATTGTTGCCTTGCAACCGACGTCTGCGACTGCAGGACCGGAACGCGAGGCATTGGGGAGGTAGCCACGCTGGGACGCTCAGGAGGTCGCTGAGCTGGTAAAGGAGTATGTGGAGTATGTTTTGTGCCAGTCGATGGTCGAGGTCCCTGTTGTGATAATGTTAGAAGCAGATACGATGGGAGAGGGGGGGGTCACAAACCGGATATGCGGCTTGCGAATAGCCATCTGGTCCAGTCGATGGAACTTGGTCATAGGAATTAGATTGAGGGTATCCTGGAGGTATAGTGACCTTTGCGCCTGGTGGCGGACGTGGTGTAGACGGTGACCCAAATGACGGCTGGGCAGGAGGCTGATAGTATCTTGGGTCTTGGGGGTATCGATCAGGAGTAGCACCGGTAACTGGGCGAATGTACGATTCAGGTGTAACCGGAGTCTGCTCTTGCCCCATCGGGATCTTCATACGATCAACAGCAGGAGAAAGCGTGTCTACACCTTGAACCAAGGCAAGTTCTACTGCTTGTTGCTGTTGCTGCTGCTGCTGACGCCGAGCTTTACTAGTCTGAGCAGATTTGATATCGCGCCAGTTACGAAGAAGTTCGTTAGCAGTTTCCATAGACATCCCACAGAAATCGGGTACAAGATGGGCACAATTAGCATGACAAGTAATATCGCATTCAGAGCACTTGCGAGCATTCTTGCGACCGAATGGCAACATGTAACCACAGTGGCAGCACCAATTGGTCCCAAAGTTGGTGAGGGGTTCAAACCGATGGGGTATCCGATGGTTAATCTTTTCTTCATCACCCTCCTGCACTAAACATCAGATTACCGGAGGTGATGGCAAGAATATCTTACCTCAGTATTGGATCTTGAGATACATTTCGTCACCACTTTTTCATAACACTTCTTGTGACAGGTATATCTACAATCCTCGCATTGATAACCGGCGGCGTTAAGCAAGAAATCACTGCAAAAGGCGCAGAGCATGAGCTGATAGAACTGGCGTTGGACAAACTTGTGGCCGTTCTGTTCATGCACTTCACCCTTGCGTTTACGAACAGCACCTTGTCGACCGAGGCCTCCCAGAGGTGCATCGAGCGGGCGTTTGCGAACATTTTCCTTAACTATAAGCCCATTGAGTATGTCTTCGTCTCGGGCGATCCAGACAACTCACCGAAATTCAATTGCAATGCAATCGCACCTGCTGGCTCTATGGCAAACCACGCATCGACACCCTCCGCGGATGGAGGCGGCCAACTTGCTTGGCCTCCTGGCACAAGGACTGGCCCACTATACCCGACTTGCCCATCTCCCGTTTGCATGCCCGGAACCAGGGTTATCGAGCTGTCGCCCGGCATGGCACCTGCCGTCACCCATGATCCATTGCCCGTCTCCATCCCCACTTTTTGCCTACGCAATGCATCTACCAAGTCATTTATACGGATCCACAGCAAGCCGATAGGTATAGGATTGGCATCATTGCCTATTCTGTCATATAAAACGATTTCGACTTCGTTTGTTTTCTCGACCGTGATTTCGAAATCTTCATTCCAGCGATCAGTGCGTGACGGATGCGACCTCGCCAGCTGGTTTCTCTCTACTTTAATTGACACAAAAGTTTCTACGATCTGTCGTGAGGCGGTGCGGCGGCCAGTGACAGGAGCATGGTCCAATTCGCGTGCACCCTTCACAGTAATGCTCAATGTACCAGACAAAGGCTTGCGCAAGTTATCTCTACGCTCGCCATCATTTCCAGTATCTGAAATCGTGAACCAACAAGCCTAGGAAGCCAAACTAATCTTACCAGTCTCGTCTTCGTCCGCCACAGCGTCAATGACATGAAGGTTTTTGTACCGTTTCAGGGCGGTCTGCAGAAGTTGGATTTTCCTTTCACTTTCTACCCGTTTGGCTTCGGCATCAGCCTTGGATTTCTTATCACCGTCGGCTTGATACAGCTTCGCCATCTTGTCGATGCCTTTCTTGTACTGCGCCTCGATCTGCAACTTGAATTCTAGCTGATGCAGCATACGCGATATTTTTGCGGGAGTAATGGGAGTATCGGCCTTGATCAAGTCGAGATTGGAAAGCTTGATTCGGGACGGCGCTGGTATCTGCTGCCTGCCTTGCTCCGGAGAATGAGAGGCACGGCCACCGCGCGGGTCATAGTCCTTGAGTGGGACCCAGACATCAGAAGTGCGCATACATAGACTTGAAGAATCGAAATCACCTGTGGGGAAGGAAAGCCGCCTGGGCGAGTAGGATCTTGCTGGCCCTGTTGTTGTTGTAGCTTAAGAGCTTGGAGCTCGCGGAGGGTATCTTCAAAATAAGACAAAGAACGTTCAGTTTCCCTTATTTTTGCCTCATTTTTTCTCAAGACATCCTGATTGGTAGTGGCTTGACGAAGAAGCTGGGAGGCCTCTAGGATCTTGCGTTCGGTCTGAATATGCCTATAGACATCCTGGATCTTCTGGTCTAGATCTTGGCTCTAAAACAGGACCTCAGATGAGAAATCGATAAGATAGAAGGAAATGCGACCAACCATGGTGGCCTGGGCCGGAGAAGATCGCGCTTGATGGGAGACTGAAATCAACGCAGGCGGGGCTGTGAGCGATTATGTAATCAACAATTTCTGATGGTGCGCGTCGCCTCCGACCACGCTGCCCTCGTCCTCGCCGCCGTGCATCACCTAGCCTTCGCCTCTGTGATCCACGTCTCTGCCAGGCAGACGACCGCAGACGTGGTCGCAGCCCCGGACATTGTCCTCTCTCTATCCGGCTCCCATGATCGCGTGAACATTTCCCCACAGACCATCGCGCAGTCTCATATTGCAAATCGTCTCATTCAGTATTTGCGCACGGTCATTTATCCCGCTTATTCAGTCGCGCCATCATAACCGTGTTCATCAGAATGCCGCCCAGCTGGGCCTCGACTATGTGTCTGATATCATATATGATCAGCAAGATGGCACGACCAGGCGTTCGTCTTTCATCTATCAACGTACCAATTGCTTAGATCAGTTCTTAGTGATTATCAGGACCGGATGCCCTTCTTCTCTGCAGCTTCAACGTTTGCCGACTTGTGCTACCCTGTTTCAACTTGACCTCGCATATACCTGGCAAACTCAGCATACAAAGCCGAACATTGCACCACTGACTGACCCTTTTTCTCCGACCCTTGCTCTACCCTATCAGACTTTGCTTGACAATGCCCTAGAACGCTTTGTCAACCGCGACCTTGTCAAGTGAGCACTTGGCGAACGCGACCGCACATTAACGCATTATCATAGGCGCTATCCCCTCATATTCGGCTTCTGGCGCCGGGTAAAGTGTTTTGTACATCTGCGTGCGGTAATTTATTCATTTGATCACAAACCTCAGCAACTTGATATTGAAGCGTTATTCTTTCCTGTCATCCATCGCTCTATCCGGGGTATTATGAACCGGTCGCCAAACTCCGTCCTCAAAGAAAGATGTGACCAGCTGTTCATGGTTTTGTTTCTGATGACATTTAATCAACACGTTTTGACCAAACATAAATAGGCTTTGAGGAGAAATATACTTACCAAGGCTGCCCAAAATCTTGCATCGTTGTCTGAAGCCATGCCAGGACTTGATCTCTACCTAGACGACACGTCAATGTCCGAGTCGGATATGTTGTGTCTAGCCATGGAACGCCTCTTTCAAGCTGGGGTGCAACCTTTTAAGTTCAAGGTACACATCTTGAGCTGGAACCGTGATCACGCTGACCGTTGCCAGGGATCAATTAAAGGGCCTGGATCGGACCGGGCAGAAGACGAAGAACTCACGCAGAAAATGCCACATAGCTCACCTGACGAAAGAAAAGAACACAGCCAAAACATTCTGTGGGAACTGCATTCCAAAGTTACCCCTGTTAATACCAACGATTCAATGGGCAAATCTCCCCACTCGTCATATGAGCAGTTTCCCTTCGGACTTTATGAGGCCCATCTGTTTCAGACGAACGCCCATCAGACCGTTCCCTCCGAAGACGTAAAGTCGGATCTACCACCGATGGGAAGTGCTATACTCGACTGGGACAGCGATACAGAGTTCCGGAAAGACATGAGCACTGACGTTCACGCAAGCCAACCCGATACTATCTTTTTCGAGGATGACGATGCTCCAAGCAATCAAGATCACCTGTTGCAACACTTGGACTTGAGTGAAGGCTATTCGCATCCGATCAATTGCGACAAGGGTATTCTTACTGAGGGAACACAAGACTACGAATGGGCGATAGAAAACCTTTTTGCTCACGATGACAGCTCTAGACTTGAAGGCAAACATCAAGTAGACGACCATAATGTTTCCGGTCGCATGGTGTTTGACAGTGATGACGACACCGACGTACTCTCAGAAGGCAATACAGAAAGCATAACTAGCATACTTGACCATGAACCTTAATGGGACAAGGTGAGGCCGTGACCTTGCAACGTTGCGAGTTGCATCTTATCACACGACGCCACTTTATTCACACGTCATCTGTCCCTTGGCCACATGTTCCAGAGCTGATCGAAGATACACCAAGCGTGTTTAGCCGGTAGCATAAGCAGGTTCCGGATCAAGACATCGTGTGCGAGGTATGCAAGAAGCAGGGAGAAAGCAGGGAGAAAGTATTATGGAGACGTAGCGGAAACGTTGTAATGAAATGGATGACACCATAGTGTGGAGAGATTCAAAGTCCGCGTGGGTGGATTTGTAAGTCCGCTGAAGCTCCGCCGGGGGCGTAGCGGAGACGGCTCGCAAAAATAAATCCGTCTCCGCGTAGGCCATCCAAAGCTATAAGACCTGCCCTTCACCCAGATCGCCCCCGCTCGTAGCCGCTCTCTCCCCCCCCCTTTATCGAGCATCTACTCAGCCGCCATGCTTCCGGCCAAGCGCAACAAGATTGACCTCAGCGTAAGTCACTTTGCCCCGTTCCGCCCGACACCTCACGCCGTCCCTGTTGTTCCTAGGGCTTGTCGACGCAGGAGCTGCAGCTACTCACCAAGTATGGCAAGCTTCCGACACATAAGAACATACTTACGAAAATGCAAAAGGTTTGTGTACACAAGAAAAAGGGATCCCATCGGTTCGCTCACGCTGACGTTAGGAACGTAAATTCTTCGATTCAGGCGATTATGCTCTATCCAAGGCCGGTCGTGCACCGCCAACGATTGTCGGAACGGCTATTCCTAATCCTGAAAAGTACGTAACACGCCGGCCGCCCTGTGTCCCATCATTGATCTCCCTCGATTTAGCATACCTCATGCGTCCGGAGCTGGGCACAACAGCCATCAGGGACTCTCGATATCGCCGACAAGTTCAAGTGCTGTGAGCAAAGAAAGCAACTTGGCACATGAAGAGATCAAGGGACCGGAAGCCACCGACTTTGAACCTAACGAACCTGTTGAGTCTGACACCAAAGAGTCAGATTCTGCGGACTCTGACAAGGTTGAATAGACGCCTTCAGATTGAGGCATACCGTCCATTCAGTCACGGAACACTTCTGCGGTACTGCGCCACATTTCCTGTCCTGCCTGTGCACCTCTTTCCGATATACTCTGTACGAGTTGGTCAGCGCGTTCGTCAATGGCATAACTATGTAATTATGCTAGGGTTACCTATATCCGGCTTTTCATATCGTGCATTAAGGACCATTGCTGGTCTCAGCGGCCTGCTCCTTTCTTGTCATTCTGGTATCGATTGTAACAACATGATTATAACGCAATGAAATGAGCGTCTATCTCGAATGTAAATTCGTTTGTGGGTGGATATAGTGGTTACCAGAAGCTGCTTGCAGCCGTGTTTACCATTCAGCATTTTGATGAGGTTTCGACATAATAGGCTGCGGAAATTTTGCAAATTTCTCGTAGGCAGAATCAATGGCAGTAAATCTTTGACGTCATCAAGCACGAGCGACAAGGGTGGTTTACAACAGTTGGTCTGTACATCGTAAAAACTGGACACAGTTAAAGAAATAACGCTGCATCTATATACTGCCTCTAAACAAAGCATGTAAGTGCATTTAATTGTAGTGTTATATGGGCTATGACATTCAACCGCCATTTAACGTGCTTTTTGGTCGACGCAAAGGTCTTAAGCCCAGGGGCCCGCGGCAAGGGAAGCACGAGGAAAGGAAGGCCACCTAGGGTGACCTTCCCCACCACCCCCCGGGAAAAGAAACGACACACCTATATGGGCGAACGAGGCGGGCAGGACGGGGACGGGGACGGGGATCCTACAACACGGACGTCAGCCACAACTTAGTGGCGAAAAACTCACAAATATCCCCGAAAATCATGGTCTTGAAGAGGCACAGCTTAAATAGAAAAGACGTCAGCTACGATTGAAAAAGAAGAAAAAAGAAAGAAAAAATCCTGTCGAGCGCTGTCGCCCAAGCCCCTTAAGGGCGGAGATGAGCCTCCCTCCTTTCGCGTTGTTCGGGTATGTCAAGGCCAGCCCGTTTGTTAATTGCTCTTACGCCCCTCAGAGTACAAACCGAAGACTCAGCATTTGAATTGTTGCCAGAGTTCTTTTCCGCAGAGCGATTCCGACGCTTTAGACCATCAGATTTGTTGATTGTTAGAACACGCTTAAGAGAAGTCTGAATGGCGCCAGCCACCGGGAAGTCCTTATCAAGAATACGAGCTTTCCTGCGTTTAAGGACTGCAAAGCCTTCTCGCTTGTTAACAGTCCTAACGCGCCTGAGAGAACAAGCCTGAGCAGAAACGTCGCCAGAGGCCAGAGTACCAGATTCCCGCTGGGCAAGAAGAGCACGTCGGCGTCGAAGCATTCTAAGACC
Organism: Amanita molliuscula; assembly: GCA_023014405.1. Lineage (NCBI taxonomy): Eukaryota > Fungi > Basidiomycota > Agaricomycetes > Agaricales > Amanitaceae > Amanita > Amanita molliuscula. Next base: position 530,661 of record JAEBUP010000006.1, read on the forward strand.
TTTCAGTTTGTTGATGGTCCTGACACGCCTGAGAGTGGACATGGGCACTGGCGACGCGGCGACCGGCATAATCTCGGTGGCTTGAACGTGCGACGCAGCTCCGGAGTGGTTGATAAGGTTGCGGATGGTTGTAAGGAACCGACGACCGGCGTCAGCAAAGTTAGGAATAGTGCAAGTAGTGATGGCGTGCATGGTGCAGGATGTGGTTAACTGGAAGGAGTGGAACGCACGTGAGTAGATCTTATATGCAATTCGATTGTCAGCCGCCTCATTTAAAACTGGTCTGTCAAGGTGCCGCCTCCTAGTGACGGACTAGTTGCCCTACATTTGCACGATCACTCTCGAACATTGTTAGATTTGAAGATTTAAGTTCTATTGAAACACTCTACAGTGATGGTTTTGCCCTTATTTGATGACGAGGCGGAGCCTTTCTCTTGGTTTTACTTCTTTATATAGAGATTATATCGATTCCTGCACAACTATTAACACAGGTGTGTATAAAATGGCTTGAGCCTACCATCGTTGATATTGATATCCAAGGCTCGGTGGCATGATTAGTCACCGACCACGGAACTAGTCGCTTATGCTGAAGCGAACAACTTAGTCGTTGATATTTCGATATTTCCACACACCTACTGAAGATCCGAAATCGTCAAGGTTCATGCCCACGCAGTCGACGCTTCCCGAGTCATGATGGCGAATGGCGATGTATTTATTATAATACAAGTACATCCCCAATTCAACATATCCCCGGCCAAGACCGCAAGTTCCAACCGCTTCGGGGCATTGACAGCCGCGTTCGATCTGCTCCGCTGTCTTTGGTGCCAGGGCTTTCAAACTTCGTACAGTCTGCCCCTGTTCTGCTTCAAGTACCAATGTTTTCCGTCGTGAGTGGGACTATGGTTGAGAGCACCTCCGGAACAGCGCGAGAGCTGCTTCAACATAGATTCAGATGTCGCAGGCATAAATGGGTGTATGAGGGGGAAAATTGTGTAGATTAAAGTTAACGTAGTGGTATAACTTATACTTACCCCATGTGACAGCATTCATGTTTTGTCACGGGCGTTACAATAGCCAAATGGCTGACCACCTGAAAGAAAGCCTGATCGAGGCTTTCGGCGATGCTGTTGCCTCAGACAGCAATCTTATGCAGCAATGTACGTGTCCATCTTCTATTTCGTGCCAAAATGACTCAACTCGTGCAGGCATATCTCTATGTCGCGCGTACAACTTGGCACCCAATGATTTGCAATACAAGTGGGAAGCCAAAAACTTCAACGGAAGTTCCTTCTCCCAACCCCCACCCTTCAACATGGACTCCATTGCCGCAATCAAATCTCAAATCACCCGCGAGCTGAAAGACAGTGCTAAACGAACTCAGCGAGTGCGACCGAACCCGCAGGTATTCTCAGCGAACCTGCACAGGCCTAGATTTCCGGCAAAGTCTGTAAATTCAGCACCTGCTCGTGTCAAAGCAGAGACTCGAGATGTCGATATGACTGGCACTGTTGGGGTGTCATTCAGAGGCCCTAGGACTGATGAAACGTCAAAAAAAAAACGCGCTTGTGAGCGTTGGTCGCTTCGCACTTGGGATTCATAGTCAAGTATGGACAGATCGGTACATGTACGAAAAAATTTTAGAAAGGAGCGAAGGTAATCGAATCAACGGGACCGCTCTTTCATGGTACTGAACATGGGGGACATCAGCTCTAGATGACAGAATCGACGAGCTCGCTGAGCTTGTTCGCGATCATTATGACATTTCTGACCTAGGCGACCCATCGGCGTCGACGGATGTTGGTATCGTTTGACACTACTAGCATTCGCTGCTCACTAAGGTACAGGGTGACACAACTGTCGTAGGCCGCATCATACAAGACAGTGACGCCGTAACATCCAAGCTCAATGAGATGACAATATGGCTCGAATCATCACGTATGCTTGGTTCGGGATCACGCGTTCCACTTCGTTTTGACCCCGTTGTCAAAACACGTGGCATTGCAAAAGGCGCAGGAGGCATCGGTTTTTTCCCCGGTGCTATTGCCGCCTTTAAAGGTAAGAACGGCGGTGGCGGGTGGTTCCAAGTTTCTGAAATATTGGGTGTGAGTGTTTCCAAGGATACATGATTGGTTCTTATTCTATCCAGTTGCCACCTCCGCGACCAGCTCCCACCCTTGGATCATCGGGATCCAAAGTCGATTCAGATGTGACTGACGCCGCATATACGATGAGTATAGCATGTGGACCATATACCCTGGACAGTGATACACTATACAAACCCCGAGAACATTTATCCGAACACCTCAAGACTACAAAACCAGACGTTGTACTATTGGTAACAAAACTTGCTTCCGTACGACCAGTTTGGACTGATGATGTGCAGATGGGCCCATTCGTAGACTCTTCCCATCCTAGAATTAAGCTTGGTGATTCAGATTTCCCACCAACCACGACATACGAAGCGAGGTTCTTGAATCCTCTAAAAACATTTCTCGAATCGTCTCCAGAAAGCATTGTTCTCCTTTTACCAAGTGTGCGGGATATACTAAGTGATCATGCCGTCTACCCTCAAAGTGAATATCCCGAAAGCCTGACTGGCGGCCATCCAGCAAGTTATTCATGAGTTTCATCGATCTGCCCTTGAATAATGCCTCTATGACAGCGAATACGCTTGCTTCCGAATCCGGCCCGATTTACAATCAACGGCGTCACGTTCGCCGCGACGAGCGTAGACGTGTTACTCCACCTCAAGCGTGAAGAATTCATCAAACGAGGAGAAGAAGTGGATCCAATTCCACCGACGTCAGCGGCGGATACTGGAACAGATGTCATGGCCAACCTTTGCCGTCATCTGCTGCAGCAGAGAAGGTTGGTTGTTCAGATTCTTGTCGAGCTCTACTCTACGATTCCGTTTTCCATAGCTTCTATCCCCTGTTCCCAGTGTCGGCAGATGTGTCGCACGAAGTCAATCTCGACGTTTCACACTCCGACGGCCTAAGGCTGTGTGACGCCGATAATCAATATGCACCTGATGTGCTGATTGTACCCAGCAGGCTAAAGGAGTTTTCCAAGGTATTTACGACTGTCTGTTCAGCTCCCCCCTTTATAATTCCGCAAAACAGATGGTACATTCAATGCACGCGATAAACCCATCGCACATTAATAAGATGCGATACGCGACACTACATGTCGCAAGCGGCGAAATGCCCGCAAGGGATAGAATCAGCGTTACTCTCGCCAAATTTAAGAGTGACGCATAACATGACCATCTCCGCGTGTCTGCATTATGCATTGCTTGTAAGTACATCCTCCAAGCTGTTACGTACGGTACTGGACAAATTCTTGCCGATCAAGACGATCTTGCCGGGATCCGGAATGCCCAACACATCGTCTACTGTGGCATCGAGCTTTTCTAATTCATACATGCTTCTTACCCCCTGCAGGACATACTGCTCTCCTGTATCAAGAGTGAAAACTCCCTTACAACGCAACACTTGTATCTCTAATTGTTCATTGCTCGTGGGCAGCTGGCTCTCCCATAAAACAGTCCTTATCCATTCGTCGAGTCTATCCAGTTGATCTCTTGTTAGAACAGGGAAGGTAACTTGGAGGCTTGAGATGCCACGAAGTTCGTAGTGAATTGCTTCCGGTGTTCCGTCGTGTTTGTGGTTGATGGACGACATTTGATCACGGATTTGAGGCGCCGGCGCATAGGCAGATATGCCAATGATATGCCCAAGGTCAATTTCTCCGCGAACAGTGTGGTATAGGGGTGCAACAGGGTTGACCTTGCGAATAAATTGCTCTGTCTCTGCCAGGGTATCTGAAGATACGAGGTCGACTTTATTGAGGAGAATCACGTCTGAACCTGCGATTTGACTGTCGATGTGAGGAAAGTCGTTGGGCATATAGGAAAGTGCTTCGCCTACCGGAGGCTCTCTCCAATCTCCAACAAATCCGTCGAATGATCCTCGTCCATTTGCTGAACGATGGTTAGCCATTTGTGTCAATGAATCATATATATCTTGCATTACTTGTTTTCCAAACACGGCATCTACAACGCAGATAACTCCATCGAGGACGATATCTTGACCGAGACCGGTTGCGAATTCTTCGTTGTGCCAGAAAATAGCGGAAATTGGTCCTGGATCTGCCAGGCCAGTGGTTTCGAGTAATATATGATCAAAAGCGCCTTTGCGCTTCATGAGTTTTTCGATCGCTGCGATACCCGAATCCTTGATACTGCAGCACAGGCAGCCATTCGCCAGCTCCAGAAACTCTTCCGATTGTTCGGCGGTCGGGTCGTCGGGGGATGAGACGTTTATCGTTTTGGCTTTGCAGGTGGGCATTTCTGTGAGTTGCGGAAATGACGGACACGATTCACGTACATTCAATGTCCTAACACCCTCACGATTGACATGGGCAGAGGGTGGCGGAGAACAGACTCACCGCTGTATCCCCAAACTCGTTCATTATGACAGCGATGCGGTATCCATGTCGTTCTGTCAGGATGCGTCTAAAAAGAACCGATCGTTAGGTCGGCATGAATTCTGCACCGCGTACGTACTTGAGCAACGTCGATTTGCCTGCGCCCAAGAAGCCACAAATGATTGTCAGGGGGACACGGCCGCTTTCACGCTCGATAAGGGTGCTGTCGTGCTGCGAGTCAGCAGCGGGGGGGGGGGACGGATAGGGAGGAGAGACACTTGCGGAACGTCCGAGTCGTCGTCCATGACGTGAATCGATCACGTGTGTCAGGGTCGCCGCCTCCACTTGATCCACAGCTCCTCGTCCTCCCCTCACCAATGACAGCACCGCAGCTCACAAGCGATCAGGTCAGAGCAATGATACAAGGGCCGTTGGACGTCGAGTGGAGGTAAATCGCTTTCCATGTTCGTTGCGGCGCGCTCATATCCTCGCCAATAACTGCAGATACGAAATGAGACGCGAGTGCCAGGAGATCATCCCAAACCTGTACTTGGGACCATTCGTGGCTTCCAAATCCCTCGAAACGCTCAAAGGTCTCGGAATCACCCACATGTGCGTGCTCCCGATGGGCGTCAAGCTCGCGTTTTAACTATTGTGCAGCGTGTGCATTCGAGATGCCAAAGAAGCATTCTCCGTCCGGCCAAGATTTCCGGAGCATTTCAAGTACCTTGTCCTCGACGTCCAAGACAACGAGGAACAAAACCTCATCCGCCTCTTTCCCGGGTCCGTACGATTGTCTTGGCACACTCTCATCCATTAAACACACATCTGTAGAGCCAAGGGGTTTATCGACTCGGCCATCTCCTGCGGAGGGCGTGTTTTGGTGCACTGCAACGGTGCGTGTGGGTTTTCAAGACACCGTTCGCCATATTAATCCTGCTCTATTAATAGGCGGTATCAGTTTGTCGCCGGCGTTTGTGGTCATGTTTGTCATGCAGTATCATCAACTATCATGGGAAGACGCCCTACATTTCGTTCAAAACCGCAGATACTGCATCTCCCCGAATGGAGGCTTCTTGACCCAGATCAAGGCATGTTTTGCTCAGATGGGATCACGACGTTGTTTGAACCTGCTCAGGAATACGAAGCAATTTACAAGGCCAGCCTCGCTGTCTCGTCGTATCCCATAACACATCGCGCCATCTCGAGACGGAAACGCGAAGATGACGAGGACGATGAAGACGTCACTACCCGGTACGCCATTAGCTTATTATTGCGCGATATGTGTGTGATTCATTTTAGAGAGGACGACAGAAAACGCATTCTGGTTCAAAGCGAACCAAGCTTCTTCAAAGATCCAAACGCAATGGAAACATCATGAACATCGTGGCGCGCAACATTTTTCGATGTCTTGTTATCTTTGCTCTCGATTGGTATCATATTCATACCCCATGTACAATGATTTCAGGGCCATTTCTATCGTTATCTGAGCTACAAAGATTTGATTTTTGCCTTTTCTTTCTCCTGAATGATCCGCTTTGCATGAATGTCTGCCTTTCTCATCAGCTTGGTGAGCAACGATGATGACCACATCCACGTACCTTTGCGTTTTACGAATGCCTCTACAGATATGCCAGCAAACACCACCGCTGCTCCAAACCATTGGCCGACGGTCAACCTGTGCTTGTAGACTGCAACGGATAGAAGCATGGTGAATAATTTACGAGTCAATGTAATAGTCCTGCATAATGAATGTCAAAGAAAAGGAACGGGCCGCGGACAGACCATCACTTACACTAAAGTAAGCGAACCGAAATGCTGCAACGTCTCGAATATGAAGAGTTGTCCAATAGCTCCAGTGAACGCAAATTGTGCAAGAGGTATAATAATCGATGGATGAGTCCTGATGAATGCTAGCGCGCCGCCCAACTCTGTTCTTCCATCTGTTGACGGGTGGATGATTGGAATATATGGGAGAGGTAGGATGGACAAGAAAATCGAGATGGCCGTGCAAAACACATTAATCCAAAACATCATTTGCTGCCCTGTTACCTTGTGCCGCGCAAAAACCTCGTCCTGTGTCGAGTTCACAGCCCCGTCTAGTGCTAGGTTAATTAACAGGTACGTTATTCCGATTAGGTGCGCATACGGCGACTGCGCGCCGTTACTAGCGTGTGACTTGGCCTTTCCTTTCTTTTCGTCACCGAATCCCATGAAGATGGTGATGCCCGTTGTGACCATGAAGACAACGAGGTATTTGTGCGGCGCGAATTTGCGACGGTACAACAAGACGTTCATGATCATGACCGGCACGAGCTTGCACGACTTGCCGAGTACCATCGCTGGATAGGAGATGTAGGACAGTGCTGCGAAACCAAAAGGCGCAGCGGAAGTAATGAAGACCGAGCATTGGAAATAGCGCAGAAGCAGCTCTCGCGTGGCGTAACGAGGGCCCGGACTGGCAGAGGGGTGAACAGAACCATTATGGTGTCCGTTGGCTACGTTGCTGCTCTTCCCGTTCGGGGCCTTGCCTGTTTCCCCTTCAGGAACAAGTCCTAGAGTTTGCGATAACGTCTCGCGAGGCTTGCGCCGTAACAATATATAACAAAGAGCCGATACCAAACTGAGGAAGCTTTGACAAGTTCCCATAAATAACGGAGATTTGAATTTATCCGACGACGCCCCGTCTATAGATCTAAAGGGAACGGACACTGATACACGTCAAATCATGGCGAGCCAGCGTGAAATGGGATTCTTACGTCGTTCTTGAGCGACGGCCCACAACTAACAAAGTCGTTCAGCTGGATATGTTGATTTTCGGATTGCACATACTAGAAACATAGAATAAACTCCAGCGACGCATGCTATCAGTCTGCAAGCAAGTCAGAGCGGCGCTGGGAGGAGAGCGGAGCTGCTCACCGGAGGAAAGCCATGGAGATGGGATGGTAAGATGGCCATGCACACGTCGACGTGTCCTTCGGCGGCCCGGCGCTGACCGGCCTGCCCGGCCCGACGCTGGCACTGCCTTTCCGAACGAATTGTATTCGGCACCTTCAGTGCCACTCACATATAATGATAATGCTTGCATTTGACTCTGCTTCAGCGCTCCCTCTGTCATTCCGCAGCCAAGTCGCAGCAGCATGGCAGCCAACGGCGTCTCCATAGGCGCTATCGTCGGTGGCATTGGAGCTGCGATCTTATTTCTAACCATCCTCGCCCTGAGCCTCCACACCTGGTACCGAAAGCGCGTTCACAGCCCGGCCGATCCCCGCCTTGACCAGTTCAAAATGTCGCCGCCACCTTTCCAAACGTACTACCATCCCTTGTCGATGACGCATTCACGATCCAATGCTGCTCCATTACCCATGGACCCCGTCTCCGTCCAGCACCATCCCATGCTGGTTGGGTACTCGCCTCAACAGTCTATGCCCTGCGGAGCACAGGCGCGACAACCGACGGTCCCCACGAGGACATCACGACGATTATATCCGATACATTCCACACACACACGTAAATGATTTGCATCGTAGATAGATGATTTATGTTATCATATCAACCACCCTCCATCTTCCCAATCAAATCCTGGATAGTATACATCCTTCTGTCTCTGTACAGGATCCGTTACACCATCAAGGATCGTCTTTAGCCGTTTGAAATCAATTGGCTTCAAAATCCAGCCATCCAATCCGTAGTTGAATAGTTCTGTCCGTTGTGTTTCCACTAAAGAAGCCGAAACTGCGAAAATGGGTATGCGGCGGTTCAGTATATGAGAGCGACGTCGGCACTGTGAGCCATTCCCTTCCGCTGACGTTTGCCTCTTTTCCTCAGAGTCACGTATACGCTGAGCTGTTTCAAACCCATTCAACAACGGCATTCTGAAAGGAAGCGTGGGCGTGGGGATCACCTTGAAGGAATAATAGACTTACTGGATGTCCATCAGGATCGCATCGAATGCTTGATCGGCCTCGATGTGCGCCAAACATTCTTGGCCATTACTCACGTTGACGACTATATGACCATTCAAACGAAGTCGCTTTGTTAGAATAGCCCGGTTGATATCGTTGTCCTGTAGACTCCTGATATGCAACGGCTAGTGAGGGTGTTGACACCACTCACCTCAACGACTAAGATTCTTAACTGTGGTCGCCGAATTGTTTCCTGGTGAACCTTTGCTGGTGCAGAGGTAGTAGGGGATTCTATAGAAAATCGCCCAGGGTCGTGATCATGGCCTCTAGTTGTGCCAGGCGTAGTCTTTATGGTATCACTAGTATCTTGATAAAAGGAAAAGGCGTTGAAAAGATCACGAATGTCGTGGTCACCCTCATCTGAGCTGTTTGGAAGATGAAAAGGTACTTCAGGCAATGGCAGATCAGTTGTGAGTGTTGTAGTTTCGCTCTTCTCGGGATCAGAATCATCGGGTAGGGAGAGTGGTATTGAAAACGCAAAACGACTTCCTTCACCGACCTTGGACTCGACCCGCAATTGTCCACCCAGTTGATCTACATTCCGCGCAACCACAGCAAGTCCTAACCTATGCTCGATATTCTCGGCCACGGCTAACGTAGGATGAGTAGATCACTCTTACCAACACCTGTTTCTAAGCCGCTCCCCGATTCGCTTGGCTCTACTTGCTCGAACTCCCTGAAGATCGTTTCCAATTTCGATGTCGCCATTCCGCACCCCGTGTCCGTTACAACTGTTTCCACAGTCCTTCCTGAGGCCTTCTGCGTCACCTCAGAATCATCACGAGCAATACAGCAGACTGAGATAGATCCTGCAGCCGTATATTTAACTGAAAAACAGGCATGAGAGTGAAGTGGAGCCTGGTAAATAATTTCGTACGAGCATTTGCAGTCAAATTTTGTACGACTGTCTTGATCTTTTTCGCATCACCCACAACCATCTTGGGACTATTGCCGAAATCAACCTTAAAATCTAATCGACGCCTCTCTGCCTCTTGACGGTATAGGCACGTTGCCTCCTCAATAGCGGTGTGGAAATTAAACGGTTCATTAAACGAGGTTTCAATCCCAGTTTCGAGACGCGTTAAATCCTATTCAGATCGTCAAACTAGTCAACCGCGAAAGAGTTTGTCGATTACCAGAAGGTCATTAATGGTGAACAGAAGGCTCTGGTGTCAGGTGAACATCTGCACATGGGAATTGGCGTCTGTTCGCTTACTTTTGATGCAGTGTGTGTTTGAGTTAAGTTCGCTCTGGTCTCCTCGGGCAGTGGTCCATTGAGCGCCATTTCCAGGTAACTTAGTTTACTCGAATCAGTATTGTCTTTGACATAGTATCTGGGCACCAACTTGATGATATGGTTAAGCGGTGTTCGAACTACGGCACGGTGTTGCGTTAGCATCCCCATCTCAGACAGGAAAAACTACCTTCATGACTGGCGTTCGACAGCAACAAACTTGTCAGCTTTTTCGTCCTAGTCGTATCTTCCTTGTGCCTCCACACTTCGATAAACTTTGGGCATATGTCAGTAGAATCCGTATCTCTTGAAAGGCCTTATTCACTTTTCCGTAAACCAAAGACAACACACCCGCCGTCTCCAGTTGCTCCTCTGTCCACTCTCTGCATCGTCCCACGACCGTCTCAGACCATACTTTAAAGGATTTTCGCGGTTCAAGAACTGAGTTTTGCTCTGTTGTACTATCCTTGTAAGGTCTTCCAGCCCAGTGAACATCGTATTTCTGCCCTTTGCGTAAGAAGGCAATAAAGTCCCTGCCACTATCAGATAGAGGAACGTAGAGAAGTCCTGCAATAACTTCTAGTCCTGTCTTGTTCATGAATAACAGCTTTATTAAGGGTGAAGTGACCAGTCCCACCAGTGGTCAGTTTCAAATCCGGATAATCAGAGGTCACTGCTTGAGATGCTTGAATGGCGCTGCTTTCGTGTCAGCGAATCGTGACATTCGAACTGGCTTCACTCACGTAAATTGCTTGAGTCGCAAATACTCAGCCATGATTAGTATCTCTTGTCCATGCTTGTCGGGTCCAAGAATCTTGGCACCTTCGCTAATCACCAATATTCCCAAAATCGGCATCGAAAAGACTCAAGAGATCGTCGACGTTGCTAACTATGTATTTGCTCTAAAAATAATTAGCTCTTGGGTATCGAGATATTTGGTGCAGTGATAGCCTCACGTGTTGGCGGTCAGACACAATGCTATTCATCTTCAAAGGATACCTTAGACGGCAGTTCAAACTTGCCGACAAATGAGGCTTACCAATTTTTTGGCCCGTAGACGCTGAGTGTAACTCATACGCTCCACGTTCCGCGATATTGCTTGACTTAGGAACCGCAGCATTTGACGGATGGGGAATGATACACGCATTCCATGTTCGCCGTAACCAGTGACATGTTACTAGTCCCCATAGCTGACCGGAGACTAAAATGGACTGCCAGATTGAATGGGCAAATAAATTATTAACTGTCGACAGTGAACTCACAAGAGACATGGACGCTCGCACGCCCATGTTTTCCAAGTCTAAAAGACGTAAGAACGTGCCAGAGAGATGCTTGCAGACTGCTTACATCTCAGGTGCACTGGGCTCATTGATCGGAGAAAACAATGTGTCATGTTCTGTGCATCTGAGAACAAAGTTCAGCTTGCAACGTCAATGATACTTACAAGCGGAATGCGAAGATCTTCTTTATTTTTGACAATGAGACGTGCGGTTGGTTGACCGCGATCATAGAGCAAACGGACTTTGTCTGGGTTGAACGTGAAACCGTTGGTGTTCGAAAAGAAAATCCCAACAAACTTACTGATTGTATACAATTGTCGCGCCTACCTTTTGTGAGAAAGCTGGACTTACCTGAGCGAGTTTGCTCACCTGTGCAGGTATATCGCTTGCTGGAAAGTGCAGACCGTGATAGAGCTCGTGAGTTTGGCTCCAATCTACCAGCTCAGTTACAACCTTTCCATTCCACATCTCATCAAACTGATAAATTAAGACTCGATGAAACTGAGTCAAGTCCTTGATAATGCCGACTACCACCTTCAAAAGCATGTCCAAATCAGGTGCTGCGTCGAACTGCTCGTTGATTTGGGTCATAATTGCAAACATGTCCATCATCCCCATCCCGCCGATGCTCCCTGCTGGACTGTGGTGAGGGCGGCGCGGATCAGGACTGACCGTTCCCAGACGTGAAGCGCGTCGTACCCGCTCCAACGCTGGCAAAGGTTTGGCATAAGATGTTGTACTCCGTAAGATGTCTTCCGTCTTTGGTATCCAATCAATCTGTCTCAACTCAGACGACGGCCTCAAACCTTGGTCCGATCTTTCTGGTCGAATCGAGGACTGTTCGACAGGAACCTGTGCGCCATCGTGCGTATTAGATGGGGTCTGGTCTGATTCGTCGGTTGAAGCCAATCCACGACATGGCGTAGAGTTAGTCACCACAGGTGGGTATAAAGGGCTGAACGTATCACGCTCAAGCTCAAACTCCATAATGATAAGACCTAGATTGGGTTTGATGGGTAGCTTACTCGGGGTGCGTGTCCGATGGACTGCGCACCAGCAAGTCCATGTCCGCCGGCCTTCCTGACCAGGACTCTTCTCTCCAGGCAATGCTGATCCCGGCGCACCCCAACCAGTGAGCAGGAATACATGGGGATTAACTTCGTCGTCGTCAGGTTCACTTAGAAATCGGATGTTATCCCAAAGCAAAGATACTTGAGAGTCGGGAAGTGTATCTGTGAAGCAGGACAGGGAAAATAGATAAGACGGCGGTAAGCCAAGCAATTTTGTCGAATTCTGGGATTCTGATCAACAACAGGGAAATGCGACGCTTGGAGAAGAAGAATATACCTCGGAAACCTGTCTAACAAGTAACGCGTCCTCCGTCTCTTCAATTGCTATCAAAACACCAAAAGCCTGTATAGTGCCAGGTGCGTGAATTGGCTATGAACCAATGATTATGAATACATGCGTGTTTTGTGTAACATTTACCTCGTCTTCACATCTTTGTAGTTGACCTTCTCTCCCTGTAATAACGTAGTGGCCATGGTTGTCTTGTTCATGAGTAAAGCGGAAAGTCGAATATTCGCTCGTGTTTGCAGCAGACATACTGCTTGTTGTGGAACTCGCGGAAAAGCTGGGCTGCAGCGCATGCACAGGCCATGATTTCTTGTCATCTGTACACTGCGTTGCAGAAATTATATTTAAACTCTGAGAATCCGGAGTTGACATGTTGTTGCCTGCGTGTGAAGACGTGGTAGGAGCAGGAGCTAAGTGGACAAAACCACATTCGGAAGGATTAAATGACGAAGTATCTGCATCGCATTCTTCAGCGTGGGAAGCACTCTTCGAAATAGTAATCGCATCCACTGCAGGACTAGATGACGCATGGGAAGGAGAATGAGGTGTCACGTCGCCACGGAAACGTTTGAGAGATGGTTGCGAATAGCTCCTGGTCAGCGGGAAGTGACTGCTGTAAAACGCGCCTGTCCTGTATGTTGAATCCGACCACTGACTGTTGTGTGAATGCGAATCGGCAGAAGCTGGGCGGTGCTCGACAGAGATCGGACTAACGTTTACAAACGATACTGAATTGCGTCTATCGGGTTGTATGCCATTGAAAAGGGACTTTACAGGAAAAATGAACGACGATGACGTCTTAAGTTTTGAACTTTGAGATGGTCCAGGCTTGTCCTGCATGATAGAAGGGGATGAAAGAGAAGTGGAATCCACGTGATCGACGAATCTGATCGGGCGGCCGCGGAGATGACATCATAGCATAGAAGGCAGGCCAAAACTCTTTGCAATCACGTCCTGCAGTCCTTCCTGTTCACCGACATAATCGTGCCCGCCCACAAGCGTCTTGACCAACGTCACCGATCTGCCAACCCGAACTCGGCTTACCGTGCCAAATTTGGGCACGCCGTACGTTTCCACAATTTCATTACGCCTCTGGGATCGCTCATTCTGCTTTTGCACAAGATCGCTCCATTGCTCCGTCGTCAAGGATAGGGGGTGCTCGGGCATGACGACGGTCGGCAAAAGGGGCTCAATGAAAGCCTCGAATAGTACATCTGAATGGGCATGAGGGATATCCCAATCATCTTCGGCATGTGCAATGAGCGCCGGTGATTTGATATCCTGAAATGTTGTCGGTTATCCTTGGTGATTACTGTGGGAAAATTAGCGTACTGGGACTGCCTTCAGGGTATCAAATTTGTGAATCAATGCCGAAGAAACAATATCTGCAAGAATAATTAGTAACGATGATAGGGGGTATCGAGCATTCAAAGTTACTCATTGCCCATGGTATCATAGATATGGGTTTGATGAGTGGAAGGAACCCGAACAAATGATAGTTATTCAGCAGTTCTTTGATGCTTGAGAATGGCTATGTTCCTTGTCAATGAAAGGAGCATATCATGTTCTTCAATAAATGACATACGGACAAGAGCGTTACGCCTCGGCAAGCAATTCCGTCCGCATCCAGATTCGCGACAAGTTGTGACGACACCCCCGTCCCAAGACTATGTCCGACAATTAGGATATCCTGTGCCTTTGCTCCGTTTGAAAGGAGCCAGTCGAATGCAGCTCTTCCATCCCGCACCAGACCTGCCTCACTCGGAGTACCCGTGCTGTCCGCAAATCCCCGATAATCAATAGCGAGCACATTGACGCCCATGCGTGACGTGAATGCCTTATAGTACCGTACGCGGACTTTGAAGGCTCGTGTTGCTGCATTCCCATGGAAAAACAGGATCGTTGGGCGGTGCTCAAGGGCAGCTGCTATGTGTTTTTGCGGCTCGACGGGTGCGGACGATAGCGAGCAGTAGTATCTGTCCGACATGACAAACCATGCTCCTAGAGTCTCATTATCTGATGTGGTGATTTTGAGGTTAACGGTCTTGTTGGCTAAAAATGCATTATGGTCTGTACAATGATCATGTACTATACCCACGAGAAAGGCCATATCTCTCTGGACTATCAAAGTCCGCAAAGAAGGGAAACTTTATAGCGTTCAAATACACGGTACTATGCACTGAGTGAGCTCAAATGTAGATGTTGGGTGAGAAACGCAACTGTCTCTGAAAGAAAGGGACTGTAAGAAGGCCGACCAACGCGACATATGTAGCCCCCAGGATGACCAGATAGAACTGGGCTCTGAGCAGGAAGTTTTCCGTCGGGGACTTCATCAGGCCGTGAGATTGTTTCTAATTGATCCGAACTTTGTTTTTGCCTCTTCGCTGTTCTAGCTCAGAAACGCGGATGTCTGAAGCTGCCACAGGTGTCGCTGAAGTTCTTGTCGCTTCTTTCATGGCGGCCTTCATTTTCTCAGCTTTTGGCGCTCAGCCTCTGACGACTGCCGGAGTGACTGGTCTGTATTTCGACGACACCTAGTCCCAAAGCGATAAAAAAAAGTCTTCAGGGCCTATCACGGTTTTCTACAAGACTATATATGATATACTCGCCAGGGAATCCAACCCTCCGATTTATCTCCATTTTGTCGGCTGGGTTTACCTGTGGGGTGCAGTCTTCCACTGGATCAGCGCATTACTTAACTGTGAGATTATCTTATAACTCCATGCTTTGAAGTTTGCCTCACATATGATGCATGGAACCAGGGGGCAACTTTCTAAAATACGTGACCGTCTTTTCATGCGACACATTTGGTTTTTATGTATCCTGGGTCTATCTGCAACACGGCGTCCAAGTCATCACCCGCCAATTCAACCAGACTAACAAGCCCGTCGCCTTGACTTCTGTTATTAATGCCCGTTACGTGCTTCCTTTTCCAGGCTCTCGCAAAATCAACATTCTTTCACCGCCATGTACGACGGTTTCTTGCAGACTATGACATGCCCATATCATTGGTAGCAGTTTCTGATATGGCCTTACTGGGGTTACTTTCATACTGCAGAGCTTGTCACTTTACCTACCGGTGGCGGTCGGGAATGGCTTGTCAGATTCTGGCAGCTAGAAAATAAGTGGATAGGTACAGCTTTACCTTGTCGGTATGGGTTCTCCCTTTTCTCAGTAAATCTTGGCTAATTACATTCTTATAATCAGTCTCTCATGGCTCAGGGTTTCCTCTCAAGAAACCGCCTGGATTCCATTATGATTTCTTCCTTTTTGGTATCTGTACATTCATCGCAAGACTGATTGGGGTACCCGCTCCTAATGGCTTGATACCTCAAGCCCCAATACATACAACGCCTCTAGTCGTCATGAGACAGCCGTTCAACAAAAAAGCGGTGATGAAGAACATGACAATGGAGAAAGAAAGGGTGAGGCTGATCGCGATGACAGTCCTATTAAAATTCACTGGATGCTACTTCAGATCACGTTGAAGCCACTGGTTGAGCAACGCGTCTCTAATCTTGCACAAGGTGCTCTATGTCTCGTTCTCCTGACTGGTCCATTTCTGCACATACTCCATTTGATACCTCGTGGTATGGTCCATCTACAAACTGTATTTGCTTGTTTTATTCACACTACCTGCAGGAGTGCTTGCTGGTTTGTTGTGCGTTGTTAGAACTCACCAGTGACTTACTAGTTGGTATATGGGCGTCGACGCATTGCAAGCCAACGGCATTACGCATAAACTTCTCTATATACAGCTTGTTGCCTTTGGTGTCACGTTTGCAATCACTCAAACTATCGGTACGCCGCTTTGGGACACACGTGCAGAATATTGGAGTTAACTGCTTGGTGCAGCTGCTATCGGGTTTACGGTAATCATCATGTCTCTGATACCTCTACGCGTTCTCGCCATTCCACGGTTACCGTTCAGTGCGGAGGAGCTCCTTACCCTTGATAGACCCACCGCATCTCCCTTTGTTAGTCGTCTCATTCGTCAAGTAACCTCGCC
Organism: Amanita molliuscula; assembly: GCA_023014405.1. NCBI lineage: Eukaryota > Fungi > Basidiomycota > Agaricomycetes > Agaricales > Amanitaceae > Amanita > Amanita molliuscula. Next base: position 546,933 of record JAEBUP010000006.1, read on the forward strand.
ATCTGATCCTTGTTTTGATAGATCATGGAATCCGTGGGAGGAAGTATCTAATGCAACGCATCGACGAGTTGGCCGTTACTCGGCTCCGTTTCTCGGCTCCGTTTCTGCGCAGCATATGCAGATATAATTAGGCTACCATTGATGGCAGCTCAGCATCTTCTCATGCACCGACCCAATGTCTTCGGGAGTGCCATCAGGGAACGGCATTGTATCCCATTTACCAATCGTCAGTTGTATATAATCAGTAGACCTAGACTCTAATTTTGTAGGACTTATCAATCACATCTGCTGTGAATTAAGTTCGGGAGGAACAAAAAGGGGTATCGGAATTCGGGTAGGAATGCTTCAGCAGTTGACTCGGAGCAATACCTGATCTTACCAACGGATAAGTGCTCAGGAAATGAGCCATAGGCACCTGGCTCATGCAACAGGTTGCGAGCCAGATTAGATGTATTCCTGTGAGATGTGAAATGATACATTACATGAGATGTATTCAAAAAAACTCTTCACGATCATCTTCATCTCTCAAAAATGATTCCTCGAATTCGGAGTCTTCGTGAAACTCGTCTTTAACAACATCAGTCAGCAGAAGGTAGTAAAAAAAGTTGACACACCACTCAATTCCTCCTCTTCTGGATAATCATTCCCGTAATGCTCTTCAGCTGAGCAAAGTCCTTAAGTACTGAAATGGTTTGAGAAGGGGAGGTAACGTGCCATTAGAGTCCACATCGTCTTCAACGTCCATCTCAGAATCGGATTCAGAATCATATAATCCATCTTCGTACAATGGCATCCCCGTTCTAGGATACAAGTCTCAAAAGCCACAATCTATGATCCTATTAGCACATACAGTGTTGCAACTTTGGCGTTATCGGCCCATTCGTTAGCCGTAGTGGGCCGACGGTAGAATATGTCCCAGACGTAATCGTCGTTACCAACTGTAGTCATTTTCGACGCGATTGTGGATGTGATTGCTTCCTGTTCCCTCTTCGGACGCTCCGATGAACTGGACGGCATGTCTTGTACTTGATAGACCTCTCGGATTTAGCATGAAAAAAAGAGAGAAGCGTGGGCTTGACTCACATGATAAATAATCTTTCAACAATGGAAGAAACTTTTCAATGTCAGAATCGACAGAAGGCCGTGCCTTATCGGGCGACGGGATGGCATCATACAGCCTCAAGTTCGACTGTGCTCCATCTTTTGGCGAGACAACAGTCGGTCTGATTAAATGCTTATGAATATGGATGTTTAGCAGCTTAGCACGACGCACGGTTTCCGAAAACGTCTTTCATCGACGCTGCCATGTTCTAGTATGGTATACCGTCGTTTGTTGTTCTCTTTCTTTTGTCGGACGGTGGGTGACTTTGATTTATCAGGTGTTACCGTTTCTGCTTCTTCCTTTGAAGCTTCGCGAGACAATCTAGAGATCTCGTCCTAAGGTTGTAACTGAGAATTTTGGCTTGAGTTGACGCATGTCAGACGCTAAGCATACCTCAATAGCTTTTTTCGTCTTCTCATCCTTCCAGGCGTCATCTTCAACAGTTTGTGCGAACTGAAAGACATCCATGCCACCTCGGTATTTCTTTCGCCGCACGCGTGACTCGACAACTACGACGATGAGATTGGTCTGAATGTATCGTGCATGAATCCATACACACCCAGAGCATCTAATGGTTCTTCGTTGCGTTTCCTTTTGATCCTCAGGATGACACTCGTGGATTGCATGTTGAACGGATGTGACTGTCACGAGCTTCGTGACTCTGTGACTCGGTCTGCACCGGACACAGGGTCATCTCAGTGAGGCCACCAGCGATGCGACCATATGGTGTCCATTGCTGTTGAAAACGTGCCTCACAAGGCATATGTTTCCTATTCAGAGTTGGATTTATACAATCGGCAATGTCACGTATAAAGGGTACACTACTCGACAGAACAGCAAACCTACCTCTTGCACCTCGACCGCGCAATGGACTTGGTACGCTGGATCCTGACGCTGCTTCTTGTCTGGTTTTTCTTGCGGAGCACTAGCAGGATTCGTGGTCACTTTCCGCGACTCCTTAGACTCCGCTTCGTATAGGATACAGCCAGCTCATCGCGCTACAGGTATGTATACTGACGCATTAATGTAGCGCCAGCATCTCTGATGTTCCGCTTCACAGTAATATTACTGTTAGCTACTCACTAGCATGCCTTCAACCTATGAACTCGTTTATTCTCGTTTGAACAGCTAGCATGTCTTTCTTCCAACGTTGTACGTCCCGGACTACTTTATGCCATCAAAAGTTTTCAACAGGCCCAACAGCGCCCGGAGTCCCGGGACTTCCTGCCATTCTCCAAGCTGCCAAGATTAAATTTACGACATCGTCAACGCCCTTGTCTTCCCTAATACTGGTGAAAAGTGTTGGTCCGTCACCGCGCATTATCTTAGAATCTCTCTCCATGATTTCCAATGACGCACCGACATACGGTGCAAGATCAATCTATGGATGTTCAGTGACCGTATTTCAGTGATATTCAAGAAGAGAACAACCTTATTGATAATCAGCAAGTCCGATTGCGATATTCCAGGACCCCCTTTGCGTGGAATTTTATCTCCTCCCTTGTGATAGATTAACTGGATATGATATGTGATATGCAATACATACTGAAACGTCAATGACATATATAATATAATCAGCCAGCTCTCTCGAATAATTTGCTGCGAGGTTATCGCCACCGCTCTCAACGAAAAGCAGTTGGCAACCATACTTCGCTTGCAACGTCTCTAAGGCACCCATATTTGCACTAATATCTTCTCTGATAGCTGCATGGGGGCACCCGCCAGTTTCAATGGCCAGTATACGGGACGGCGGGAGAGCACGGTTCTTTATCAAGAACTCCTGGTCCTCGCGAGTAAAAATATCATTTGTTACAGTTGCTGCAGCATGACAAGATAAGACGAATAGACTGGCAGCATGAGGCAGCGACCCTTACCAATGTTATAATGGTCCCTAAGCCTCTTGCAAAGCGCGAGAGTCAATGCAGTCTTGCCTGACCCAACAGGTCTAGATGATACATGATATGAATGCGATAATGGGACGTGTATCGGTCGACGAACCCGCCGATACCAACTGTGAATCCTCTCTCCACAAAATTTCGCAGATAATAATCGGGCAAATCACGCTCCGCGAACTTGCCTGAAGAACATTAGGAACATCAGCGCACTTGCGATCACGAAAATGCTACCTGGATGGTCAAGGTGCTCGTGGGTGTGGCCGTGCTCTCCTAGCCCATGCGAGTGCGATACTCCGCCGTGTTCATGGGGATGTCGCAACTCCTGCGACGAAGAAAGATTATTGATGAACTGCACGTTCATTTGATACCCTGTAGCCCTGGTGATGTGAACAGTGTCTCAAGCCCGAGTCCCGAGTAAGATGACCTGGGGCCCAGATTAACAAGGCTAGGGTTAGGGTTCACGTTCATAACCAACACACCTTATTCCTCATGAAAAGGGCTTCAGCGCCTTTGGTTGATTATAGCGCTTCAGATGATGATGAAAGCACAACTATAGAGGAATCAGTTCCACCGCAAGCAAAGAAACGGCATGATTTACATCCATTTTCCTGCTGCCGCACTGATGATAAGTTGTTCTCATAGAAAACTTCCGACTCTCTCATCTTCACTGATAGTCCCAGTGCCCGTAGATGATCCAACACTGCATCAAGGCAGAGTGAGGACGCACGCTCATGTAGACGGACAATACGCGACACATGTTTATATATCTCTGCAATTGAAATCGCGCAGTGCCATTTGCCAGCTTCTTCGAGATGTCGTCCTTGATGCCAAAAACTATGTGCCCTCCCTTCAGGAGATCTACAAAACCGAGGAAAAAGAAAAAAATTCCAAAGGCGGAGAATTGCACATTTCATTATCACGCCCCATATACTTACGTGCTTATCAGCGGGAAGACTTTAAAAGGGAGATCATGCGAATGTCACAACAGCAAAAGTCGTAAGTGACTTAATACACCTTTGAAATTCTTCTGGACCCTTTCCCAGTTTTCCTGTTTCATTTACGACATTTTCTGGACTTACGAATGATGAACGAACGCGGACGTTCTTAGTGTTAGAAGTTGGCGCTGGGCACCACGAGGTATGCAGCATCTGGATACAATCCATTATACCCTGATTAGCTATTCTAGCTCAAGTGCTTGACCATCGCATTATCATCTATGCTCCGGCTGCTCCGTCAACAACAATACTACGAGAACCCTCGATTCCATGCATCTATTGCTTGGGCATTACTTGATAGGGGTGCTCGCATCCCTTCTGCTAGTGCAAGAGCAGAGGATACCATTTCAGACACAGGAACCAATGGGAGTTCTGTATCCCTAAATATTACAAGCAACTTTCCTACGATACCCCGCTTCCCTGAAGGTTTGATATCCACGCTGAACGAACGATACGGCTCCACGTTAGCGTCAACCAAAGTGGGATCATTTGATGCAGAATTTATCACAGTCAAGATCGGTAAAGAAACGTTCACATGGAGACTGTCGGGATGAGACTATTTTACGCCCTCTGCAACCGTTGTTATGATTTTACTCACCAATCCACGCCGATTTCACTGGAATGGTCCGAAATTTCGTCACTGCACAGGTAATCGCACTGTTAGCGCCTTCGTGCAGTGCCGTTGTTGGGGTCCTGCGACGAACAAGACCGCTCCGCTTTATGACCACCGCTCCAACTCCTCCGTATCAAGAGGCATGTGATCGCAAGGAAAGTTTTCATTTAGCTCACGCACACGACCCAAGTCGCACTAGTAGTGTCTAAATATGTCTACGAGTCGACGATGTGTGATACAGGGTTAGAACAGGGAATATTTCTTTATGAAAATTAGATAACAATGGTGATTTTACACGAGCACCGCCGTTTTGTTTGCGTTTCATGCCATAACTCTGATGCATGATTGTGAGTTAACCAGCAAACTGGTGCATTACGGGAGACTCTGACCCGGAAGGTCGCCGGTGTAGATCCGCGGTAAATGTATTGATGATTGATTTGTAACAAGGGTGCTAGTACGCACCGATAACCTAAGATCAACGATCGGACCCATCCCTTCTCATATACGTATAGTCGATCTTTTCATAACGGGCCGATTTGACAGAACCTGCTAAGAATGCGATCTACTCATTTATGAGCTCCGTGAAAACTCGACTAGTAGCGTACGTGGTATGAAAATGATGTAGGCCAAATATGCTGACGTATGGATGCCGCCGAGTCATTATTCCCGCCGAACGCTTATTTATTACTAACTACCATTCTTGCTGCATGACATCAAAAGACAGGAATACAACGAACAGAGATCTATATATTCAACTTGCGTTAACCTGTAATGGTCTTGCCTGATCCGGGCCAGAGTCTGAATTCGAGCTGGTTCATATGGCTCCAATAAGGAAAGCTTCATTCATCGGTCATTGTCGGCAAAAATTCTGCCTTGTAGTGGTGTGAGTCAGGGCAAAAATCACACATGCGCATGTCTGGCAAATCAACAGACCATGAAAATTCTTGCGGCAGAAGGACGTGGCCTACACAACAAATTCCGATGCCGGCACAACGATGATCGCCACATTTCTCCCGCTGCCCGTGGCTTGATCGAACAAGTTAATAGCTTCAATCCGTGCGCTATCACCTTGCTTCTCGGAAATAGTATCTTGAACAAGTGAATCTCGGAGTCCATTATCGTCCGTTGAAGCTTCCGAAATATCAATCGCCCATTCTTCCTTCAACCACTGAATTCGGTCCAAGATTATCAACGTCTCTACCAATGGTCCTATCAGGCAGCGCAGCGCATGAAGAACTTCTAGTCGGCGCTCTAGCAGCAGGTCCTGTTCATTGTTTGCAGATGCGGATAGATCAACCTTCAGCTTTTGGCCCGCAGCAGATAAGAATGCACTCCAGTTAGCATAAGCATTATCTGGTAAACGTCCAAGAAGCCGCATTGTGGGGCTTGTTCCTATGCCAATACCTGCCTCACTTCCAGCACATGTACCAAGAGGAGGTACTTCGAATGCATGCCGCTGACGTGAAGGCGATGCCGAAGTACTCTGAGTTTGTGACGATTCCCTTGCAGCCTTTGAACCGCTGTTTTCCAATTCTAGTAGCTGTTTCGTCTTCTCTCCAAAAGCATTTGACCGCAGTAATTCTCGTCCCAAAAGTGCCCTCCAGACAACCTTGCGTATAGATAGGGACACCGACGAAGTAGCCTTTGGGGACATGAGCCATTGAGAAGGTATTTGTGTCGCAAGGTTAAATGCGGATGGCGGTAATCTGAGCGCTGCTAGATGAGACGATGGTGTATCAGATAAGGACTTGAGCAGTTTGGAGAGTGGAAAATCTTGGGACGAAATTTCGTCAATATTTTATTGCCTTTTTCCAATACGGTCGGAAAAAATAATTCACCTATTGGCTTTATCAGGTTGTAACAGCATCCGACAACGACAGCCCCGGCCATTCTCCAGGTTGCCTCCTTGCGGCGAGCGGCGCTTGTGCAGGCACGCAATATGTCAAGCGTCAGAGACCCGCAAGCGTGAAGAGCGAGGAAAAGCATAGGATCCGGATCACTTTCGTCTATTTTTTCTGATGTTTCAGATACCCATTCATCAACAGCTGGTATAAGGGTATCGGGAGTTATATGGATAGTCTTGTGAAAGATCGGAGTAAATGGGCTGCCATTACCCGATGCACGAAGAGCACGGGCAACACGCTCTTCCCACACTTGGGAACCCCTGGTCTGCCACTGGTCCGAATCAAGTGCTAGAATATGTGTAATTTGTAGATATATCTTCAGGGTGCGAGTCAAGTATCCCTGGAGTTCGAATCAGAAATATCGGACCGCAAATGCTGGCACATACTTGTCCAGCACCGATATCCACAATCCTAACTCGTTTCCGCTCGATTTTAAGGTCGTCTAGTAGCTTTGCTATGTACGCCACCATTCGAAACACTTCATGCACTTTTTTTGGCGACATGCCTCTATTATCAGCGATTATGTTTCGCGACGAATGACTATCTAGAATGTCAATCGGTTGACGAGTCAATTGAAGTTTTTGTATCTCTTGAATAAGTTCGCATAGCTCTTGAGGGATGTCTTCATGTGCGTGTGTAAGATGTGGATTCCTTGAATTGAAGCATTCGCTTAATTGAAGCCATGCACTTGCGCCACCATCATCTCTTCTGTCTCGTACCCAATTCCACCAAGATAGCCAGGGCTGCGGCGGCTCAAAATCGATGGTCTGGCCGACATCATTGGGGTGGATGCTCAAAAGAGAAGAGACTAAATCAGATGTGAGAAGTCGTTGGATGTGGTCCATGGGAAAGAAAATTTAATAGATATCATCCAAGTCACCATAAGTCTGCCACAGGAGGTATTGATTTGATAGCTCGGTATTTCCCCTTCAGGTTACGTCGGAGGATTATTCGTAGGTTAGTGTCAAGCCTGAGGCCACGACAGCCCTGAAGCCATGTTCTTTTTCGGGCAACAATGATGCCTACAAACGATGCCAAGAACATATTCGGTTCCGATAAATTGCAATATCTACTGCTATGGATTTCATTTGTCTCTCTCCTTGTTGATCGGACCGGTGGGCCATAAAGATTCTGACGAAGGAACCTAGGTAGCGTGCGATACTAGAAAACGAGAGCATCCCTGTATTCTGAATACACGGGTGTGGAGACTCCGCTACCCAGCCTCTCCTATCTCCTAATGTGATGGCATGATCACAAAGCGTTGACAGAATCAAGAAAGCTAAAAACTCACTGAATGGGGATGACCGCTTCACGCAGCCACGGTTCAAAAATACGGCTTTTGCACATCGTGGTGGTCCACCCCCCCGCCAAACCCGGAGGCCCTAGAGTGATGTGAGACTCGGAAACGTCGACTTTCTATTCCGTCTACGCTAGTGAAGTGCGGCCACCAGTGACCATTGTTATTATTAGTCGGCCGACACGTAATGTGTTTACTCCTTTCTTCTACTAGGACCACCTGTGCATCTGCACAGGATAGAGCACCGATTTCCACATGAAAGCATGGTTAGCAGGCTCACATCGGAGGAACAAGCGGATAGCCTGGTGGAACCTGTGCCTTGATTAGCGCCCATCGTCGTCAGTAATGTTGCACATGCACAAGGAGGGAAGAAGTATCGGTATTCGCTGTCTGTTTACCGGGCCACCTATGCCTAGCTATGCCTGTGTCTCCGCCATGACCGAGTCTTCGAGCCACGATCTCACGGGTTATCGTCCCAAATTAGAGTGTTTAGTACCCTGGAGGATTCCACCCCAGCTCGGTTCTCTGCTTAGCGGTGAGGAGTGGATAAGCTTCTTAGAATGCCATCTACCCAGATTGCGGTCAAAATGTGCGCAGCAGAGCTATTTCCTTCCCAGAAACGAGGTAGTTATGTATATATAGGGTAAGCATGTACGTTGATTAAGCATTTCTCCTATACCCCATTGCTGTTGCCTTTCTCATCGTCGGCTAGCTTCCTTTAGAGTAAAAAGGCGTAGCGAAAAAGGTAATTTAGCTAATTAGGGCAATACGGACCAAAGTACAAGAGGCGTGTTGCGTGGAAGCTTGGCCATTTCCTTCGAAATTTGCTCAGTCTATAGTTACGTGCCCGGCGGCGAGGCCGATCCAACTGGTTCGATCTCGCTCTAAGGAAGGGCAGAAGGAAAGCATTCTACTATCTTGGACCAAGGTGCGAAAGCGAGCCACAGCATTCTTCTTCCGGATCTGCTCCTGTTCATGTTCACACCCATTCATCCTTCCATGGAATCTGCGTCTCGTTTACGAGTATCTATCAGCCACCTGAAATGGCGGGACACGATCTTGCGTGCAAGATCTCTGTCCGCCCACAGATCCAGTGCCACCACTGCATGACTGCTCGATTGCAGTTCTATCATGAATATTACTTCATACTTTTCATCTATTATTCACGTTATTCACCTTTGGGTTTTTTGTAGGTTCTAATTAACCTACTGCTGATACTCTGTGATATATTGCCGAATCCTGTCTCATCGTTAGACGGGAACGACAACCGCAAACGTGTTTCAAGAAAGAAAAGGGAAAACCAGGTCCACGAAGAGGGTTATGCTTAATTTGTACGTACACACTGACAAGGTGGTTATTTCTCTAGTTTCTGTCTGTGTTTGGTATCATTGCACTTTAAACGGCCCAGAATTCCCGCCGTTGCACTTGCACGCCTTGTGCACTTTGTTCAGACTCCAACTTGTTGCCGTTTCTATCGATAACTTTCTCTTACATTTAATTCCTACGGTCGCCGTTCCAGCGGCGAGGTACCGATGCTGACTGAGCAACTCCATTCTACCCAAGTTTTTAAATAAATAAAATCTTTTCCATTCCACCTTTCACGGAAATTTTTCATGGCAGACTGTCTAGCCTCTCACCGTCCGTGTGAAGCCGCTACTGATGCCCAAAGTGGCATGTGGCGGCGGCTTGCAAAGAATGCAAATGCACTTCATGCTCGGATCATCCGGGAGGTAATCGTGACACGCGGTCAGAGGACAATAAAGAACAAGCCAAAGAAAGAGATTAAAAAAATAAATAGACGAAGCCTGTGTGCGAGCGGATCGCATCAAATTGACTTTTTGACGAAAGGTTGAGGAGAAACTGGGATGGCGGTGATGATATATACAAACTGATAGCGTCATGTAGCTATGCGAGCGGGTCAAACCGGCCGACCGACCGACCGATTCGTAGACCCATACGGGTACCGTGCAATGGCCGTGTCGGTCTGTAACCCTCTGAAAAGTGGGTGTGACTAACATGACTAGCACATATACCCAAAGGGAAATCAGAGCCGTGTTCTGGGAACGCACCGAAAAGCCGGGTTCGTCGCCAGATGGTCCTGTTCCCCCGCATCTAAGGAACGTTGTTATGCATCACACGACGTCGGTTGTGCAACTGACAAGTTCTTAAACTGCAGTTAGCCCCTAGTTGGTGACAAACGGTGTCAGCGCTTAGCGGTGTGCGTCAAGGGATCAATGATAATCTCTCTCTCACAAGGGAGTTGAGAAAGTTAGCTCGGCAGGACGAAAGCGGGTGTGGCGATCGCAATCACGATATATACACATGCGGTTGTGATCCTACTGATTCCTTTGATTGAATGCATGGAACAGCATTTGTTTGCTCGGCTTAACTTTGCAAGTCTATGATCATACTCACACACATTGTGTTTTCTGATGGCAGAACTACCGGAACGGGACTCCACGGGTCGTGTTACAGCCAATGATGGGATCATCCAGGGATCTCGTACGCCGTTTGGTCACAAATACCCTACGCGTTAGATTTCCTTGATATTCATCTACCACACTGAAATGGTGGTATACTCGTTTCCCATTTCTCACGGAGCGGGATGCTACCAAAAATAGTGGTTTCACGTTTCCTCTTTGTAAAAGAGTCGCGTAATATGCGATACACATTAATCTATTGGTAACGTAAGATAGGTATACGTGCACAACAACAAGAATGGATGACGATAGACACACAGGCACAGAGCACGGACAACCAAGCAAGACGAGAGCGGAGATGGACAGCAGGTGATGATAATATAAAGCACAGATGAAATGCGGAGACTTAGCACAGAGTAATCCAAAGGAGCGTGATATGGACCGTGATGACCGCAGGTCATCTGCCGAATTGGATAGATACTGGGTGAGAAAGTGACGCAAAACCATTTAACGGTAACGGCGCGGAAACCGATGGAACCGAAAAAGGAATAAAGCGCGTGGTGCGAAGCAGGGTTGGAAGTAGGGTGGGTAGGGTTACAGCTCAACAAAATAGAGAGAAGTCCGAGAATGTGCTTGTGGTCCCTGGTCTTTTGCAATGTGATGCGGTGAAATTTTGATACAATATTATAAATGAAAAGGAAACGTCCGAGCGTTCAAAAATACAAGCGGGTTACTGCGGTGTGGCATAGCCCGAACCTGGACCAGAGCCAGGTGGGCCATCGTAGTACGTCGGCTGAGTGTGCCCAGTATGGGTGAGCCGAGAATTAGGATCGAATGAGGAATAGACGCTGTTGGATGCCACAGAATGATGGGATCCATGCATGAATGGGCCATTTGACATAGATGGTGGTGCTGACAAGGGCGATAAATCAGATGTGATGTAGTGAGGTGATGAAGTAGGAGCCGCGGATCGGCCGCCTGTAGCATACAGCGGCGCAATCTGGCGACTGTGGTCATAATCCACATTGGTGGCTGGTCCTAGATGCTGGCGAGGCAAAGGCAAACCAGATCTACTGTTCATATAATTGGACGAATAATGTCCCGATGGTGGCGTGGACATGGTGGGCAGGGTCATCGGATGAAATAGCTGAAGGCCATCTGCTGGCATCGAGGCGCGGCGACCTATGGGGTCTAGGCTAGTCGACAAGGTGCGACTGCTAGGTGGGAACGGCGCTGTCGTCGTTGGGAGCGACGGCGGTCGGTGTGCAGGAGCAAGAATTCTCCTGCGAGCCTAGAATATGTAAATAAGAGATTGACCCCCAAAAAGAACTGAAATTGCCTACATTAATCATCCAATTGGATACTTGACTCATGCTCAAGCCAGTTGCATTACACAACTGTTTTTTCTCTTCCTCGCTGGGATATGGATGATCCGAATGGCGATGTAACCAAGCCTTTAGATAATCCGTCGTCTCCTTCGGCAGCTTGCCCCTCTTCCGCGGCGGCCGGTCGACGAGCGAGGACGTGGGCGCCGAAGGCGAGACACGCGGCGGCGAGTTGGAGACCGCAATGGACAAGGGCGCAGACGCCATATTAGGGGAGTACTGCGAGTTGCTGGGCGGCAAAGCGTATTCAGAGGTGTTGGGAAAAGTCCATTCGCTCTTTACGCCAGCGACTGACCTGCCTTGTTGACCAGAGATTCGAGTCGAACCCCCAAACATCTGCGAGGGCTGCGACATGGTATTAAATGACGCAGGACGGAGGCCATCCTCGTATTTTACCACCGGGCTGCCAAGCTGGCCCGGAGTGGAATTAGGACGCACGATGCCGGAAGGCGGAGAATTATTCCAGGTATCATGTTCGTAATAAGCGACATTGACTGGCCTGTGATAATCCGATGAGAGTGGGGAACTATAATTGGAGGTGGCATAGGTGGAGCTGGAGGGTGTAGTGCCGTTAGAAAGACCCGGATTGAGGGAATCTGGGTAAGAGCTGTCCAAGCCCATACCAAAGCTGGTCATGATCTTTGGCTTGGGCATCCTGTCTGTAGCCGATTGGTCCACGTGAGGAAAGGTGTAGGAACTAAGGGAAGAAGAGGCAGAAGGATTATAGGAATGACGGACGGCGGACGGCTGTGGATAGGGGGAGTGCCGCCTGTTCGTGTCCGGGAGAGAAGCGCGCCTGGGATAGGAGTCGTCAAAGTTTGTGAGGATGGAGGGAAGCTGGAGCTTGGAGTGGTCGACGGCCTTGTCGTCAGAGGCTGAAGGATCGACGTCCCAGGCATTTTGGTCGGCATGCGAGTCTGTGCGGAGCTTCTTTGGCTGGGGGGAGTGGGAAGGGGAGAGGGGACGCTTCTCGCCGCGCGAAAGGACCGAGTCCGAGTCCGCAGTTGAGGTGGCGGAGCTGGACATGCGGCGGGAGGCGTAGTCTGGATCGGAGTCGGGGACGGCACTGGGCGGTGGTGAGCGGGATGGAGCGGCGGAAGAAAAAAAAAAGAAAAATACATGACGGCGGGGGAGGGCGAAAGGTCGGGAAGAAAGGGGATGTCGGCGTCGGGATCTGACTTTGGATCTGCAGCGCTGGACGGAATGAGCGGGCGAAAGAGGGGGCGGGTGAACTCACAGGGCAAACTGGAGCTGAGCCACGTTGTAGTCGCTGAGCTGGGCAGAGGCAGGCATGGGGGCTCGTCGGGCGGCGCAGCTTAAGTAGTCGGCAGCGAATAGGATCCAGGAACATCATATAATGAATATTTTATTCGGCCACACAGCCAACGGTGATCGATGCAACCACCCCGACCCAAATCGGTTATATTGCTTGATAAACTCTGCCAGGCACGGCCGAGCTGGCTCGGCTCTCAGATCCCATCGCCCCGACGCCCCAGAAGCCCTGCCAGCACCATCTGTGCTTTCCGGCGCTCCTTCTCACTCATCTCCACCCCATCCAGCTTCCGAATCTTCGGGCATGCTCGCATCACAAGGCCACGGTACGCCAATCGTCCAATGTACGTCTCGTCCGGCAGATCTCGCCGGAACTGCCTGTCCTGCTCCTCCCAGCCCCCAGCATCCCTCACCACCACCGGCAGGTACCACCCCAGTGTGCATGGGTTCATCCTGAAATCAAGCTCCTCTGCTTCCGTCATCCGCTGCACGAGTCGGATCACCGCCTTGGTCCCTTTGAGCCGAGACCCGACGATCGTCAGCTTTCGCAACCGCGTGAGGCCTTCCAGCGCTCGCACGTCCTCCAGAAAATTGTAGTTGAGATTCAGCACGCGCAGATTTGGCACAAGTAGGGCCATCTCCTCGGGAAGCGCGGTCAGCCGACATCTCGCCAGCTCCAGGTAAACCAGATTGTAGCAATGTTCGTCCAAGAATCCACTCTTGATGGCGTTTCCTACGTAATACGTTAATCTTTTTGCCCTTCCCCTCAACGACCTACTTACCCGACAGATACAGCCGCTTCGCATCGCGAACTTCGCGGGTCAGGACGTTCCTGTGAGTTCCTGATCTCAGCAACCAAATCAGATCTTTTCGGTTGCAATTGACATACATTCCTCGTCCCCTCTGACTCCGCAGGCTCAGATTTTCTAGTTTGCTCAGCCGTTCCAATTTTACGAGATTAACCAACGCATTATTATCCGCGTACAGCGTGCGAAGATTGGGAAAGGAACCCGCATTCAACTCTTGCAATCTGTTCCCACTGATGCGCAATATACGCAGCTTAGGCATGGTTCCGTCCGCATCGAGTGTCTCGACCTGATTGTTATCTTCGAACCGTTGTTAGCACCCGATGACAGTAATCGTCTCTACCGTCACTCACCTATATTCAATGCAACCAATGACTGTAATGACGCCAGGCCCCGAATGTTCTCCAGCCGGTTGTCGCTCACATGAAACATTTCCAATCGGCTCCTGGTGATTGCTTTGCTCAGCAAGCGATGTGTAGGGGTCCCGGACTAACAAACAAACCATTTGAATTGCTTGCAATTAATTGACGAGATTAAATTGCCTTGCATGCTAAGCTTCACTAGGCCATCCATGCGCTCAAGTCCCTCGAGACTTGTTATTCTGTTCCCATCAGCTCTCAGCTCGTGCAGATGCCGCAGACACGCCAACTCTACATTCCTACTCATCAGCCAGTCCGCCCTCTAAAGATGGAAACGATCATCGGCTTACGTCGTAAAGACTCCACCTCGTTCCGGCTAATATCAAGATGTTCAAGATTGGTTAGATGGCTGTACGAGGTAAGCTCAGTAAGACTATTGCATTAGACAAAACAGGCATTTCCATTTTACCAATTTGGTTAGCCTGGATTCGACTTCATTAAACCATCACTCACCAATTGAATGCGACAGATAACGTCCGTATCGTCCCAGGGACGCCACTTAGCCACGAAAGTCGATTTTTATTCCTGCTCCGCATATCAGATGATCGACCCTTAAATGATAGAATGCAAAAAAAAAGTCACAGACAAATTTAACACATCGAGCTGGGGAAGGAACTCCTTGAGGCGAGTCACGCTTTCTAGCCTCTTATTCGACAAATCAATCGAACTCAGTTCCTCCCAGTAAGGTTCAGATGGCTGGATGTCAGTGATGACTTGCACCAAGCGATCATGCGTAACCGCGAATGAACACTCGGTTAAAAATGTCCCATTGCCGGCCTGTGTCGAAGATTGGTTCGCGTAGGATTTTGAAAATACTCTACTCCCGGAGACGTCAGCGTTGACAAATTCAGTCGGTACACGCTCTGTCATGGGACGCATATCGTCCGGCCTGTCCGAGCCGTTTGTCTTGGGTGGCGAATCATTTTCTATAATCGCGGCAGTCGAATAACAGCGTGGATGCAGAGAAAGAGACACTTACCGGAATCTGAGTCTTGCAATGCATTCATCATTTCTGCAATACGTTTTGATCGTGCGGACATTGGCAGCGTTACATCGGTGCTCGGCGTCTCCGTCCGAGGTATCCCCAGACCTCGAATCGGTCCATCTCGTTTACCGTCGGAGAAACTGACGGACCGTCGATGCCTCTTGTGCAGTGGTGTTTGAGGTTTATTATTAGCTCTCTTGAGAACGGAGGCTGGCGTCGCACTTGAACTCTTCATAGCCGAACGAATGGTGGACGAGGGTGACTGGCTCGATCTGGGGGTAGCAGTGCTAATGATGGGCGCCGGTGCTTGCATAGCTTCTTGGCGTGGCGGCGCATGGTCATCGGTCTCGAACTGCTGGTCGTGTGAACCTACATTGAGCGATCCTAATTTCGGTGCGTTGGCATCAGTTTTTTCGGTTTGAGCATCACCCTCTTCCAGATTTGTAGGAATGATCCTGTTCGCCTTCATATTTATCCCCTTCCACGCCGGTCATAACTTGTACAACGTGCATGGATGCATCTGTTGAAAAGCTTGTCAACTCCATTTCCTCCGCATCCATTGATTGCTCCTCTTGCTCCTCGATTCGACTCATTGCGGCAGCACCATCATCTGCCACTTCACCGACTTCCGGCGACGGCTCGATCTCTTGACCGGTACCCCCTGCCTCGTCTCGCAAACTTTCGATGTCACCAAAGGGATCGTCACTTGCTTCTGTCGCGGAACCTACTTCTGCGCCTCTGGTAGCTTCACGAACGCTACTCTTGGTCCATTTCATTGTGACTTTGTCAAATACCATTTCTCCGAGTCTATCGGGTAGTTCAGGGATATCCGCCGGTGCAATCGTCCGCATTTGGGCCGGACCCGGATGCTTGACGAAAGTAGGCACACTGCCTGGTAGTAATGGTAGTGCCTGATGCTGTGCTTGATGATACGAAACGGTTAAGATCTTCCGTAGTGCCGTTACGAATGGAAGATAAAGGATATGAAGGGGCCGTGCCACCACGCAGGGACCCACGTTGCGGGCTCGGTGGCCGTGCTAATGATGTGGCCAGCAGCGGAGCATCCGGACGAGCGTCTTTATCCTGCACCGATACGCGGAACATGCCGTCCGTCACATGCTGCATGCCACCCACTGAGCGCGATTGATTGCCACGCAAACTGGCAGTACGTGAGGAGCTAGAACTACCAAGGGAGGTCGGCGGTCGGCTACTAGAACTGCCAAGACCTGATCGTCTCTGCGATGAATTCTTATCCTCTCCAGCATTAGACCCTTTTGAACTGATGGTTTCGTTAGAGAAAAGGCGTTTTTGGCCTTTCATGTCATTTCTGATCTGAGCCATCAGCTCCACAGCCTGTTGACGATATTTGTTTGACGAAGTCGCTTGCGATTTTACGGTACTAGATGATGAAAGAGGAATTGTTGCATCACGGGAAGGTACCTCCAGGAAGGAAGGCCGGCGCGAGGTATCTAAACAGGTAGTAGGATGAATTCTTATCAAACTACACAGAACTGACCTGCTGATGCGGGAGCTTCTGCATGATTGGCTTCGTCCCCATGATCGCTTGAGTTCGGAGAACCCTGCCGGGCACTAGCCACCGTCGATATCGTCGAGAAGTCACGAGCTTGTTTAATTTTCTGCATCAAAGTACGTGATTCCCCTACGTAATCCCTCCCCATTGGTTTGGGTCGGCTGATAGAGGCTCCTGCCCCATCGCCTTCTCCGTAGAAGTCGGTGCGGGGACTGAGCTTAACGCGCTTTGCACTTCGAAGGTGCGATGTATCAATAGCTGAGACCTCAGAAACGCGAGATAGAATCGGGTTGCCTGTTGTCGATGACGGAGTAGTGCCGGTCGCGGAACCGGATGGTGTGTTCACGGCAATTGAGTCGACCATTGCCGATAGGTGATCGCGCGTGTACGTATCATACTGGAATTGAAAGAGGCGTAAACGTGGATCTGTTGCAGGAGGTGGCGCATGCAGCGTGAGTGAAGGGTTAGGTGTAGTCTGTACTTGAACAAGCGCGTCATCAGTCAGATGATTCTGATAAGCAGCGATTTCCCGGGGCATCGAGAAAGTAAATTTGCACGCTGTACTGGGCTTCTGTCTCTGAAATGGGGATATATTAGGAACGCAATTCTCCGGGATATCCTCTTGCGAACCATGGGGTGCAGCCGCCAACGGTCGCGCAGACGACGTAGATGTTTTCCGTTCTGGAGGAGTTGGAGGCTCAAACATCGTTTCCAGTGGCAGTGGCGTGAAGATGTCTTTCATGCCTTTTTTGTTGCGCATATGGGGCGTCTTTGGCAGAAATGGAGTATTCTGGACATCTTCGCGAACAAGAAAGGTGCCAAGTGCACGAGGGGATGTAGATCGACTAAGATTGATGTCTGGTCTGGTGAGTATTTGCGCTGGCAGAGGCGCGGTGAATGAGATAGACCGCGTGTTGTTGATATTTTCACTTTCGATTTCGGCGCTTTCATCAGCCTCCAATTCAATCCACTCATCTTGGAGTTCTTCTGTCTGCCATCCTGGAGCAGAAGACATTGCAGTGCCAATAGAAAGAGGGACAGTAGGCTGTGAAGCGATAGCGATGAGGAGTGTTCGATATTGCCAAGGTAGCCTGTGGCTTTCACGTGACCGCGAGGGACGTTATTTGCACTTATTTTGTCCCGAGGCTGCAGAATAATTTGAAATCAACAATGATCGAGACAATAATTAAACCACCGTCTGGGCGATCTGTTGAACTATCAGTAAAATAATTCCGCGAATTTGATGTCAAACCGAGCCAGCGCGACTTGTCGATCATCCGGTTGACATGACACAAACAACGAACAAACGTCGTCCTGCTACCTGTTCCTAAAGAAGCTTCGATTACGGTGATGTACTCTTTGTCGGATATAATCAGGACCGCTTCGTCATGGTCATGCGGTGCCTTAGATTCCGCCTTGGGGAAATTCGAACGGAGAATTTCACCATGCCAACGCTCGCCCGCTCAAATCTGCCACTTATGTACCTACTCAAATTTATGCGGTCCAAAATGTTGGATAAAAAGTATGTACCAAGAATGTGTTCGACGTCGAATATGCGATACTCCTCTGCGTTTAGTCTTGAGATTGATTCCGATCAAGGGATTAATTAGGTTTCACGAAGTATCTTCATCTTGAGCAAATCTGAGCCACGTCTATGGCCTACCAGAAGTTAACTCAGGCTTCCTGTGCAAAACATGAACGAGATTAGTCTCTTGAAAAAAGGAAATCCACGTTAGTAAGTCTATATAAATCCTTACTATCGGGTTTTGCGTTGTTGATGCAGCGACGCCGAGTGAGACCAGCACGGCTTTGATATGGTCTACAGATGACTAACTATTGGGAACCGCATTTCCTTTTTTCCGTGCCTATTGTAGGCGTGTACGGTGGAGAAACTGACTAGGAACACCCTTCATCAACGGCAATACGATGGGAAAGTGTTTATATAGACTGCTCACGGCCGTTCCAGTTCGCAATGCGACTCGACATTCCCTGAATGTAAGGGGTTAATCAACTGACAAACGACCCACTCGCTGATGTGAAAACTTAGATAATCGTTTTAACTAACCCCTTGGATGATGAGATGCGCTTCCCACTAAGCGACGACCTTGGCCCGAGAGCCTGGTCGACGACTGCAGCTATTGCGCTGATCGCCGCTCATATTTGCTTCTTATTCGTATGCGAGCGCTCCGTTCTATAACTGCATGTGTGAATCCGATCACATTGCCGAAAAGCTCAGACGCGTTTGAGGAGCTCCACATTTGGGTTCATGGCGTTATTCCTGGAATACCCCTTGCCACAGATCACGAGTCCGCAGGATGCACATGAACACAACTCGGTTGTGCCTTGGCTGTGAAGTATATGACTTATATGTGCTCCCCCTCGCCGAGGAAGGTGCGTATTGCTCATGCGCCGTTGTGGGGTGCGCCATGGACATTGACGCAACCCCTAACGGCATCAGGGGAAACCTTACCAAAAACACAGCCGACCTTATTTTCTGCCGTCACAACGAGTGTCCGTTGGGGCAAATCGCTGGACCACACGATATGAACGGCAATATGCCTCTCCAGCCCAATCCGTGCTCACGGAACCAAGAGTTCATGTAATTCTACATGTGCCTTACTACGCACTGCACGAGGTCATCTCCGAACAACTCTGATACCCATGTGCAGTTCTGAAATTGAACTAATGGCTCCTGAATAACATAACAGGTCTACATGTGTTCGGCATTGTGGTCGCGAGGGCCACTTATGGGGAGTACAGGGAAGTAGGATGTTATCACTTCTCCCGGTGGGCATATTCTCAGGTACAGATGCGCAGGCACGACCTCACGCGTACCAAATTCAGAAAATAGTGCCTAAGTACGATTGGAACAGTTCCGAGGAATCGTGTAATCAGAAACGTATGGGCCAGTGACACAGATGTATGAGTGCGAGAATAGTGGACAATGCATAAACCTCTATATGATGTAGGTAACGAGTTGTCATGTTAATATAGTATTGCAAATCTAAAGAGTTGGGAGAGTATGCAAATGATACATGTAAAGTTGGCGATGCGGTGCTAATGCGGTTCCAGTGGTCGAGATGAAGTAGAGGTGTGAGAATGAGATATTCTAGTGACTAAGGATACCATGAAAAAGGTTTAGTCTAAGTAATTGCTTGGTCGCTTCCGGAGAAACCGAGTCAAGTGTGAAAGTAAAAAGCATAACGGGAGCCTCGTCAGGATCACGTACTATATGTCTATAATGGGTAGGCGGTGTCAAGACGTCTTCAGACCCGCATAGAGGACACCAGATGAAAACTGTCGAAGAGACTCCGGGTATTTCCGGTGCCCAGGAGTAGATAACTTTCGAAACCACTCGTGGAATCAGTGGACAAAACTTCTTCCATTTGAGCGTCGTTCTGCTCTGGCAAAATCCATGGTGACCATGGAAAGGAGGAACGTCCTTGCGGCGATGGGCATTCCTGAGGAGCAGCCGCCTGAATCGAGTTGCGCTGGGTACAGACAGAGATGGGGGAAAATCCCACGATTTTAGTCGTGAGACTCTTTTTAGCATTGGCCGCTCCACCATGAGGGGGATTTTCGTTCGGTTCTTGTTCGGTAGCTCTATGTTGGCGCCTATGCCTTTGCTTCGCAGATGCAAAGGTATGGGAAACGGGAATTTCGTAGCGCCGCGGTGGTGGTGCAGCGTGCAAACGATTATTCACATTTATGTTGCAATTTTTAAGTACGGGGAAGTGATAAAGGAATGGTTCTTTGTCGTAAGAGTTTCGTGGGGAGGAAGGAGATATGGCGGCTTGTGAGGAAGGGAAATTAGATGCTAAAGGCGACATTTCGAAGATCATGTCCGGTGAATGTGAATGCTCGACGGAAAACTGCGGTGAGTGCGCCGCCACCGGTCGGCGTTGCCATGGGATCGTTATTGGGGTCGATCTACGGCCGCAATGGTCCATCATTCTGCGCGCATAGATGAATGCTCGTGCAAATCGTTCATGGAACAGACTTACGAGTTAAGGGAAGCAGGAAGCAGTCCTGCGAGGGCAAGAAAGTAAGAGCCACACGAGGACACCACGTGCGCGAGGCAGAAGGACCGTAGTGCAGGAACCTTGAGGCTTGAAGATGTCGGTTTCCTGTCAGACACCCAACAATATCGAGAACCTATAGAGCAGGGGCGGGCCAAGTGGTGATGGTAAGACGACCCTGGTCTATCAGACCCGGAAAGCATGCAAGCCCTTGAAGCCTTTTGGACGATCAGGCGGGTTCCTTAACAGGCATAGTGGATTTGTCATCGCGGAGTTTGATATAAACTATAATGATATCATTGACACACCTTAGACCTCAATCATCATGGCCACCATCAACGTACGTAGCATATATCCAGACGACACGCTCATTTCAACCGTTTTTCAGGTGTCGGGAATTTCGCCTGCGACGGCCAATAACAAGCTTCATGATTTCTTCTCGTAATGATGTCGATTCTTTCGCGATAAGAGACTGAAACAACTCTTTCCAGGTTCTGTGGCAAGTAAGTATCGTGTTGGTTAACCAGATCTTTACCGATCGCGCTAGGATAACATCCCTAGAGCATAATGGTCAGGAAGCGACCATCCATTTCGAAAAACCATCGGCGGCCAAAACTGCCTTATTGGTATAGCACTGAAGCTTTTTAAGTTACTGCCATTCTAAGATGATATGTACAGCTTAGTGGCGGAAACTTAGATGGCAGCACTCTACATGTGACTGCTGATAATCTTCCGCACGAAGGGGAGGCAGAGGCTGCAAAACACAAAGTTGAAAAGGATATTCCAACGGCGCACCCCGATCAACACGATAAGCCTCGCGCCGGAAGTAAGCAAAAGTGATCTGGGGCTGCAATTGACTAAAGTCGCATTCTAGTCGCGGCAGAGTATATCGCTCACGGTTACAATCTAGCTGACCATACAGTTCAACGCATGATTGACTTTGACGGTCTGCATTTATACCAGTCCGTACATCTATAATGACTGATCACCGTCAATAGCCAAGCAAGGGATATCTAAGCGCTTCCTTAGTTACATGTGCACTCTTGACACCAAGGTTGGCGAACGGGCTTTGGGACCCCAGCAGACGGTCTCGGGTAAATTACAGGCGACTGTTCAGTCTGCAACAGAACAAGCGAGAGAGATTGACCGACAGAAAGGCATCTCAAAGGTCGCCAACGACGCAAGTAAAATTGTTGACGTCGAGGATATATCTCACCATCATCTTCAGTATTACGAACGTGCCCTTTCGTCGCCGTTGGGCCAGAAGGTCAAATTGTTTTACACCACTACAGCCAAACAGATCCAAGACATTCACGAGGAAGCCCGCAGGATTGCCGATCAGAAGAAAGAATCGCCAAAGTCACCGCCTCCAAGCGATGCTCCAAAGCCCGCCACGCAGGGAGCGCCTGTCACCGCCTGATAGCGATAGCATATTTGTAACCATAGTCTTGTAATTGTGTACATAAGGATAACACGTCTTCGGAAATACAAGCGGCCGATAGGGCCGAAGACAGTTTATCCTATCTATGGGTACAAGATCCGTCGGTTGGGATTCGGCCGATGCAAGACGGCACTGAGATATAATATGAAATTCCAACATCCTTCGTCAAGTATCATGAGAGACGCGTCTGGCTGGAGTGCCTCGCTGTACAGCCAAACAGCAGCTTTCGTGTATTCGTCCGACTTTACGGGACCGGTGCTCTCTCTGCTTGCTGCCCAGCCTGGAGAAAACATCATTGACTTTGGTTGTGGGAGCGGGGAACTGACGTTGGAAATTGAGCAAATCGTGAAACAGAAAAATGGCGGCGCTGTCCTTGGGGTGGACAGCAGCGAGAGCATGGTATGTGCCATTTTTTACTGGGTGCCACAGTCACTCATGCCCTGATCCCGTCAGGTGCGCCAAGCGAAGGAGAACGGACTCGAACGCGCGTTGAATGCGGACATCCAGAATGCGGACGAGGTGGAGAGGGTAGTTTTGGAGGCTGGAGGCAAGTTCGACGCGGTGTTCACCAATGCAGCGTTGCACTGGTGCAAGCGCGATCCTGCCGGGGTGCTCGAGAGCGCCAAGCGCGTCCTAAAGCCCGGCGGTCGTATTGTCGGTGAAATGGGAGGATTCATGAATTGCATAGGTGAGGCTCTTGGGTGATGGGTGTTCGTGGTGCTGAGAGAGAGAGAAAACGTCGCCAGGCGTTCGCTCGGCTCTTCATCGCGTCCTACGAGATCGCGGATACGATCCAGATAGTCTCGACCCATGGTACTTTCCTTCCATGGAGGACTACGTCAAGGTAAGTAGCCTCTGCAGAAAAATGGGACCAACTGCATCTTAGGTCGTCAGGTCCTGGTCAGCGCATCCTTTGAACCAACGCACCTTTCGCTATCTCCGCGCATCACACCCCTCAAGACGGGGCTCTACGACTGGCTCGAACTGTTCGCTAGGCCGTTTTTCCTCCGCGACATGGCGGATGAGGAAGCCCGAGAGATCATGCAAGAGGTGGTTGAGATATGTCGGAGAGATTGCCAAGATCAAAGTGGGAAGTGGGCGATGGTGTACATGCGTTTGCGGTTTTCCGCCGTTCTGAGGGAAGCAGATGATTTCAGCATTTGATTTTGGGTTGTGTATCTTCCAGATGATTATGAAGCTCTGAAGCCCGGTTTTTTCCCACTCGCTTGCACAGCCGGAAAGCCTGGACACCCCGTGCCATGACTCCGCCACCAATCCTTCTCTCCTAATACCACGACTATACCTGCTTTCCACAGATAGATGACTGCAGCTACGAAGCGGAATAGCGGCGAGTCCTTCGTCTCATGGGTGCTGCAGCTGGCCTCCGCGTTAATAGACTATCAAGGGGTACTGTTCTCGTTGCCAACTAGTGTCCGCTAACTCATCCCTTTGGCGTTTTGTTGATGCAGGCACTGGCCACGGTCTTTGGTGGCTGTTGCTCGTATGTGATATAATAACATTCGAATTTCCATTTATCGGACGGTTTCACTCGACAGGAATGCGTGGTCATACGAAAGGCTGCTCACGATGAGCCCAGGAATTGGTCAGTTGATCCCTTCCCCAAACTTTAAAATCCTCATCAATTCGCTCGGTGCCTATCTAGGCTCTGCACTCACCTTCTTCCAAATGCTTTTCATCACTCTCCACACAATGCCCTCGTTTCTCACCTTGCAAGAAAAGAGCTGGTCTCCGAGGCTCAAAGAACGCCAAGTCCCGCTCAGACGGTGGGCTGTTCAGGTTCTTCTAGTGGCCACGAGCTCCTTACTCAACAATTGGGCATACGCCTATCACATCCCATTGTCTATTATAATTGTGTTTCGTTCAGCCGGTAAGCGCCGTCGAGCCAATGATGTTGAGATTGATCGCTGACATACTTTTGTTCATGCGCAGGCCTAGCAATCTCTATGCTCTTTGGATTCCTGTTTTGGAAGAAGCGCTATACCCCATCGCAAATAGTAAGCTTTTCATTACACTTTGAAGTGACAACTGGTGTAAACTGCTCTTGATAGCTTTGTGTCGCCATAGTGTCCGCGGGCGTCATCCTCGCTACGGTCTCCCGACCCGCTTCCAAAAAGCTGACGGCGACTAATCTCAAGTCCGAGGAAGGCTCTAACAAATACCTCATTGGCGTATTGATGATGGTTGTATCGTCAGTTGCAACTGGCCTTTTGGGTCTCTTACAAGAACTCACTTATCAAACTTATGGACCTTGTTGGAAGGAGGGCGTCTTTTACACGGTGGGACCCCGTTTGGTTATCGTCTACGTAGCGCTAACGTGTCTCCACTAGCATTTCCTTTCGCTCCCCATTTTCATATTTCTATTCAACGATGTCAAAAGAGGAATAGCTAGCATATCTTTTATTAATCCAGGCCCTATTCCATCTGTTATCTTGTTAAGCAACCTCGTCACACAGCTAATCTGTGTTTCTGGCGTCAATAGACTCAATGCGGTGCGTCTCCACATTTCTGCTAAATAATGATATTGACGTATTATTGACCTTCAGCAAATGACGTCAGTATCGACCAACCTGGTGCTCACGGCGAGAAAGGCAGTTAGCTTGTGCTTCAGCGTCTGGTGGTTCGGGAATGGGTGGAATGCCCGATTCGGACTAGGGGCAGCAATGGTGTTTCTGGGAAGCGTAGCTTTCAGCCTTGTTCGTCCGAAACCCAAGTCCAAGACATCATAATCGCATAATCGAAAACGCTATAAGCGCTACAGTGATTTAACTCTACAGGGATCTCCGCAGCGTTTCGTCCCCCAGTATAACAGGGGCACCATAGAATAAACCGTGCCGTTGGTCGGGAACTTCGGAATCGTGGTGATAAAACACGCCATGATCACCACCAGCTCGCACGACAGTATTGTCCGAGTTGCGAGGAATGTTGCGGAGATGGCCGAATCCAAGTCCCTCGCGTCTTTTTTGCGCATTGTGATTGGTATCTGCGTGGAGAGATACTCCTTCGATATTCGGGGTGTTATCTAGCTTGTTCTAGGAGCGCATATAAGAGGTCCGCAAGCCTGGATGAACTATTTACCTGGTCGACAGCCCCCAAATCGCGACGCTGCGGGCGTGTCACTCAGCAGCAAGTGCATATATCCGCATATACTTACCCGCATAATGGCGGTGCTAGAAGCCAGCATGCATAGCGCGGCGATAATAAGTAGTTTAAGCTGGATAATAGACATGATCCTGGTATATGCTAAGGAGCGGCGTGTAGATATGCGCAGTGGAGGGAGTAGGAATCCAAGAAGGAATGCGCGCGACGAGGGCAGAAATGACATTTTATACGCTGCATGGACCATACGTCATGTGTGATCGAGAAGGCGGCGATGTCCTATTCAGGCCTGTCTGATTTTAATGGGCTTCTATATAAAAATTTCCCAAGTCATGATTCGATTCTCTCCATGGATCTGCAAGACCATCCAGAGACTGGGGATCAGGATGATCGTGAAACGGCTCCTCTCATTTCGGCAACGTCGTACACGCCGTCGTACGTAATCATGACCACAGGTTGCTTCGAACCTGATTCTCGACGAAACGCATTGCGGTCTTGGCCGTCGGCGGGTTTGGGAAAGGAGCCCTCTAGAAACGGGACTTCACACAGTGTTGCGAC
Source organism: Amanita molliuscula (assembly GCA_023014405.1). NCBI lineage: Eukaryota > Fungi > Basidiomycota > Agaricomycetes > Agaricales > Amanitaceae > Amanita > Amanita molliuscula. The sequence continues at coordinate 572,692 of JAEBUP010000006.1, forward strand.
TACTTTTATTGGGGCAACGTTGGCATGTATCCCTCCTAGTCTCATGAGCGCAAACGGAGAGGGCAAGGAAAACCGTCTGGCGCCGCCTTCGACTCTGCGCCCTACTGAGCTCGTATCCAGGGTTTCTTTGACGCTGAAAAATTCAGGAAGCGTTGCCCGCGATCATTTGGCATCAGAAAGGACGTTTCTAGCATATGTGAGGACTAGTCTAGCTATTGTCACTGCCGGCGTCGGTGTGTATGGTTTTCTTTCACGAGACTAGATCTCTTGAGCACTAATAAACTTTGGATTGACTGGCTAGGGCTTATCCAGTTGTTTATCTCGGCGTCGTCGACAGTCAGCCCTGCCCATTCTAGCACGGCGGGCAAGATCCGTACCACGGTGCGAGCTCTCGGAGCATCTGCAGTGGTCCTCGGCCTTACAGTTCTGGCCATAGGTACATTTTCATTATGCTCACGGCCCGTGACCATCTAAAACCATCTGTTGCCATATCAGGTGTCCAACGATATTTTTCAATACAATCTGCACTCACGGAGGGAATGTTCCCAGTTGCTCGATTGTCATCCGGAATGATTGCGATGGCCCTCATGATCCTGATTACGGTCGTGTTGGGTATTATAATAGCTGATCGGTAATGACGGATTAATTTTTGCCTTGAGATATCCGTAGGTCCTGGGTGTGATGTGGATATAGTTAAGCTTTAAGACCAACAAGCTGCCATTGCGCCATCTCACATGTCAAATGTGACCGAAAAAGGATATTGCTCCTGGCATTGCTCCTTTTGGATCACGTCGGTGAATCTTCACGGCTCAACCATACTAGATGAGCAAGAAACAAAGCGAAGGCCATAGAATAACTGGCGCCAAAACAAACCAGAAATCGATAACTGGGGTCCGTGGCATGGAAAATCGGCTGACTGACGTCTTCTGGCTTGGGCACGTCGGACTGGGAATGGCTGTAACTGTCGTTGCTGTAGTCATGGCTTATCTTGTTAGCGGTGAAGCGAGCGCTTTCAAAGTGGTGGACCTTGCGGGAAGGGGTAAAGGTCTTGTTGCGACACGCGACATCAAGGTACTGCGGAATAAGCCTGGGTCATATCGTATATTTTGAAAGTCAACTAGCAAGGTGAACTGCTCATTCGCGAGAAACCTCTCTTTATTGTGCCTCCCCAAAGTTGGTGTTGTCTCTGAGGTATGGCATAAATTGTGACAGTGGATTTACAGTATCAACTTCCCCATCGCAATTCATATGGGAGAATGTGCAGAGCCTCAGCCCGGCGGACCGCGCGGCGTACATGGAGTTATCGTACGTGCATTTGCCAGAGGAGGCTAATCCCCAGAAGCAGCCTGAACAAGTTGCTTTGGCCATATTTCAAACCAATGCCGTGTCTGCGGGTGAGGGTGTGGGCATCTTCCCGCGCATGGCGCGCTTGAACCATGGATGTGCGGGGAGCTTTAATTCCGTGTACAGCTGGCGAGAGGCGGAAGGTGTGCTCGTCGTCCATGCGCTGAAAAACATCAGCATGGGACAAGTGGGCAGTTCTCTGTGTGCGGGGAGAGCGGCGCTGACGTCATTGGCAGGAGCTCCTGACAACGTACACGAACACAAAACAGCCAAGAACGCAGCGCAGGTAGGTAAATGCCAATCGAGATATGGAGCAATCTGCAGACTAGCAATCACAGAGCGTATCTAGCAGAGCACTATGGATTTAAGTGCGGCTGCAGCGTATGCTCGTTGCCCGAGGAGCAGTCACGGGCGTCGGACGAGCGGTTGACAGCGATGGCATCGCTGTATGCACGATTTGCGAGCTGGGGAACAGGCGCGATTGGGGGGTGGGAAGCAGGGGAGACGGCGCGGGAAATATGGAGAGTGGGGGAGGAGGAGGGCTACAGGAGCGAACGGGGACGACTGGCAGCGGATATGGCGTGGGTGGCAGCAGCGCATTCCGAGTGAGTGCGAATGGCCACAGAGAGCGCACAGTGACGCATACGCAACTCGGCAGCTACGACGCGACGCAGGGTTGGGCCGCCGTGGCTGCACAGTGGTACACGTACGAGCTCGGTGCAGACAGCAGGCTCGTGCGCGAGATGGCCGCGGCTGCACAGGCTCCGCGCGCGCACACCGCCTGGGGCTCACGCACACAGGAGGCCGTCGGACCCGCCCTAGGCGGCGGGCTCACGTAAGCAAAAAATAAACGCACAGGATACAACAGCGTGGGAACGACACGTCCCTCTTCCTCCTGCCTTATGGCCGCCTCCAATTCGGATGTCTTCGTCCTCGCTGTCGGCGTCATCTTAGCCGCAGTTTATCTCTTCAGAGATCAGCTTTTCTCTGCCCCAAAGCCTGCCCCCGCCCCTCCAAAGCATGTCGCCAATGGCTCGGCCAACCCTCGAGACTTTATCGCAAAGATGAAGGAAGGCGTGAGTACGCGATATATGCTCAATCGCCTCTATTTATGCTCTTGTAGAAAAAACGTATCGTCATCTTTTACGGCTCTCAGACGGGCACTGCCGAGGAGTATGCCATCCGTCTGGCCAAGGAGGCCAAGTCCAAATTTGGACTCGCCTCCCTCGTGTGCGATCCAGAGGAATATGACTTTGAGAACCTCGATCAGCTACCAGATGACTGCGTAGCCTTTTTTGTCATGGCCACATACGGCGAGGGCGAACCCACTGATAACGCCGTCCAGCTCATGCAAAATCTTCAGGATGATTCATTTGAGTTTACCAAAGGCGGGCATGCATTGCCAGGGCTCAAATATGTCGTCTTTGCCCTCGGGAACAGGACATACGAGCACTACAATTTTATTGGCCGGACCATAGACTCTGTGATCTCTAAACTTGGCGGCATCAGGATTGGTGAGCGTGGGGAGGGAGATGATGATAAGAGTATGGAAGAAGATTATCTAGAGTGGAAAGATGGCATGTGGGAAGCTTTTGCTGCCACAATGGGAGTCGAGGAGGGTCAGGGTGGTGACTCGGCCGACTTTGTTGTTTCCGAGCTCGACTCTCATCCTCCTGAAAAGGTCTACCTTGGTCAGTCGCTTGATTCATTGTCCTTTTCATACTGAGCATTTTTCTTAGGTGAATATTCTACCCGTGCCCTTACTAAAACTAAGGGCATCCATGATACCAAGAATCCATTCCCTGCCCCCATTTCTGTTGCCCGTGAACTCTTCCAATCCACCAAAAGCAGAAATTGCATTCACATAGAATTCAATACGGAGGGCTCTGGCATCACTTATCAACACGGCGATCATGTCGGCGTTTGGCCGACAAATCCTGATCTTGAGGTCACTCGCTTGCTATGCGCCCTCGGTCTGTATGACAAGAAGGATACCGTCATCAACATTGAATCTTTAGACCCTGCCCTCGCCAAGGTTCCGTTCCCCGTGCCAACGACATACATCACTGTTCTTCGCCACTATATTGACATTAGTGCTGTCGCCGGTCGTCAGATCCTCGGAGCTCTGTCCAAATATGCCCCTTCTCCCAACGCCGAGGCCGTCTTGAAGACTCTCAACACGGACAAGGAGGAATACTTTAACGTTGTTACTAATGGTTGCCTCAAACTTGGTGAAGTTTTACAAATGGCAGCTGGCAATGATATTCGTGTTCCACCCAATACGCAGAATACGGCTGCCTGGTCTATACCCTTTGATATCATTGTCTCATCCATCCCTCGTCTGCAACCCCGCTACTACTCGATATCGTCTAGTCCCAAACTCTATCCTCAGTCTATCCATGTCACGGCCGTCGTCTTGAAATACCAGTCCGTCCCTTCTGATCATATTGCTCAAAGGTGGCTGTATGGAGTTGGATCCAACTTTTTGTTCAATCTCAAATTGGCTGTGCGTTCAGAGCCCGCACCTGTCATCAGCGACAGTGGATTTGAGCGTGTGGACGTTCCAGGATACCTGTTAGAGGGACCGAGGGGCGCATACAAGGATGAAATCATTTACAAGGCACCGATTCACGTCCGGCGTTCAACTTTCCGCCTGCCCACAAATCCCAAGAGCCCCGTTATTATGATCGGCCCAGGTACTGTAAGTCTTCTCCCGCGTGAATCTATCGAATCTTATTGACAGCTCGCTTCGTAGGGTGTTGCTCCCTTCCGCGGTTTCGTCCAGGAACGTCTCTCTTTGGCCCGCCGTGCGGTTGAAAAGAACGGTCCAGATGCGCTCGCCGATTGGGGACAGATTTGGCTATTCTACGGCTGCCGTCGATCTGACGAAGACTTCCTGTACAAGGAGGAATGGCCGAGATATGCAGAGGAGCTCAGGGGCAAATTCACGATGCGCTGCTCGTTCTCACGCGAGAAGTTCAAGCCGGATGGAAGCAAGATTTACGTCCAGGATCTGATGTGGGAAGTACAGGAACAGCTTGCTGATGCCATTCTCAATGGCAAGGGTTACGTCTATATCTGTGGCGAAGCCAAGAACATGAGCAAAGCAGTTGAGGAAGTGCTTGCCAAAATGCTAGGTCAAGCTAAAGGTGGATCTGCCGAGGTTGAGGGTGTAGCCGAGGTCAAACTGCTTAAAGAGCGGTCGAGACTGATGTCGGACGTCTGGAGCTGAACGTGAAACGGATTTTAATGACTATTACTTTCTTGCAATTGGTATTATTATAATCCTCCTTTGATAGAAAGGATGACGGTTCAGATGACTTCATTAGTTTACGCGTACTCCTAACTATTCATCGCTTCCGCTTAGATTACCTTAGATTGTTGAACGGGATGACAGTTGGATCAGGAACTAGCGGGGTTCGGCGGAACCCATCCATGTTCAGGCCGTTCAGGGCCTCGACGCTGTCCATTCCAGCTCCATTCCAGCGGAATGTCAAACACAGGTTCCTCCATTCATGCTATGCATCGCGACAGGAGCAGCGGCAGAACTTAGGTGGAAGCCGTCTGCCAGCGGACGGTTCTGAACACGGGGCCGCTACGAGCACCCCGGGGTCTACAGCAGCAGCCCACGACCGGGAAGTATCGTCCAGTCCACCGGCCAGCAATGACGGCGCGAGGACTTCCTCTCAAGGCACCGCTCCTCCCAACCTCAACCTCGATGCTATCAAACAACGCTTGCGGGAATGGTCGGAGCAAACCGCCATCGTGATCCGGAGCCACGCAGACGACTTTACGGCCCAGTCCAGAACCACTTTTTCGCAGCTCGGTGGGCATCTGAATAAGGTGACGGGATACGAGGAGATCGAGGCGCTAAAACGACAGGTGGTCGAACAGGGTGAGTGTCGAACGGTTCTTATTCTAATTAACGGTCCCTTATATGGAACCAGAGAAACGCATTGGCGCGGCTCGGCAGGCGGCGCGAGATGCCAAACTGGTGTACCAACAGGCCGTGATCCAGCGGTCCAACTCGCAGCGCGAAGTGAACGAGCTCCTGCAGCGCAAGTCGATCTGGACGGACGACGATGTGGGCCGGTTCACGACGCTCGTTCGGCAGGACCATCTGTACGAGCAGGAAGAGCAGCGTGCTAAAGCGGCCGTGGACGAGACCGAGGACGGGGTCGACCGTGAGTTTAGCCAGCTCATGAGGACGATTCTGGCGCGGTACCACGAGGAGCAGGTGTGGTCCGACAAGATCAGGAGCGCGTCGACGTATGGATCGTTGACGGTGCTGGGACTCAACTTGGTGGTGTTCATATTGGCCATTGTGGTTGTGGAGCCGTGGAAGAGGAGGAATCTCGCAAAGACGTTTGAGAACAAAATTCACGAACTCAGTGTCGAGAACGCGGCGAAGCTGGATGCAACTATCCAAGATATTGGGATGCAGCTTGCACAGCAGGAGCAGATATTGACGGTGGTAAAGGATGAGTTGAAAGTGAGGCTCGATGCGATGGTTGAGGCACAGAAAACGTTGAGCGAGGAAGAGAGGAAAGCAGATTCAGCGCCAGGACCTGCTGCTGGGGCTGAGGTCGTGCATCTCAGTAAAAGGGAGTTGGAGTTGATCGCCATAGGACTGGGTGCTGGGGCATTCATCGCAACTGCGCTAGGCTGGCTTTGGCTGGGTAGATGACACAATCAATCTATTACAGAAAACGGACATTGTCACCACACATTAACACTTTTATAGACCCGACAATGTACTCTGGTACACAGCTCAGAAAGAAATGGACCAAAAAAAATCAAAACCCAACCTACCTGTCATGCAGGAATTCGCCTTTGATCTCGCTCATCTGACTTTCGGACCAGATGTCTACGTTCCATTTTACCCAACCCCAGCCAGCTTTGATCTAAGTCCATAAGCACGAGAAAGAATTAGATCGCTCTGTACCTACTCCGGGTTTTTTGTGTGGAGCAATAACGACAAGCCACCGAACTTTTGTGCTGAGTTCCCAAAGCAAGGTGAAAAGCTCGGAACTACTTTGGACCAGATGTAGTGCAAACGAGCAGACTACCATTTCTATCTTTGCATCTTCTGAACCAGATGACATTAGCTCCGGATGGCTCTTATCTGTGGTTTGTCCATCAATTAACCGAGAATGAGAAAGATCAATGATGGATGATGGCAGGGCGCCTTCAGCAACGTCTCTGAACGATAATGCGTCGCACGGCATACCAGTTCTTTGTTTGAATGCTTCTGACGTGTACTTTTGAACGACACGTTGGTCAATGATCGGTAACAACACAAAAGAACGATGCTAATCACCGGATCGGCCGTCATAACATATGGTTGAAGGAAATCAGGACCAATGGGTATAACAGGCGTTCTGCTCTTTCTTTGCGGTGCCGATCTCTGTGATATCTCCCTTTGCGAGTCATTATGAAGACTTTGGCCAGTTTTGAGCCACTCTGCGAAAGCTATCGTTACTTCGCCGCTGCGAGAGGTGTGGGTCGTTACAAAGCTATTTCGACGATAGGAAAATAAACCCACCTACCTACAAAATATCCAGTCCGGGTAAGAGTCATACAGCCGACAGTGACTGACCACAAGCAAGGTCGAATAAGAGAATCCTACGCTCGCTTTTGGTCGAAACTAGAACTTCTTTTTCCATCTGCCACCATCTACCGCAGTCAGTGGAAAAGATAAATGCCAGCTTATCCTTACTTGTTGAGCCACGAAAACATACAGAGTTTTACTCCGGGATAGTGAGGATTGCGATACGTTGCTGCCACTTTTTTGTAGTACTACCAAGTGTCAATTCACGATCTCGTTCAACAGATTTGAGACTCGCCTCATCTACTCCATATTCTCCATAATTATCGCGCATGGCCAGTGAGAGGATGCCATTTGCAGGGACTCGGTCGCCTCTTGACATCGATGAAAATAACAGCCGGTCAAGTTACCGGAGTGCTGTGTCTCGATTCTCAAATGACATCGTTCATGATCAAAGCCCATGTAGGCCGCGAGACACCACTAGAATGGCGGAATAATCCCGACTGCACGTTTTGTGCCATCATACGGGAAGAACAGCCCGCATACAGGGTATATGAGAACGACCAAATCGTTGTCATACTAGGTCAGCACAATGAGCTGTACAGTTTGAATCTTCATCTTAAAACGTGAGCATAGATATCATGCCACTGCGACCGGGGCACATGCTTGTCATTCCTAAAGCGCACTATTCGCGGTTATCAGAGCTTCCGGCAGAGTTTGCATCCGCTGCGGGTATTGCTTTGACTACGGTGGCAAAAGCATTGACACTTGGTATATTCTAGCTGACTGTCAGTTCATTCATTGTTGATGGTTATAGCGATTGATAACACGGCGCTGAATGTCGTGTGCAACCAGGAATATGCGCAGGCAGTCCCTCATGTAAGCATGCCTAGGCATGAAGTACATAAATTCATGGATGGTTATAGGTTCATTATCACATCGTTCCGGCGCCCACATCGGGCCAACCCGAGTTGCCAACTCTTGTCCCGAATGCCCTGCCAGGCGCGAAAGGAAAACAACCGGGGACTATGCGGGAGATGCATCAAATGGAATTCGAGGCAAGAGGTACACTGGAAGATGAGGATGCAAAGGCTCTACTAGCGAAAATACACGCGAAACTTTGAAACGGTAGATAGTGCGTGACCGATGAGAGTCACACCATCCTTCAACTCGCCATGTCGCAGGACTGAGCTTGAGGATTTGGAGACTGAAACACAGGAACAAGATGCCTTTGCATTATCTGGTGACGAGAATGCAGGCTTTGCCAGCACCGGCAGAGGAGTCGGAAGAGGGCCCGCCTGCAAAGAAACGCAGGATACGAAAAGAACCCGTGGCTGTGGCGCGTGAGCCGGGCAGATCGCTCCTACCCTTCGCCAGGGTGCAAAAAATCATCAAAGCGGATAAGGTTGCGAACATGCTTGAACTGGTCATGGCAGTTTTCGGTTGATGCTAGATGCTGCAGGAAATCCCGATTGTGGCGAAAGACGCGACGTTCTTAATATCGCTTGCAACAGAAGAATTCATTAAACGGTTATGCCAGGCTAGCCAAAGGGTAGCAGAGCGGGAAAAAAGAGCGACAGTGCAGTATAGGGACATTGGTACGTTGCGCATCGCGCTATGCCAACAGCTTCCGAACTGCCCAATAAGCGACTGTCGTCAGGAAGGCAGACGAATTTCTCTTTCTTGAAGGTGGGAGCGGTTTAATACAAGTCGTTCGTTATTATCTCAAATACATTCTTAGAATTAATACCGTGGACAGCATCCGACGCGGCGCCTAAGCGCAAAATTGGAAAAGGTGTCAAGGGAGGCATCAGCGTGGCTCCAACATTGTTGGATCAGTTTGTAACAACGGCAAAGAAGGATGGGGACAAGCCGGATGTCGCTCCAACCGACGATTGGACAACGAACGTTCTTGGAGAAGAGTAGATGGGTGTCGCTTTATCTCACGATGGAGCAACGGTGACACACGATGTGAGCGGACGGTGCTGGTAGGTATTTCTCACTGCGCAGTGAATTATTAATAATGATAATGTGAAATCCAGAACTATGAAGTATGATATATTACTATGGGGCGCCAACCGAATTGTCCCGGTCCAAACCAAGTCGGCAGAGTAAATGCAAGTGTGGATCACCAGCCCGGGATTAGATGGTATCCCCGTTGAATTTGCCAAGCATGTTAATCCACATGACGGTAATGAACTATTCGGGTCGTAGCGGCATGTGAGAGAATGTAGCCAGCCAGGCAAATGGCGATGGTCTTTAATCCGACCGTGACGAGGCTAATGAGGGGTTCGTATGTCCGAGAAATTTATGAGACGAAATGAAGAGTTTGTGAATGGGCCTACGGCAGTTGAACGTTAAACGCCAAACAGCGTTCGACGCGTTTTGCAAGTCAAAAGATTCCTGACGTGTTTCATGTTTTAACTACATGTTGAGTGCGTCTCTGTGGAAGGGCAAGACCGCCGTTACCGTTAGTCTTAGAATCTTGACACTTGCATACCCTGGTCCGGCCCGGGAAACCGATTGATAATTCATCTCACGAAGTGTTGCACTCGCCATGAAGGTTGTAACCACCTTTCATCAGCCTTCTTCCGTCCTATCCTCAGTAAAGTGCCGACTGGCTACAAGAGACGCCGAGCATCTTGTCATTGCCAAGCTAAACAGGGTCATCGTGTATTCTATCCAACCGCATGGCCTTCAGAAAGAGTGTTCAGTCGATGTATGGGGAAAGGTCCTCAGTATCAAAGCAATCCCGGTCCCAGTACGCATTGGCGGTTGTCTTGTGGAAAATCTTGTCTCACAACGCGCTAGAGGTCACCCCGATCAAACTTGGTGTTGATGATAGCTCATCCTGACCCGGAGCTCGTCTTCTTCACATACATTCAATCAGAAAATGGAATTGGAGAGCTCATAGTAAAGAAGCAACTTCCTTTGTATGAGCGTGCGCCACGACCAGCCGAGTTTTTCAACGACATAGTCGTGGATCCGTCCGGCCAACTTGCTATAGTTAGCTGCTATACGGGTAAGCTTAAGGTTATTAGAATGAAGGCGGGCAACTTTGAGGATGATTTTGATGCATCGTGCGTCGTTTACATGCTTGCGCGAAAAATCAGACAACTGATAGCGTTGTATCTAGCGTTCCTGAGTTCAATATATTCAGCATAGCTTTCCTTCCTACCTCTAGGGATTATGCGGTAGCTATTCTTTATCTCGACAGCAAACAGCGCGTGCAGCTACACGCACGCGATATTCTGCTCCACGAATCCGAGTTGTCACCCCGTCCTTCCGTTCTCCTACATCCAACATTACTTGCAGAAAAACATTTCCCATCTCCTACTGAGATAGTACCACGTCTGATGACCGTTCCTGGTGCCGATCCTTCCGGAGACGAGGATGACGATGTATTTCGAGGCGGAGTTCTAGTTATTGGAGGCAGAAAGTTGTTACTTTACGAACTCGCCAGCAAAAATGCGCAGGAAAAGCAAGAGGGGAAACGGAGAAGGCTGGAAGCAAGAAAATCTAGCTCAGATGCAAGTGAGGTCGCCAAAGCAAGGGAAAAAGAAGCTGAACGAGAAAACAAGAGACGCAAGTGCAAGGCAAGTATTGAATGGCCATGGAGCGAAATCGCAGCGTATGCAAATATGTTACTTGTCTTTGATTAAAACTCATGTCTTTTAAAGGTGTTCCTCCATTGACCACGAATCGTCGCGCTTCCTGATTGGCGATGTTTATGGAAAGCTATCTCTGCTATCTCTCAAGGACGTCAATGAATACGGTCTTGTTCTGGTTCCACTAGGCGAGGTGCCAATTTCAACATTGATTTCGTCTATATCTGACAAGTTATATAGACATCACCACCAACAAGTCTGACATACCTCACTTCTCAGGTAATATACGTTGGTTCTCATCTAGGTGACTCACAAGTAATCGAAATCTCGCCAACGCCATTATCCTCTTCTAAAACTCCAACGCTTCCTATCCCACCGGAAATAAAAACTGTCCATCCAAGCACTCTCATATCAAGGGGAAAAGGGAAAAGCAGAGAGGATCCGGATGAAAATGTCATGGATATGGACACTGAGTCAGAATCTACGAAGGACGGATACATCCTCGACACTGAAGGCTCGTATCTATCTGTTTTGGATACTCAAAAGAACATTGCCCCAATCATCGATGCTCTTCTGCTCGACATCGATGGTACGGGTCAGGTCTGTCTTTTAGTTAAATGGAATCCATCATTGTTGATGAAACGTCTATAGCGGCAAATCTTGACATGTTCTGGAGGAAGAAATACAGGATCGATTAACATAGTAAGACATGGTGCTGATTTTGAGGAGCTGGCCTATATTCCGGGATTGTTGAACATTACAAATGTTTGGGCCGTTAAGACAATGTTTCAAGATACGTAAGTAGTCTTGCGGAGTATGTTTAGCGCCGCACTAAATTTTCTGCATAGTCAACACAATCATATACTAGTGTCAACACTGCAGAGCACCTTGCTTTTCAAGATAGGCAAAGTGAATGGAAAATTGAGTCTTTCATACGTTGAAGGGGATGCATTGTCAGGTTTACGCGCGGATACTCTGACGCTGACCTTTGCCAACGTTGCCCGCCGCGTCAAAGTAGGTAATGCCCCTGCAACGTACGAGAACTCATCTCTGGCTGTTCAAGTCACGCCTCATGGCGTATTTCTATTTGAGATGGATCCCGTTGCGGGGTCGTATACTGAAGTCCGGAGGTGGATACCCGAGAGGCAGGGTGCCTTCGGGGAGAAACAGCGCGATATAGTGGCAGCTAGCATCAATCCAAGTCAAGTCCTGGTAGCCCTGCACGGAGGAAAACTGGTCGTGTTGAGCATCGCGGAAAAGGATGAACTACGGATCATGTCGTGAGATCCAAAGACATATTTCTGGTCGTCCTGATCTCTAATATCTTCGTGACAGCGAACTCGGAAATTTGCCAGAGATAACCGCCGTGTCTTGCACGCCTTTAGACTCTCGTTACTTCACCAACCACTTTGCGGTATCCTACTGGGGCAAGAACGATGTAGAGATTTTTACACCGAGCAAAGGCGGCCTGACCACTGTCTGTAGAACGTTACCATTGCCGAGTCTTGTTCGGTCATTGCTCCTGTACAATTTCGGCTCCGACACCAATACGAAGGGCGAGGGTCATCATTCATATCTGCTTGTTGGTCTCAGTGATGGCTCTCTCGTATCATTCGCCTGGCGAGACAAGAACTTGAAAGAGAAGAAGCTGGTGTCTCTTGGCCATGCTCCAATCTCTCTGGCGCCATGCATGGTGGACGATAAGCGAACCGTGTTGGCTGCAGGAAATAGGGCAACGTTGGTGTCGTTTGATAAGAGACGCCTTCACTTCTCTCCTGTATCTCTGAAGGTTAGTCTGGATCCTGCTGCACGACCACCATGATTAAACTGCATATTCAGGACATATCAGCAGCGTCTCGTCTCAATACTTCAATTTTTCAATCTTCGCTCGTATTGGCCACGCCAACTGGCGTATCCATTGGACGGGTGAGCGATCTGAACAAGCTGCACATCCGAACCGTAAGCCAGAATCGACCCTCTTAGAACTAACTGACATGCATGTCCGTTAAAGATACCGTTTGGTTTTGATAATCCACGACGATTCGTCCATGAGCCTACCACGAAGACTTTTGGTGTCGCTTGTACTGAGACCACGCCATGTAGAATTGGCGAAGCAGAGGTTGTGCGAAGCTCGTTCATCCTGATTGATGACATTGATTATGCACGTAAGTCCATTCACGCACCTTTTGCAGCTCGTGCATGATGCGTGCATACATAAAGAAATGTCCCGATTCTGGTGTGACGAAGACGAGGAGATTACCAGCGTTACCACCTTCAAGTTCAAAGAAGACGAGGGCAAAGTTGTGCCTTTGTTTTGTGTTGGGACCTATCGATACGATTCCCAAGAAGTGGAGCCTGTCCAAGGAAGGATATTGATTTTTGCCGCCTTTGTCTCCGAAGAGGACTCGAGGAAAACTAGCCATCAATTATCTCTCCTTACATCTCTTACTGTCAAGGGGTGCGTTTATGCATTGGCCACTGTGAGCGACTGCCTAGTAGCAGCGGTCAACTCCTCCGTAAGTGGCTTTTTATGCCCTAGATTGGTTTGTTCAACGTTGGATCTCAGGTAGAGCTATATCAACTCGAAAGAACGGACGAAGATTCATCTGCTAGAGCATACAAACTCAAGCACTTGTCATCGTGGAATCACAACTATATAGTAGCTCATTTGGCGACCTTTGACAACTATCTCCTTGTTGGAGATCAAATTAGCTCAATATCGTTGGTCAAAGTCATCAATCACCAACTGCAAAGCGTGGCAAGAGATTATGGGCCGTTGTGGCCCGTGAGCGTGGACGCTTCAAGTGAAACAGACATCATTGCCGCAAACGTGAGATTAATCGAGTACCTGTCTGGGGAGTATTCGTAATTGATGCATTCCGCCAGGATGCGTTAAATTTGTATACGTTTTCTGTCGGTCGTCAAGCTGCTCGTACCATGTTGGAGCGGAACGGCAATTGGCACCTAGCCGACCTCGTCACAAAATTCGTACGGGGTATGTCGCGTACCTTTTTTGAATGCATTGGTGAAACATATTCAAGTCGGTTTATTTCCAGGCTCCCTGTCACTAGATGTGGAGGAAAACGCTCCATTTGTTCCAAAGGAGTTGTTATTCACCTCATCCGGGCGTATTGGTATTCTATTTGACATCGCAGGTTCCGACTCTGAGTTGCCGTTACACTTGACGGCGCTAGAGCGGAATATGGCATATGTTGTGAAAGGAGTTGGTGGGGAAAGTCATGCAAGGTATAACGCTTGCGTTCTTGTCATTAAGAGTAAACTAATGCAAGCCAAGATATCGGGCACCGAAAAGTACTCGAGGCCGCACAGATGCTGATATGGCAGCTACAGGCTTCCTCGATGGAGATTTTATAGAACAATTCTTGGGCCTTTTAGGTTCCGAAGAAATGGTCGACCAGATTATGGCTGGAACAAGTGATCCTGAAAAGATCGAAGTCCAAGTTGACGGCTTACGAAAAGTGCTGGAAAGCCTACAAAGCATGCATTGATAGTAATAAAAAGAATAAGCACACGACAACTTGTACTATGGTTGTATATTACAAATGTATATCTACATGTTCTTCCGAATAGAGAAAGGGATTGGGATCGCATCATGAACCAATGGAAATACTTGAACAATTTTGTCCAGACAGCACGTTATATAGCAAATATGCACGACATGGAGAGTTCGATAATAATACCTTACCACCATGAAGAAAGATACCACTTGATGGTATCCCAAAATGTATACGGAATACTTTGCGTATTGATTAACAACTCGCCATGGCCCTGGTCGACATCGAGAGAGGCCGGCGGTGCGAAATAGAAGCCAGAAACAAGGACAAGATAGCTGATGCCAAGTCAACAGCGTGTACATTGCAAAAGTTTGATTGCCATTACCTCAGAATGAGTATGCTGCCTCGGTGGTAATTGCTCTTGGCCTCGATGTACGTATATGTCATCAAGAACATGGATAAGATGAGAGCAATAATATCCCATTTTGGGAATATCAATCTAGAAACGAGCTTTGAGTACCAAGGAGTAACATCTACACCGTGACTTACGTAAACGTATTCACCATTTCACCCATGTTTTTTGGGTCATACCACGCTGAGAATGCAACCATAGCCGGTATTTGCAACAGACAGACTTGAAGCGCATATGCAGAGCCGATTTCCATACTGACACGAGGTTGAACGTTGGGAACCAGTTCAACAATGAAACACCCACCTTAGTGCAATATTTCCATGTAATGCAAAGGATATCGCATTCATAAACTCGGTAGTATTCGGCACTAGAGCGAAGAGGGTAACGCCCAGGAACTTTTCATCTATACCTGAACCCTTCAAGACAAAGTCCACAACATCGACGAGCAACTCTGAGGAGGCGAGTGGCTCAGATATTGTATTGCGTCCTGGTAAATGACATACCTGCAATAACCGCATATAATGCTGTACATCCAAGCAGCACACTGGCACTCATCGTTCGACTCCATGACGGCGCAGGATGTCCATGTTCGGCGGGATGGTCGCCAGCCTCAGGTACCACACTGGTGCTTCTCGGCCTAGATGGCAGTTGAGCTTCCTGATGTCTCAACGCGCTGACTGTCGCTGCTGTCACTACGCGTTCCAACTCCTCATGTGTCAAAGTAGAGCCAAACTGCAAGTTCTCTATGCCTGATGGTTTCATAGCTTGATCGACACACTCTATAACCGGATTCGAAGTTGACACAGAGCGACGTGCGATAGTCGGCGAGGGAGGCCCAAGTCTCATCGTACAAGCTTGGGAACGTGGAGGAGAACGAGATGGCTCCGCGCCTTCTGGATTTCCTGCAACACTTGGCCTGCGATTACGGGGCTGTTGGGCATTTAAGACGCCAGGCTTCTGATAGACAAAGGCTCTGCTATGGATAGGCAACTCAGATTGCTGAAGGAGCTGTTGCGGATTCTGCCATATCTGCGATGCGTGGGTGCGCAGAGAGAACCACAGGCCGATCAGGTACGACTGACGTCAAGAGTTGAGTTATAGCGTCAAGCTCCAGCATAGCATCGGACTTACGAAAAGTAGGATTACGGCACAAAAGTACATTAGATTCTTCACGGTCGATTGGTAGAATGGGTCGCTAACGGGATCGGGGTGTTTGTAGTAGCAGTGCTTACAAACCCACGGAGCATTCATATGTTTTCGATAACTAGGACATCCGGTGCAAACTAATTCGAACTGATGCACCCGTACAATTAGCGACGCGGAGTTATTTGATTGACATCATACTCACGTTGCCATAAGTCTGATAAAACAGCGTTGGAGCCAAGGCACCGATAACGGCCATGATCAGCATCATACTGGTCACCCCCGCACTTTTCGCATTGAACGTCAGTTCCTTGCGCCGCAATGCCATACTACACATGCTCATGCCGGGCATCAGAAGAACGCCAGCGAGTAGACTCCCGACAATCGAACCTTCTACAAGACGGCCTTTTCCCTGCGTTAAAGCAATAGCATATAATAGAATTTCAATAATGGAACCGAATGTTGCGTTGATAACGGCACCCATGCCGATGGAAGATTGGGCGGAGATAGACGCGACCGCCATGCCAATAAAATAAGACAAAGGTATGACGCTGAGCAAACTTGCTACAAAGATCAGGGCTTTCGAGGTCACCATAGATAGAAAGAAGGGAACGTGTTTCCCCTTACGTTCCATGTCTTCAGCCATGCGAAGAAGCACGAAACCGTCAAAGATGACAAGGAATACCACAGGAAGAAGGTTCACAAAGATGATGTTGACTCCGCCAACAGTATATTTGTAATATTGCCAACCTACTGCGCGATATGTGCACAGAAGAACCGTTGACGTCGGGTGACCTGATGGAGCAACTTGCCCTTCCGACAAACGAGGATGTTTAATAGAAAATTGAGGGCGAGAAAGTGGCTGGGGAGGCACACTTCCGGCTTCGCTCGTCACTACCGTAGGCGTCTCAAAAGGGTTTGCAACAACCACTGCCGGCGGCGCTGCGCAGAACCTAATATGGCTAGGCCTCTGAAATAGGTACTTGATCAATGCCCAGATCAGCTTAGCCATTGGGACTGTGACAACAAACGCCCAACAAAGAAGGCAGACAATGAGCATCAATGGCGTGATAATGCATACCAGGGCTATCCAGAAAGTCAGCTTTCCAAGGAAGTCAGCTGAAGGCAATTGTTTCCCCCTAATGGTGGGCGACAAATCCGGAGAAGAGAATGGAATCGTTGTACCGTAAGACTTGACGGGTTGCAAGAGATTAGTGCGGTCATTGCTGACGAAAGCTACCGGTTCTCCCGGGACCGTGTTCGCAACCCAAGATATATTATGCACATCCTGCGGAGCAAAGGCGTCACTAGAAGCCCCAGCTTGCGGGGCAGCATTGGACGATTCCGCGCGGGCCGGTTGACCAGCCGATGTCGCGCGAATGGTACCCTCAGACGTTTCGCTCCAGCGTCTGGGCTGCGTGGCACCCTCTTCGTCCTCGACCTTTGGCTCTTCTTCAAAATCGCCTTCTACGTATTTTCCAAACGGCCATGCCAAGTACCAGCCAAGACCAAAGACAAGGGAAGCATAACGATCACCCCCGAACGGAATGGGATACAGCACCGCAGACAACACGATGCATACAAGAGCCAACCACCATCCAAACACGAGAGCCCAGAAAATATTGCCAGGTAACAGGTGGCGCTCTGCCTGTGCGGACGGGACCGAATGCAGTGCCGCGTCGGCATAACGAGTCACCGAACGCGATTTTTTGTAAAGCGCGGGCTTCCAGATAGGCAGACCAAATGGATGCTCCACGTTGATAAGCGACTGGCGGTCCTTGACGGTTATAGCCTCGTCTTCTGCTTCCTGTTCGTGTTCGTGTTCGTGTTCGTGTTCACCATCATCACTTTCGTCGTTTCCTTCAGATTCATCTTCGCCCTCTTCGACCGCATCGATTCTGTCCCTTCCCTGGTAGCGAAGCATTCCTGCGTCGCCTGCATTATCCACACTTTCATCTTCTTCACTCAACATGCTGTCCTCGCGGTGACCACGGGTCGCACTGCCTGTGCTGGTGCTTCTCATAGCACGCCTTTCGGAGTGCGAAGAAGCACTTCTAATGAGTATAGGGGGTGGCAGCTGACGTGACGTATTCGGAGACGAAGGCACAGACGGGTGACTGGAAGAGGAGGATTCGGAAAGGACAGTGCGGCGCGCAGGGGCGTTCGCCGATGGACGCCCGTCGTCGTCAGAGAGAGAAGCCATGGCCGATGTGGACAACGGCGAGCGACGATGGGCAAGCGCCGGCTATCGTGGATGTCGCTGGCAAAGGCTGGCAAGCCAAATGGCGATAGTAATAGCGATCCGGCAAATGCCGGAATAATCTAATCTAATCCGATTGGTCACTTCCTCAGCCGTTCGTGTAGCTGCGCTCCCTTTAGTCGCGCACGCAGATACTCCAGGCGCGCCTCGTATCGCATCATCACCTCCTCCCGTCTCCGCCGGATCCCCCCCATCTCGTCCTCTCCCTCCACCACCCCCTTCTCTTCGCCGTTCTCTGGTACCACACGCATGTGATGTACACTCTTCGTTAGACTGAGATTGGAATTGTTTGCCATCATATTCAGAGCAGCACCGCCAAGGCCAGATGAATTACCGCTCGATGACGAGTTTTGCCGATGCAGGAAGGGACCAGCTCGCAACGGAGAACCTAGGTTCTTATTTGACCTAACCTGTCGCGCCGAGTACGCAGACCGCGCAATAGACCCTGATGTGCGCCCCGATATTCCGGACATGATGGACAAGCCATCATTGTCAACGTTCATCCGCGACTGTCCCTCGGGAACCAGTGTCCAAGTCGAATCCATGGTATCGGGCATAATCATGGAATTTCGGCCTGTAGACTTTTGCAGCTTGGTAAGCGTCGTCAATTCGAGGCCATTGAATGCATCCATCATGTTCTTCACTTCCGCTTCAACAGATAAAATCTCCTGCTTGATTTCTTGAGACGTCCGCAAACGGTCATCGTCATATAGTCCATTGTAGTTGCTAAGCTGCTTGCTCTCCAATCCAGATGCACGGAAAGAGGAAGGCGGGCTGTTCAACATTCTTATACTTCCAGCATTGGACTGCGTCCCAGTTGGCGAAAATGACACGACACTCTCCGAGTGTCCCCGATCAGAACCGATATGCGTTCTGCGTGATGATATGGATACACTGCCCGTCCGGGCGTGAGATACCGTAGTATTGACTGTATTGACTGACGAGGTACTCGACTTCCTTTCCAACAGGCGGAAAGTCGGGGATATGCCTGATTTCTCCGCTACAAAGCTGGATCCGTCGCTCAAATCCTTGCTCACCAACGTGGAGCGTCTTCCTGCCGCACGCCGAAAGATGCTGACCACGCCTGACGATAGCGAGGTTCTCGACGGCGATTGGGTGACTTCAACTTGGAAATGGCTAGAAAGCTTCTGAGTCACGGCTGTAAACGAAGTAACGCCCGACCACCCGATATTTTGATAACCTTATACTCACACCGGCTATCTGAGGGCGAATCCTCATTTCGTGGTCTAGGTTTGGCAACGGGAACAACCGGGCTTTCCGCAGGAACGACGGTTGTGCTCGAGAACCGCTCGAAAAGGTTTTGTCTGAGAAGTCGATATTCCTCGTCGCTTGAGGATAAGTCAGCTTCTTCAAAATACCGAGAATAGGGTCCACCCCGAAACCTACTTCAAAAGCCCTTCTGAATTCGCCACGGCAAGCTCGTTTAACTTGTGTGCCAATGTCACCCTATTCAAAAATGAAGCACAGAAACTTGACAGAATGGAAAGGGCAACGTACGTAACGGAATCTGTTGCTTTCCGTGGTGGTGTTGAGAGTAGTGGAGATTTAGTCGGGCTATCGTCTGCTTTCTCTCTCTCTCGTAGCCGATTGGCCATCGCGGCAGACTTGGGCGGGGGGAGGGGCATATCAGGTGAACCAGGATGCGGGCGTTTGGCGTTACGCAGTGGCGGAGTGACTTGGCCAACATGGCTGAAGAGATTTCGCGGAGAACTAGGGCCCGCTGCAGCATTACTCTGGTTCTTATTCCGTGCAAGCGGGCTTGATAGAGTAGGCGCGTAAAAGGGCGAGTTTTGTGACGGCGAAGAGTCGGTGGAATAAAATGACATGGTGGGCGAGTCGCGTCCTTTCCCCTTGTTTCTGCTGTACTAAACGCGACACGCGCTGAGCAACTTGGTGAACAGTCAGAAACAGAATCACTCACGAGTCGCGAACGGATAACGCGCACGACCGTGTTCTCGTTTCCTCCAGCGCTTGGTGCACGGCTGTCGAAACTGTCTTCTGATTTCTTTGGCGAGAAGAGCCCCATATCTTCAAGTCACAACTTGCTTGCTGCGATTCGGGCGAGGAACCAGTTGTCTCGATGGACACAGAGAGAGTTGGCAAAAGCGTGAGGACGTGATATCAATCAGGGCCAAGATGGTCAAATCGATGGTACGTAAAAAAAATGCAATTTCCCTTGAACTCGGTTCTGGACAATGACCGGGCCACTTATATCGCCCGTTTGTTCCTATAGAAAGCGCCCATCTCCTTCATAACCTGGCCAAAACCTTCTGCAACCATCAGTCTATTGCCAATCCAACTGGGCAATTTGTTCCGAATGGATCCGGTCCCATAACGCTGGTCCAGCAAGATCAAAGACGCCCAGTCACCCTTATGTCGGATTGCACGACCTGCCAAATTTGTCAAATTCAAAAAACACGAAACTCATTTGAAACACAAAACAGACCTATGCATTGATTGACAGAATTCATGCACATGTTCTCATATAGCTCTGCTCCAGCATCTCGCTTCGCCTTGCCTGAAACTGCCGTTGCATGCCGCTTTTCATCTTGTTGCTTAACGTACTTCAGCCGCTCCTGGAGTTCTGGCGACCCGAGGTTAGCAAAAGGTAATCCGACGACGACGACAGCTCGTGCAAGGTCATCCGCAAAGTTGAGGCCCTCTGATAATTTGGCTCCAACTACGGCGAGTAGCAACGCCCCCGTCTTTTTTGACGCAGGGTGCCCCTGCTGTATTACTTTGTGAATAAAATAGCAAAAGGCACCTTTAGAATGTGCTTACCCCATGTTTATGAACAGTAGCGGCATATTCTGTCAATACCTTCTCCACGTCTTTGCTATCCTCTGGCTCCAAAAACAACTAAAGCTTGACCGTCAGAAATATGTGGCCAATGATTTTTCTGCACCAACCTCCTTCCTCTCTTTCAACTTGTCTAGTTTTCCGTTCCTTGCCCAGGTCGTTTTTACAGCTCTTAGAAAGTTATAGGATGGAAAGAAGACTATTATGCCTGCTGGTACAACACACGAGAAATTCACCAGAATCTGACCTAGATCGTCAATCTATCAAGCAAAACTCTGTTAACCCTAATCAAGATCGAAGCCAGATCACTTACGGCATTGGCATCTCCCTGCTTTCCTGCCTTGTAGTCCAACGCTTCACCGCGAGGGCCCCTAGTCACTACCAGTGCCCGCAAACTATCTTCAGGTATTACGTGTCCACATGAGAAACTTGTAATCTTATCAGAAGGTACACTCGGGAACAACTGATTCACCACATCGGAGATCTCAACACAAGGTTAGCAAAGGTTCCTGTCACGAAACAACTTACGGGAGACATCGTTCCGCCAGCCAGGATAACGGAACGGGCGGCTTCCACAACCTCCATAAAGTGCGGCGATGGATTGAGTGGTTGGTACTTGAGCTCAACATCTGCCTTCTCCAACGTACCGACCAACGAAATAGAAACACGACCATCTATGACAACGAAAGATTAGTGGCCATGAAGAGGTGGGGAATGATTAATAATTACCTTCACTGGCACCCGTCAGGGCAAGCATGAACCCCTCTACAATGCTTAACGGGGGGATAGCCCCTTTTCTCCGCGCACTCAACGGATCTGGTCCAAACATGCCAAATTCCACCTCATGATTCTATAACGAGTCATCGACAAACCTGTTCTTTCTGCCTGCTTTTCGGCATACCCTGAAATCTTTCTAGCTATCTATGATAAAATATGTCAATTGTACCCCCGGGACAGATATTTCCAATCATTACTTTACTCGTCTTTAAATACTTTTCTATCTCCAACAGGTTGATGCCACTGACTTTCCTTCCCAAACGTTCCACGAACTGGGATATCGTTAAAACTTCTGCTGAAACGGAATATCTAGGATCGCCTCCGGTCTTGGACTCTTTCCATCCCAAGACATACTTCTTCAATGCGTCTAAAAAGACGAGCAGTCGTTTCAGGTGCACCAAATGTACCCCTGATAGACGGGTCTGGAAACGTGAAACATATGCGGCTAGTTGCTGTAACGATATTGACAGGATTCCGTAAGGGAGGCGGACGGTAGATAGTGAGAGGAGAGTGGGTATCAGATCTGTTGTTATCGTCGGAACTTGAATAGAGGAGCTGGTAATGGGGGTGCTCACTGTGTGCCTCATCAATGATAACGACGTGATTAGTTAGATCTATTCCCAGAGCCTCCCGTGCGTTCTGCTGTAGCAGCAAGTTGTAAGGCAGTGTCACGAGCTTTAAACGACATTAACAGATATCAAGAGCCGAAATCGAAATCAACTGACTTCGGCTTGGGGAATGGCTCGCCTTGAACCAAAGTATGGACAGACACCCGTCATGCGGCCCGCCTCCGCTAGGTCTTCAATATCTTTAGGCGTGGCCTCGAGTAGAATGTAAGACGACTTTTTTTTTCCCCTCGGGACGACAAGCATACCAGGATCTCGTCACGAAAATCAAGCATCCTTTCCTCGTCACCAATCGGAGGAAGATAGGGACACCTCTTTTCATCCGACTCTATGCGACGCTTTAGCAACTGAGGCAGTAAATCTGACAAACACCTACTACCATTCAGCATTTCTCGACAGCTTTCATCCAGATCACGGCTCGTTGCACGAAGATTGTCATTGATGCACAGCTGCTTCCGTGAACCCAACGGAACAGTCCTGACACACGATGACTGTCCCTCGTCGCCATCTAATTGCCTCTTCCGCGACGCGTCGTTTGGCGTCGACGGATGGGCGGACCCTTGGTGCAGATTACGTACGCGAATCCCGACTCTCTGCAACTCGGGCAAGACTTGCGACAGTTGGGAATGCGTGCGGGATGCATAATATATTTTTGTGCACGTCACCTCTTGTTCCTCTGTCGCCCTTTGGCCAGATGCCTTGTCCAGCCTTGGTCACGGTTGTGATTGAGATTATGGAATTCGAAATGCAGAAAAGCGCGTCATACTGACTTTGCCATCAGAACGCGAAGTGCGGACGAGATGTATATTTCACCATCTTCCGACTCTGGTAGAAAGGCATCGTCGTCCATTTCTGGGGGTTTGGGCAATGTGTCTTCTGCCCGTCTCTAAAAATGAAGCAGACAGTTGTATGCAATGTAGAACGTCCAAAGCCTCACCGTTCTTTTCGACCGAGCCAACTTTTTCATCTTCGCTTCCCGTGCTCTAGCGTTTGCCAACCTCTGCTCATACTCCTGTTCTTTCAGTTCTATCTCACGTCTTGCTCGTTCCATCGACTGCTCAATCACCCAATCTCTCGCCAGCGGCGTGCCATCGTCATCGCCGACGGCCTGTATCAGTTTTCCTTTTTTCGCTCTCATCTTATCATCCTCAAGCCACGTCATACTGGCACATAACAAACTCAAGGTCTTCCCCTGTACGAAAGTCGGTCACAATGCGCGAGTGTGAAGCGTAAAGTTACCGTTCCGGTGGGACTTTCAACGATGGTCACTTTTCTCTGTTCGATGGATGTGTACAGATGGCGCATGAGGTCGATCTGTATTGGGTACGGCGGGTCATGCGGAAATGCCGGAAAGCGAGATGGAGTGGGAAGATCGAGGCACATGACGACAACGTTGATCGACGCCGCGGACGCGTTGTCACGTCTGTCACTTTTCCCACAGCGTGACACGCACTGTGAACCTCGACATGCGTCTGCCTCGCTCCGCGTCGCTGTCTTGAGATATCACATCAGGAGCGAACAGGAACATTACGATCACATCGGGTGCCTGCCATAATGATCCGATTCAGCGCCGGTCCCGATCGCTTGCTCGAGAAGCCCAGCCGTCGTGTTGACCGGCGGCCCAGCTGTGACCGGATTGACCTTGCAGCCCTCGGACCACCAGCTGCAGCAAAGACCCCTCTTTTTTCGAACCCTCATCACACGCCTAAGAATGCACATCCCTGAAGCATGTCCTTATCTCAATGGAGGTAAGGTCGCACGGGGCAAAGGATGCCCGAAATCCAGATATTTTCATGTTGGAATGCTCACAGAGGATCAAGCCACGAAACGTAGATAATTTGAAAATCGGGTTAGGGACGTTGGGCCGAGCTCGCGTCTCATCGATGGAGAATAAATCGATAGATGAGAGTAGAAATGACAACACGTGGAGATGAAATACAACCCTCGAATCACCAATCCTCCGGCACCATGTATGTATAGGGTATACAGTCAGACCTTAAGGATATTCAAAGGGTCCACAGATTTGTCCTCCCAGAGATGTCTCCATGCATAGCCTTGTCATCCCGTCGACGAAGATTATGGCCACTGAGGCGATCTCTAAAAAAGTCCACGCAAGTCCGTTTTGCACAACCCATGTCGGGTTCCGAGCCCCTATACCCGACCTTCCTTGGAGGTAAAGCCTACGCGGCGTTTTCGCTTAGCCAATTTTTGAGCCACTTTTCCGCGACTGTATATTCCTCCTTGACCTGACTTAGCGTATCACCGATTTTACCCAGTGCATCTTTGCTGGAGATATCCTTGTCGAGATCCTCGTCCCGACACAAACCATAATGCTGGATTTTTTCGCAGGATTCCTTTACTTTTACTACGCCGAGCGCGGCTGACGAGCCTTTGAGGTAATGGCCCAAGGCGGAAAGCGTTCCGAGGTCTTTGATCTTTCTGCGGTGTGTCAGGTGAGAAAGAAGGAACACGTGAGCACACGCACAAGGCAGAGTCCATGTCCTTGAACGTTTGGGTGGCCTGGTCGAAATACGCATCGATCATTCCAGCGGAGAACTCTCTCTGGCCATCGTCCTCGTCGAGCTCGAGGATCTGATTGAAGGTCTCCATGTCGACGATGTCATCGTCTACGGGCTCGTCTGCGGACCTGTCCGTGGGGAGAGGGCGGGGCGAGGGCTGGTCAGGGGCCTCGCGAGGCTTGGGGGAGTCGGGTGCAGCGGGGGGTGGGGAGGGGAGATCTGGGGTGGAATGGCGAGAGCCCTTGGGCGACAGGCACGGCGGGAGGACGGGACGAGGCGGGGGGAGGGCGGTGGACATGGTCGCTGAAGACATGCAGAGCAGACTGATTATCAACTACGGTCCGTCGTCTTAATCCGGCGGTCTCGCGAGTCCATGACGTCACCCCACGTGACTACACCATTGCCCGTCCACGCAGTCCTGCAATCGCTTCTGCGCTGTATCCAAGCTCTTCAAGCACCTCCGCCGTGTGTTCGCCAAGCCATGGTGCTGCTCGCTGCACCTCCATGCGTGCCCCGTTGTACCGCACCGCTGGCCCCACCATCTTCATCCTCCCCGTCCGCGGGTGCTGCTCCTCGTGAGGCACACGACTCCTGCTTTAGTCATTCTCACGTACCTCAACCTCAACCGTCACTTGACGTGCGATCGCCTGGAGAGGTTAAGTTTATATTAGTTTGTCCCGGTAATCATAGATCCAGTACCTGAGCATGCTCGAATGTTTGCGCTATGTTGTTGATCGGCCCGTGCGGTACGCTGCATATCCATCACCATCAGTCTGCACCTACATCGCAGCACAATCTGCGCACCCAAGTCCCCTCATTCGGTCCAACCAGAATCCCCTGTCCTGCTCCTGCAGCCGGTCACTGATTATTGTCACTAGCTCCGTCCGGTTCTTCACGCGTGCTTCGTTGGACATAAATCGCCCGTCCGTCGCCAGTTCAGGCAGCTCCAGTACCTTTTCTGCTAGTGTTCTAAACTGACATACCGTCGGACTCTTTCCTCTCTCATCGCGGTGATCTTCCTACCTGTTTGTCGTTCCCCGCGCCGATCATCACGTATCCGTCTTTGCATGGAAATGCTTGATATGGCACAATCGACGGATGAGCCGTTCCGTGTCTGCTGGCTTCCTGCCCTGCGATCAGATAGTTGGACGCAATGTTAGCAAGCCCCGCTATCTTCGGCCTCGTCAGGCCAACAGAAATGTGTACTGTTCCCCGAACAAACCTGTGTCTCAAACAAATTACAGTCGATCCACACTCCTTGGCCCGTCTGTTGCCGTGATATGAGCGCTGCCATAATCGCTCCGTGAGCATAAAGACCGGTCGAGATGTCCGTGACGGCGACTCCCACTTTCGACGGTGGACGATCAGGTTCCCCAGTACTGTATCGTCCTGTTAACGCAATAACGGACTCAAGTCGATCCAAAATACCGACATGTGCATCAGTCCTGCCTCACCCTCAATAATAACGTCGTACCCTGCGGCCTCTCTATAAGGCCCAGTCTGACCATATCCTGCGCAAAGCGTGTGAGAAAAACAGGTCCCTCGAACGGCCCCATACCAGTTATAGAGGCATAGATGAGCCTGGGATTGATCTTTTTGCAATCCTCGTAACCGAGTCCCATCTTTGCCAGTTTTCCCGCAATAAAATTCTCCACCAAAACATCCGAACGCTTCACAAGCTTACGGGCAATCTCCAGCCCCTCGGCAGTCTTCAAGTTGACCGTGATCGACCGTTTATTTCGGTTCACAGCAAGAAAGTACGCAGATTCAGGCGGCAGATGTGCCGACTCGGCGGGTGCTGTAGCCACGATCGGTGCTGCAGGTGGGTACCATGAACCTGTAATAAGTGCATCCCAAACAGCTAAGTTCACCGTGTCAATTGGATTCAAACAGACCAATTACTTGCGGGTATCATCGCCTTTGGTCGCCTCCTCTACCTTGATCACGTCCGCCCCCAAATCTGCAAGCAACATGGTCGCCGTAGGACCAGCCAGCACACGTGTCAGATCCAGGATCTTGATGCCCTTCAAGGGTGGTGGAATTCCTGGACCGGGTGGTTGTGCCGCAGGCGTAGTAGCCTCGTGTCGACGTTGACCATAATAGAACTGCAATTTGGGGTGTTTCGTGACTGGTTGTGGCGTGTTGGCTGTCCGGGCTAAGCGACGGAGTCTTACAATCATGGTGGACAGAGAGACGGTTGATGATGCAAAAGTAGCCGAGATAGCCATCACGTCTATTATTCATAAAAAATACAGTACAATAACGTGATGTCGTGTCTACATGAATTGCGCACGTCAGCATCCAAGTACAAAAGGAGGTTGAAAATGCAACGTTACCATTAATTCAAGAGGAGGACGAAGTAGTAGAGGATTGCCCGCTACCAGTAGTACTGCTTGCACTGCTGTACGTCGACGTTCTGACACTCTGTGATCAATGTCAGTTAGAATAAGGAACCGAGTACTAAGTACACACTTGCTGGTCAGATGCGCTTTCCGCGTCACGACTGATACGAGAATACGACGCAGGTAGCGCTCTAAGTGGAATCGCCATTGGCTTTCTTGGCGTCTCTGGCTCCATCAACGGCGTATTAAACAGCAGGGCCAACGTTTTCGTAACCAGTTCCCAGTATGACATGGGCAGCCGTGGATTTTGCATTTCGATTACCTAGGCTTCGGGGCGGAGTCCATCTATCTCTACATTTTCCGATGCCCTTGACCCAGCCCATTTCAATATAGTTAGGAATACAAATGCAAATAATATACACAATGCTATGCCGGAGGCGACTACGAACCGCCGTTACCCGATGCCCCGACTACCTTGGGCATCTTTTTATCACCCGTCGCGAGTTGCTCGAGGTCCGCAGCCTTAAAATAGTGCGGCGCAACTATAGGGGTAATCTCAGCCGATCATATCCCTGAAACGGGAATGTCGTCACGTACCTTCCAGCAACCACGAAGGCTTGATCTCCATAACTTGCCGCATGTAAGACTTGGTCGTCATAACCAGTTCGTAGTACAACACGGTTTTAACCGGCGGTTGATGCTGGAATAAGCAAGAAGATGGGTGTATGTACACAGTTTGGTGTGTTTTTAGCGTCCGGTACGAGTCTCCACTCTTTTGAAGTTGTGCCTGCAGGGATGTCAGATCCTGGAATGACTTGTACACACGCTCTCGACACACCGTATTGTAAAAGTAGCCAGCCGTTATGGCTTTCTGGACTGGTGTGATGTCATTTGCATTTGGATTTGACTCTACCACAATTTCAACTCGTTCACACAACCCAGCAAGTTGATCCCGGATATCTCGTGCGCGACTGAGACTCTTGAACTGCAGAAACTGCTCATAGCAAAACTGCTGAGAGTAATTCGTGTCCGCCCACTGTTCCCATATATTGAGCAAGGTAAAGTGGTCGCCACCAGCTCTAACAAAGTTTTGCCGCGCTTGGTCGGCGTGCAATTTCTTGTCTTTCGGTCGATAAAATAGAGAGGCAGATTCCGAAAGCATTGAAATAATAGTGAGAATCTGAATGTAAGGTTAGTCTGCGATCAACTTGACACTCGGAATGGCATACCTCGTCAGTGCATTGGTACTTTTCGCTCGAGATGATGGATTTTGAAAGCATGGGATCCACAGGGAACTCTGCCATTCGGCGACCAAGTTTAGTGAGTTCTCCCTTATCATTGAGAGCACCAAGAGCATACAGCAATTCCAATGCTCTCATTAGAGTCTCAGTTGGTGGGGGATCAATGAATTCAAATTTGATTAGGTCATTGATTCCCAGTGACTTGAGTAAAAGGACCACCATCCCCAAGTTCGTCCGCTGGATTTCCGGAACAGTATTTGCCTCCAATTCGTTGTTGAAAGCCCATTTGGTATATAGACGGAACGACTTTCCGGGACCAACGCGGCCAGCACGGCCAGCACGTTGATTTGCAGAAGCACGAGAGCACTAATGAAGGTGCATATTAATCCTGGTATTTGTACCACAAACTCTTACTACTTACAGGGACAATGACGAGAGAAGACATGCCTGTCCTAGGGTTGTAGGCATTCTGCTTCACGAAACCAGGATCAATGACGAACACTACGCCATCTATTGTGATGGACGTCTCGGCAATATTCGTGGCCAAAACTACTTTGCGAGCACCTTCAGGTGTAGGCTCAAATATTTTAGCTTGCATCTCGCTTGGTAGATTGGCATATATAGGACAAATGATGAGTTCACCAATCTTATTGCCCAATGCACGTGCGGTTTCTTGCAAATTCTCATGGCAAGCTTCTATCTCCTCTTGGCCCTACCATCGCGAGGTCAACGTTAAAAAAAGATGATAATTATATGCTTTTGCCTACTGTCAGAAATACGAGTATGTCTCCTTTGGGTTGCGTTGTGTGTATCTGAAATACAGTTGTTATGGCTGCGTGCAAATAATTTGCTTCTGGTTGAGGTGTATAGTGGATATCGACGGGATACATGCGACCGGGTACTCGGGAAATCGTTAGTCACATGCGAAACCAAGTTAGTATCATAACCTACTATAAAAAGTGGGCGCATTATCAAAGTATTCGCTGAATTTCTCTGCATCCATAGTCGCACTTGATATAAGAACGCGCAATTCGGGGCGGAACCGAGCGATATCCTACGATACGATATCAACGATCTGCGAGTAATATCAGGAGCTGTCACGAACCTTGACAAGAGCAAAAAGAATATCCGTACTAAGTGTCCGCTCGTGCGCCTCATCAATTATTATCACAGAGTAGCCAGCCAAATCGGGCTCAGTAAGGAATTCGCGCTGCAGCATGCCGTCTGTCATATATTTGATGACCGTCTTGTCACTAGTGCAATCCTCGAAACGAATCGAGTAGCCTACTTCATAACCGACTTTCGTGCCCATTTCTTCCGCAACACGCGCAGCGACGGACATCGCAGCGACACGACGTGGCTGTGTGCAACCAACCTTCATTCCACCGGCGGTGAAGCCAGCTTCGTGGAGATACTGAGGCAGTTGAGTAGTTTTCCCTGATCCTGTCTCGGCTACGACAATGAGGACTTGATGCTCCTTGACGGCGTCGATAAGTTCCTGTCTGTAGGCATAGATAGGCAGTGATTTCCTCGTTTCCTCTACTGTCCTTGCTGTTCCACAGTTAGCGCCGCCGTTCCATTTTGAAACAATTGCACGCACCTCTTTTCTCCGCAGCATCAATCTGAGCTTGCAATAACCTGTCCGCAGCGCTCATAGTAGTTCCAGGCAGCGTAGCCTCCATCACAAATTTGATGGTCTGACTTTCGTCAAAGACATAGTCATAGTCGTCTAAAATCTCCTTCTTGTCCATCGCTCCAACTTTGAATGTGCTATGTTGGGTTTGACTAGCCTCCCACTGATCCACGTCAGTGACAAATTGATCATCCTTGGGCTTTGCTTCCTCGTATCGTTTATATAAAGCATTTTCCTTCTTTTTTTTGTCGATCTTTCCCTGTTCTGTGAAATAGTCTTCGGGTAATTGATAACCTTCCCACTTATCGTTGATTTTTAGCCGCTCTTCGACGAGCCGAAGCAGCTCCTGCTTTCGTTCAAGATTTTCCCGCTCTCGTCTCGAGAGTTTCATACCGGAGAAGAGATTTTCCTCATCTTGGATCTCCTTGCGCAACAACTCGATCTGTTGAATCTCACGTTTTGTGAGGTACTCTTGCCGTGAATGCTGCCGCAGAGAGGGAAGCGCCGCCATTCTAGCCTCCGCATCTTCCGCCAGTTGACGCCGGATTGCTGCCTCCGCCGCCGCTCCCGTCGCTTTGGAGGACCGATCTTCTACGACCTTCTTCGATCTCTGCTTGTCCCGTTCCCTTACACGTTCTGCAAACTCGTCACGCTCCTTCAAGTCCTGCTCTCGTTCTCTCTCTTTCCTGGATTCCTCGTCCTCGGTTGGCTCTACTCCTTCAACCTGCTGTTCCAATTCATCCTCGCCTTTCCATCGTTTCCTTGCCTTCTCTTCTTCATCGCTCTCCCATTCTTTGCCGTCATATTCACGCTTCCTTATCTGTCTGCCCCTCTTCTCCTTCCCCTTGTCTTTTTTTACGACGGGAGCAACATCGTTAGGACCTTCCTCGTCCAGAAGAAATCCGAATCTCTGCGAGCGCAAGACTTTTGCATCCTTTTCAGCCTGTTTTCGAGTAGCATCAGCAACTGACTTATGTTTGTGTTTGCGAGGCGCTTTGTCAAATAGTTGAGCTACGAATTCATGAGCCTCTGGCGTATCTGGCAGGCCGAAATTATGGAGAGCGCCAAAGGCAATTTCCGGGTTCTTTGCAGACGAGACTAAAATAAAATCAGATGAAAAAGGATGACTTGTAAGAGATGCCAACTACCAGACGCAAGAACGAAATCAGCAGTCGTTTTGTTTGATACGCCCAGAAACTATGAAATTATGTAAATCACGTCTGGGGAGCCTGAAGATGCGCTCACACGAAGACAACCATCACTGACAAAACGTTCAAGGTCAGACACCATACTGGCCAGTGTTAATAGCGCAATACAACAGCAGTTCGTATGACTGTATTTGTCCGACAAGTGGCAGCAACACATATCCAAACAATGAAGCTACAGCTGAGGTATTGAAACGCCTGCCATCTCCGCAACGCTAATAACCTTCTCTGCCTGCATAGCGTCAGTGTCGCATTCTTTCCTAACTGTGATTCATTTACCTGCTTGATCATAGGTGCATCAATCATCTCTCCATCTAGACCGACAGCGCCCTTCTCGGCACTATGCGCAATTCTCATGGCATGCAGAATCTTCGCAGCTCGTTCAATTTCTGGAAAGGGATGTTCAACATATGTCGTACATTAAATTGACACCAAACCTTGTGCTGTTGGTATGAAAGTTGATTGTATGATGTCAATTTGTGACGGATGTATTGCTTGCTAAGATTCAGAAAACGTGAGACTCAGCGCAAGAGACATAGTGGACGTGTATATGACCGACCTTTCCCGTAAAGCCAAGCTGCCTACCATCCTTGCATTCGTCTTCTAGAGTATGAGGATCTTTATAACTAATGCAAACCTAATGTCCATAAATTGTCGAAGGCATTTTGAATAATTTCTTTTACCATATCAATAGCCTCTAAGCCAAAGGCTTTCGCAGCAAGGACGATTTGCGAACGTGTATATAGCAGTTCGCGTCGCGAGGGGGTCCTGATGATTGACGTGTCTGCACAATCTGGGGTTGCATGAGTACCATATCTGGCATAAGAACAGCACTGAAATATTCACAATCTTCCGCTGCAAACTATGTGTCGTGAGACGATAAAGGTACAGGTGGCAAATGACATACCAATAACGCGCTCAAGACACCTCCGGACAGGGCACCATATTTTGACTTCCAGCTCGCTATACTGCCAAGATTCCACATAGCCTTCGCGCTTTCAACGCTAGTTATGATACGGATAGGCTTTTCTCTAGGTGAACTTTTGAAGGCCTGATGCAGCTCTCGAGAAACGGCATCCAAGTCAGTCGTCGAGTGAACTTTGGGCACTACCACTGCACGGATAACCGATGAAGAAACCTAGAGGATACATAACACGCATCGCTGAGGCTTATCTGTAGACGTACTGTTTCCCGGATGTCATCCCGGAAAAAAGGCGTAGTCACGTCGTTGATGCGTACTGCATTTCTCTTAGTGTTTGGAAACTGCTTCTGCTACAAACCTCTTCATAACATAGCGGCGGAACGAACAATTTCACATGCATACAAGAAGGAAATTAGAGAGACGCATTCTTGCATTTGTCTTGTCTATAGCAGAGGGAGGAACACTGTCCTCGAGGTCATATATGATCATATCGGAATTCGTTGTGAGCGACTTGTCCAGCATGCGATCCGAGGTTGACGGCACGTAGAGGTACGAACGACGAAGGGCATGATCAGTATTGGTTGAAAATGACCTTCGTGTCGCGGTATTTGACACGCGGAAGAACATGATTGTAAGTGGCTCCAAATATTTACGTTCTATCACTACCTTCAGTGTGGTTGTGAATAAATGTGTACCCTGTAATCGAGTAAAACGAGTGATCATCGACCACGGACTACTCCTGGCATCTCTGAGAGATGCTCTGAGGTGCAATGTACCTCGAGCAAATGAGTGGCCTCCGCCCAGACCGCTCTGAATACCAGCCATAGCGGTCAGAGCGGAGGCTGCTGTTTCCCTGATGAAGTTGCCAGACTACAACAGTCATCTTTAAAGGTGCCTGCAGGAACACCATGCTTCCGCAGCCTGAGAGTCGCCAGTCAAGACAGGGCTTGTAGACGGTGACTACATGAGTATGGCTGCATTACGTTCAAACTTCAGACGAGACAACTGTAAGGGAAGCCGAAGGTGAGCAAACAATGTAATTCGATTCTCCACGATTAAGATGCAATCTCGCTTAAAACATCTCGAGGAAGAGAACGCCGTCTCTCGCCAACGCGCGTGAGTTGAAATACGAACTGGAGGAGTGCAAGCGAGAAGTTGTGAGAGAGCATACAATTGAAGTTGCTTGAAGAAACTGCGGAACTGTCGCAGGCTCCAAACATTTTGCGCACGCTTCCTTGAAAAAGGCCAAGGAAACTGTAAGAATGGATCGTTTGGAATGTTTTCTATACCACTTTGACCTGTGCGTGATCAGGTCCGTATCATGCAAAAACAATCACTACAAGTCCAGTTTCAGAGCAGTGGCAAGAAGGGAGGAAGGGGTGGAGGCGGCGAGAAGGAGATGGGCGGTAGACGCGCAAAGGGCGGCGGCAATGTAATTAGTGCTTACTTAAGTCAGATTACCCAATTTTCCTGACGTCATAATGGTCTTGGGCTGGTTTATGAGACGAGGTGAGGATGCAATGGCTGTTGCTTTGGAGGCATCCAGAATTGAATCCGGTGTCTCATCGCAATCTCACATGTCATCTTGTTGAGGTCCGATGATGAACTAGTAAGTAGCTCAATCACTGGTTTTGGATCAGTCTTTGTTCTTTTGTTGACGCTACTTTTCTGCCTTTTACGGGTGTCCTGGGGAGGATCAGGCCAGACTTATGTTGTAAATGGTCTCTTGACCTACGAGGCTTGCCCTGGCGTTCTTCTGTCCGCATGGAAGCAATTGCGTGAGGGACGCTGCAAAGCACGTCAAGATTACATAACCTGACAGTTATAAACGGACATGTTGCTCGTGCCGCACGCATTCTAGGTATCCTGATCGTGAACGTCGTACTAATATCTTACGGCGGTTACATTATTGGTGACTTATTTGCTCCAGGGGTTGTCTAACCGCGGCACATGGCGAACCTGATTCCAAATCGTACGCCCCGTTTTAGCTGAGGGTCACTCTTTCTGATGCTACGCGCAGCATCCCTCAGTCGCGAACTTCAATCCGAGAGTTCTGCTCCTCTTCTTCTCCATTCCCTACGCGAGTCACGGGGATCAGTGCTCAGTCTCGCAGCGGACGACGAGCACATCTACGCTGGAACGCAAAGTCAAGACATTTTAGTAATTGGTTGTTCTTCGTTCTCGTCCATTACTCAATTCTTGCGTAGGTTTGGAACAAAATCAACTTCGCTCTTCAAAATACTCTTCGCGGTCACAAAGGAAGCGTGCTCGCACTGGAATATGCGCAGGAGAAGAAATGGCTGTTCAGTGCTGGAGGTACGCTCTGAAATGGGTAGACAATGTGTCTGTAACTTGTCTGATTGTTTTAGGAGATAGCACTGTCAGGGTAAGTAATGCCAGCTATTTTGAGAACTAACTCTCACATATTCTAGGTATGGTCAACGGCAACTATGATGCCGTTATACGTTATCGAACCATACTTGGAAACTGGTGCAGGAGATCTTTTTTCCTTGGCATGGTCGTCAACTCTACAAACCATCTATATCGGCTGTCAAAACACGTCCCTCCAGTGGCTAGATTTTCATGGATCTATCTCACATTCCCTTTCTGCAATTTCCGTGACCAATTTCAGTCCTACCAGCTCAGGGACGTTAACACCAATATCGCCACGCAAAGCCCATAAATTCTTCGACAGCTACCCTCAGTATGAACGAAGAGTGGCTGATATCTTTGCCAATAATGGCGCTACCCGTTGTGACCGTTCTAATTCTGACTCGGAACGCGAGTCCCACAATCTAGCTCCACAGGCAACAATATCGATCCCTGGCTCGAATGTCATCGATTCCGCCCATTATGGATATATATATTGCATGGCGAAACTCGACATCCCTGAGGCTCAGCTAGCTACAGGCAGTGGTGATGAAACAGTCAAGGTAAGCGATATTTTTGTGGGGGATGACGACTTTTGAAAACTAGTTTCAGATCTGGTGTTGTTCCAAGGAAGGAACCACTTTACTGACCACCTTTGAGTTTTCACACGGCGCAGTTTTAACTCTGACAGCCAAAGGTGATACTCTTTATGCTGGCTGCCAGGATGGTTACGTCAAGGTTCTTGACTTGGAAACCCAAACGCTTATCCGGACTATCATTGTTGAAGAGGTAAAACCATTAACCTATCTCCATTTATGGCTAATCTTGTTAGGCAACAGATATCTTATCACTGACGATGATTGGTTCGGATCTAATCACCGGTTCAGCTAATGGGCGTGTTATGGTATTTCCCATTTTCATTATCGTGCACACTGTCAAATTCGATCAAACTAGCGTTGGTCATCTTCGTTTGATTGCACCGCATCTTGGAAAGGACATGATGGTATTGTTTTATCATCGATAATTTCCTGTAACAGAAACAAACGTGGTCTCACGTACCGCTTAATTACCGGGGGGAATGACGAAGGCGTCAAGGTACACATTTTTCAACGTACTTGACCTAGGAATGTTAACAGTTTTTAGGTTTGGGAGATATTTCCGCCGAGCGAGCGTATGATCAATAATGAACGGCTTGACGGAAGTACGTCAAGGAGCATGCTTGGTATGTGCTATAAGGTAACCTTGTACTTGGCGCTTAACAATGTACAGAAACCATGACTTTCGCGCTGTCCAAATTTGTTTTTATACGCAGCGTTAGTTCTAATCCTTTGAATCGGGAGGATTGTCGGCAAGCAGCTGTTTGGCTTAAGAAATGCTTGTCTCAGTTGGGTGCTCGAGCATCGCTTGTCAGTCATTCCTGTAAATTCCTTCCACCTATCTAATGGTTGTTCAGATATCCACGGGAGAAGGTAACAACCCTTTGGTCATAGCGACATTCAACGGCACAAAAAGCGCTCGCCACAAACCTCGGTTGCTTTTTTATGGGTATGACAACCTCTTCATTCTCGTCGCATAGAGCTAAGAGACATCATTCTCAAGGCATTACGATATTATAGCTGCTTGTGGGAAAGGTTGGGAATCTGATCCATTTTGGCTTACTGGCCACAATGGGTATCTATATGGCCGAGGTGCTACGGACAACAAAGGCCCTATTATGGCTGTGGCCTTTGCTGCAGCAGAATTACTATCTCGAAGGGCCCTTGCCCTCGATCTGGTTTTTCTCATCGAAGGCGAGGAGGAGTCCGGGAGTTGTGGCTTTGAAGATGCGGTACGGAAACACAAAGTAAGCAAGCAGTTCAATTGCATACAATTTTCCCTGTACTCATCGGGGAAGGATCTCATTGGCAACATCGATGGCATTCTCGTCAGGTGAGAGCAGTCCATTCTATTTGTCAACTTTTCGGCTCAGATCACCTAGTAATTCTACCTGGATAACTGACGATAGGCCGTGCATTACATATGGTCTGAGAGGCGTCGTTCTTTGCTCTTTGGAGGTATGCATACTAATGTTAATTTCCTAATGAATCAACAGTTGTTAGATATCAAGTCGACTCCCTGATCTACATTCGGGTGTTGAAGGAGGAGCAGTGACGGAGTCAATGTCCGACATGTGCGTCAATATCTTTACATCCAGACGTGGTTTTTACGTTGGCACAGGGTTAAACTTCTTGGAATGCTGACGGATGATCATCAACAGGTCAGAATTCCTGGCTTCTGTAAGTAGATTGACGATCAAAAGGCAACGTTATTTGACATTCTTGTAGATGACCGGGTGCGCCAGCAGACGAACGAGGAGAAGGAACTATTTCAATTACTCTCGAATATTACACAGAGGTCTCCCGAGTCGCTCTCTGCAAGGTGGCGAGAACCATCATTGTCGATTCACAACATTGAAATTTCAGGCCCAAGAAGCATGCATTCTTACTTGTTCTGTTTGACCAAGCTAACCATTTGTATAGACGCAACCGTGATACCAGGAGCTGTCAAGGCCCATATTTCGCTCCGCATTGTTCCTGATCAAGATTTGGAGACAGTCAGCAAGTGTCTTGTCGATTTTCTCATGGACAATTTTCAAAAATTACAGTCTCCAAACCAATTGAAGGTATTCTCATCTATTGATTACTGTGTATTCGATCATTGTATTATCCATCAGGTCAACATAGAGCGGACTGCCGATTGGTGGCTGGGAAATCTAGATGATCCATGGTTCAGAGCATTAGAGAATGCGATAGCAGAGGAATGGGGAGTGTCTCCGCTACGCATTCGCGAAGGCGGGGTATGTCATTGAAGCCTAGTAAAGATCAGTTACTGAACCCGTCTAGTCAATACCCTCTGTGCCATGCCTTGAAAAGATGTTCGGATGCCACGCTGTTCATCTGCCCATGGGCCAAAGCTCGGTACGCATATCTTGACCGCTCGATAGACTAATTTTTATTAAAGCGGATATAGGATCAAGCTCACCTCCCAAATGAGCGCATCTCACTTAAGAATTTGCAGAAAGGAAAGGCAGTCATTGA
This sequence comes from Amanita molliuscula, assembly GCA_023014405.1. Lineage (NCBI taxonomy): Eukaryota > Fungi > Basidiomycota > Agaricomycetes > Agaricales > Amanitaceae > Amanita > Amanita molliuscula. The sequence continues at coordinate 610,054 of JAEBUP010000006.1, forward strand.
ACGATTTCTTGTGGCAATGGCAGAGCAGGCGTCTTCTTAATTAGGTAATTTCATTCGTTATTGAATATTGAATCCTGCCTAGATAGATTTGGTTGTAGATTCGTTATACCATGTTTCGTTGTTCGAAGTTAATGTCATTTGTTGTCTGCGTGTGACTCGATCAAGGTTCCCGCCCAGCCGCCTTACATTTCCAAGCGTTAAAAGAATGCGAACCAAGAATGCGCGAGATGTTTTGGACCTGTTAATCCGCAATACTCCTGCGAGGCCTTTGAGTAGTCGGTTTAATGCATACTAGCTAGGCAGCCTGCACAATCGTATTGCCTTGGTTTACATCACTCGAAGCTGACCTTGCTCATATTGCTACGATGGCTAGATATCAATAATCCATGGAAGTAGACGTCGACATGTGTCTTCCGAGCATGACCGTGTGTATGTAATCGCGGGCAATTGATAGGCTTGTGCAAGAACGGTGGTATAAAGGCAAGTACATCGTAGTTATATCTCTATCATATTTCCTCCCGGTGCACGTTGGAATACGGACCAACATCATAACCTTTGTGTCGGCATATTTTAGATGCGCTAAAATGCCTTGGATGATCGACAGGGCAACGGACCGCGACCTAAACAAAGCATTAATTCTGCCTCAGACACACGAATTATCGTATTCTGACCGGCCAACCGCTGCTGAAATCAAGGTGGTTTATACCGACCTGCAAGAGATAAATTAGCATCAATGAAAGTGACTAGTTATTATGACCTAACAAAGTGGCCTGTTGTACTGTTCCAAAAGTCTAAAAGCAGGCGTCAGTCACTGTTGTGATTTCTAGATGGGAATACTTGCGATAAAGGAGTATCCTGGCACCTCTGTCCGTCAATTGGTCTTGACCACCAGGCCCATGAATCTGTATGAAATAAGTCACGCCCAGCTACAGGGATGGGAGGACGTACGCTGCCGTGAGGGCCTAAAACGAGAGTGCCTCCACCGTCAAGCAGCGGCTTACCAGCTTTATCATGATAAGGACCGGTTGGCCTGGTAGAGTTTGAGTGTCATCATCAAGAGTAATCTGGAGATACGTACTTGAGAGCTCTCCCGACGCGAATCTCGTATTTGCTTTCTAAGTTACAGCAAGCTCTACCCCATGACGTGAAGAGAAAATAGTGTGTGTCGTATTTATAAATATTACTTCCTTCTATCGCACCACGATCCTCTGTTCGTGTCGCGACTGTGTGGATTTCGTGGTCATGCCGGTGTCCAGTTGAATGGTCCAATCGTATAACCTTAATACCGGACCAATAACTCCCAAAGGAGAGCCACCATTTGCCATCAGTATCTGTTGTATAAAGGTGAATAGTGCATTACAGCAGTTAAAAAAGCATGTACCTATAAGCAAACTAAAGCACGGTAGTTAGATAAAACCAGGTATACGTAATTGACCACTGCGAACTTACTTCGGATCTATCGCCTAAAAGTTGTGTTTAACTCTGAAATAGTAGAGATTGCAAAATATTTACATTATAATCATCTGCATCCGAGGTTGATATAACCAGGCCTTTGTGTTCCCATCCGCCTATAAATCGTTCAGCGACAAGCCGGCAAATGGCATAGAAGTATTACCAGGCATGCCTGTTCTCGATGTTGCTAGGAAGATTGCTGACTTTTGTTGGCAGCAATGAGTGAGTGTATTAATATATGCGCAAGACTTACGTTTCGAGAACCACTCGTGGACGAGGCATAGTATAACTGGTGGCGAAATCAACGTCGGAACGTGGAAAAAAAAAAGGAAAGGTGTTACAATGAATTTTCCATCCGCATGTTTGCAAGCTGGGGCCCAGAGCGGACTTGAATGAATTCATCGTAAATGTCGAGTGTGGGTAGCACCAAGACAATACTGACCCATTGGTCCTTCCGCTGTATTGGTCAGTCCATGGGGCACCTTTCGGCCAAACTGTCCCGATTAGAATCCATGTCACTCGGTCATGAGAGGTCCGAATCTCTATGCCAGCGTCGCTTGCTTTTCCTCGACTCAGGCGCCGAAAATATTTGATATGATATAGCCACTCACAGAAAAGCCAGTATTTTCCAGCATGATCCTTGCACATGGTAGGGTCATGGACAACAGTATTTCCAGCAGTAAATTCAGGGTCCGGGAATGAGTGCTCTAAGCGTGCAGCGACGGCGACAAGTAAACATATCTGTGTAAGAAGGGAAAGAATCCGCATTTCGGGGGTAAAATTGATCCATTGTGTTCACTCTAATACTTATACTGAGGTAGCAAGGGCTTCTCGGCGACATACATCAGTCGCGTGTGAAGTACTAACATTCTATGATGCGGCCTGGCGTTGTTTGTGCACTGCGCATTTCTTGGCATTGCGCAGCACCGTGCCATGCATGCATGGTTCGCAACAGCTCGACAAAATGCCATTGTCGAAATGCATCTTAATTGTGGTACACTGCGCTTCTTTCATGGAGGTTAGTTTGACCACGCAAGCTGGCAGACTTTCCACTCCCTCTTATCATGGATGAAACATTTATTGCATGGGTCATAGGGTAGTTGCATCAGTGCCTATTGCCTTGCCCTTGATTGTTGGCTGTTGCCAAGAGTCCCTGGCGCGGACCAAAGTTTGCTTCGGTGCACGTAGAGTTGACTACCTGTACTGCCGTGATTGTGATGCTATCAAGGTCACAAGCCCCCCGCGTTCATCCAGAGTAGTGTGGAGGTACGAGGCCTCGAGGGCAGTTGAGTATAACTAGGAACGATCCTTGCTATCTGACACATATCCGGAAACGCCGGCGATTCGAGGTACATGATTGATCGGACAAAAAAGGTAAACAATTTATAGCCGACAATCTTCCAAATGCTCTGGCGGCTACTGATGCTGTGTACAACAACGGTCTTGAAATATCACGCCATTCCGTACACCGCCAAGACCTATGAATGTCTCATCAGTGAGAGAAAGAGTCGGATGCAGTGAATAACGCATACCACTATGGCTATACACAGCATTTCCTGCCATAACAACTTCAAGCGGTGATTGAGACTATGTCTTCCGTAGCACGCCTTACATCCGCTAGTATGGGTTGTATTTTTGACATTGACAACGACCTAAATAAAGCGTTAGCTTTGCCTCTGGTACATAGATTATGGCATTCTGACCGGCCAGCCGCTGCTGAAATCAAGGTGGTTTATTCCGACCTGCAAGAGATAGATTAGCATCGAGGAAAATGACTGGTCATGATAACCTAACAAAGAGGCCTGTAGTGTTCCAAAAGTCTAAGAGCGGGTGTCAGTGTCAGTGACCCTTGTGATTTGTAGATAGGAATACTTGCGATAAAGGAGTATCACGCCATCTGTGTCCGTCAATTGATCTTGGCCACCAGGTCCATAAATCTATACTAAATAAGCTATGTTCTTCTACTGGGATACGGGAACGTACGTTATCATGAGTTCCTAAAATAAGCGTGCCTCCACCCGAAAGCAGTGGCGTACCGGCTTGATCGACATAAGGACCGGTCACGCTATAGGTTTTGAGTGTCATCATCAAGAGCCATCCGGAGGTACGTACTTGAGAGATCTCCCAACGCGAATATTGTAATTGCTTTTGATGTTACAGCAAGCTCTATCCCATGACGTGAATAAATAGTAGTAGTTGCCCTGTTTATACAGATTACTTCCTTCCATTGCACCATTGTCCGCTGTTCGTGTCGCGACAGAGTAGATTTTTCTGTCGATCGGTTGTCCAGTTGAATTGTTCAATTGTATAACCTTAATTCCGGACCAATAACTTCCAAAGGAGAGCCACCATTTACCACTGGCATCATCGTCTGTTGAACAGAGTTGAATAGTGCACTACAGGAAAAAAAAAACAGGAGGAAGACTACCTATAAGCAAACTAGAGCACGGCAGTTCGATAAAGCCAGGCATACGCATTGACGACCGTGAACTTACTTGGGATCTATTGCCTGGGGGGCGGTGTTCAGTTCCTATGATGCTGCGATAGTAGAAATTGCAAAATATTTTTACATTATAATCATCTGCACCCGAGGTCGATATAATGAGACCTTCGTGGTTCCATTTACCTATAAATTGATTAGAGTCGAGTAGATAAATGGCAAGGAAGCGTTACCAGGTAGGCCAGTTTTCGAAGTTGCTAGGAAGATTCCTGACTGTTGTTGGAAGCCATGAATGACTATTTTCACACACGCGCAAGACTTACATTTCGAGAACCTGTCGTAGATGCGGCGTAGTACAACTGGTTAAAAATCAGCGCCAGAACACAATGGATGAAGGAAAGGTATTACAATGAATTGTTCATTCACATATTTGCAAGCTGGAGCCCAGAGACTTTAATAAATTCGTCGTAAGTGTCGAGCGTCATAGCACCAGGACAATACTGACTTGTTATGCATTCCAGTGTATTGGTCGGTCCATGGGGCACCGTTCGGCCAAACTAGCCCAATCAGAGTCCACGCTACTCGGTCAGAAGAGGTTCGAATCTCGATGCCAACGCCACTCGCTTTCCCTCCCCTTAGGCACTGAAAAGGTGTGGTATATGTAGTTTGCGCACTCACAGAAAAGCCAATACTTTCCGGCATTGTCTTTGCACATGGTAGGATCATGCACGGTCGTATTTCCAGAAGTATATTCAGGATTCAGGAACGCCAGTGCAGCCCATTCAACGGTGGCAAGCACGAATATCAATGTGAGAAGGGAGAAAGCCTGCATCTTCGGGAAGAGAATGAGTCGTGATGCCCATGTCGTACCTCTAATATGCGTAGCACAAGTATGGGCTTTCAGGGGCTCGTTTGATGGGGTTCTAGAAGCATGACGATGAAGTCATTGCCCATCAACACAGCTCATGCCACCTAGCGAAACTCGAGCTGAGCTGAAAGTCATGGTATGGTCATGATCATCGGTGTACAAAACACCACCTGTGACACTTCCTAGCAACATGAGTGTGACCCGGGCTCCATGGCCATTCAATATGCACGGCACCAGTTAGGGAGCGCATGATTCGCACAGCATCTATTTCTAGAGTAGAATGGACAATGTCCGGAAACGCCACAGCGGTGGTGTCTTCGCATGCTGACTAGTTCAACGTATTCTGGTGATTGAAAAAAAAAAACAGGAAACTGCATGTTAGTCCCGGAATTCGCTAGTATTTACGAAACGCTCCGACGTTCGCTGCAAATCAAATGCATCCACAACAATCTTGACGATATCACGCCACTCTGTCATGGCACCGAGCCCTGTGAATGTCACCATCAACAAGGGGAAAGGATAAAGTGAAACAGCATACCAACATCGCCACAAGCAAGGTTCTTGCCTATTGGACCCACCACATTGTAACGTATGACTTCACTGACGGTGCGAAGATGCCCGGCTGTAAGTGGATGCTCGTACATAAGTGTGTTCATGGCTGGAAAGATGTAGGTTGGTGTTGTCGGAGCCAGTGCTCTGAGAAGCGAGGTCTGGAAATGTGTCGTTCCTCATCTCTGGACAATGGCAAAATTCTGTGCGTACCACCAGGTTATCGCACAGTCCATTTGCAATCTTGGATAGCGTATTTGCTGAACACGGTGCGACAAGAACAACGTCGGCCCATCGTCTTAGTTCTATATGTAGGATCGGATCACCAATGCTGAATGTGCTCTGTGATATGGTATTGGGTGGGAGGGTATTGCTGTCAGTGCATACGCGTACCGGCCACTCGTCTTCATCCGTCCACACACGAGATCCAGCTTGTCGAATGTCTTCTTTTGAGTAGAAGGCCAGAGAAGGTTTGGTAGCGACAACCTCTACTTTAACTCTGTTATACTGCGGGAGGGGTGGGTATGTAGCCTAATGCATTCGTCTGTATCTACTTACCTTTAAGAGTTCTTGAACGATGAGCGGTGCCTTGATAGATGCAACACTGCCAGTCGTGATGAGAAGGACGTGTGTGTATCCTCGTGTCCGTTCCTCTTCTGCGATGAAGGGCATGGCTGACTCATTATGGCTCACCATCATCGAATCAGTCCATCACTGCATGGCGCCTTCCGCAGATAAAAACTCCTTCAGAAATGTGCTCGCATCTGCCAAGAACATCATAATACTCTCTGGCGCCGGGTTGTCTGCAGCATCAGGTCATTCCAACACCCTCGTTACTAACAATTATCCTTACTCGGCATGCACAGGCATCCCGACTTATCGTGGCATGACCAACTCGTTATGGAGCCAGAATGTGAGCCATCAGCATTGCATGGTGACATGGACGATCATACAGAATCAATAATAGCCAATCAAGCTTGCAACGCTAGAGTATTTCACCACACATCCAGGCTCGTCGTGGTCTTTTTACCACCCTCGACGCAAAGCGTAAGGAGTACGCAGCCAATCTCCTGGCGTTATTGACGCACCATAGATACCTTGATGCCAAGCCTGACAATGCCCACCGCGCCTTGGCCGTCCTGAACAATCCGTCGACCTTGTCTCGCATCGCACCCCAAGCCTCTTCAACACCTCTGCACATCACCCAGAACATCGACGAGTTATCCTTGCGAGTGCTGGACGCGCTCCCTCAAGACGTCCAAGACAGTGCGAAGCAAAATTTGATCCAGATGCACGGGTCATTGTTTAGAACGCGATGCACGTCCTGCCGGCATGTCAAACACACCTATGATCCAGATCTATCGTTGGCACTCAAGGATATCAAGGGCGGAGAGGAAATTGAAGTCGATAAGTTACCGCGTTGTGGTGGAGACTCATGGAAGGGATCTAATCGATACGGAAATTGCGGTAATCTGCTGAGGCCAGACATTGTTTGGTTTGGAGAGGTGCCACATCACTTGGGCGAAATTGCAAGAAAAATGACATGGTGCGATCTTTTGTTGGTTGTTGGCACATCAGCAACGGTAAGATTTTTATCATCACAAGTCAAGGAGCAAGAATAATCTTGAAGGTATAGGTACAGCCTGCGGCCGGATTCCCTGCTGAAGTTAAACGTCACGGCGGTAAAGTTGCCATCTTCAATGTGGATTGTCCGCAAGGTGGAGAAAACGCAGATTTTCTGTTCGTAGGAGGTTGCGAAGAGACATTGCCGGATGTATTGGGTATCGGAGAGGATATTGCTAGCTTTTGGACACGAGAACATGTCCTTTCAATTCCATTCTGAAGACGATGATGCGAGAGTTGCGGTGATGGGGAGTGATTAAGATCATGATGGCCATGCCCGTCGTCACTGTTGGTTCAACGCCCAGGAATCTGTTTTCTCTACCAGACCTCGCCGAGGAACTCGGCACGCATGATGTGTTCTTGCATACTGTCCACTCGCTCGCCATCGCCGGGGAGCTAATTCGTCCAGGCATCAGTGAGCGCGGCCGCGAAGGGGGAGGTGCGGACAAAAGAGGATACGACGAGAAGGCGCAGATGGAGGGAGAGCGGCCAGTCTTTGCCAACCAATTGGCAGAGTCTAACGATAACGCTATCTTACTGTAGATGAAGTATCGGGTATCATCCTCCACCCGGAGACAGTCCTTGATTTCCATCTGGCGGCCTACGTCGCTGAACGGGGCATCATACCGGGTATACGTGCGAATGGCGAATTAATGTTATTTGCCCAGTTCTCCGAGCGAGTTTATGGTGCAAGGGCTGGATGGATTGTTGCCGAGGCCGCAAGCGGCGCGTGCAGATTCTTGCGAGCACGAGCACGAGCGGTGAGGTTTGCGGCTATGAGCCAAGAAGCCGGACTGGTGCCGATCGTAGAGCCTGACGTCGAGTTCAGTGGCGACGCAGACTTGAGCAGGAGCGTTGAGGTGCATGAAAGGGTCATTGAGCTCGTCTATGAACGATGTAGGAGATATAGCGTCTTATTGGAGGGTTTGTCGTGGGTCTTCTCGTCCTACCGGGCTGATGTAGTGCAGGAACGCTGCTGAAACCATCGTACCCGCAACCGGGGTTGATGCACCCATCGAGGGAGATTCAGATATTGCTCTTGCCACAGCTACCGTTGTTTCCCGCACGGTCCCATCCGCGGTTCCCGGTATCATGTTCCTATCAGGTGAGCACAATGATTCAATGATCGTGCATACGCGGCCGTATCTGATTTTTTCAGGCGCTTTGGCCCCGTCCGCCGCGACGGCATATTCATCTGCCATCAATTGATTGGTAAATGTATCACCCGTATTCTTGCGGTTGCCCCCGCTGTCGTTCGCATACGGAAAGGGGTTGCAGGGGCCTGCGAAAAGCCTTGAAGCCTTGGGTGACGGGTGATAAGCAGGGCGCGAAGCAAGCATTCGAACAACAGACCAAAGCCTGTTTTCATGCAGCCAGGGGTCATACAACAGCGGGTATTGTATATTAGTGGGTACTACTGCCAGTTACGGTGAGAGTCTGTCGATCTGCCACTGAGGGTCATCGTCCGGGGTATCAGGGATGCGAGAGTAGCGGACACGATCGTGCAAGCGCGACGGTTTTCCACTCCAGAATTCCATTTCACTGTGAAGGCATCAGCACACGACGACAAAGCGTGTCGAACATGCGCACTCAGGGACCACTCGCCAGCCACCCCAGAACTCCGGGAGTGGGATATCGCTGTCCTTGTCGTCGGGTGTAACGCCAAACGTCTTCTCAATCTCATGCAGACGCTGCACAATCTCGTTCTCGTCGATAACCGTGCTCTGCTGGCTTGCCCAGGCACCCAATCGGCTCCCGAGCGGCCTGCTCTTAAAGTATTCCTCGCTCTCCTCTCTAGACATCCTCTCTACTCTTCCAAGAATTCTGACGGAGCGATGGATCTCGCGCCAGTAGAAGACGAGTGCGGCGCGGGGATTAGCATTGAGCTCCTGTGATTTACGAGAGTTATAGTTGGTGTAAAAGATGAAGCCGCGGTGGTCCAGCTGCTTGAACAGGACGATGCGGGCGGAAGGGATGGCCTGAGGCGTGGCGGTGGCGAGGGTCATGGCCTCGGGCTCGTGGACGTGCTTGGTGAGGACGGCATACTCAAACCACTTCTCAAACTGCCTGAGCGGGTTCTTGTCGACCGTCTGGGGCGAGAGAGCGCCATGAGAATGGTACTGGACATGCGAGAGGACCTTGACTTCGTCGGGCGAGACGAGGACGTCCATGAGAGAAATCCGTGCTTATATCAGGCAACTCCCGCCTCTTCCTCCTCCCCATGCTCCATTCCATATACGACCTCACCACATTCTGCAGGAGGACCTCAGGCGATGTTCCCGCAAAGCTCGTCGGCGCTTCCACCACCGTCGTAGGCAAATCAATGTATCTCTTTGTGGGTGAGCTCGTCCTGTCTAATTCCCATGCCGACGCGTTTTCTCTCCAGGGAGGCCGCCTTGTGTCGGAAAGGAGAATAGTCGCAGATATGTATGTCTTTGACATGGAATCCTTCAGCTGGGAGAGGATGCCCGCCCACCCGGATGACCATGTGCCGCGCCATCGCTACTTCCATAGCGCGGATGCCTGTTTGTTGCCATTCCAGTTCCATGCTCCCTTTTTAAATCTTGCACAACAGGGAACAATCATCTTGTAGTGTTTGGCGGAATGACCAACCGATCCGATTCACAAAACCCGGACGACCTTTGCGTCCTTAACGACGTTCATTTTTTTGATCTCTCTACACGGCGTTGGGTATCCGGACCGTCGCTCCCTCAGAGTCCAGAGGCCAACATACCTCGCGCTCGTTATGCGCACTTGTCTGCTGTCACTGCAGACAGACTATTTATCATCGGAGGACAGGACTTTTACAACACATGGCTGGACGACATTTGCGTTCTGGATTTGCAAAGCAGGACTTGGGTTCAGAGACGCGACTATCCCCGTCACTGCGGCACATATCGTAGCATTGCCGTTGCTTCTAACATGACCGTCCGTTCTCCCCAAGACGACGTCCGTGTTTTGCAGACCTCCTCGATACTTGGCAATCCTGGCACCCGCTTCAAGACTGACAAGAACAGTGTTCCCGTTGATTCGGACTTCACTCCTTCTGAATCATTCATTCATTTACCGTACTCATCGCCTCCGTCCGAGGACCACCCATGCGATATTTATCTATACAGTAACTACAATGTATGTGTTATGATTGCGTTCTTGGGTTTCTCTGATCCGTTTAATTTTTAGTTTACTGACGTCAAACGCGAGCTAGAAGTCTTTTCTCCGCTACCTCAAACAGACTTTGCAATCCAGGACTGCTCGGCCACCATGACAGGATCTACATTCCCTCCTGGCTTACGTTTCCCCAATGGTGCTATACTGGGCAACAATCTCGTTATCGCAGGCACGTACCTTGCTCACAGCTATCAGTCCTTCTCTATCTGGGTTCTGGACCTGGCCAACATGACATGGTCACGTATAGACCCAGGCAAAGCCTTGGAGACGGGCTCATGGTTCCGCGCCTGTCTATGGGCTGAGACGAGCAAGTTGCTAATTTTCGGCAATCGTGATGGAAACCTAGTCGAGGACTATAATCGCCGCCTTCTCAGCTGGGACCATGTCGCCGTTGTTGATCTCGAGGCATTCGGCATATACCAACCACCACAACTCAAGTTGGATTTACGTATGCAAGAAATTGGTCTCGCAGCAATGGAAGAGCGAGTTATGGCCGATTTCGAAATCGTCTGTGATGACGGCCGACGTATACCCTGCTCTAGAAGGCTGCTCGATGAAAGATGGCATTGGTTCAGAGAGCAAAGGGTTAAAATGCTTCAAATGGCGCTTTCAACGTCACAAGCGTTACCGACGTCGTCGATGCACACGCCTCTGCCGCCAATGCCAGCGACTTCTGTTCCAGACGGAGCAAAGGCGATGGTGCCAGACCCCCGGCTGACTCCTCGTGCCTTCCACTTATCCGAACCATATCCAATAACACTAGCGTTTCTGCAATACTTTTATGCACAAGCTCTCATAACGCCGCTGCAGCATGCTCCCGCCGTGCTTAGCCAATTGCTGGTTCTGTCAACGTTGTACGCACTACCGCACCTTGAGGCACTTGTTCGCCATGCCATGCATCGCATGCTAAGCAACTCGACATCTGTGGCTGTTTACGAAGTTGCGACCTTGTGTAGTTGCAGGAGTTTGCAGATCCGGGCACTGAAAACTGTGATGGTGAGCTTTTTCAGCTGGCTACAAGTGCGTTCTCATACGTGTTGTAGTCGTATACGCAAAAGAAGCCAGCGAAGAACAAAAGCGATGGTGGCGGAGGAGGTGGCGGTGGCGGCCCTGGAGATGGTGGGAAACCCGGTGGCGGCAGTTCGGGCAACGACAATGACATATTGACATCTAGACCTCGTGGTACCTCAGATCCCAAGTGGCGTACGATTGGTGAAACAAGTATCACGCGCGCAGATGGTAAATTTTGCGTTCGGCTTTCCATTTATACCTTTGTGATTCACTATGACACGCAGGTGGCCGTACAAGCGGAGCAAGCCAACCAGAGCGATTTATTGCTTCAGCAGGGAGAAACGAGTCATTTCATCGGTTGAATTCGGATATAGACAGACATGAACCTAGACACAAGAGAAAAGCAGACAGTGCAGACTCGGTGCAGTCTGATGCCAGTGATTCGTTCAAGATATACACATGGCACAATCATATTTCAGCAACGGAGCCAGGCTCTTTACATGGGGTTAAATCTCTGAATGAACCTTCCACACATTCCAGATCCAGTTCGACCTCGACTGATCATACGACCAGCGACTATGGCGAACCATTACAGAGTGGGAATAGCCTCATTGGTTTCCGCACGCGGTCGCGAGCCCAGAGTGTGTCAAGCAAACTTGCAACAGTATCCGAACAGGACAATGAACCAGAACGGACACAAGAACAGGTCGAGCGGCAAAACAAAGCTAAAATAAGACCAAGAGCACAGAGTGCGGCAGGGTTGCTACTACGACAGTTCCCTGCTCCCCCTGTCCCACTGAGAACTATGGCGTCCATGACTCAACTTCCGCAGAGGCGTGCACTGGACGATATCAGCTCCAACGTCGGAAACGCATCAAGAACCATTTTGCTAATGAACGCACGCCCACCTCCAATCATGGTCAAAGATACGTCAGGCGCGATGCCCGTACCGGTGCTTCATATCGGGCCACCTGGTACCAAAGAACCCATAGAGTCAGGCAATTGGGCTTTAATGGATACGACAGGGGACGCGCATCAATCCCTATTGCCGCACCCAGTCACCCAGCCTTGTCCAAGCCCGCGAGCCAGTACATACACGACAGCGAGTGTATCGACGTCCAGCTATGTAAGTATACTTCACACACCAACCGATTCGCTGTCCGGGAAACCTTTCGAGATTGCGAATCACAACTTTCAGCCTCCAACAGTAGATCTGGAACGCAAAGTCAGCTATGGCACGCTAGTCCCATCCGACGGCGGTGCTGATGTCATTGTGAAGCAGCCTGTTTCTGGTCAGGAAATGCAACGACCCAGCCAGAAATACTTGCAACAGTTAACGATGGACACGGCGTCTGTAGTCCCTTTCGCAGCGCAAACGTTGACTCCCTCTTCTGCATCTGGGTCGACGTCGCATTCACCAATCACGCCTTCATCTAGTCAGTCATCCTTCCAGCGTTTGCTGTCCAAAGTGTCGCTTGGTAAGGACAATAATAAGGACATACCTGGTATGTCATTCTTCATTCAAAGGACTATGTACTCAGTTAGGCTCGTTCCAGCTTCAGACATAGGTGCCAAACGGAGAAAACGGGACGAATCATCCGTTCTCGGGAGCCTTGTAGGATTTTCCCTGCCGTGACCCATGTATCGTCGTTCTTGTACTTTCGTGACCGATTCATTTATCACACTAGTGTACGTTCTTTAATAACCGTAATGTTGGATCATGGAAATACTATAACATGCCGATGCTAAAAGAACTTGGTCCACGGAATCTATCGACGAAGTGATCAAATGGGCTAATTGGACATGTAACCTGCAAGTGCCGAGAAAAATAAACATTAGCTATCACAAGGCATCCAATGGATCCGGCACGTCTTCGTCATACGGAGGTTCGGTTTCCAATGGATCAGCTTCAAGAGTGTCAAGAGGACTAACTGCAATATTGGATGCGATCATATCCACAACGAAAGGTGGCACCGCGTTATTGTTAGCCAAACCATCGGGAACTTGCAGCCTTGCCGATGAGTTGTCCGCAGGAACGGAACCCGAAGATGATATACTCGGCCCATTTGCCATTTCATCTGGCTGTTGACATCCAAGCACGGGAAGAATGATATGATTAACTAGCATTAATAATCAGGGTCATGCTGATAAAATGAATGCGGGAAGGAAACGCCTACATTCTTTAGCATGTGCTGTTTATTGAAAGACTTAATGTTATTCATCTTCGACAACAGTTCAACTTACCAAGAATTTTTTGCCGAGGACAAGCGATACCATCAGGACAGTCCTTCCGCCGAAGGACACTGTCTTCGAGGAAACCTTTCTGACGTTCTCTGATCCACCATCCTCTGAGTTCATGAAGCAAAACTTCAGCCGCGCACACTCTACAAATTCTGTTGCACGGTGCTGATGGATCGGGGTCTATACCCGCTGCTACTCCATGTACATCGCTAAATAAATCTTGCTCAATAAGAGGCTGAAAACCTCGAGGTTGGCTTTGCACATGCGTTATTATCTAGAAAGGTGTTGATACGAGATGACGAATATCGTTGAATACAGGACATACCTCCCGATAAATGTGTCTCGGAGTTAAACGTTGGGCAGTAAGATAATCAAACATAATCTCCACTTCCACTGTGTTCCCGTCGAAGCCATCATAGATTTCGGACGACTGAATCAAGTCGCTGATGTCGGATAAATTGTGGGGATGTTGAGTAAGAAGTGAAGTAGCAACACAACGTCCTTGTATACCAATGCCACAAAACGACACTTGGCATAGATCACACTTGGATGTCGTGGGTGCACGCATCGCAAGTAAATTCTCGCTAACGCATATATTAAGACATAGACACTCTATAAGAAGGCAACGACGAGACTGACCAATTGCCGCAATGCGCGTGACCAGGTGGTACCCCATTATCGAGGTGCCAGGCATGAGTCGGATCCGTAAGGGGATCCGGGATGGGTTGAGGGCATCTGTACCCCGTCGGATTGTCAATGCAGTAAGGGCAGGGTCGAGCAAGGTCGGCCGTCTGATTGAGATCGGGTCCTGGAGAGGCTTCTCGTGGCTTAGGAATCTCAAAGACAAGTCAATACATTCAAATGAGGCAAAACGAGACGAGCGTACTCGAAGAATTTGGCCTGTATAGACATCATCGGCCTGTTGTCGCTCGCGTTCAGTTCGCATTTTATACGGCGCGGCTCGCAATAAAGCATCCAGCATGGTTTGCAAAGGACGGAAAGGCGCGACAGAATCAGATACACCGCGACAAGCCGGGCAATGTGTTCCTCCGTTCTGAAAAGACATTGGCACGTTAGCACCGGTTTAAATCATGGGATATAGATTGTCAAAGGATAGACATCTTTTGATAAATTGAATTTCCAATGCGACAGTCGCCAGACATTGCACTCGAAGAAATGTCGACGCTTACACGGATCCACAGATAGCAACAGCTACGCAAGAAAGTCAACGGTGACATATTCAGAAGCAACCTGTGGGCCTCTCACCTTCCACAGAAAAAGTGTTGGCATGGTGTAACAAGCACGGGTCGATAGACCAATTCTGAGCAACAACCGCACTGCAATTCCGCAGCCAACTCTTCAATGAGGCTGCAGTTGACAGTCAGGATGTGGCAGTTAGAACTGTTATCTACGTCCTTGGCGATGTCCCCTTTGAGTCTCTTGCGACTCCCGTCCATGGCGAGGTCTGGTTCACATGAGGGCGATATAGGTCGCTTCAAGCTAGTCATTAAGGGTGAATAGACTTGCAAAGCGGTGTCTGCGAAGATTGTTGAGTGCGATGAGTATTCCTCTGACATGGTGGCCGATACAGAATGTAAGCTAACTCGATTTGCTACTTGTAACCTGTCCTTATATGGAAACTCATTTACCGAACAATAATTTATTTATCAAAATTATACTGATATACAACTAGTATTGCAACTTGCGACTTGGGACTATGCCAGGTCCAAAGCCGGCGGAGGAAATACACCAGCCAAACGGCACGCACGATCAACCTTCCGACGAAGTTCATCATAACCACACCGTTGGCCTCAAAGGACTTTCAATGACGAATCCGGACATACAGAAACTCTTGCGTACCTGGGCAAGGCCATAGACAAGTAAGACTACGATAAAATATGTTAATCCCCATTGTAGAAATTGACATTTAGACGTACTAATCTGTGGCAGTAATGAGCGCTTTACAAACATCGAGTGCAGTTGTGAGTGTTTGATCACATTCCCATAACGAAATGGCTCTTGACACGCAGGTCAGCTATGCTGTAGATAAACCATCCCACTGACCTTTTGATTTGCTCCATGAACCAAAAGACGAAGAAGGGTCGTCGGAAAAGAACATTGCCGTCGCGACCTGTAACTGTGTGCATTCCATCCATAAGTCCCCGTGCAACGATCGCTTCATGTATTACTAGATGATTGACGTCAGACTTGTAACAGACGATGATTTAAGCAATTCAGTCGTACACCATTCTTCAGCCTTCCCTCGATGTAATAGACCATTAGTGTTACTGGCTCAAAGTGAGATTTGTGGATTTCAACAGAAATAAGAAACACACGTTGTCACAAGAGGCATCCAGCGTTGATACTCGTGCGAGACGCATATTCTGGCACTGCAATACTCAGTAAAGATGATCAATTGTGTTTCGGGTGTTACTCACTTGAAAAGGCATTCTCGTGCGTAAAACATAAAGCCCCGTTCAACATCGCAAGTATGTCTGTTGAGCGCTACCTCCAACGCATCTACCTCAAACCAGGCCTTGATGGCAAATTGTATTTTCTCTGAGTCAGAAGCTATCATATCGCTGCGCATGCGTGCGCAACTGTGCCACAAGAGATAAGATCGTTCATACAGGGCCCATACGGTCTCTTTTGAATATTGGTACAGAGAATATGCTGGCAATCGCGCTGTACATTCGCCGGAGAACAGCAGCGCGTACTAATTGGGAATCAGCGATGGCTTCAATACTGGACTATCACACGCACATTTGCTGGATTAGAAATGAACAAGTCCGGAGTGGCACCTGATTTGGATGATATAAACGAGACATGTCCAGCAGCGAGCGTCAATGAGCTCCAGCACAACCGTCTGCATGACTCTTTCCTTATTTCGCTTGCTGTCCACGTCACATCCCATGTAGGCGTATGACCCCACAGAGGCACATATTCATCGAGCAAAGGCCAATTTGATCCCAACGTGAGTGCTTTACAACCGCATCCGGTATCTGGAGTCGGGACCATGGAGTCGTGGAACGTCGAATAGTCGGATATGCCCGAGAAACTTGGAAAGGCTTCATATGCGTTGTATGAACATACGGTAGGTACGGAACGAGGGCTAAACAGTGAGGTTTCTGACTCATCAACATCAATCAGCGTCAGAGAAAGACTGCGAATCAAAGAATCTAATAGATGCATTGAAGACATTGCTCGCGCCGCAGACTGCTTGGGATGCGCGCTGATCTCGAAAAAAGCTAGCACCTTAAGAATATGATGAGCACAACTAAACTATATTCGTTGACACTCAACATACCCAAGCTGCTTGAACGACCATCTCGTCAATCCAACCAGAACTGATGCTTGCCTCCAGAGCAGCTTGCGCTTCGTCTCTGAAACGCAACGCACGTATTCTTCCTTGCTCGCCCAGCTCAGCTTCCGAACTCTGCCAATATATTGCATTGGCCAACAACCCTAACACCAAGCTTGGCTGCATGCTTTCTCGGCGCACGGGGTCGCATATATTGTCGAATAATGTCGGGATATGGAAAAAAGAGAACCAGCAGTTTGAAACCCGGAACGCGAACCTCAAATCCGATGTGATTTTCCGGGAGGCTATATCCCGTTGTGCGGGCGTGATGCGTTCATGCGGTACGAAGGTAGAAGAGATATACAATGAAAGAAGAGAATCCCACCAAACTCTCCGCGTAAAGATGAGAGATGGGCCATTGTTGATGACGAAAGCCTCGTTCTCAAGAGGATCATCTTCGTCATCCGTCCTTGCACGACAATACAGATCGGGTAGTGCTTCGAGCTCCTGAATGACAGATCAATAGAGAACGACTAACGGCGTACCCGATGAAAAACTTACGCTGACGAAGGGCAAGCCAGCACTATCGCATAACGCCGGACAATAAATCGCGCTGTGACACCTACACCTGGACGGAATTATAGGAGCGGTCATTGAATCATTATCGGTTTGCTGCTGGGCAGCTGACACTTGCAAAACTACGGAACTAACGGATTTGTCTTCAAATTTTGCCAATGGTCGGATTTCTTGCACTCGGCGTCGCTTACGTGTTTGGGCCTCATGGTTTCGTAATTCTCTGACAATGCGTTGCCGCGCTCCCGGTGTTCTATCTGGTCCCCTCCTCTTGGGCAGAGGGTCATAGTCACATTCCGGGTCCGCGCGACGATGGCAATTATGACAAACTGGTTTTGCACCATCGCAACGTATTTTACGTGTCCGGCTGACACCCATTATTCAGCCAAGAAAACAGATGAGAGGAGACCAACGGTATACCATTGAAGACAAGCCACAAATACCCTTGAACGGGGTCTGCCTTGCGTAGTCGGAGGCTGGTCCGGTGCAAGCTCTATTCGAGGCTTTGGACGTCGAGGTTTCCGTAGCTTGCTAGTTGGTTGGGCTTCTCTGGCATTTAGTTCTCGGTTGTCTGACCCCATTACAAAATCGGTCGCTTGAATTGAGCCTACGCTGAGCAGGCTGTGCAATCCTAACTCTGCCAACACCTCATCTATGGAATTTGGGTCGACGGTTTCTGCGCTGTGCACATAATCTTGGGATTCAGCCAAGATATTTGGCCACGTTCCATCATCGCTTGACGGTGCGGCCGTTTCGTCAGATGACGGTATTTCGTGGGTATAAATATCAGGAGTAGGGAGATCGGGTGCAATCCGGCAGGGCTCCTGCGAAGATCTGTGGCAACTAGGCAAATGGCGACTTCGTTCTTGGGAAAAACCGGCCAACATGAGCATAGACCTTATGGACCGGTGATGAGAAGGGGCAGGGAACATTTGAAAGCTTTCAATTTCATATTTCGCTCACAAATGTTGTCTCGTGTTTATGACGCCCTGTGTGGGAAACCTGTGCACCACCAGCGTTTTATTCTTGTCCATGAGAAAGAGTTGAGAAGGTGCTCTGGGCATGTCTTGTTGAATTAGTGGAAAAAAGACATGGTTCTCTGGGAATAAAAGACGGGGATGGCAACCATACTTAACAGTTAGTGGTTGGCGGCAAGCACCGGCGACAAGTCGCAGCGTGTCACATGACCGGCACAGCGTTGCCACTGCCTGCCAACACTCCAATGCCTCACCGCTCTCGGTCACCTCCCACGCACCGGGATCGCCGGGAGAGGGAGCGAACAGATGAACGGAGCGTAAGATACCGTAATGAACATCGACCAAGAAGTAGGTACGAAGACAATCCAAGAAACAGAGGCGATTTCGACGCACCTAGACTTGATGGCGACAGGGAAAGAAACCGTATGGACTTTAGGCGCGATGAACGGCGAAGGGACTACAACAGTGGAGATTACGGACAGCAAGCTAGGGAACGTGAACGGCAGAGAGACAGAGACCGTTACGACAGAGAGCGTGAAAGAGAGAGACGATCTGCATCGCCTCGACGTACACAGTCAAGGAGCGATTCGCCTACTGCCAACGACGACAATAAGGCAAAACCAAATTTTGCACCTTCTGGACTACTAGCAGCAGAAACGAACACCGTTAAAGCTGCCAGTGGTGAAAGCACTGTCCTGAAATACAACGAACCCCCGGAGGCAAGGCGACCGATATTGGGCTGGCGACTTTATGTGTTTAAAGGCGAAGAGCAAGCGGGTTAGTCTGATGTCGCAACGTTATTCCCTACTACATAATATCACAGATTTATTGCACATAAACAGACAGAGCGCATACCTCATCGGAAGAGACAGACTGGTCGCTGATATCCCCATTGATCACCAATCCTGTTCCAAACAACATGCTGTTATCCAATGTGAGGATGACTTTTGACTGTTCCTATGCTGCATTTCCAACTGAAGTAGATCGTTTTGTGCGCGAGAAAAATGAATTAGGTGATACCAGAGGCGTCATCAAGTGAGTGCGCTGCTCCTTGTAAGAGCAACCCTAATTAGGAGCAGACCTTATATCATCGATCTGCAATCGACAAATGGGACTCATGTCAACGGTGTCACAATACCATCGTCACGCTTTTATGAACTCAAACAGAGTGACGGTACGAATTATTGTCCTTACCCGGCGGAGTATTCTTTGTTCACCTTGGAACTAGTGATCAAATTCGGCACGTCAGCGCGGGAATACGTGCTTTTGCATGATGAAGCGGTTTGAGAAGCGGTGTATTCCCACCATTGTTGACCATGTTGGGCAAATTCCGTCGTTCACCATATTTGGCAGAGTTCCATCCGTGACCAAATTCGGTTAAAAATGGTTAACGTGACGTTAGGCGTCAGTGCCTCGCCTCATTATTTTAGACTTGCTATGTGCCTTCTTCAATCAATCGGACGATATAGATCGTGAGAGAGCTTGATACACTCGATGTTACCGATACAAAAAAATTTTCTTCAGCACAACGCGAGGCAGGGCTATGTCCTCGAACATACGAAGAAGAATAGCACACCTTAAGGAGTAAGCTATACCAAAACGATGGGTTTGTGGGTCCAGGATGTCCAAAGGACCATATCATCCCCAGCCCTGCTACGCTTTTCGGTCCCCAATCCCCCCAATGCCTTTGCACTCGAGCTTTCCAACCTTTCAGCCTCCGCACAGTGAGCCTGCTATTAAGACAGGTGCAGGATATTTCGACGAGCTCGAAATCATCTCGTACTTGACATCCGAGTCCGACTCGTCTCGCTCCTCCTCACCCTGCTCCGAACTGACGACATCGACAACGACTCGTTTGTCAGATATCGAGGCCGAAAGGTAGACACCAACTTCTTGTAACAAAAAGTAGCGATGTCCTCAATGATTCCATATTAGGCCACATGATGCAATATTCCGTTATAGGGGCATTGCGAAAGAGCAGGACGGCGTTGACCCACGTCTATTGTTTGCCCCTTGCATAGCGACTATCCAGGACCCACACGAATCACAAAAAGAAACGACTTTGCCGCCTGAAAATCCCCCAGACGATCATGACGTCGACTTTGATTATGAAGGCAGTGACGATGATGAGTATACGCCCTCCGATTCGGAAGCTAGTCGACCAAAGCGGATGTCATCAAGTTGCTCTCCGCGACCCCTGAAGAAGCATAGAGTGCTATCATCTGTGGCCCCCAATGCGTCTAACGGGATTCTGAAGTACCGTCCCCGCAACATACCCTTGTCCACGGACGATGTCGAACTCGAACTTCAGCGTATAAGGCAGACGAAGGTGAGAAGGACGGGCGGCAGAAAAAACAAAGCGTTGTTATGCCGACCTTGCGGGTCAACCTTCACACGTTTAAGCGACTTGCAGCGCCATGTTCTGACGCACAACCAATCAAGCACGAGTTCTCCTGTTTGCATAGGCATATCGGAGGAGGAGGCGCTGCAATTCGGTATTGACCCTGCTCGGTTCAATACATTTTATTGGCAGGATGAAAAGCGCATAGGCGGCTGCGGCCTCAGCCTCAGTCGCAAGGACGCGTTACTACGACACGCGAACAAAGCAAACTCTTTGTGTCTCGTGCTGCGTGAGTACCGAATTGAAAATTTATAACAGACTGACGAACTGGGCAACCAGGTCCAGACTCAAGGCTTGTCGGTGCAGCCCTCTAATTTATACACCGCCTCAAATGACCACATTATTAATGCATATTATCTATCATTCAATATATCAACCATTTCACCGCCTAAAATACCGGCGCATCGTATAAGAAAAGTCGTGCCTCTTCTTTCTTTACCCATCGTGCGACTGCGTTGGCGGCGTTTATCGCCGCGGTCTTTGGCAGCCATTGAGACAAGGACAAATAAATCTCAAATGGCTGAGTTATCTGAATGCATGTCAACAAAAAAAAACAAGACGAGGCACTAACGCGCCCACCCATCCCAATAGGCTTTCCTCCTCTGTACGCAAGTATTGTAATTTCAGCGTCCCTTCTTGACCCGATTTGGCATGGATAGCATCATGAAGCGTTTGATACAATGTGATCAATCTGTTGCCATGGATTTAATTGTCAGTCTGTTGGATACATAGTGAGTGACTTGCCTTCGCTTAGCAGTGATGTCGTTATATGGCTCTTCAAATGCAGGCATCGTTATTTGCACATGTGATCGCGACTTGTAGACGAAATGACGAAGCCCTGGTATGCAAAGGTTCGACACGGAGTATACAGTGTTACGCGAACGACAAGCGTCTACAATCTCCCCAAGTACACCGTCGCTCTCTAGCTTCTGCGACGTTATCAGTCGAGAGTCCCTAGACAGGAGCAATGACCAACCTCGGTCGCGCTATTCGACCAGCTTCGGATGACGTCCATGTCCACCCCGGTTGTTATGCAAATGAGGATAACACCCGGTGACTGGACGTCCTCTTTATTCGCCACAGGAGTCGTTCCTTCAGGTACACTGGACTCGGGAACAGGTGTAGGTGGCCGGTCCGATGACCTTGGATCTTCTTGCCGACGCAGGAACGATATGTAAGCGTGGACGAAGCTTTGAGGGTTATATTTGGGGAGACAGATGGGAATCCAGGAAGCTGGTGCAGGGGAATTATATATTGATGGTGACCGAATAGTATTTAAAATTATATGGACGTCTGTAGCAGAATATCAATTTGAATGCAGAGATGAGTTACGCTGACATGACCTGCTGGGTGGATTGAATGCCTTTTCGGTCTGATCAATGCCACAACTTGATCGCACACAACAAGTGTGACATAGAGCATGTCCTATCAGTAAGGGGTCAGTCGAAACGATTAGTGAGCTGGACGAAATCCACCTTTTTGGACGGGGGCATCAAGGCTTCTCCGACTCGTTTACGCAAACCCGGGTCAAGTCTGAGACAATGAAGTGACGATGTGCTAATTGTCAAGTCGAGTTCTACTCGATCTAGTAATGACAAGAGAAACGACTCTGCGCCTAGAGCAACAGTATCAGTTAAAGAGACTGGAATTTGGATGACGAGGAAACAACCGTCAAGGAGTCGACGCAAGTCAAAATTAGTCCTACGCTCAAATATCCGTCGAAGTTGACCTGCGGTGAGAATGCTCAAGATTTGCAAATGCAGATATTCTAAGTGGGATCTGGTCTTTTCGACGCCATGACGTCTTTTCTCTCAAACTAAGGGTGGTTATACGCACAACAGACTCAGGCTCTCCCCAGGAAGAGACACAGACATAGTACAATGGGGGACGCATTAGAAACGTTATTCGGGTTCTGCCTGCATTAATGCATCGTAGCTTGTCGTGATCGTCTAAGAAGACTGATATCAGAGCTTGCATGACGCCAATCATAGATGCAGTGTCATCGTCCTCATTTGTTGCAGCTCTAACAACACCAATGGTAGGTCATCAAGCCATTCGGCTGCTCGCCCGCTTACCGAGTGAAGACGGGCTTTCCGGCATCCGTCAAGACGAAATAGGATCGAGGTTGGTATTGCGGGACTACAATAGCTATGCATAATACAGGAAAAGCAGATGATTATCTTGACGTTACCTGCACTCGTACGAGGTTCATATGTACCTGTTATAGATTCATTTTTGGAGTGCGGCAACCTGGTGACTTCCGAAAGCGTTAATTCTGCTATTCACGGGAGAGACGATGTGACTAACCTGATTTGGACTGATTCAATGTCTTGCGAAGCTGATCTCTCAAAAGCTTTTTGTTGTCTTCTGAATGACCCAGTTGCTCTACATGACCTGTCACGGTTACATCGTCCTCCTTCTGATCCAGATCTTGAATCAGAAACCCTTCACCGATGTCTATATCAGTCATGGAGGATGCTGAACTCTTTAAGGTCGCATCCTGGGCTAAGGGGCTTGGGGTTTTTGGCGCACCAACGTTTTGTCCATGAATATGCAAATTTGACAAGGAAGGATGTGACGGAGAGACTGTCAAATGCGGGGATATTCTTGGAGCACCGCGTGGAGGACTGGCTTTGGACTGTTTGCGCGAACGTGGTGTGTGTTGCGCTTTCATCTCCAGCGCTGACGGTGGACGCAATTCGTTTGTTTTGTCGTATTTACCGCCGTCCCAATGTTCGGTCGAAAAGCCTTTTGCCGGATCTACTCCACGAATGTACGTCAAGCACAGAATAATCAGGCGGACGACTTCAGGCCACCTTGGGTTTACCTCATGTCCAGGTTTCTATCGTATACCATCGTACCCAGTACGCACAGCAAATATACACAACATTCTTTTCATTCACAATTCACAGCAATAATAGTTTACTCAGTTTTTTTGCATGACTTTGGGGACAGAGAACACGTGTTTCAACCTGTAAGTGCAAAGCCCACACTGCCTTATTCATACTAAATTGGCAAGGCACGACGTTGGGCAGTGAGGCAGAAAGCCGCATTTTTCAGTATTACTTCGGAAGAAGAGCGCCTTTTAAATGCGGGAGACAAGTCGACAGGTGATTCGAGTAGAGTAAAACCCCAATGATGACCGACCCTCCGAGCATCTGCGGCCCCACTTATCCATAAGGTCACCGATTGTATGGAAAACTAATACAGTGTATCCCTGATACCCCCGAAAACACATTGACGTTCTTCCCAAAATGCAAGCAACCCACTGACCGCGAATATCTCGGTATCTATGTACTCGAACGATGATGACATCGTCATCACATCGGCCCGAATTGGCGCCTGCCAGTCTTTGCCATGCAGCAGCAACGTTGCCCCGTGCCGTTCATGTCGCAGGAGATGGAAAACGCGCCTGAAACAGAATCGGCGTTAACTTCCACTGTTGAAAGTCAGCTCGAGCATCTGAAACGTCTCCTGAAGGGTAACATCCACGACCTCGAAAGCTTCGAGTCTAAATCGGATGACGGAAAAACCGACCGGTGCGCTGAGCCCACAGAATCCGTTGCAGAGCTACAGCGAAAGATCGAAGACTTTACGGCCCTGAAGGACCTACATCGTCGAGAACAAAGTGCTACAATGACAGGTGTGTGTGTGTGTCATTTGATGGTCCATGTGAACCAGGATTGTGTGCCCACTGTCAGAACATCAGAAACTCATATACACTCAAATGTAGAACAAAAGGATCTCGTACAGATCTTGCGAGAATCGCACCAGCATCGTGTCAAGCGAATTATGAATTTTCTAGAAGGTACACAAGGTTCACACAGGGCGACGCATCTTAAGCGCCCAGTCATTTTGCTATTTCTGACCAGTATTGCAGATAATAAAGAATTTGGGCAACATTTGCATCGCGAGACAATTGCAGCACTTGCTGGATATAAGACCAGATCAGTTGCTTTCGGAGAGACCCCACAATCGTATACTTGATGGCTAGGGGAGATCAGTGACAACGTATGCCCTGTGCCACGGTATTAAGCGCGCGTCTTTGGCATATGCCTTGACCCTGGCCATTCCCCGAGCCAAGTAACGCCATCACGTGACACGCAGGAGCAACGCGTCCGACATGCGCGTCCAGCAGGGTCAACCATGCGGCCGTCTGCAAAGCCGACACCAAATGCGTCTTTCTCAACGCCCTCGCCCTCGCCTCACCTTTGCCTGGATTCCTCTCCACCTGCGAAAAGACAACGCTTTTCGCCTCCATCGCCGCCCCAAGCCATCCCTACATCTTTGCCCTCTGCTACGAAAGTCCCTCCAACAGTCGACTATGTAAAAGAGAGACATGCTGCAATGAAGAGGCTTTTCAATGTGTGGTCGTCGCTCGCGGAACGCTATGCAAAGCCCATTGACGAGGACGACATTGTGGACATTGTAACAGGGGAAGTAGTCCAAGATAGAGGTATAGTCAGCAGCTGGGATGAATCGACAAAAGGGTTCTTCACAGATGTTGGGGAGAAGAAGAAGAAGAAGAAAGGCTGCACCTCGAAAGCAGCTGAACAGACAAAAGCGGGAGGGGATGATGCACACAGTGAAGTGGAATTGCGTTTCAAGCCTGTGGTTGATGTTCCACATACGGAAACAGAGGACAATGTTACGCCAGTAGCCGACAGGGTGTTGGAGGAGGAGCTTACAGAGGCAGAAAAGAGGAGGCAGGAGCTCTATGACGATGGCGTTCACTCGTCCGACGATGATCTCAAAGTATATCGCATCCAGCTATTGCAATTTCGAACGCCTCGACCAAAAGATTCGGAGCCTGCACGGCCACCTCCAGCATCGTCCAAGTGCAGTTCGCCTGACGAAGACGAAGACCTTGAAATATACCAAGCCCAGCTACGCCAGTTCCGTTCAACTGCCAAGTCAATATCAAAGATATCAGTGAGTGCGGACGACGGATGTCTGCCAACCGAAAATCGCAGCGACTGTCGAGAAATCATTGAACCCGATGGTTTTCAGACGTGCTTGCATCCGTTCGAACCCCCGCATCCACGTCACAAGCAGAAACGGCGTGTCATCGTCGATAGTGATGACGAGGTTCCTCCTGTGGAAACCAAGAGTCGCCCCTCTACACCTTCAACTCCCTTCTTACCCTCGTCCCCAACAGTATCTGACCTAGCCGAGTACCGGTCAGACAGTCCTGCCACCCTTCCCCCACCTTCCTCTTCCCCCGTTCTCCTTCCTCTACTAGTAGAGGATGAATCCGATGATGAACTATACGGATGGGATCTTGGATAACTTTTGAAATTGTACTTATTATTATGTAATAACCAATGCCAAAACATGTCCGCAATGCAAAGGCGAGGCAGTCAACTGCGGGCTCAAGAAAGAAAGGAAAAGCGAAAGTGAAACGCAACGATGTCAATTCATCACAAATTCAAGCGCTACCAGATTCGAACGCCGAGATCCATATAGCCAAGTCGAAAGAGCAGAGGGATTCAGAAAAGAAAGAAAGGCTTCGGGCTGAGGTACTATGTCGGAAAATTCATGATCTTTCATATTCATGACTTGCCTACGTAGCTGATTGCCCAATCTGATGCCAAATGGACGAACAAGAAGAAAAAACGGCTCGACAAGTACATTGTATGCGCTCTTGACAACCTGGCAGTTGCTGCATTTTCACTCCATTTTTGCATAATCTATAGGACAAAAAGCTGAAAAAAGAGGAACGGGTGGTGATTTTGGAAAAGCTAGCGTCAGTAATCGAGTTTTCGCGGTATTGCAACCTTGACGTTTCTCAGCCAGACTCAAGCCGAGATACCCTCATCATTACAACTCTACTCTTCTGCCACGCTTTGGACTGGCCGTGCTGCAACTCATCAAGAACTGCTGGATCGGGAAGAGGATAAAGAAGTGAGGCGTGTCCTACATGGCCGTGGTGGAAAACGGAAAAGGAATAACATACAACTGGACTATGATGAGACCAGCGAGAACGATAATCTGGACGATATCCTACATGATGCAGAAGCTGAAGGAGGTAGTGTCATGACGAGCCCGCAAAAGCAGCATGAAGTGAAAGTGTTGGAGTCGAATGACTCTATGCCTGCTGTCCCTCCTCTGTCAACAACTGTCGCAGAAGTGGGAAGTGCGTTGAAGCGGAATTCAGACGGAACGGTTGTACCGCCTACAATAAGGCCAAGGAAAACGAAAAAAGTTGGTGCTATTGAAATTGGCTAGTAGGCTATACTTACCATTTCAAGGGCTGGAAATCCAGACAATCGCGAATCTCTCCTCAACCAGAGTCAGATTCAGATACATCTTTTGATAGTTCTGACTCTGCTTCTGACACGTCTGGGAGTGATGCACAGTCAAGTCAAGACGAAGCTGACGAGGGAGAACAGACTTCCGAGCCAGATGCCGAGCCCACCGATCCTCAAAGAGACGACGATGACTTTGTGTCACCACCATCAGAGCGGAAGGCATCGAACTTCAAAGAGTGGGCCAGAAAGCAACTAGAAGCTGCGAAAGGTTACAGGCCTACTGTTGGCGTGCCTCCAGATGCAGAATCACAACCACCTGCCAAGAAGCGCAAGGTCGTTGATTCAAAACAGGACTGGCGAGGCCCGCTGGGTGAAGACCTCAAACTTCCAGATACAACCTTTGCAAAATCGCTTCTTGGTAATCTGGCGAGCGCGAAGGATCCGTCCACTGTGCCTGAGATAGATGTTGTCCCTGTACTCCGCAAAGCAATATCAATCAACCGACCACCCGACATTCAGGAAGCACGATTGATGCTGCCAGTCGTTGCTGAAGAGCAGCCTATTATGGAGGCTATTCTACTTAATCCTGTGGTTATCATCTGTGGTGAAACGGGAAGCGGAAAAACGACTCAGATACCTCAATTTCTGTACGAAGCAGGCTTCGGATCGCCTGGCAGCGGTTAGTCTTTGTATTGTTCACAGAGCAAGCTCTGACGCCGTTGTTGCCCCTAGATAACCCGGGTATAATCGGAGTTACCCAACCACGCAGGGTAGCCGCAATGTCCATGGCGGCTCGAGTAGCTCACGAGCTGTCGTTAACGTCTTCACATGTGTCATATCAGATACGTTACGACGCGACTGTCTCTCCATCAACGTCAATCAAATTCATGACTGATGGTGTCCTGTTGCGCGAGCTGGCCACCGATTTTCTGCTTACCAAGTACTCAGCGATCATCATCGACGAAGCACATGAACGAAGCATGAACACTGATATCCTCATTGGTGTTTTAAGCAGAGTAATCAAGTTACGGGAACAACTGTGGAAAGACGGAAAAGACGGCGCAAAGGTTTGGTTGCGTTAAAAAACTTGCTAATTGTTAGTTGAACTGAACATTTCAGCCGTTACGTCTTATCATCATGTCGGCGACTCTCCGTGTAGGGGACTTTTCAGAGAATAAGGCTTTGTTTGCAGCACCTCCACCGGTGATTACTATCTCCTCACGTCAGCATCCCGTCACCATTCACTTCAATCGTCGGACGTCTCCTGACTACGTCACGGAGGCAATTAAGAAGACGATAAAGATTCACTCGCGACTTCCTCCAGGTGGAATATTGGTATTTCTTACTGGCCAGAATGAAATCATGAGTGTATGTCGGAAACTGGATGCCAAATTCGGGCGGAAAGCCATAGAAGAAAGAAAGAGGAAAAGGATGGCTGGCTCCGTCCGAGGGTGGGCAAAAAATGTGCAAGCAGTTGACGACGATTTCAATGCAGAGTCCGCTCAAGTTGCGCCAACTCAAGGTTTGCCCGCAATTAGCGCTTGAATCTTTTGTCAACTAAGTAATACTTTGTAGTCGATGTTGAAGCCGAAGACATGGACCTAGGCACTATGAAGCCTGAGGACTTGGCTTTTGACGTTGACGACGGTGTTGGTGAAGAAGACCCAGAAGCATTGGACAGTGAAGAAGAGCGAAATCTTCATGAAGAACTGGGCTTGCATCCAGAAGAAGAAACGGAAGGTACGTGGGATACAATACTCTACTTATGACTGAGAATGGTTATCATCAACAGTGCCGATGCATATTCTTCCGCTTTATTCTATCCTTTCTAGCGAGAAGCAAATGAGAGTTTTCCAAACTCCTCCTGCCGACTGTCGCCTCGTCGTCATTGCCACCAACGTAGCTGAAACATCACTCACAATACCAGGTATACGATACGTGGTGGATTGCGGCCGTGCGAAAGAAGTCAGTAATTTCAATGATTGGTCTTGAACATTTTAGACAAGTGCTTGTAGCGGCATTACGATGTTTCCAGCGGAATCCAGGCTTTCAGGGTAAACTGGATATCCAAAGCCTCGGCGGCACAGCGCGCTGGCCGGGCAGGTCGTACAGGTCCAGGACACTGCTACAGACTTTATTCATCAGCGTTGTATGAAAACCATTTTACCAAGTTTTCTGTGCCGGAAATTCTACGCATGCCAATCGAAGGGGTTGTACTTCAAATGAAGGCTATGCACATCGACGCAGTTAGCTACTTCCCCTTTCCTACATTACCCGACCGATCTACTCTTCAGAAAGCGGAAACGGTGCTGACGCATCTCGGTGCGCTCAAGCCATCGTTGACCACAGGTGCCCAAATCACCGATCTTGGACGGACCATGGCACTTTTTCCGCTCTCACCCAGATTCTCAAGAATGTTGGTTAGCGGCCAACAACATGGTTGCCTTCCATATGTGGTAACCATGGTATCGGCGTTGTCCGTCGGGGATCCTTTTTTGCACGAAGCATCGCTAAACGAAGACGAAGAGGATTCTTTTGACCAGGATGCCTTGGAGCTGAGTCACGTAACTAGCGAAGCCATCCGGGCAAAGGAGGCTCGTCGAATGCGCCGAAAAGCTTTCTTCCAGTCGCAAAGCGTAAGTATTTTCAGTTTGGTGCTGGCTTTTATTTGAGAGGATGGACAGCTTCATGCCTCGTTAGGAAAAGGCACAAGCGACGTCCTGAAGCTACTCTCAGTCGCGGGTGCGTATGAGTATGCTGGTGGCGGTCATAAGTTTTGTGAAGAACATTTTGTTAGACCCAAAGTAAGCTATTGGTATCGTCTATGTCGTCAAGATGCCGATATCTGTTCTTAGGCCATGGAAGAAATACACAAACTCCGCGCTCAGATCAGTAATATTGTCCAGACGAACTTTCCGGGGCTTGATGCTGGGTTTTCTCCCAGACTAAAGCCACCCAATGATCTTCAGGTATGAAGTAATTGATAATCGCTGCTGACATGACTTTGAATGCTCCCTAGGTCAAGGTCTTACGACAGCTCCTAGCGGCCGCTTTCATTGACCAAGTAGCAGTACGGAAAGACAAAATAGACAAAACGGCATCAACTGGGATACAGTGTGCTAATTCCAAAGGGATCCCGTATAGGGCAATGGGCATAACAGACGATGTCTTCATCCATCCATCTTCTGTCCTGATTGATAAACCTCCTCCTGAATATGTGGTCTATCATGAAGTTGCAAGGACGACACGGGTTTGGCTGAAAGGTACGTAAAAGCTTCATACCTTCAACACTTTTTCCTTATGCATGACAGGTGTTACCGTGGTGAACCCTTCCTGGCTATCTTCTTTAGGAAGACATTCCTTATGCACTTTTTCAAAATCGATGAAGAACGAAAAAGGAGTTATGATATGTATTCCTAGGTTTGGTCCAGAGGCTTGGGAGCTACCACCAATCAAAGTAGAGACATAGCATAGGGACATTGTAATTAAACCTTAATGCACTAAAATTATTGGCTATATAGATTGTAAGTAGTGTACAATTGCTGAATATATATGTCTTTGGCAATGAAATTACGATAGTCGTTGAACAATGGCAATATCCACGAGAAATTACTGAACAGTTGGGCTAAGTCATTGGACTAGTTGATTTCCAAGGTTGGCTTACCTTCTTTCTAGGTATGAACATGGTTTGAGGCTGTTTAGGCTTCATAGTTCGAGGACCTTTATGCGGCATGTTCGGCGGTTGTGCCTCAGAGGTACGGCTGGTCTTCAGAGGTGGACCATTACTATCTCCAGTGTCTTCGATGGGCCGTTTGAGACCTGTTTGCGCGTGTTCTTCGCGTGGTTGCTTTAATGTAGCTTGCATTCGATTGGCTTTGAAGTTTCGAGGAGTGACCAGATCGGTGGGTACTGAAATAGGCGTGGGAGCTGCCTTGGACGCTTTTCGAGAAGAGGCCGGTGGGGATGAAAGTGTCGATCTAGATAATGCAGGTACTGAGAAGAAAGTGGAATCCGCCTAGTCCTCAAAGTTAATCGCCACGAGTCCAAGGCGAACTGGCTCACATCAATGAGACACGATCTTGATCGTGCATCAGCTATTATCTCTGCCCACGTCGTATTGCTCCGTTCAAGAGTAGCTACATTGCCGAGAATGAAAAGAGAAGATTTTGCACGAGTTAATGCGACGTTCATACGGCGCAGGTCTTTGCACGATGGATGAGAATCTGAACTGCCAACGATCCTAAATAATCTGCTGCATACCTGCCAAGAATCCAACGGTATCTTGATTCAAGCCACCACGAACGCAGGACAAGATGATAATATCCTTTTCTTGCCCTTGAAATCCGTCAACGGTATTGAAGTCCACTTTGCCCTCAAGCCTGTCCTCCAGGTACCGTTCAAAATGACGACGCAGTTCCGTAACCTGGGCTCGATACATACTCACGACACCCACGCGGAAATCTAGGTTGATATTCGAGAATTCCCAACGAAGATGAGCATACAAGGCTGCTGCAACTTGGCATTCCGCTTTGTTTACCAGAGACTGGCTGCTTTTCTCCTCTGTTCCATAAATATTGAAAAATTTGTATATTCCAAATTTCGGATGCGAATGCCAGGGCTGCGCGGCCTTTGAAGCCATGTCAGGTCCGTCTTGTAATCTATTCTGATAGAACACGCGGCTGGGAAGGCGACTTATTTCGGGGTGCATACGATATTGAATGCTGTGATGACGGTCAAAACTGTCTTGCAACTCAACAAATAATTTACTTTAACAATTGCATCGCCTCCGGTCGCTGCTTCTGCAATCGAACAAAAAGTGACTGATTGTAGTTGTAGCGACTGGCCTTGAAATCAGAAGGATGTTAAAGCGGTTTCACAAAAATCGTCAATACAAGGTTTACCTCCTGAGATATGACCGTTGGAGGCAACTGCTGAGGATCCCCAACCAGAATACAACGGTTGCAATTGTACTTGAGAGGAATCAAAGAGCTGAGTTCTATGGCTTGCGCTGCTTCATCTATGACAATTGTCTCAAATTCAAATTTAAACCGATCCAGAACTTCGTGACCGGCGCCGGAAAGTGTAGAACAGACCACATCGGCTTCCTGCAAAACCTCCAAGCGAAATTTGCGCCGAACAGCGTCTAGTGTACGGGATTCAGACTTTTGCTGGTCCTTTATTCGATCTAGTCGCTGCGACAGGTCTATTCTTTGAGAGTTGAGGATTTTGAGCTCGTCTTCCAGGACCTGATGACGAACATTGTTTTGCACGTTTGTCAACATTGCGAGTTTCTGCTTTCGCATCTCTTTCACCGATTCCAAGCTTTTACGTAGAGTAATGACTTCTTCGCCGAGATTTTTCTCCTTCGTGGCTGATGTAATGCCATTCAGCTTCTGTTCCACTAGCGCGTCAAGAGATATATCCTTAACGCTGACGTTGATTGCCCTGTCCGTGCCAATCCTGACCACTTTGGCATTGTCCGGTCGGCGGCGCGAGCCACGATAGCCTTCTTTAATACGATAGGCAATCTCATCTATTGCAGCATTACTTGGCGCACAAATAAGTATTTTTGCAGAGAGGCCCTTGTCCGCTGGAGCAGAAGGTTTTCCCACATGAACAGCAGTAGCCGGACGCATTCTTTTCGACAAGAATACACCAACGAGACCGCAGATCGTTGAAGTCTTTCCTGTCCCAGGCGGCCTGTGTCAGGCAATCAGTTCAATAATTATTGAACCATTGTTGACTTACCCTTGGATCAACGAAAACCCAAACATATCCAAAGAACTTAGAATTGCATTAGCCTGAGGTTCATTGATACTATACGTTGACATAGCATTCTGGACATCCTTGGTATCAACCTTGGGTGGCATTGGAAGCTGGGGTCGTAATATCATATCCACGTAGTCATAATATGGAAATGACATTAGTGCAGCGTATTCGCGGTGGATAGTACTTAGACTAATAAAGGATGTGAGAATGGTGGTGTACAAAGAAATATAGTCGCACCTGAATATTTTCGACAGAGACCAGATAGTACCAATCTGAAGGCCCGGATCTCCGTCCGTCTTGACGACACAACGCAAGGTTCCTCGAGCTCCCTGGATACTGTTTCTGTAACTTTGTGTCTTGGCCATGATACACTTCTGGTTGCTCGTGTTACGCAACAATACGACATCGGTTTCAGCCAAGTACCAATCTCTTTTCAGGTCCCCAAGAAAGGTAATTTCGATATCCAGCCAATCATCGACGAACCCTCGACTACCAATCCTCACATTGTATTCGTCATGCGGTTCGTCTTTTGCCTGGCAGATTTGGGCCCAACACTCGATCAGTAGAAGAGGCTCAAAAACTCGATGATAATCGCTATAATCCTTAAAGGTATCCGGCACAGGAGACACGTTGAGCTTCTCTCCGGGTGGCATGGGTCCATTATGACTATAATTCCAGGATAAGAGTGCCTTGTGAAGGCCACTAATGTTGGGTTTCATGCGTAGTGTGATACGTCGAGCTTCTTCGCGTCGGTCATGTCTTTCACGTCGCTCAAGGAGGGCATCTTTGATACCCGCAATTTCAATAGTCCTAATCTGACGCTTTTCTGCCACCTTCTTGATCTTTGGAGATTTCTGGAATTTTGCTAAAACAGCCAATCCTCCACGGCTCTCCTCATCCTCGCTGTCCTCGTCGCTGGATCCGGAAGATCTAACAGATCGTGAACTTGTTTTACTCTCGTTTTTGATTTCAGATGTCCTGGCCTTCGAGCCCATTCCGAGCCCTGACATAACTATCCCAGGTTTTTTCCAGGTTGGCATGCTCGAGGCAGCATCAAGCCTAAGCCGATCATCTTCCGTGAAGTACGGCTTCCGGGCATGCGCATAATCTGGTCGTGATTGCGTTTTGACCAACTTGGGTTGCACAGACTTGGGTTCCGAGCGTAGTTCTTCCTTCTTGACTTCCTTCTTCAACACAGGTGCAACGTCAACTATCTCTATATCATCCCCTTCCTCAAATGAAGCGATGGCATTGGCCAGGGCAGATAGTCTCGAGGAATCGAGACGTGTTGTAATCTTTGTCGTGTCTTTTTTCGCGCTCTCGAGATGCTTGGTGAGCTTAGCGAGACCTTCCTCTGATGGACGGATGGCCGTATCCCGAAATATATCGAGCAAAGATTGAATGAGAGCGAACGATTGATGTAAAAGTTCTTCATCCGTTAAACGCAACCACCGAGCAAGTTCAGGCAAAACTTCCTGAAGACAATTCACCATCTTCTTTCCAGCGGGGGATAGTCTGTTTGGCTTGGTAGATTCAAGTCGGGAGCTTGCTGCTTTGTCAATAACTTTCCG
The DNA here is from genome assembly GCA_023014405.1 of Amanita molliuscula. NCBI lineage: Eukaryota > Fungi > Basidiomycota > Agaricomycetes > Agaricales > Amanitaceae > Amanita > Amanita molliuscula. Next base: position 644,249 of record JAEBUP010000006.1, read on the forward strand.
TTGCGCAAGCATGTCACGGCCGAATATCAACGCATCCCTCATCCAAAGGATCATTTCCTCATTTTCAAAGTAGATAGACCACGATGGACAGCGTTTGAAAATGGCCGATAATGCTTTAGTCATTAAAGCCCAGAGTTGAGGCAACTGAGCGGCAGGACCACGTTCGTCATTGGGACGGAGAAAAGAAGAATCCCTAAGCAGGCCAGCGGGAGAGGCGCAGAGAGCTTCAATGATATCTGTAAAGCATCTAACCAGCGAACCTGACAAGCTGCAGGCTTCGGGGACAACAGGCGCGAACTGAACAAAGACCGTGAGGAAGTCAATGATGCCCTCGAAGGAAGCATCGGGCAGATGCTCGAGCATCGCACGAAAACAATCGTGACGACCATCGACGTCAAAGGCCAGCGATACCAGTGACTTGGCAGCCGCTTGTATTTGCTCCACAGGGGAAATCAAAAGTAGCAAGACGTCTTTGGCTGCCCCGGGCAATCGCAAGGCATCGATTCCAGAGGTGGAGAGATTGTAATCCCCAAATCTTGTCATTGCGGATAATAAACCGTCGTTGAAGATGTCAATTGAATTATTAATTGCATTAAAGGCAGCCTCGGGTATCATATGTCCTTCGCTCGTATCTGTCATACGAAAAGTTGGATGATATGGCTTCCTAGAAATCTTGTCGATGTGCGCCGCCCGTGCGACAATCGAGAGTATCACGACGAGTCCCTCTATATCATTGGTTTGCATGACTTGGTATATTTTGTTCCACATTCGAGCTCTAATGGAAAAGTGGGGTATTTTAGTGCTGGAAGGAAGTTTATTCGTGACCTCGGCCAATACAGTACACAGCAACGTCATGGCAGATGAGACTTGCTGGATATCTCTAGTCAACGCGCTTGAGGTGAGGCTCCTCGCAGATGCACGGGCACTTTTCCATTTTTCATGATTATATGCGCGCGAGAAAGCTACCGATACAATAGTTTCCGTGTGTATGTCAAGCACACGCGTAACAGCATCTGCCATGGATCTGTCTTCGTCCTGAAGTTTGCGCAAGACACCATCGAGCAGCTATAAAATACAGTTCAGAGTATACATAGAGACTGGTAAACAAATGCGCACATGCATGGCTGAGTTCATTGTTGATGGTCTCGAAGTAGTGAGCCTCTCATGCTGCATCCCTTCACATAGAAAGTTTACCATTTTCGCGAGGACCTCGCCAAAAGCGGGTAGTTTATAGATAGTGTGCAAATATTCAACAAACCAAGCAAGATATCGCGGTCGATCTCCTGCCGAGTCAACCTTCTCCAGGAGGGTTGCAAAGGCGGGATTATCCTTCACAGCGTCAAACACCACTTGAGGATATTCAACACCCTCGTCAACCCAGAACTGGGTTCCAAGACGCTTCAGAAGTAATATGAAACATCCTAAAACCTCGACGAATTCTTCATGCAGCGACAGTAAGAATAAGACGAGAAAGCTGCAAATGAAAACATACCGGCCCCGCTGTCATGCAAGTGACCGACGACGACATGACGAATGTCAATAAGATTGTTTTTACTTTTGAGCAGCTCTGGAGGCACATGCCGTATTAGCGTTTGAAATGCGTGCCATAACTCGTGCCTGTCTGTAGAGAAGGCAAAAGTAGGGAACCGAGTTTGTGCATCTGGGAACATGTCGGAAGAGAGCAAATCGACTAGCGATGCCAGGACTTCCTTGTACATCCCTACAAAGTGATTTTCGGGAACGGGTAGTACAGTCGCTTTGGAGGTCTGGCTCTGAGCCCAGCGTCGAATCGCCAGATCCTCATGAAACAGGAACAACAGTACTCCCGGTGGAACAGAGTCCTTCGGCCAGCCATCGACACGATAAAGGCCATTGCGTAAAGCTGACTGTATTGCCGGGTCACCAAAAATGGTCGAGTTGAACAGACTCCGGTAGACGGTCGCAGGCTGGCACCCATTCGCATCTGCTGAGATCTCTCGTTTGACGGTGGCGAGCTCCCATGACTCGAAACTCTTGTAAAAGCTTCGCATCGTATCTTCTGAGAATGCTCCAAAGTATCTGCGTAGAAATCACGCGACCGAGCTGGAAAACCACACCATGGCACTCACGTATGGAGAGAGTCTACCTTGGTGCGCTCCAAAGACCGCACACAAGCACAGCACCCACGTAAACAAGAGCTGAGGCTCTCTTTCCACTGTCTGACTTGCGGGCTATCGTAGGCAAAGAGGCGCAGCAGGAAGGATGCAGCGGCTACGGTGGTAGCGTCGGCCGTGTCGCAAAACCAATGTAACTTGCGATCTGCAGGGCTTTTGGGAACGTCCATCAGATGGGCGTAGACCTTTCCGAGAATTTCATCCGAGGCACCTGTATTGTCGATAGGCGTGTCCTGCAGGGACTTGAGCAGCTTCTTCACATCATTCGATGGTGGTTTGGCCATCTGAGTTGGTGTGCGCCTATTCCGCAACGACGAGAATCAAGGAATGGTGAGCGCAGCCGCGATACAAAGGATAGAGCAGACGAAAGGCTCGCTTTGACGTGAAGGACCCGTACTAGACGCGATTGTGACTCGACAGCACGTGAGTCGGTAAAATGATCTTTGACGCGTGTCAGCTTCCCTTTAACCTCCAAGTCCAGAAAATATAATCTATTGGTATTCAGGACATACAGTGTGCATCTGCTAGGCTTGGGTGCCGTCCGTTCGGGAGATCCTAATACAGACCAAGCTACATCTCCCAGATCGACTTTTCCCACGCGAATATTGGTCTTTTCTAGTTTTGATGGATCAACAAGACCTCGAAAACATCAGTGGGCTGCTGGATCGTGAAATTGACCTCCGTGAGGTAAATAGTCTGCCAAATCTGTCGGGAGAGAAGATAGCGTTGAGCGTCCACGCCAGAAAATCAAAGAACAAGTCCTTGAGCTGGACAAGAAGACTCGGACTATGGTTGGATTACTGAACAAAATCCATTCAACTCCATCTGAATCCAGTCTGTGGAAATACATGCACTAAGCTACGGTCTAACACTCGCATAGTATCGACGTTGACTGCAGCTGTTACATCTGTTTTAGAGAGCTGTCGTGGCGTTATGGCAGCGCTAGCGGATCTGGTCCCTCCGAATGAGTTCTGGCGCTGGAAAGACATGTGGAGTAATTCTCTAAGATCTGCAGTGTTCTCTGCAGCTCTCGTCGAGTATCTCACGAGTGGGAAGCTTATCACCATCGATCGAGTAGCTGAAATTCTGGGGAGTGAGTTGATCCTCATCTTACTCTAGAGGAGTCCAACAATATTTTACCCAGTCAAAGAGGAGTGGCAAAACCGCCTTGCGCTTCCAGTTGAGGACTACCTGCAAGGAATCATAAGCCTTGTCAATGAATTGGTGCGCACCCAGTTGAGCATGCGACATAGCGTTCTACCAGAACTGTTTTAGTCTCGTCTTGCGGTCAATGCAGTTACTATGGGGAATTTCAACGAGCCTATCAAAATATCGATTTTTGTAAAGGACTTGTATTCTGGTTTCTCTGTAGTAGGTAACATGCATGGAGCATGGAAAGTCGAGGCTAATTTACATTTAGCTAAACTTGAAGAATGATGCCCTGAGACGGCGGTTTGATAGTCTAAAATACGATCTCAAGAAGATCGAAGAAGGTTTGTTCTAGTCCACGTTTCCAACTAGTCCTACATGACATCTACAGTCGTTTACGACGTATCTCTTCGCAAATTACCCAGTAAGCTAGGACCTGCTGGAGTTGCGTAGGCGGTAGAACGTTCTATAGTATTTGATTGCGGGTTCCCGCGTGGCAGCGGAGTCTGAATATTATGACAAGTATCGTATTGCCTTCACCGACGTCAATCACATCAAGGAGGATTTTCATGACAGAAGGAGAGCCTTGTCTCGGTCGGGGCCTCTGACGTTGTCAATGGATAGAAGGAGAGGTAACTCAACACGCCCTGCAACCTCCGAAGGTTTGTGTGAACTGTTTGTACTTTCCATATTAAACCTTTTTTTTTGATGTCGACAGAATTGGACAGCTGGTCGCGTACCGCAGAGTCGCTGCGCGCGCTAGCTAGTAAATATGACCGGCCAACTACTCTAGAAACGATTGATAGGGTCAACAGGCTGATTAGTGCCTGGCCCACCGACGATACCATACCTGCCGAAGGACTGGAAGGCATAAAAGCTCTTCACCGTAAGCTAGCTCCTGGCATCACAGAGGTTAAACTTGCGGCAGAAGACGAATTCAAGTGAGTTATACTCATCGCGGAATTTTTCACCACTGAATGAATCAATAAATGTCTTTTGGAAAGAGCATTAGACCATGCCATCGAACAAGTGGGAATTCTCCTGGCTCTGAGAAGGGCTCCAGAACAAGTACCATCAGGTAAAATAGATATTCTTTACGTATTTCTTGTATTCACGACGAGCAGAGAAACGCAAGCGCCCAAGGGCGCCTTCACCGTCTGCGCCAGTCGCAAATCAACTTGGTAATAATCGTAGCGTTTCCATAACTCTTCCGGCTCGTCCATCACCTACGGGTTCTGTTTCGCGTGAAACCAAATCTCGCAGGGAAGCTCTGGCGAAACAACTGCCGTTACAGCAAGGGAGAAAAGTTGCGTTTCATCCTGGAGGGGCTAAAGCGGCCAATAGCGGCGCTGAGACGGATGAGAACACATGGATTCTGGCACTCGTTAAAAGATGCATCAATGCAGAAAAACATCGGTAAGCAAGTCGAAGAGACAGACTTCATAATCACTAAGCTGTAATAGATATGAAGTGCAGGATGCAGAGCCACAAGAGGACGGTCAACCGGGCTTGTGGGTTAACGTCGGGTTCATCCGAACAAGTGCTGACAGTGCGTGCGCAGATTGTACACGGCATCATTGCCAGCCATCATACCGCTGCCCGATCCCAATGCCCCTGTTAATAGTCCGGCACACGTTAATTCATACCAGGAATTTCCTGCGGGATCCACCGTCATGGCGCTTTACCCCGACACAAGCTGCTTCTACCGGGCCGAAGTCATTGCGACCCCGAAAGATCTCCAACCTCCTGGCCGGGTGTGTCTGGTCAATACCCATTGATATGCATCTGACAGACGGGATACAGGCACCTCCTGCATCAAAACACATGCCGATGTACATATTGAAGTTTGAAGACGACGACAATCAAGAACATTCTGTTGCAGCTCAATGGGTGGTGGAATGGCCTGTAAAGTAATATGTAGAATGCTGTTCATTACTGTATTTCACTGGAACATGGTCATGATCTGAAGCTTAGTCATCATAGTCAGTGGTTGGATGAGTTAAAAGCCAGCGCCATTGCCTGTTACCGTGTCTATCTCGCGATCAGACCGCTGTTCCATCTCCTTGAAGAACCTCTAATGCGGTCGCCGGCCTTCTACGCACGCCCACAACGCATGCTGCTCGAGGATGCGTTCAGAAGCCCGTTTGGAGGGCTTGGCGGTCTGGCGGGCCGGCCGGCTGTGGATGTGACGGGCGACAAGTACATTGTCGCGACAGACCTTCCGGGCGGGTTGGAGAGGATGGAAGGAGTTAGGGTAGAACTGCGAGCAAGCGATGCGGCGGGCGTGTTGTGGCGGTCGAGTAGCCGGTCAATGTAGCGCGTTCATGTCTCCACGCGTCCGCCCTTTTCCCCATGCCGCTCCCCCCCGCCCACAACTCCCCCAGCGTTCCCCACTCCTCCACCTCCCCAGACATCCCCTCAGATTCGGATGCAGAAGTAGACCAGCTCGACTCTGACTCGGACGATCGTGCCTCCGCCGCCTCCTCTGACACGACAGACGCTGTCAGACCCCCCGGGTGCAGCTTGCTCCCCTCGCTCCGTCTCGAGAACATCCTCCAGGCAGACGGTATGCCGCAGTGTCTGCACACTCATCTCTGCTCACCTCCGCCAGGTGTCACTGGTAGTTTGGCGCTGTCCAAGGAAGCCCTCTTCATCCTCTCCGTTGCAACTGTATGCTGCCCTCCGCTCCGCTTGTGCATCCCCTGATCTCCTGGCACAGGAAGAATTCATTAAACGCATGGCAAGAACGGGCCATATACATGCCACTGCCCAGAGACGGAATGTGGTCGAGTACATAGACATGGGTACGTTTTCTCGTCTATAGATCTACCACGCTCAAATAGACCGAGCAGCCGCATCAACACAACAATATCAAGAGTTCATGTTTCTCAAAGGCAAGCCCGAAATCATCAAATGATCGTTGAATTGCTGAGTAATGTACGCATAGATACAATCCCAATCCCTATTTCTCTCGCAGATGCGATTCAATTCCGCCAGCAAAAAGAAAAGGCAATGCTTGAAGACGATCCTGCATTGGCAGTCAATAATCCGTCGGCACCAACCCTATTTCCCGTCCAGAATGGCATATCAAAACCAAAAGGCAAAGGGCGGAGCGCCATAAATGGGCACGGAAAGCTGAATGGAGAAGCCAGTGCGTCCTCATGGCGATCGGAAAAACACTATAAAGCCATCAATGAGATGCTGCCAACGCCACCATGGCCTGGAAATATTGGCCGCAACGCAAGTGTGCCTGGACACGTATCTCCCTTTGTGAATGGCGATATGTCAGCGCTACCGCCCATGCCCCACCCGATGCTTGTTCCTCAGGAGCCCTACGATGGCCATCCCGGTCAATTTCCGCCCCATGCTGTTTACTATCCCCAACCCAGTATTGTTCCTGACCGGCCAGAAGAAGCCTGGCTTCGCGGACCTGGACTCGTTGACCCTGACCATCTAGCTCGAACAATCTATGCAAAAGACAGACACGGAGGGTGAAACAGTCTGAGCCTTGGAATGGGTGCCACGTTCGGTACAATAATACATGTGATCCTCCCAGCTTACTTTATTTCCTTGTGTTTTTTTATCTTATTTAAGGCAATACAAGGCATCTGGCTCCGGGTTATCGTCGGAAAGAATGGTTTCCCAGCCTCCCTCTTCTCTCCCCATTATTGACATCTCTCCCTATCTCAGCGAGAAGCCGAACGAGGTGGCTAAGCGTGCTTCGGTTTCTGCAGCCCTCCATAGAGCCTGTATCGAATATGGCTTCTTTTACCTTGATATCTCCTCTTACGTCGATCCTCACGAGTCAGAAGAGTTGATTGCGCTAGCAAAAGCCTTCTTTGCACTGCCCGAAGAAGAGAAAGACAAGATCGCTTTGCGACATGGAGATCATGCAAGAGGTGCGGTTGCATATACTCTACTCAACAGGATCATTGATAAACAGAACGTATGGCAGGCTACGCCCGATTGAGTGAGAATATGACAAACGGCAAAGTGGACAACCACGAAAGTCTCGAACTTTACATGCCTGTTCCCAACCCTGACAAGACCAAGCCGCTTTGGGGTGAGAACCAGTGGCCGACTGTACCCGGCTTTAGGACCAAGTACGAACACTGGGTGGAGAAGATGAAAAGGCTGGGGTTGACAGTTATGGAAGCGTAGGCGTCCCAAAGTCAGCGCTCGTCTCACGAACTTGACATCCCGTAGAATGTCTGTGGGCTTGGGTATGACTCGCAACGAGTGGCATGAATTGCGAGGTCAGGTGGATGACAGTTTCTGGGTGTTGAGAGTCGTCGGTAAGCCCGTGCTCGACACGTTTATAAACGTCTCGCGTCCGAGGAATCATTTGCCGGTCATAGGTTACCCTCCTCTTCCCAACGGCTTTGACGGATTTTCGTGCGGAGCGCACAAGTAAGTCGAAGCCGAGCCTACGGGAACACGACGCTGATCTTACTTGCAGAGACTACGGTTGTTTGACGTGAGTTTCAAATTCTTTGAGCACGTCGTGCCGACTGTTGAGCTCGGCAGGTTTTTGCATGCTGATCCGACGCCCAACGCATTGCAAGTCTTCACGAACAATACTGGCGCAGTCCAGGTCGCCGAACAGGGCAAGGCTGGGCGTGGCAACTGGATCAGCGCGGACCCGATCCCGGGTTGCATCGTATGCAATATTGGCGAAAGTGAGTGAATACATCTTGCGCCTAAAACCATTTTTTTTTCCACCATGGTGCCTAGTGTGGGAGATATGGAGCAATGGACTGTATCGCTCGACCCTTCATCGTGTCGTACATCGAAGCTCAAATTACAGGTATCTGAGAATCTTGTTGCTCGTCGTTGCTTGTACTCATCTGTTCCAGGATTTCGTCAGTCCCATCAATACATCATCAACGATAACTAATGTTTTATCAGCATTCCGTTCTTTTTTGAACCCAATTTCAATGCCCTTGTCAAGCCTCTCGCTGCTGCTTTACAGCAAAGCGACAGCGAACCGGTATACCCACCTGTCGTCTATGGCGAGTTCCTAATGTCAAAAGTCGGAAATAATTTCGTTGGGAATGACAGTGCGTTGAAGAGCCTTTCAGCAAAGTTGTAAAACCGTGACCAACATGTAAAATATCTACACATCTATGAAGACGTGATCTACTGTAAGGGCTGATTCCACCCCCTCGCATTGGTCCCGAGTCTAGTGGCAACCGCGTGAAAGATTGTGCCCTGTAAAGAGGTGTAAGAAGCTCGTTTTTTAACGGTGACGGCGGTCGCACATCGAATACAGCCATAATTTCTTCCTTCCTCATCCTACCATCCGTCGGCCAGAGCATAAGATATGTCGCCAACCACTCAAACGTTGCTGCGAACCAACCAAACTGTTCCTCATAAACATAAGTTTCGGGCAGATAATGAAGTCACTTCACCGGGTCAAACACGTTACGGTTTCCGTACAACATCCTGACACCTTGCCAAAAATCAAGATGGGTGTGTGGGGGGCTGGAATACATTTTGAACACGTTTTCAAACCTCTCCCTGTCGAATTCACCGACGGACGTGTAGCTGTCTGAGTCTGAGCCATGTTTTGCCTGTACCTTGTTAGTGAATGACGATGAAAATGGGAATGCGGATACTCTATGCATGTTATTGACTTTCAACCTAAAGAAAGGATCAGGGAGCAGAGTTCCATAAGTTGCGTAGCTGGCATATCGTCAATGTCGTGATAGCCAGGCACATATATGACGCACGAAAAGCCGGAATGGATGACGATGACAGCCACCAATGACAACAGTATGCCAAAGCCCAGGCTTCTGAAACCGACATATCTAAAGGACGTATGGGCACATTGTGGTCTGACGAAAATGCAGATTGACTCTTACGTGTCGGCGGGCCAGATGATACCGTCCTTGTCACGGTCAAAGAAGGCTACATGCGACTGAAGGGCGGTGTTTTTCTTGCCTGGATCGTAACCTGTGCCTGGAGCAGAAGAGACAGCGTCTTGCGGGATGGTCATGGTTGGAGGAAGAGAAGCTGGGACGCATCTGAGACCAGTCGGGTGATTCGCGTTCGCGTCAGGTCTATGATAAGATAAGTCACATGATTCCCAATGTCTTTCCAAGCGGCCGTAGACACCCTCGTCCCCCGCGTCAGAGACCTTGTCCTTTCAGCCACTCACAACGGAGAAAGGCTCCTTGGCGATACAGACAAGGATCGCGGGGAGGTCTGCAATTGGATAAACAAAGTCGGTCGGCATGACTTAGCCAGTGAAGCAATGTTGCACGTATGTCGTTTCATCACCTATGGTGCGCACTTGTCATCGCCCCCCCCGGCCAGGACTTCGAATCGAGTTTGGTGCCAAAAACTTATCTGGTCAGCAATTACCTGACCGCCGCTGACGTTGCGTTATATGGAGCACTGCATCCATTGATAGTGCGTGGGCGTCCATTGCTTCGGTCGCGCTTGTGACAGTGCTCTAGTCCATTTTCAAACCTCAACAGAACTATTCGCGTCCAGCCTTAATCCGCTACCTTGACCACATACAATTTCGCCCCGTAGTCCGCGAATCAGCTGCTTCCTTGTCTCCTCCGTTGGAGCCTATTGTTTTCGATTTGGAAAATGCACCAAAAATAGAACGCAAATCGGAGACGCCAAAGAAAAAGGAAAAGAAACAGAATGATGAAGAAACTTCTCAATCAGCGCCAGAGCCTGCAGCCGCCGACCAGGTACCTGAGAAAAAGGATAAGAAAGAAAAGAAGACGAGGGAGGTTGCCGATGGAGCAGGGAAGAAAAGGGCTGTTGGAGCAAGGACGGCAGAATCCGAAGATGCTGGGGAACCTGTGCCTTCCATGATCGACTTGCGCATTGGCCGCATTGTCGATGGTCAGTCGTCGGTAATTTTTTTCCCGAATCATATCTAAGTGAAAATAGTCATGAAGCATCCCGATGCGGACAGTCTCTATGTTGAGGTACACATTCAGTTGGGGCCAAGAGCACAATTTTGATTTGCGTTCCAGCAAGTCGACATAGGCGAAGAGACCGGCCCACGTACCATTGTTTCTGGCCTGGTGAAGCATATCCCGATCGAGGAAATGCGAGACAGATATCTTGTCGCAGTGGTACGCTCAGTCGATGCAAAACTGTCAATCGCTAATTTTCCATTCAAAGTGCAATTTAAAGCCTGCCACTATGCGGGGAGTCAAGAGCTTTGCCATGGTTCTCTGTGTATGCTTTCAAATTTGCTGATGGCCTGATGATAATTACATGACGCAATAGGCTGCATCAAAAGATGGGAAAGAGGGCGGCATTGAAATAATTCAACCGCCCGCAAACTCGAAACCAGGTGATCGAGTCTACTTTGAGGGTGGAGAGTACGAAAGTAGGTATCACTCCATTAACCTGCGGCCAGATCTGAAAACTATGCAGGTGCGACGCCTCTATCACAGCTAAACCCCAAGAAGAAAATATTCGAGACCATCCAACCAGGATTCACAACCCTCGATACCAGAGAGGCAGCATGGATAAATCCTGTGACCAAGAGTGTGCACAGGATACGAACAGAGAAGGGGGTGTGCGTAGCTCCGACGCTGGTGGGCGCGTCCTTGTCGTAGACACAGTGGCAAATAGAGCCAAACAGGCACACTTCCGCACGATGATACATCGCGTGCAGCTGGGCCGCACCGTCCGCGGCTTTTCGACGACGGCGAGCGCGCATGGCCACCTCTCCCACATCGGCAGGGAGCCCATCAACCTTCCCTCAGGCGTCACCTTCAACAGCTCGCCGAACGCCATCTCCGTCACTGGTCCCCTTGGAACCGCCTCTGTCCCTCTCAAGCCCTTTGTCCAGATCACCTACCCACAGCCAGGCATCATGTCAGTCGCAGTGCAAGACTCCGGCATCAAGGAACAGCGGCAGATGTGGGGCACCACCCGCACGCTCATCTCCAATGCTATCACCGGCATCACAGAAGGATTCACCGTACCGCTCTTCCTAGTCGGCGTGGGATACCGCGCAGCGATCGAGGCCGACCCGCGCGGTGCGACGGACGGAGGCGGTGGTCAGCGGCTGAACCTCAAGTTGGGCCATTCGCACAACATTTATGTCCCCATACCGCCACACATCAATGCCTCAGTGCCGTCTGCGACTAAAATCGTCTTGTCGTGTACAGACAAGCACAAGTTGGGCCTGTTCGCGGCAAAGATAAGAGAGTTCAGAAAACCAGAGCCGTACAAGGGCAAGGTGAATCTGCTTTTCTGTTTTTTTTTTTTTTTTTTTTTTTTTTTTTTTTGAAGTATGCGTGGTGCTCAAGAGATTCGGCATCCTAGGGTGTCTTTGTTGGTCGTGAGCAAATTAGAATCAAGAGCGCCAAGAAGAAGTGATTCACGACTCTGGTTGCGGCATCTCTTCATGTGCAAGGCCTGGTCAACACATCGTACACTTCAGCACAAGGAATGCACAAGTCAGTTGCATTTATACACTGATACATTAATGCCATGCCTTTGTACGATCTGCCAATAAAAAGATATACACTGGAGGATTGCTGCGCTGCGCAAGGATACTTGCATGTCTGCAAATATGCCTAAGTGAAGCTTAAATGCTGAAAAGAATTAGTACAATGTATAGTATACCACGATAGTCAGTAATGTTCCACAACTTGTTATCCTCTCATTCGCATTGACTTGGGCTTCTTCGTCGTCCCACCTTTGCCCGCTTTCGCCTTTCCTTGGGCTGGTACAGGCGCCGTGTCTACATATTCGATATCGGAAGAATCCGATTCCTCGATGGTCTCCGTCTGATCCTTCTTTTCCTCCCCCTTTGCAGCGCGCTCTTCCTTCCACTTCTTGGACAATTTTTCGATCCTGTCTACAAGCTCTTGACGCATCGTCCCAACTTTGTAGTCTTCCCAGATGGCTTGTCTTTCATTTACTGGTATAGATTTCTTGTTATCCTGTCAATCTGACGGTCAGGCAAAACTCAGGCCTTGTAGAATCAAAACGTTACAATGATGGTCTTGAAGTAGGTGGCGGGATTTGTCATGAAGGTCTTGGCAAAATGCAAAAGGTACACGCCACAGTCGCAAAAGTTGGGTTGAGTAGGGACCTAAACGCCTGTTTAACATGATGTGTCACTTGAGGTACCTCTATCGTACTCACAGGGACCATCTTACTAATGGCATCACTGGTATTGTCGTTGTTTAATTTGTCCAGAGCTTCCATCTTAAGGTATCTGCTAAGCTGTTTAATGGCTTGGGGGTGTCGTGTGCCCAAAGAGTCCAGGGTAAAGATGTATGTTCTATTGCGAATTTAGCTGAACCATGGGTACACATTGCGATTGACTGACGAACCTCTGCGACGTGTCTGATCCGTCTTGCTTTTCTTGCTTTTCTTCGTCCAACTGCTGCTGGTCGAGATCGTTCATCGAGGTATCTGTAATTTGTTGCCCCTGCGAGTCGAGTTCGAGCACCGGTATCTCCGATGCTTTGACAAAAAAGCGAGACGGGACAACATTGCTCTCGTCGTCTAATGATTCCCTTTCAATGTCTAGATGATCACTGGTGCGGTGGCCAAAGTCGGATACAGTAGGAGAAGACAGACGAAGTTGCTCCTGTACAGCGTCCTCTTCCGACTTGTCAACGTCCATAGCAAATTCATCCATTGGTTGTGGCACGATGGACGTAAGATGATCTTCCTGGTGAGTGAGCCCGTGTGGTGAAATGTCCATGCCATCTGGTGTGTTGCCCTCAGTGACAGTGACAGTACAGGAGAACTCGTCCAAGTTAAATTCGGTTTCTTCTTCCGTCACAGGGGTAGGAGCGGCAGAAGTATTACTCTCTGTCAAAATATTGACGTCATCGGGTCTTCTGGCGGCCAGGCCCGTACGTGAACGAGTGCGAGTAGCAGCGCCTTGTTTAGGTGGTGGCAAAGTTGGAGGTTGAAGAATGTACTCTGGCATATAGATGATGGCGAGGTACCAATGAAGGCTACAAGAGAAATAGAAGTAAGCATGCCCAAGAACGTCGGCTGCGATGGGCTGGCACTTACTGTTCATTGATTGGTATAATAACGTACTTCTTTTCAAATAGATTAATCTTGTTTGTCCACTTGCGGATACTATCGTAACCCTCTTCAAAACTTAAAGAGGAATCCCAGTGTTCATCAGACATACCACGAAGAAGAAATTAAACCACCTACTTTTTCTTGTTCAGTTTCTTGTAAAAGAACGAACTGAAGACGTGGACTTGCTTCGCTAACTCGGGGTTCGAATCCTCTAAATCTCTATGCCAAAGTCTGCCGCGAGAGTTAATCTTATACACTTTAGACTCGTCGATAACGTACTTCAAGCCAAATTCAATAATAGTATCATTCAGGAATTCGCCCGGCTGAAGCCTGCCGACATCAGCATTAGTGATGTTGATGGCGCCAGGTACACCTTGAGGATAAACCAAAATGCTGGAGAAATAAGTTACCTCCTGTGCGGTTCTGACGTCAATAGTTTACCTACACTTCATCGGGATCGGCCGGGATGATTGGCTTCTTTACAGTACATACAGTACGAATACGTGCTGAACGTCGTGGCCCAAGTGGCTGATCGTTCACTACTTCGCTAAGGCACACAGTCAAACTAACGACGTACCGAGAATGGTTTTGACATACCTTTCCTGGACATCCGGCACGTCGGACGGTGTGCCTCTCTGGGAGTGGGTGTCAGGAGTTTTAAAACCAGCAGATGATCTCGTTGTCAGTATATCTTGTGCAGGTGAAACCACCTCAACATCTTCTGAAGCTGACTTTCTGGAAAGCCCTTGATAAATCGAGAGTTTTAGCAGGAGCAACAATACTGACCGCTCGGCCAATTCCCATAATTGCTTTGCACCCCTAAGGCGAAAATGCGTATATTCAGTCTTGACTTTTCGCAAAAACAGAATGTATCACAGACCGGGTTACATTTGCGCTCACTTTGTGCTTTATCCAGCTTATGAACTCTCTGTGATGACCATGAGACCAATCCTTGTCGTCCGTATTTAGCTTCAACGTGATAGAGTCAACATCAGACGCCCCTGCAAAGAGTGCGAACGATGCATGAGATCATCAATGGTAAACACGTACCCGCTACAAGGTTTGGTTTATCACGAACGAGTACGCGTGAGCCTGGACGCATGGAGAACCGGACTACGGGCATGTCATCATAGACATGCGACACTGGAGATGATTCAGTATACTTGTGGAACGCATTGGTCAGCGGAAGATACAACGAAAACACGAGCTTCACCGCGACGAAATCCAGATGTCTCCCCCTATCCAGCAAAACTAAGGCATTCTTCTCGTCAGTTGCTCTACATGAGATGTGGAAGTTGCATCCGCTAGGGTTCCAAACTAGGTGTAGAGGATCTGCAGGAGTGCTACTTATGAGTCGGTTACCGATGTAACATGTCTTCAAGGGTAGAGAATAATCGCCGGGTGACCGATATAATGGGCTACTACGGTGACCCTTCTGTTGGAAGTTCGAGGAAGCAGTGGCAATGGGGTCGGATGATCTCTAAAAGGGGAATTAAATCCGATATGATCGTTCCATTGACATATTCAAAACGGACTTTCTCTTTTGGTTTCATTTTGCTTTTCACCGGTGCATTCAATGGTGGTTTTCGCAAATCGTAGTGCGGAGACATGCTCCCATGCGAATCCACGATGCTCATCGTTATGGCTGTTGATCGCGGTGGTTCAGGGAACTCCTCGATGGGGCTGGTACTGCCGCTGCATTCCGGAGGTGACGGGTTCAACATTCGTGCCAGCGAAAGTGTTGAAGGGCCATCGTCATGCATACGAGAGATGCCTGCAACGGCGTCGGAGCCATTTAGCTCCGAATCCCTGCCAAACGCATGGATCTTATCGTCGTTCGAGACCTCGAGGGGCGATCTATTACGCTGCGTCAGGCGTGCAAGTGGGGTGAAGCCATCAATTTCGTCGTCTGACAACCCTAATGTTCCTTGATCCACATTTTCAGGTGCCAGACGCAGCTTTTTCCTTCCTTTTGAATGGTGGATTAGATGCAAGCACTTGAGAACCGAGTGGCACTCACCATCCTGCTGCGCGTTCCCCTGCGTTATAGTCGAGTTGGCAGTACGGTTCCCACCATTCCCTAACTTGCGTCGCTTTGGTAGATTGGAGGAAGTGCGATTTCCTGCAAGTGGATTGAAGCGATCAGTATTTGCCATTGGTTCGTGGCTTGGCAAGCTTGTCTGACTTCTTGAACCGGGTGTAGGGATAGGCGTAGGGGCATTCTTCCATCTAGATCAACATGACAGGGTAGGAATGGTGGGAGCCGGTAAATAAGAGGAGTTATAACATACGGAGAGATATTACGTGGTGCATTTCGATCATCAGAGGACATTGAATGCCGGAGCCGTGGATCCTTTGCTATCATGTGTAATGCATGTAATGGCTCAGAGCATCAAAGAGGATGGGCCGGGACACACGGCAAAGCGAGGCAGAGCGTGGAAGCGCAAGTCTCAATACATAGAGTATTAAATAAGTAACTAACGCGCATCAGCTTATTATGGGCCATATGTACCGCCTAAGGACGTATAATACAGTTGTCATAAATCATTGCAGATGGTCATGAATGTGCGGAAGGGCATTAGATCATGTACTCCAGGTAACTGTCCAGTCATGCTTTATGCATGTCAGACTTCTTTTATCAGCACCCATCATGTAATGAATTGCGAGGGAAAGTGTATCCCGCTTGTTCCCAAGTTGTGAAATTTGCATTAGAGTATGCTGGCAAGTGGCTAGAACGGATGTTAGTCCAAGATTGTTTCAACAACGGGTGACGAGCCTTTGAATGTACTTAGCCGTTGGCCGTCTTGGGGGATCGCAGGTGAGCCCGTCTTGAACTCCTTCGCGCTGATAGACTCGGACATAGTCGATGTACATGTGACTAGGAAACACCAGATTCGCGTAATCCGCCTTTTGGAAGCTGGGGGACAATCCAAGATTCAAGATGATATACTGCATGTACCAGTTAGAAATAAGGCAGAGAAGTATGCGATGAGGACTTACAACAGGCTCTTCAGGGATTAACCGTTGTTGAATCTGTGTGATGCTATCGGGTCCTATCGAGGGTGGTGTGACCCTCCACGTCGGCTTCCCCTGGGAATACCAAGTAATGTATCCACTTCCACGATCATTAGGGTTCGACCACCATTCATACCCGTACGTCGCATAACCATTGTTATTGTAATTTTGAGAGTTGACAAACGACAGAGCTGATAGTGCTTGTTGATATGGACTACCCTTGTAAGAGTTGAGAGTCGTTATGCTGGAATCGTATATGGTTGTTGCTGGAGATGAATTCGTGAATTGGTATTGATAGTTGTACGGTGCAACTTGGAGACTTTGAGAAACCTGGCCTTGGAGCAGGTGTACATCAACTTGAGCTTCTATCACATCAATTTCGGGAACACCTCTGCCCGTACTGACAGTAGGTCCTGGATGATCTGATTTAGGACATGTACAGGCCGAAAGACGTTGCCCGGGTAAATAGCTTAAAGGACCTCCGTTGTTACCACCAGTGGCGTCAACGGCAGGCGTGCCATCTTTCGCGGTTTGGTTAGGGAAAGTGCCCAAGTCGCATGAATCGTAAGAGTACGGCCACATTCCGTCTGTGGTAGCACCATAACCAGCTCTCCCCTTTGAATCAAGTTAGTCTTTCAATAATGCACAGTCCACAGTGCACACACAAGATTGCCAAGAGTCCACACGCCTGAAACGTTGAAATTCACCTTAGTAATAATCGTTAAATCAAATTGAAGTGGTCGCACCTGGCCACAACCCTGGCACCTGGCCACTACCCGGTAAACTCAGACTAACTTCGATATATCCCGTTGTAAAACACAATTTATTCCATGATTGGAGCATGCCTGCGTAACATGTAAATTATTGACAGTCGCCGTTGCAATGTATACATACCACTCATGAAATTCAAGTTGTGATTATTCTTATCGCTAAGAGTAATTACTAGCTTTCCGTCTGCCGTCGTGATCGACTAAATCAAACGTGGTGAGAAAAATTTGAAAAAAGGGACGGGAAGACGTACGCCTGGGTCATACCATTCTAAATCACCAGTAGGCCTAAGCGTGGTCACCAAAATATTTTAATACGGGGAAGATGACTCACCAATAGTGAAGATCCACAGCTTCCCAGTATGGATCGTCGCCTGGATAAAAAGAGCGTCCTGGCACATTGAACTCATCGCTGAATACCAGTTTATAGGGATTGCCGTCTGATCCAGTAGCGGGTATATGCAGATTTGGGTGTGTCGATGTCTATTAGTCGTGGCATACCATCTAGGTATGGGACTTGGCCGGATCCATTGATGCCTCCAAGATTATAACCCGTTATTTTGGACGGTAGATGAGTGTAATAGTATATGACGGGGTAGCCAATGAAAAGCCCAATTAGGCACACCATAACGATGAACAACATCACCACGTTCGAGCATCCTCTGAAAGAGCAAAGAGTGAAGCCATCGAACGCGGAATCTCGGCGTGGATCATGAAAAGCATCGTCTATATCCGGATCCTTGTCCCAGAGGTATTGAGGGGCAGCGGTGGCGGAAAGTCCGTAGGACTTGTATTGTGCCATCGCCTGAGATGGGTTGTCGCTGAAGGCTGGTGGAATCTTAGCAACCTCACTAGTGGCAATATACTAGAAGCCAGATCAAATGAACATGACATCATACGGTGCAACAAACAGTATGGGCTAACCGAGTAAGGACCATAACCGCCGCCAATTGCACCGGATGCAACGCCCATGGCCACGACATTTCTTGCGTGGTCCGAACGACTGGACGATGGCTGGCGCGTGGGGCTGTATGGCGAGAAGACCCGGGGTGGATAGACCTGGCGAGGGCTCTGTTGAGGAACAGCGGTGTATGGCTGGGGAGAGGGCTGACGATGGGAGCCTCGACGGGGACGAGACATGAGATTGAAGGAGGCGCTGGGGGTCAGCCGTCGAACGGGCCCCAATATGGACTTCTCACGATCACCGCCATAATTTCATCAATAAATTTCAATTCTGACGAGCTTCTTGGCCCAGCTCACTTGGTCTCTGTCACCTGCATCATGTTACAGATTAATCACCTACTATACAGACGGATTCACAGCGATGTAGCCTCCGTCAATGATTATTTCTTGTCCATTCAAATATCCCCCCGCTCTAGATGCCAGATAAACAGCCGTTCCTGCCATTTCTTCAATGCTGTGGATCACAGAATGAGGTCGTGCACAAACTACGTCGACAACTTTACCTTCCCGGTCGTTTTGCTGGCACTGGTTGTATCCCCTTGCCAACCTTGTCTGTGTCCTCCGGTTTCAACTCATTCGTCGTCATCTCGGATGGGTACACGCCAGGGGCTATTGCATTGACACGGACCGAAAATCCCTTGAGCACAATTTCCGTGGAAAGGAGTCTCGTCAAGTGTGACGCGGCGGCTTTTGCGCTGTTATAAGCAAACTGCTCAAAAGTTCAATCCCGCGCAACGTAATGGGAAGGACAAGCCCTACGTGCTCCTGAGCGACTTTGATCAACCCACTAATGCTCGTGATGTTGATGACAGTCGATGTCCAGCCTGGTTCGTCCCGCGATCCCTCCTCCAACAAACCTAGGAAAGCACTCGTCGTGAAAAATATTGAAAAGGTATTGATGCGGTAAAGGTCCGCCCAAGTTTCAAACTGATTCGCTATCGAACAGCGCTTGACCCAATGACTCAGCGTCACGACAGTGCGGCGAAGACCTATCTCCAAGGAAAGGAGATGTGGGTCCCACTTGTCCCGCACTAGGGAATAGGTTAACCACGGACAATTCTACTCGAAATGACTACAGTACTGACTTGTTCACCAAAATATGCAACTTTCCTTCCCTTCCTTGTATAATTAACTTTGCATTCGCTATACTTTCTTTTTGAGTGACATCCATAGGGCAAACTGGTAATCCCCTATTCGTCTGTCCCTGTCCAAATACGCACTTGGTTACTCACGGAATAATCTCTCCCCCTATAGACCGATCCCATGTGTCTGCAACGCGTTGGAGGACGGGAAATCGTCTTCCTGTGATGTAGACTCTGGCACCATTCGCGGCAAGTCCATGAGTTATCATTAGCCCAATTCCTGTGCCGCCTCCTGTGACGAGAGCCACTCTGCCAGTCAAACTCAGCAGATTTTGTCCTTGGAGAGAAGTCATTGCGTTGCACAACTGCTACGTCTGATTGTTGCGCCCCCAATATTTATTCGTCATTAGCGGCCCGAGATCCCAGCACGATCGTCAGCGGACCGAGATAACCAAGGAACGCTATCAGGATATTAACCTTGCGGCTTCTACAAGGAGCCGTCATCTTCGGTCCCCGCGCTCTTGCTAACAATACCTCGGAGCACGTACGGGTTATGCCAAAAGCTCAGCGGCAATTCGATGATGCGGCCTATGACACAAGTTTTGAGCACCCAAGTCGCCATATCCGCTCACAACATCTCCAAAGCCCTGGGTCTTGCCAAGGGGAAGGCCCCTTGGTGACGTACATACAATAACCAATTTCCGAGGTGTTCCAAGTCGATGAGTCAGCAACCCGAGCTCTGTGAGAAACCGGAGGCGTTGCTATCGCGTCCTCGGCGACCCGATAGTATAGTGTGTTACGGATCAATCGATCATATGACAGATTGACAACTATGCAATGATAGTAGCTCGGTTTATCCCCGTCAAGAGTGCACACGTAACTGGCGTCGAGTAAGTGGGTATATATGAAATTGCAAGGTATCATACAAGGTAAGGGTAAAGTAAAATACACGGAAGCCTTATTAATCAACTGTCGAACAAGCATTAACGTGTTTCCATGATCTGTATCACCTGTGGCAACGTCTTCGGTCGTTGCAACACAAGATGTGTAATGGAGAATGACGCATGAATTATAGAAGATATCACGTGGCCATCGCCCCATCTATATCCAGCCAACAGTACACGTAGCGTCTTGGGAATGGTATAACGGCGGAAGAAGACCTTAATCCTGGGGAATATGTGGCTTTGTTCGTCAACATCTACGAGATGAAGCCGCTGCAACACAGGTGTATGCAACAAAGTTGCTGTTCGTATGAGTTCGAATGGGATATCATGTCCTTCCACGCATAGTCGGAGATCCACAAGCCTCTTCAGCGTAACCGGCGGCAAGTTCAGCGGTTCGGAGAGAGATCGATATTGAATTGGCCGTTTGTGTGGAAACAGGAGTCTCAGTTCCACTAAACGGGGGCATACCCTGATCATGTCCAATACTTCGCGTACTGCAGAGTAACCTCGCGTGAAACTGTGGTGCGCATAGTCTAAATATGTCAAGTTCCCGAAAAGAGAAGGTGTCCAAGTCAGCTTGATACCGTCGAGGGTGACGCGCTTGAGGACGTGGCGCATAATTGGAGAAGAGGAAGAACTCCTTTGTATCGTCATTATTTCGATAGAGTAGTGTCAGCTCCTCTAGCAAAAGAGCCTGTACATCCTTTCTCGTCGAGCAGCAGGCCGACAGCGCAGCATTCCACAAGTATGGCGAGTAGTCGCTGAATACAATTTCGAGGGAGCGCCAGCGTCGGATGTGTGGAGTGACGACATGCATATACCATTGTACGGCTGCCATATCACGCCGATCATGTCGCGATGGGCGAGAATAGTGTATGAACCAAGGTACTAGCTGTATCTCGAGCGGACACGCCTTTGCGCGTTGGATCCTTTCCTCCCACATACCTAATCTAGAATCCAAGGCGACGTGCGTCCATAATGCAGGGGTGCAAAGCGCTAAGCGTTGCCAGGTACGGCAAACGTGAGATATCGTGATAGGTAGCATAGGATCAGATTCAGCACCAAGTACGAACACGTGTGCAAGGAGTTCGCAGGGAAGGAGGAAGATCAGGTGCGTTTTTGCAAATGCCGGTAGAGGAGGGCGCTTAAGGACGTTTAGGATGGCTGATCGCCAGGTCCCTAACGTCATTTGTTGGGTTTCGATGTTGGCTGCTAACGATAGTGATTAGGTGTCGTACGTTTATACAAATCAGGACGCACTGGCCAATGGTCGACTTGAATGCGCTCGCGATGGATCGTGTAATGGTAAGGGCTCTTGCCTTCGTCCGTCTCAGCGTGCAGGACATGTCGAAAGGCAGACGAGACTCGAGCTGTTTATATTAAATACATGTGTGGGTGATCCCTACCGATGCCGACTGAAGCATCCGACGGAATGAGGGGCAGCTTGGATGGACAAGGGCGGTGTGGGACCAAGTTATCATAATAAGGCGTGTCAGACGGACTGATGGGGCTTGTTTCCGTTCTTTAATCAGGTCATTTGGCGTCGAAATGGAACGTAGCGGAGATCGTGTAAGTATTCGTTGCCTTTTTCGTGTCACTACGGCCAAGTGCCTTGGTCAACCGACACAGCCCACGGTCATAGGCCAACTTAGACCGCTTCGACACATCCAGCCACGAAGAATAGCAAGTCGGGTGATGCTCCCATGTTCCTAGAAAACCATTCGTGACTCGGTCTATTAACCCTTCCACTTACCGCAGTTTTAACGGCCGCATTGGGAGGCTGACGAAGGTGGGTAAGGAAAAGCCTGAGCATATCGGATACTTACGGAATGTAATGTTAGCACTGATGGGATCGTCAAATAATCACATTTACATTTTACTCAACAATAAATAATATTCAAGGCGACTGATTGTCTATGTTCAATGTAGATACTAGACATGTCCATGTCCTTTGGCCAGAATGAAAGAGAGGATACGCCAGATGCCTGACGTCATAACGTCCATCCCACGTCCAGCGCTTTGGCGCTTTTATTAGAGTTGGCTCGGCAATCCTCAAATAGATCTATTTTCCCTTCAAGTTCCTCAACGCCAGCGCACGCTGCGTTGGGTCGCTGATGCTCCATTCGCCATTCCATCCTTCTGCTGTGCCCTCAGACATCGTGGCACCAAAGAATGGTGCACTACCTCCGGAGCTGGCATCCGACGTAGATGGCCTGTACACGTACTTGAGATTGTGTGCGACAGCAGAAGAACTGAGCAATAGACTTCTGGCACGGTGTTTGCGCAACTTGGGCCGGATTGGGGAGGTAAGTGGAGGGGTGGACCTCGGAGGACACGGAGGCAACTCCTTGTCCACCTTTGCCACTGGCTCCGAAGTCACATTTACGGTGGTGTGGGAGAACAAGTTCAGGAGGGATGTTTACACCCAGAGTGCGAGTGAGCTTGGCTATCTGTTTCCGACGACGAAAGTTTGTCTGCTTCATCAAGGTCGGTGTAATCATCAATCGATTCCAGGGAAGGAGAGCGAGGTATTAGGGGATGACCTGTGGCTATAAATGGTCAGCAAGATAACGATGACGTCAGATTCAAACGTACTTGGAGACGCTGTGTCCGAGGCAGGCGCTGACCAGAGGCAAAGTACAAGGGGACGAACAGGCTGCTTCGATTTGCGCTTCTTGTGCACAATCGGCAGGACAGAAACAGGAGAATTGGCCAATTCCCCCAAGCGGTATTTCGTAACGTCCGTTATGGAAGTAGTCTGTGGGAAGAAAAGAGGTGCGGCCGTGCGATCTATGTGAGTGCCTGACGTCGACGGTCGTGACGGCAGCGCGATGGGCCCGATGGGGTCGAGGAGACGAGGAGTCATTCCGAGCACTTCTCCAAGCTTCCTTGTGGATCGTCGGAGGCGGGTGCGCTCGACGGGATCCAGGGCGTTGACTGTAGGCGGAAGGGTCATCGTGGACATCGTAGGAGGCCTAGAAATAAAAAATAAAAATATCAGCAGAAAAACTGAAAAATCAAGAACGACGCCTGGCGTCACGTCACGCACGTCGGTCACACTTGCCATGGACGACTCCTTGGATGTCCTTGCCAACATCATAAACGAGCTCTCGGAAAAGCCCCGTGACATTGTCCTCCATGCAAAGCACATCAAGTTCTCCCAGACCCTCGATGGAATGGAGTCTGAGGTTCAAACAGCCATGGAAATGTTACCCGAATTCCTCGCTGCCGGTGAGGATGTCTGGCTGTATTTGTTGGAGAAAAGAGAAGGTTCTGTCGATCTTAACACTGCTGCTGGAGTCGAGGATCTTCTGGCATTGTACGAACGCGCGGAAACTGATTACCTTTGTATGTATATGGTCGTGCCGCGGAGTAGATGGGCGCTGACCACCAATAGCAATTCCAATCTTGCAGAAGCACCTCCAATTTCTGCTGAACTATCATTCCAAATACCACTCTGGCGAGGTCGTGAGGCCGACTGAGTTGGGTCGGGTATTCACGACGGAATGGACGCGAGAAGCCATTGCGGATGTCGTGAACAAGGGTATCGGCCATTTAGCCCAGGTACATAACGTCGGTCGACCCTCGTTCGTCGCTGTTCACCGCTATATCAGAGCCACCTGCTTTGGGACCGGCAACGTGACTGGGAAATGGAAATATTGGAAGAGGCAGCAGATTCGGACAGGTTACGTTCCGAACGCCCTTGGAACCGGAATATTCAATGAATATCATTTCCAGAGATGCCCTGGTTCAGCACGTTCAACAGCTTTTATTAGCTCGTCTTCGGCAGCCGCACGCCAGTACGTCTCGTACAAAAGGTTTTTCGCGTTGACACTCAAGTCCTCGAGCAGATTCACCGGACACCTTTCAATCATATTCTACGTTTACCACTAATTATAAACCCCCAGAGCAATATGAATCGTTGCTTGTAGCTGCATCGAAAGTACGTGGTCAAGGTGAAAAGGCATTTGAGCGACGAGCGAACCTCGAGGCTCTGCTAGTAAGTGCAAGGAATCTATTTGGTTGGAGATTATAATCCACAGTTCGCTTTAGACGCAGTCCAGCTTCTCTTTGGATGTGTATGCCCACTATGTCACAGTTGAGCGCCGTGCCAAGTATCCCGATGTGTTGATTGTTTCGACCACTTATGAGCGAGCCATTGCTGAAGCTGCAAAAAGAAGATTCGATGGAGAAGAAAGGGCGGAGCAAGCATTGCGGATATTCTGGACCGGATACTGTGACGCTCTCGTGAGCAACTTCTTCCCAGAGTGAATGCTTATGCTTGTTGCTCACCGGTTCCGTGGCAGCGAATACTAGATGCAGAATGGGATGCTCAATTGACGGTATTGAAAAGGGCAACCAGGAGCGTGCCTGGCTCTGGTGAGATATGGGGCCGGTATATTCGTTTATTGGTGTGTATCTGTGTCTTTTCACGGTATCATTAATCTGATCCCTGACAGGAACGTTTGGAAAGCCTTGATGTAGGAGAGGATATTGAAACTGTCGAGGGTGTGAAGCCACTGTCTGTGAGCTACAATGGTATTAACGTAGGCCATCTCAGATACATTCAACCGTGCTTTCGACACCAAATTGATTCAACAAGATGTGGACCAAGTTGTTGCTATCACTCTTTCTCGGGCTGGTTATGAAAGACGCCGTCTTGAAGCCGGTAATCATCGTAAGTTGTCGCTCCGCTTCGCCAGGCATGTTCACAAATAAATATCTCTAGAGGAGGACACGCTCACTACACTAATTGGTGTTCTCGAAAGTGGAACACAATTCATTTATACTGGTAAGTCCTCACGCCAGACATTAATTGTAGTTTATAACGGTCAGGATGTAGCCTCTAAGACTGGAGATGCGAAGCTGAGACTGGAGAGAAATCTTGTTGATGTCGTACGTTCTTGATTCCGCAGAGACTGACATGCATATTGAGCTCATGTTAGTATGAACGAGCAAATCTAATTGACAGCGCTATCGGCGTATGGCAATCTGCAACGAAAATAAACAAGTCTAGCTACCTTGTTTGGACGGCGTATATAGAAACTCTCATGTCGGTCTATTTTCTACCTGTCAGAAAGTTGCTAATAAAAATTTAGGAGACATCAAATGTATGATCAAGTGCGCGCTGTCTTTGAAGATATCCACAAAAAGCAGTTGGATTGGCCAGAGCTAATTTGGGAACTCTGGATGTCTTTTGAACACCTTCATGGCACTGTTGATCAGGTGGACGAATGTCTGGATAAAATTGAAAAGGCACAGGCGCAAGCCAATGCCAGGCGTGCGAAGGTGAACCTGTCGAAGTGCTGGGAATGAGATCCCTGATACATCAATCATCACAGGAAGCCGAAAAGGCGTCCTATCAGGCAATGCAAGCGACAATGGAAGTCGAAGCAGCAACAGCTATCATTGCAGATGCTGTGGCATCTGTCGCTGCCCCCCTTGAGGGCCAAATGGAGGTCGACGCCCGTATCGAGCGCGGAACAAAACGTGCTGCAGAAGAAGATATCAAGCAAAGCACACAGAAGAAGACGAAGATAGGTGTGTGCTCAAATGCCATATATTCTGCATTGCTGAAGATACAGTATGCTTGGTAGAGCAGCCACCAGCTCCACTCAAAAGGTATAGCAGTGCCATCTGTTATCTTGATCCCGGACTGAATTCTTCGTCGTCAGAGATCGAGAAAACTGCACAGTTTTCGTATCTGATTTACCCCAGGGTGTTTCTGAAAATGATTTGGCCAGACTTTTCAAGGATGTAAGCCACCTTCTCCAACAGATCCTTTGGTTTCCGACTCACTTTCATCCATTAGTGTGGCACTATTCGAGAAATCAAGGTCACGCAACTGTCCAAAGTCTTGGTTGCTACTGTGGAATTCAGCGAAAGGGTGGGTTTTTCGTATATCGTTACCCGAACTTCGCTTCGATCATCTAGAAAGGATAGCGTCCCCGCAGCGCTGACGAAAGACAAAAAGCGCGTGGATGGACAGGAAGTCGCAGTCCATCTAGCATGGAAATCAACACTGTATGTCACTAACTTTCCAGAGCCTTATGATGATGCAGCTATACGAGAATTGTTTGGAAACGTGAGAATGCAATTTTTGTCATTGTGTTGATTTATGTCGACATTACAGTATGGGACAATATTTGACGTGAGATGGCCGAGCAAAAAGCTCAAAAGTTCACGTCGCTTTTGCTATATTCAGCTTACGTCTCCTGTGGGTTGCCCTCATCACGTTACACATTTTCCTGATTATGGACAAAAGGAAGCTGCTCAAAACGCATTGGAGCTGCACGGGAGGGAGCTCGAAGAAAACCATCCGCTGAATGTGTTCATATCTAATCCAGAACGGAAAAAGACGAGAACTGATCAGGACGCGGATGCGAGAGAACTTTACGTTGCTGGCTTGAGCAAATTCACAGTTGAGGCAGACCTCGAAAAAATATTTAAGACGGTATGGCACCTGGTTCCTTTTCAAGCGCTGTGCGGTACTGATCAAACATAGTATGGTAACCTCAAGGACGTGCGACTAGCGAAGGATCAGACTGGCCAAGCCAAAGGGTTTGCTTTCATTGAATTTGAGCAAGAGGTGAGAAAGATCCTCATGGCACGTGGCCGGGCCGTTAATGAGAACTTAGCAAGATGCAAGAGCCGCATTGACTGCCAACAACTACGAGCTTAAAAAGAGACGCATTGCGGTCACTATGGCTAACAGCAACATACGCTCCCGCCACCGGTGAGTTCTGTTTGTGGTTGGTCGACTACTGCTTATGGAACCTGAGCAGGAACGAAACAGTCCAATCTGGCCTTAGTCGGACGGCTGATATCCGGAGCAGGTCGATCCGTGTTCGCAACCTTCCGCCTGGGACACAAGAGGGCTTGCTGCAACAAACTCTTGAGAAGATCGTCACCGTGAAGCGAGTAGAGGTGTTTCTGGATAAACAAGAAGCTGTTGTTGAGCTATCCAGTGCTGCTGTAAGTCGTAGTTTCAATCTATGTATCCTTTACTGTATTGTATTGTAGGATGCGGGACAGTATACTTCTAAGCAACAAACCCATCAAGTACGGAGGTAATGTCTTGCAGCTATCAGAAGAACCAGAGGAAGGGCGCATATTTAGTCCCGCGCCGTGCTGGTCCAACGCGTCCAAAGGCAGGACTGGGACACGCTAGAAAGGCAGGGCCGAAGAAGGAAGGAACCGAGGCCGATCCAACCACATTCGTACGCGCGGAGGCACAAGGGAGAGGCCAGGACGACTTCAGGAAGATGTTGAGCGGAACGTAAAATGCCAAATATTTATAATTATATGACGTAATTTAGCAGCTTCACTCCACGTGTGATTGATAGAACCATTCATTACTCCATGAACGCGGATTCGGATTCAGATCATCAAGAAACAAGTTGTATCACTTTTGAATGGACGCTTAGAGGTCTAAAGAATCTGTTCGACTCGACAAAAGGCGAACACAAGTCGAAAGTTACCAAATCACCTTTGTTTGGCGGTGGTCGATGGCAGGTTAGCGCTTGTCTTATCTCACGCACATCTTGTAGATATATCCCTGCAGGTCTTGTTCTACTCTAATTCAGGTTTGCCGAAGGATGGAGGTACAGAGGGGAATTATGTTAGTCTGTATCTTGCCTGCGAGGTAAGTGATTGGCATGGTTCGACTGGAAGCGGTTGTAAGACAGTGTTCAAAGCCGACCACCGAAGAAAAAGATGTTGCCATAGCCGACTCTGGCAGGTATGTTGACGCGCAAGATCCTTTACATAGTCTGAATGTACCTTAGGTGGGTCCGAGAAGGGGTGTATAAGTTTTGCTTTGAGCTACGAAAGTAAGCTGAGCGAACATGTCAACACAAACAACTCTAGTTGAATACTCTGTTTGAAGCGCCTCCAAGACAATGACGTATAACACGAAGGAGGCACAGAATCATTCATTTTCCTGGAAGGTGTGTTTTAACTATCCGAGCTCATGTCCACACATGCTCAGGAGAATTGGCGAACTGCAGAATGCGAACTGGGGATGGTAAGTAATTATCCTCTCAGAACTTATCAGGCTAGAACGCTACCAGGGCCCAATTTACTCGCAGAGACACGATATACTACCAATCCCAGGCCACGAAATCACAAGATGCCCTCTTAATAATATGCACCATCACATCGTCCCCATACGTTCCCGCTCCTTTGCCAACAGTTCCTCGACGATCTGTGCCGAAGTCACTTATTGACTACGCTGGGCAGTCTTCTGGATGATCCGACTTATTCAGACGTCGAGTTTATAATACCGCGCCATTCCAACAGCATTCGGAATGCGAAGACTATTTGGGCATCGAGGAAGATGCTTCAGAGGGTTGAATACTTCGATGCCAGTAAGCCTCATCTTCGTACTCACGAATTGCCAACGTTGAAAGCGGATCAAGTGTTCAGCTCTAACTTTGCGGAAGGGACATCTACTGGACCCGTTATGACCGTTTTGACCACATCGCACGACACGACCAGCAAAGGTTTCGCTGATTATTTCGAGGATTCCGACCAAGATGACGAAGATCTTGAGAACAATGATTCCACTATGGATGAAGATGACGCAGAGTCTAGCACACAGGATCCCTTCTCTACCTATTTGGCAATCAATCCCACAAATCATGATGGCTGTCTCATGCAGGAAACCAGCAGTGTAGACGACAGCTCCGTGGCTGAAAGCGCAATGTTCACACCTTCAACCCGCACATCGCAGATCGCCGAGTTTGCAGCCAAAGATTCAAACCCTCAGGAAAGCCACAAGTTGAGAGTTATTGTGAGAGATGCAGCATATGCCACGTATCGTGCTGTATTATACTATGTGAGTGTCCGCACTTTCGTTTGGCGTGCTCGTAATTATATATTCAGCTGTACACCGATTTTATTATGTTTTCCCCATTGTCTTCATCCTTTGCGCCGCTAGATTTGACGCCACTTCCCATGTCCTCAACAAACGTGTCCGTCGCCGTTGATGTACAAGGATCCAGTGCCTCTGTGAAAAAACCAGGCCATGTCGTTCCGCCTGCAACGTCTAGGAAGGAATGGATTAAAGAATGGTGTCATGCAAATCCCGGAAAGCCAACTCCTTGTTCTGCAAAAGCAGTGTACCGACTAGCTGACCGTAAGTGGCCCGCCAGGGTGAAAGGTTTATCCTGAGTCTTGCTTCTTATTAGGACTAGACCTTCTCGACCTAAAGGATAGAGCAGCACAGGTTTGTCCTTAACAGATCAAATATCGCGCAGCAGTCTGTTGACAAACACACTTCAGCATATATTTAGATCACTTACAGTGGATAATATTGCATACGAAGTATTTTCACCATTTTCGGCCACGTACGACGAGATCAGAAAGGTAGGATACAGATTTTGTTGAACTGCCGTGCTCAGTATCATGCATAGGTCCTCGTGGATTACTTCCTGACTCATTGGCAAGATGTTCGAAATTCAGAGTCCATGAAGATTGTTTGGACGCAGATAAGGAATGGGCGTCATCCTGGATTTGAGGAAGGTAGGAGACAATTCTAGATGTGGAAACCTCTGATTCATTGCGACATGCGCATTGTAGTTTGGCCCTGTCATCGTGCAGAATCTGGAGTTCAAACCCTCTATCAATGCGAGTGGGAATATGAGCTCGCCCGATGATCCTTCCAGGGTACTTTAGGATTGCAACTCAAGGCATATTAGGAGAATCCAGGGGTGCAAAACTAAATCTACAACTTCAATGTATATCGATAAATGTTTGGCTTTGTGAACACTGGGATCGTAATGTTGGTGCTAATGCCAGTCCAGTTAAGTGCTGCTCTCAACCGTGGTGGATATCAGGCTGTATATCCGCAGGAATAAACAGCTCGTGATGTTCAATTTCTTCAAGCTCTGGAGGGATCATGCCAGGCACGTGATCTTCAGGTTGTGGGGGTATTCGGTGCAATAAGCCAAAACTTGGAGAAACGTTAGTACTTCAGCTTTTGACGTAAGTGTGCTACAAACCCGAAGACACAGCCAAGTAGGCCTTCTCCTCCCCAATGACGGTTTGGAATAAGTACGACTTCCCGAGTAGTGCTTTTTTTCTTATTAATCTTGAATAAATCGACTTGCGACAGACGCACTTACTCAAAATCATAAGAATAGACATATACTCGTAGAGGCTTATCAATGTGCTGCTTGAAATTTTCAACTGGGAACGAATTTGAGCTTATATCGCACTTACAGCTTCAACCAGATCATAGAAATCGTTCTCAGCACTAAGTACTCCACCTGACCAACCTGAGACAATGGGATTTAGAAACATGTACGCGAGATACTTATCCGGACACGTACCAAGTATCCAATCACCCATCGGCACAAGACCTGCACTTTCGGCAGGGCTGCCTTCAATCACATCCAAAACATGCCATACATTATCGGTGGACTTTTCAGGCTCGCATATGCGCATACTTAAGCCCAGTAGCGAAGGTCTGAAGTTAGGATCGGACTCATGCGCGTCATTGCTTTGTAGAGACCACTTGCGCGACGGTACAATCGGAACGACTAAAATGTGATCTGATTTTGGTTCGAATAACACTCTTGTTATGCAGTACCTCTAGTCTCTTTGCTTTTGCTGCTCCATATCAGGAGATTGAGGATTCTTCCTTCGTGTGCTTCGACTATCCGTTCCAATTGGTTGGTATCAAGTTGTTCCCGGGGTGACAATGAACTCCCTTCGAAGCCAACCACGAAGTCGAAGAATGGCTCAATGTCAGTATTTGAAGCTGGAGACGATGGTGTCACCCGGAGAACATGCAAAGCGCGCAATGGTGAATGCGATTGGGAAGTTGACTGACCCGCTCCCATCAGAGGTCGGAGATGGATGTTTGTCACGTCTACTGATCCAAAAAAAATCACTATTTTATAAGACACAAGCTCAGGTTGCGGACTCCATGTTACATTTCAATGAACCCTTTTCTGAAGTGTTCCATGCATTGGATTATTGCTCAGTCCAAAATCTCCGTATGCTTATTGACGTGACGTGAATACCGCGTGACTTGTGACAGGTTTTCCACGTCGTTGGCATTTCCAGAGGACGCCAAGGACTTGCGGCATGCGGCAAGTCCATCCTGCTCTGTACAGGCTGTACCTGTGTTAACATTAGCCTAGCTGACTTATGTACCTTTGTCGTCGTCAACTCCTCCGAGTTCTCTTCTCCAAGTCAAGTTCCTGTCCTTTCAGCGTACGAAGAACTTCTTCCCATGCTACACGACATATACCTCTTATTCAAACTGCCAAATGGGATCGCGTCCGGCGACTTGGAACCCATCCGCCATATTCTTCGGCGCGTCCCCCCACTTCACAGCACACGGAGCAGTCAGGCAACGACGCATTCTCTGTGTTGTGCGAAGCCGGAAGAAAACCATTGTCCACCGTATCTGCGACAGACCTTTATGCTCAGGTGCGGGCGCAAAGCTTAGATTCAGTCGCAAAACTTCCTGCTGCATCATATTTTCGTATCCTAAACGAAGCCTACAACGACCCTAATAGCTTAATCGACGTGATATGCATGGACATCATTGATCTTTTTCAAGGAACTCGTGAAGAGCAGCGATTGTTGTTGCACTCCATTCTACTTAACGCTAATTTGATCCAGCTACGTGTTACCACACTTCTATCTGCCTTGGATCAATTAGAACAGCTTTCTGATGATATGGACACCTCAATTCTCGGAAAAATAACTCGGTTCGTAACAGAACACGAGGGTCAGCTACAATGCGAACATCTGACTCGACGACTCAATCAATTACTTGTCAAGCGTCTTCATCACTTCCGCGTTCCTGCAGGTGCCAGTTCGCTCACATTTTATCCTCACGCATTGGTACATACAGCATTTGATTTCACTCACAAGTTGGCTTCCTGTCAGGGTCAGCTTGCCTTGGACCTATTGCATGTTTTATTTGATCGGGGGTTCATTCCAACGGAGGCTATACAAAGTAGCAAGGATATATCTGCCGTAGTGTCGGCTACCCTTGTCCGAGCCAGTCTCTATTGGAATTGGAGAACTCTAGCTGCCAACATACTCTTAAATCTGCTTCAGGCTGCCCAACCTTCCGACCAGTTTGTGTTCGAACTGGCAGTGGAAACATCGTACGCCCTCTTGGTTACCCCTCGAAGCCGAGATATCCGCGATTGTTTGTCTTTATTCCTTCTGATGCATCGCTTGGCTCCCATCCCTTCTGGCCTTGTGCGACAGTTCTATAGCGTTGCAACACGGTGTTTACAAGGGGAAGAAGCAGCAACCTTTTATTCATTCTCGAGATCGGCCAGCGTTATGAAGCAGCACCGATACCCCCCGCCCCAAGGGCATGCCCTCGCATGGTTGATGCATCATTTGACGACGACCAGCAGAAGACTGTACCTTTCCCGAGTATTAGCGGCCGAAGTCGTCGAGGACAACTTACCAGTTATTCCCCAGTTTCGTGCTCGCTTTGTATCGTTAGCAGCGTCTCGAAGTTACAGTACCTTAGCGAGAGGACTTTGGGTCCGATACTCAACTGGAAAAGACAGTCACTTGGTCGTTGGGAACTCTGCTTTGATGTTACGCATGACGAGTCTCTTTGCGTATCTTATTCGGCGAACCGATTCTCATATTCTCATAGCTAACAAGACTAGTGAAAGAGAAACCTTGCAACGTCAATTGCAGGACTTGACATCCTTTCGTGACCATGTCCTTTGGTCTTACCGACGTCACTATGGACCACTAATGGACGCGCCCCACAATGTTATCACCTCCTTTGCCCGAGCCTGCTTCATCGTCGGGATGATCACGGAAGGATTCGATGCGTTCAAAGTTCTACTCAGGAGAAAAGAAATTCCTGACATGTACGATATCAATGTGGCATTATCTGCTATTGCTAAGCATAAATCCCGATCTGCATTATCCATCATTACTCGGCTGAAAGAACGAGGAATTCAACCCGACGCGGTTAGCTATGCAACTGTGATGCACTTTGCTAAATTGCAGGGCGACGCGGAGCTTGCGCTGCAGATGATGGACCAACTGCGCAGTCTAGATAGGAGCCAACTGAGCCTCAAGTCCATTGCAGGCCTTGGTCCGGGTGACAGTGGCGTTCGAGGATGATGAAACAAAGAAGTCGCAGCGTCAGAAGCTACGCGACGCGATGAGCATTATCACGAAATTGACCTCAAGAAAGTTTCTTCCATCTCCTCAGACTGGAAAATACTTGGTCATTGCTTCTTTGCGTGCAGATGATCCTATGATGGCGTTTCGTTTTTGGAACTTACTGTTACGGAAGAGCGCTGATTGGAACGACAAGGAGCAAGCGTCACAACGTCAACTCATATCTCGGAAAATTACAAAACACCAGATACGGGGTTGGTTAGACGATGAAAAGGCTGCAGAAATGCTAGAGCAGCTAGAACGACGGCCAGATACACAGCAAACCAGTAATTTGTCACCATGTCGCCGATTCTGACTAGAAATAATCTGGATTTCCGCTCTCCAGGTCCGGAAAAACCTCGTCGATCTATAAGTATATGGCAAACCATCCATATTGGGTGCCAACGCCCAAATATGTGCGTGAAGGCGATGGTTTTACGTACCTAGTCGATAACGCATCTCAGGATAACTTCTTTTGATCTTTGGTAGTTATTTCGGATGACGTCTAAGCCTAGTAGTTCTATGGAGATATACAAATAAAGGGAACATCGTTGGAAACGCCATCGCGAACGCAGGTTACGGATCTCGTCTTCCCTTGATAGGGGCCATGGATTTACCATAAGGGGATTGTTATTTCTGATTAGCGTTAGCATATGAAACATTCATTGAGTTGCCGAGGGCCCGAAGTGGTAATGCCCAAATAGGTAGGCCGATCAGTCGTTAAAAGAACTGCCCACGCGTGTCTCACTCTTCTTTCAGTTAACCGCATTCCTATGCACACCATGCACACCATGACTAGCCGCACTTCTCCCATCCGCACCTCTACTGACGCCGGTCGTCGACCTCTCTCCATTCCTATCATCACCCTTCCCAACCGCACCCCTGAAACCATTCACATTGATGCTGACAATTTACAGGTTGCCTTTTACGTCCAGCTCATCAATCCTGCCCAGAACACGCCGGTCGCTGTGTCGCCAGTGCCAGTGAATGCCCTTAAGCGCGTCAAAGGTATCAAAAGACTCAAAGGTCCTGCTATCCTTGCGCGTAGAAAACGTCCCGCCCAGGAGGATCACGTCATTGCTGACCAGTCTCAGGCTTTGTCTCTTCAGCACGTCCAGACGATCACCAAATCCACTAGCCTAGCTATTCTCGAGAGCAGGAGGGCTCCCACTCCCGACAAGGACTCTGGCGACGACTCGGTTGTACTCGCCGAGTCACAGGTCTCTTCTCTTCAGCGCGTCCAGAGGATCACCAAATCCAAAGGTCTGATTATTCCCAAGCGCAGGAGAGCTCCCACTCCTGTCAATGATTCTGGCGACGACTCGGTTGTACTTGCTAAGTCACAGGCCTCTTCTCTCCAGCGCGTCCAGAGGATCACCAAATCTAAAGGTCTGATTATTCTCAAGCGTAGGAGGGCTCCCACTCCTGACGAGGACGACTCGGTTGTACTTGCTGAGTCACAGGCCTCTTCTCTTCAGCGCGTCCAGAGGATCACCAAATCTAAAGGTCTGATTATTCTCAAGCATAGGAGGGCTCCCACTCCTGACGAGGACGACTCGGTTGTACTTGCTGAGTCACAGGCCTCTTCTCTCCAGCGCGTCCAGAGGATCACCAAATCCAAAGGTCTGATTATTCTCAAGCGTAGGAAGGCTCCCACTCCTGACAAGGACTCTGGCGACGACTCGGTTGTACTCGCCGAGTCACAGGCCTCTTCTCTTCAGCGCGTCCAGAGGATCACCAAATCTAAAGGTCTGATTATTCTCAAGCGTAGGAGGGCTCCCACTCTTGACACGGATTCTGGCGGCGACTCGGTTGTACTCGCTGAGTCACAGGCCTCTTCTCTTCAGCGCGTCCAGAGGATCACCAAATCTAAAGGTCTGATTATTCTCAAGCGTAGGAGGGCTCCCACTCTTGACACGGATTCTGGCGGCGACTCGGTTGTACTCGCTGAGTCACAGGCCTCTTCTCTTCAGCGCGTCCAGAGGATCACCAAATCCAAAGGTCTGATTATTCTCAAGCGTAGGAGGGCTCCCACTCCTGACAAGGACTCTGGCGACGACTCGGTTGTACTCGCCGGGTCACAGGCCTCTTCTCTCCAGCGCGTCCAGAGGATCACCAAATCCAAAGGTCTGATTATTCTTAAGCATAGGAGGGCTCCCACTCTTGACACGGATTCTGGCGACAACTCGCTTGTACTCGCCGAGTCACAAGCCTCTTTTCTTCAGCGCGTCCAGAGGATCACCAAATCCAAAGGTCTGATTATTCTCAAGCATAGGAGGGCTCCCACTCCCGACAAGGACTCTGGCGACGACTCGGTTGTACTCGCCGAGTCACAAGCCTCTTCTCTTCAGCGCGTCCAGAGGATCACCAAATCCAAAGGTCTGATTATTCTCAAGCGTAGGAGGGCTCCCACTCCTGACACGGATTCTGGCGACGACTCAGTTGTACTCACCGGGTCACAGGCCTCTTCTCTTCAGCGCGTCCAGAGGATCACCAAATCCAAAGGTCTGATTATTCTCAAGCGTAGGAGGGCTCCCACTCCTGACGAGGACGACTCGGTTGTACTTGCTGAGTCACAGGCCTCTTCTCTTCAGCGCGTCCAGAGGATCACCAAATCTAAAGGTCTGATTATTCTCAAGCGTAGGAAGGCTCCCACTCCTGACAAGGACTCTGGCGACGACTCGATTGTACTTGCTGAGTCTCAGGTATCCTCTCTTAAGCGCGCGAGGACTATGTACAAACGGGCTGGTCTTGACATTCTTGGACAACGCGAACGCAGGAAGGCTTCTCTCCTTGGAGGGGCCGTCCTTCAAGCTTATCTCCGCCCCTAAGGGGCTTGGGCAGCGGTGCCCAACAGGATTTGTTTTCTCTTCTCCTTTTTTCCAGGCATGGCTGACGTTTTTTTTTTTTCCTTTTTCCTTTTTAGGTCCAATCACAGAGAAAACGACAGTGAAGAACCGACTGTTTCAAGTAAGTGCAGCGTTTAGCGCAATGAGCGTTACTAACCGATAACAAAGCACCACAGTCGAAGCTTTGACGGTTGTACCAAGTTGACAAGACTAGTCAAATCACAGCGTTGTGGCAGCGAGGGTGACAAGTGTGGGACTCTGGTCAAGTTCCGTGTGTAAGCTCTCAAAACCTGACGTTGCCGGGTTCAAGACAGGAATGGTGAGGTGGCAAAGGACGTGCGACTCTCGCCAAGTCTTGCGTTTGGAGCTCATTACCGATGAAGCCGCCAGGGAGAACGTCAAGTATGGAGCGGAACATGGTGGGATACTTGCCACATTCCATCTTGTGATGAAGCTTTCAGAAGCATGACGTTCGATGAGCTGGCACCTGTCTCCCTGGACTTGAAGAACCGTCAAGGAACTAGGCAATGATGACGAGTGGAACCGTGGGCTTTTCTTTTCTACGGATGACAAGCGTGACTGATGAATCTTGCATTACAGTTCCGACATCTCTCGACGCAAAAACTCTTGTCTTTTGATTAGCTACCCTTCTTTTTCCCGCGTCGGTAGCTTTTTCCTCCCCAAGGCCCAGGGGGTTTTTTAAGGCACCCGACGTGAGGACCTTTGAACCAATTTTTAGCGACCGAATTCTCTTGTAAGAACCATTGCTTTGAATGTATAATGGGATTTAAGATGGCCTAATCACTGTCTGATTTGAGAGTTTGAGCTTTGAGGCAGTCGACGTGTTTGAAGTGGGTCAAACCCTTACATAGGAGTGTTATTTGAAGTTGTCACATGTCACGATTTCAGCTACCGTGACGACCCGAGAAAGGGGAGCCTTTTAATGTCTCCGAAGCAAAGAGGCGGCCAATAGTTGAAGAGTACTAGCCCTATGTAATTGCTAATGTCGAGAATTGCAGATTGTGACTGCCACTCGCTGGAAAGGTGATATCACGATATATTACGGGCTTATGCAATGGTTGCATATAGTTGTAATACACGAGCCAGCATCTCGGCCGACGAACCATCGTTAGCCAACACTCTTATCTCCTCCATATACACCCGACATGTGAGCCACTTTGGCACATGCTGCATGAAGAGCAATATATCGAGGGTTGGCGCCGGTCGCTATGAAGGATTTGACTCGAACGTAACAACAATCAAGAGGTTGGGAAGCGTAGATATGGCTCGCACTGATAATTGTTGGGCTCTCCATCGACCTAGTTTCCAAATTTGGCTAGCCTGAAATGTTACTATTGGGGAACGAACACACCGTCGGTTCTAGCCATATCACTAAATCATCAAAGAAGTAACGGATATCACTACCCATAGTAATAATATTTTCCAAACGATGAATTTGTTCACCGTTCAGTTCAAGGAGGCCATTAACGCCTCCAGCATATGCATGCTGGACAATGACAATGATTCAGTGCCCTCCACGAAAAGCTTACTTTATCACTTCCTTCGTCAATGTTTGTACTTGTGGAAGGCGAAAATATGTAGGCTGCTTGCGTGGCTGTTATCCTGTGTTCAGCGCTCACATGTACGAGTCCAGATTGAATAGCCATGATGTCAAGTTTTCCAGTGAGGGCACACCAATATCTGTCTCAAGAGCCTTAAAATTCATTGAGTTGTCAGGCAAAATCTCAGATAGTGCATGTGGCAGGCTTGCCTGAAATTTGGCAGTGGAATGATCAGAAGGCGGCACTTGCAATAGGGTAGGAAAGTATCTTTTATATTGTCAAACGATGGACGGGAGGGATGATCGCTCGTCGCAGGAGTGGAATCTTTGGCACGCTTGGCTTGTATTGTTCAACGACTCGTGTCAACAAAAAACGCAGCCAAGATACGAGAACCTACAACAACGTATGAAATGGTTGATATAATACCCGGCCATCTCGATCAGCTTCAAATCGTTGGTGCAATCATTGATTTCGTTTGCGATATTAAGGCGACCAGTTTGGGTCGGACCGTATAAAAGGAGATATCTAGCGCACACCACTTCCGAAACACCATCATCTCGACGGTTGGATCTGCACGATTTTGCCATGACAAGCATCGACGGTGAAAGGATTGGGGGGAAGTGGCTCTGGCATAATATAAACAATGCACTCGGCATGTTTACATAGCGTATGACCAGGGTAGTTTGAGACTCCCGATCGTCAGCATATATGTTCTGTAAAATTAAGCAATAGCGGGTCTGTTTGTTTGTTTCTTTTTTGTTTCATTCTATGATTTGGTTTTACAGTACTTCATACTTAGTGTTTCGGCAGTCAAGCTGACCGGTAGTTATGGTTCCTTTTGAACATTAGTGTTATATTTGTATATTTCTATGATTAAAAAAAAAAAAAAAAAAGCAATAGCGGGACTCAACTCACACTACGTGACAGTTGGGCGTGACGAACGTCACGGCAGAGTCCAACTCGGTTAGTGATGCCTTCCTCAACCCACTCAAGTTCCTCCATTATTTCATCATCAATCCAACCAGGTGACCTCACGGAAGAGGAGGCAAACCGCTATGATCGTCAAATGCGCTTATGGGGGATCGAAGCTCAGCAACGGTACCATTGCCAATCTTGAGGTCACCGAACACTGATGTATGGAGATAGGATGCGCAATGCGACCATTCTTGTGGTGCGCTTACGGGGAGTAGCGACAGAGGCAGTCAAAAACATGGTCCTCACTGGAATAGGCCGTCTCATCCTGGTGGACGGAGAAGACGTAACAGAAGAAGACCTTGGCGCCGGCTTCTTCTTTAGAGACACAGACGTAGGAAAGAATGTGAGGTCTAGTCACGCATCCGTGGCACACGAAGATATAACGGTAATATCTGGACGATCCTGTTTCAGAGGCTGGATGTTGCCAAAGCTAGAATTGAGTCTCTGAATCCCCTGGTGACAGTAGAGACGGTCCCAGGGTCCTTTGCTTTAGAAAAGGAGCAATTAGAACCGTTGGTGGAAGCGGTAGACCTGGTTTGCATCACTGACATGGATAGGGATGCTCTTGTATGCTTTTATTGCGTGTTTTATATGACTGAATTATCATGATACACCAGATCCGCATAAACGAAGTTTGTCGTTCACATAAAAAACCTCTCTATGCTGGCGGAACTTATGGGCTATTGGGCTATATCTTTTGTGACCTACTAGATCATGAACACTTAGTCTCGTACGTCGTCGTACTTCTTGCCATCATCAATTTGGGATTCTGAACAAATGCAGACAAGGAAAAGAAGGCTTGAAAACCATTACACGAGTTTCATACCCGACATTACAAACTGCCTTGCGCCATCGTTGGACTGGTTTATCCAAACGACAGACAAAGGAGGTTAATCCCAGTATTGTCTTCACCATCCTAGGTAATTGAATCCAAGGCTGGTGAAAGAAATTCTGACCACTGCGCAAATAGCCCTTTGGCAGTATCAATCAGTCCACGATGGCCAACTGCCGAATGATGCATCGTGTACCGCTGAACTAGAAATTCTTGCTAATTCACTTTTAATGGAGGCTAATGTAAACAAACAAGCCATTGCGAGCGTCTCCAGGGACATTTTGGAGTGAGTTTTTTTTTTTGTAAACCCAGGGTATTTCCTTGTTACGCACGTTGAAGATCTGTGACGACAACTGCGATTCATGAATTTTCTGCCGTGTGTGCGATTATCGGTGGCATTCTGGCGCAAGACATTCTCAAGGCGTTGGGTGGCCGAGACCCTCCTATTTCCAATTTCTTCACTTTCGACGGCAGTGTTGGAACCGGTACTGTGTGTAGGTTGAACATGCCATAAGGATTACACTTGACGGTTATGGGGATATATGGACGCACCACTTGACGACGTCCATGAAAACACAATCTCAGAATCTTATGTTAAAGAGTGACAGAACTTTATATTCGGCCCGTATGATAGTCTAACACTGCTCCATTTATCCCAGATATGGTTTGTTTCCATGCTGAAAACATAGTCCTAACGGAATTTGAAACATAGCGGAGTTGAAAAACTTACCCTGTTTTGGTTCCTCTCGTTCCTCTCTTATCTCGAATTAATTAATTATTTTGCGCTGGACCCTAATTGCCGTAT
Source organism: Amanita molliuscula (assembly GCA_023014405.1). NCBI lineage: Eukaryota > Fungi > Basidiomycota > Agaricomycetes > Agaricales > Amanitaceae > Amanita > Amanita molliuscula. The sequence goes on from JAEBUP010000006.1 coordinate 684,547, forward strand.
TGCAACGTCCCTTTCCTTAAAGCAGACATGCGACTCAGCAACGGCAGATCCGACCCTGCCTTGGTCGAAACGCTCGTGGAGGAGTCGCGCGACACCATTGAGTGGCTGGCGAAGGTGGGAGTGCAGTCTTTCATTCAATTGCCAGGCGTACACTGTAGCGACAAAATTTTGGGGAGGAATGGCACTTGGCGTAAAAAACGGCGGAAAGGGGCTCATCGCAACTCATCAGCAAGTAATGGCCAAGGCAGGCATCGAGTGCTGGTTTGAAACGCCAGTGACTTCCATTCTGGCGCCGTCTGCGGTGTTCATCTTGAAAAGAATGGGGAAAAGGTTAAGGCCCACAATATCATTCTAGCAGCAGGAGGTTTTAAGGCCAACGCAGAGCTGGCCCAGGTTGGGAAAAGGCAAAGGTCATTGTTCCGCGTCTGCTCTGCTCCTGTAGCTCATGGATAGAGAGGTTAGGACACCATATAACACTGGAGATGGTTTTGCTCTCGCCAAAGAGGTGGGAGCGAATATGTGTGGTGATTGGACCCTGCCATAGCACTGCATGGGTTGCCGATGCACTATCTAACTAACCAATATACCAAGTCAGGCTACCTCACTTGGCATTATGGTCAGCATAACGTTTTGTAGACGAAGCAGAGGATTATCGCAATTACACGTACGCGAAATTTGGGAGGGCGAATCTGGGATGCTCAAACTATAGGTAGACTGAGAGAAGAGGAATATGGTGGCGGAGTGGTGCAGAAGGTGTTTGCTGACAGTATCAGTGAATTAGCCAGCTTTGTTTCGACGGTGAATGAGTTCAACAAGGCTGTTCGTCTTCATCGGAAAGAGAAGGCGACAGCAACGTGGGACCCTGCCATCAAGGACGGGCTCTCGGCACAAAGCAAAGCGTTTGAATTGTCTGTACCGAAAACGAACTGGGCATTGACAATCAACCGGCCTCGGAACCACCTTTACATTTGGGGGTGTGGCAATTTCGTCTCCTACAGCAGACCTAACAACAGATGACAGTTGATCCTCGCACAGCGGGGGTTATCTCTGAAGCGACGGGTGAGATGGTTGGGGGACTATTCTATGACAATTACCCTGGAGGCAGTGGACTGACCGCAGGGGCTGTTTTTGGCCGCAAGGCGGGGAAAGCGGCTGGATCCTTCGTGACGTCATGGAATTCCCATGTTTAAGTGTTAGTCTGAGGCACACTCTTTCATGTCGCCCTTGCCAGCTGTTCCAGAGCTCGATTCCTCGCAGGACCTCGCCTCGCCCACTTCGCCCGCAGCCCGCACAGGGCCTCCTCGCTCCTTGTCCTTGTCCTTTACTTCGCCCGGTTCCCCAACGCTCCCAAAGCTAGTACGCCGGCATGATACCGTTCAAGGTCTCTGTGAGGATGGCGAGTTCTCCTTCTCCCTCCCGGGTGGCTTGAGGGGCGCTTTGGAGTGCGCTAACACAGCTAGTCCTCGCGACAAGAAGGGCAAAGGTCGGGCCACTAGTGTCCTGGACGAAACTGTGCACGTTCATGACTCGCCTATTGAGGAGCACTCTGCCTTTGACTTCAATGATGAAATAAAGGCGTCAGATGTGAAAAATATGGGTGCAAAGAAAAAGGGAAAACTTGCCAAGTCTCCAGACCTTGCTCGAGTCTTGACACAGAGAACATCTAGTACTCGGTACTCAGATTCCCCCAAAAAGGGGTGGGCCCGTCTCCGATCCCTGTTGCCGACTATTGTGGAACGAGAACGCTCAGCTCCAACTTTAGAATCACAGACAACTTCCATCAATATCACAGACGAACTTATCGGAAGTGGGCTTTCTACGCTTATGCTCGGTTTATGGTTTCAAAGGGACGAAAAGGGATGCCGCAGAATCCCAGTTCTATTGCACAGACTACGCATACACATCAGCGACAGTGTAAATCCCATGCATATTTACAAATCAGCCTTCAGGATCGAGTGCGACTACGCAAATGGCGCGGCTCGCTGGGTAATATATCGCGAATTACGTGATTTTCTGCATCTACATATGCATTATGCATTATCCAAGGTATATAATCGTAATGTTGACAAATTGCCGGACTTTCCAAAATCCAGTGGGTTATCTTCGCTGGCACGATGCGTGTTGTTTGATCTCATTCCTAGGTATACCACAATGGAAAATTCTCAAAAAAGATGATGCTCGATCTACCCGAGCAGAGTTTGCCCGCAAGCAGAGAGAGGCCTTGAAGGATTACCTCGTTCGCCTTATCCGTGCTGTGGTTAGTATATCGTAAATATTCTGACAAATGGTTTGCAAAACTCACGTTTCTAGATGTTCCTTCCTTGTGGAAACCGTCTCGCCCATTTTTTTGAACTGAGCACACTCTTTATATCTCTTGCACAAACTGGTGGAATTCAGCTGAAAGCTGGTTTCATGAAAATTCGTTCGTTAGCAAGTAGTGGCGGTGGTTTTGGTCGAAAATCTGTGTCTCGATATAACCGGAGCGAATACCGCTGGTGTGCGGTCCGTGATAGCTATCTTGTTGTGGTCGATGAACCAGGAGAGGTATGACAAATGTCAACTTCCTTTTTTTCCAGAATTGATAGCATGGTTAGGATGGCGTTTGGGATGTTTTCCTCTTCGATCCCCATTTCGATATTGAACGACCCAAGAGATACTATAGGCAGGGATTTAATCTACTGCGTCCGTCTAGTCATGTCGATAGAGCGCCGCCACAACCCAAAAGCGGGTCCTGGTTACATTCTCTGCCTCATAAACTATCTAACATCTGTTCATGCTCGAGGCGGCCTCCGAAGCAACCTGATCCATTCCAAACAATTTTAGGCACATCCGTTTCATTAGATGAATTCCCATCCCATCTTCCGACCCCGATGTTGGATCCGTCTACGAACATAACTCCATTGGTTAGAAGAACTTTGTATTCAAATGGTAATTGTACAGTTGAAAAGAAGAAATGGAACGAATCTACAGCCGACGTGTCCAAGCATACGTTCTTCATAGTCAATTCACAAGTTAAACTTGAATTGCGCGCACGCTCAGAGGTGACTATACTCAATCGTTTGTAAGTACACAAATGATGACTGAAATATAGCGACAACTGTTACAATGGATCAATGCATTGCAAAAAACTATGTCACAATGTCATTATGCGAATAAAAACAGATTTGACAGCTTTGCTCCCGTCCGATCGAACGTTGCTGCTCAATGGCTGGTTGATGGTGTACGCGTTTGATTTTTCTTGACTGGTCTTCTATTAAAGTCACTTAGAGGGATTACTTTTGGAATCTATCGCGCGCCATTTTGCTTGCGAGAGAATGCATATATATCCATGATTGGTGGTTGTCTCCAGGTTTGTCCATGGGAGTCTGGTGTAGGAGTCACTAACGGCGCAGTAGAATTGCAAATGCGTCGCACAGACAAGAGCCACTATCGTCTAGATCATCTGTTGGAACGAAAGGCAGAGGAAGGTGTCAAGATTTATGTCATCTTGTAGTCAGTCTTAAGCATCTTTCACGACATGATAATCATTTCGATTCTAGTAATGAAGTGTCCAATTGGACTACACCCATCGACAGCAAGTACGTTTGTTGCCCTTTGTACTTTCGTTTTCGCTCAATGATCTAGTTATACGAAACGAAAGCTGAAAGACTTGCATCCCAACATAATGGTCCAACGTTCTCCCTCCCATTTCCAGACGGGCACGTTCTACTGGGCTCATGTATGTCATCAATACTGCGACGTTCTGATATCTGAACCAGTATTATTCATGAAAGCACGAGAAACTTTGCGTTATAGATGAGACGATTGCCTTCATGGGAGGTATTGATTTATGTTTTGGCAGGTGATAATAAATTTTCATCATCCATTCAAGCTCTGATTGTGTTAGGTGGGATACTCCCCAGCATGTATTGACGGACGATGGACCGCCTCAGTCACACATTTGGCCAGGTTCGTTTATATTAAGTTTCGTTTTGTTGCTCATACGTTCCTAGGCAAAGATTACAGTAATCCCCGCTCACGAGACTTCTACGATCTTCATAAACCTTTTGAGGACATGTATGATCGAAGCAAAACGCCAAGGATGCCGTGGTGCGTTGGCTATTACACTCGTGTCATCCACCCAAAGTGAGCGATTCCAGGCATGATGTAGGACTGCAAGTCGTAGGCCAACCTGCTCGCGATTTAGCCCGTCACTTCATTCAGAGGTAAACCCTCGGTATACTCGTCAAACCCTTTGCTCAATGTCATTAGGTGGAATTGGCTGCTCAGGATCAAAGTAGCCTTTCCTATACTTTCCTACGGTAAGGAATTGACTGTAAATGCAGAATCATTCTCGTGAAATGCCCTGCTTGCTGCCACCGCCGGAATTCAAAGAAAACGAGCTCTCTCAGATGGGACTAACCGGCACTTGCGAATTGCAAATATGCCGGTCAGCGGGACCATGGTCATTAGGGACGCTTGGCCACATTGAACATTCCATTCAAAGCGCATATATCGAAGGTGGGCTCCGATGATTTAATTCGTTGCTTATCTGACAATCTTCCAGCCATTGAGCACTCTGAACATTTCGTATACATTGAGAACCAATTCTTCATCACGTCGTAAGATAACAAGCTCATCTTTGTAAATGTGGCCTCAATATGACGTAGGACTTTTGTGAACGAGACGAAGGTAGAAAACCAAGTGGGAGATGCTTTGGTGAACCGCATAATTCGTGCAAATAGAGAAAAAACACCATGGAAATGTTGCATCGTCATACCCCTTTTACCGGGCTTCACCTTTCCCGTTGATCACCCTGATTCAAGTGCGGTAGGTTGGGCTGATTTTAAATGGAAGTGCTCAGTTGACTTGAACAGCTTCGCATCATTCTGGACTGTCAAAACCGCAGTTTATTCTGGGGACCTTACTCCATATTCTCTCGATTACGCAAAGAAAATATAGATGTAAGGCAAAATATCTTCGTTGATTGTTAATTCTCACTTATCAGCCCGATAATTTTATATCCATTTTTTCCCTTCGCAATTGGGGTAAATCTCGAGACGACACATTGATGACAGAGCAAGTACGTCAGATCTTCTGCATGTAAAGATGTCAAGATTATGTCTCATCCTACACAGGTTTATATCCACAGCAAAATCTGCATTGTGGACGATCGGCTTGCCATTATAGGAAGTGCGAACATAAATGAACGTTCTCAACGTGGTGATCGGGACTCCGAGATAGCTGCCATTGTTAGAGATACGGATTTGGTTGATGGGTAGATCTCTCTTACTTGCGTTCCGATGCAGCACTCAGTATACTTTATAGCATGATGGCGGGGAAACAATTTAAAGTCGGACGATTTGCTCACTCCCTTCGAATACGCTTGATGCACGAACATCTTGGGATTGACGTGGATGCGTTGAACGAACATAGTTTTGCCATCAATGAGCACGCAATGGCGAACGACCAAAGTTCGTATCCGGATGTAGAGCAAGAGAGTGCGACTGCGGCGCAGGTCAGAGGGTTTGAGTTAGGGGGTCGAGTTTCATCACCAATACATGACGCACGAGATGGCATCGACGACAATTGCGAACAGGTTGCCACTCACAGGCCACGCGTTGAACCTTCCCATTTCGAGGATCCCGTGGCAGATGTGTTCTGGAAGGATACATGGATGGCAAGTGCGATACACAACGTTTGTATTTGTGCTTCCCTAACGACTCGAGCTAACGACGACCTGTTGCAGACCGAAATCTACCACAAAGTGTTCAACCCCGTGCCTAATGACACGATTACCACATGGAAACAATACAAGGAACTCGTCTCACACCATAAACGTAAGAATAAAATGGTGAGTGACGTCGCGAATATTACTACGTTTTCGACTGATGTTTGTGCCAAGAATGGCTGGTCAACCGACAAGACAGGTAGTTCGACCGAGGGGGACATTCCCAGCCGCGAGCCTTCGGCAGCAGGACATGAGTCTTTAATCATTGGGAGGCGTCCAGTGAAGAGAAGTGCAGCCTTCGAGACATCTCAAGGTTCTGTGGCCCCCGCCACTTCCCGCAAGTCAACGAAGGCACTTGAATCCACTGACGAAATGGATACCCTGGAACTGGAGAAAATGCTGTGCGAATTGAATGGTCATCTGGGTTCGTATAACATTTGTATGATATCCGATATGGACTAAATCCATCAGTATTATATCCCATGAAATTTCTGGAAGGGGAGGTTATGGCGAACAACTTTCTTTTTAACGCAGAGAAGTAAGCAATGTTCAAGTTACGTTTATTCGCTCTCTTAACGCTCACTCATAAGGATATTACCACTTCTTATTTATGACTGACGATTGTAGTCGGGAGCGTTTTAAGAATTTAGTATTCTGCACGGCGAAATAGAAAGTCGTGCGTTGTGATGTCGTTCTTAATTCATTATTATTATTCGCGGGGATTGATTCTTAAACGCACGTCCAAACAGAAGTGCTGGTGGTCTCGCGCGTCTAGTCGTTCACGTAACGGGAGGATTACGAGTTCAGACGCGCGAAAGTACGCGTCTTAGTGGCGCGAGGGTATAGCAATTCCACATAAGCCCTTTTTGACCGCCTTAACTTGACCGCAATGCACCCTGTCCGGCTTTACCTGGCGGCCACGGGCAGTCAAGTGAGAAACAACGCAGGTGAAGGATTGTGCGACGGCTGAAAGATTGAAAAGCAGTCCGATAGCGACCTTGATCGATCCCTTCTGGTTGCAGTTCCGTCAATGGGGCGGGCAAATTTTAGGACTAGATATATGCTATACCAAGTGTTGCCAGGCTTCGACGGGGTGGGCCGAGGGTCTTTGCCACGCCTACCCATGAATCAAAATAATACCTGTCGCGATCCGAAGTCTCGAGACTCATCTCGTCTTTCAACATCCATGATGGATTTCAGGTTTGGGAAGTTACAGGTCGCCAGGAGGTCATGGCTTTCACTCATCAAGCAGTAGTCGTCGTCAAAGTCTATTACTATTACCATCGTCGGTTACAGATGGAATGTGAGCAAGGGACGAGTCGTGGTAGCATACAGTCTCTTGCACGAGTGACGTGACCGACATAATCAGACTCATTGTGGTAGCCTGCTCATGCGAGTCTATTACCCGAATGCCATCTAACGAGAACACACCTTCCACTCGCCCTATCACAGCAGCCGAATTGAAGAAGCTTCCTGTTCTTCAGCTCAAGGCTCTTTGCAAAGAGAAAGGACTAACTGGATATTCGAGATTGACAAAGGATGCGATTATTCTGAAGTTGATGCCGTTGTACCCCACAAATGGGCAGGAAAGTATGGTTCCAGCTCACGGACAAGCCTCCCGGAAGAATGGCGGCTCTTCCAAAACTATTCCATCAAACTCGAAGATTGCAACGGCAGAAGACAGTTCAGAGAGGCTCGGTCGTCCCAGAAACGGTATTGATTGCCTGGACCAGACGCATATACCGTCTTTTACAAGACAGGAAGAAAATGTGGCATCAGCCTCCGGTGGACAGTCCTCTGCTCTATCCAATGGTGTTGTAGTATCTGCATCTGTTCAAACCGGCCGAAAGGGGACCGCTGGGAATTGCGATGGCAAGCGCGCCCTCCCCGAGGACACTACGGCCAGAAATTCCAGAACAAAGTTTCCGCGCGTTGCCGCGGACCCAACTCCTATATTCAAGGTTCCTACCCTTCCTGGAAGACTTGCAGCTAAAACTGTTTCGTCGGCTGATCGGCAAGTTGGTCTTCAGAAAATAGCTGGCGTTTCGATGGCCCAGGATACTGATACTATTGGCCCGGGTACAGCCAAGCGTTTCAAGCCATTAATTGGCGATAATAGTAATAATAAAGACGCGGTGGGTAGAAAGAGCATTTTCAAAGAGTCGGCCACGGGGACGTCAAGTGCGACTGAAACTCAACCTGGAGCCCTACTTTGTTTAGATTTCCCTGCCGAGCCTCGCATAAGTTTAGGACAGATTACGTTGCCTCCGTCAATTCATGGCAGAAAGCAAGCGCAAAAGTTGGCAATCATCCTATGTGGAATATCGCATGTAGAGCTTAAAAATTGCAGTCGCGTTTCCAAAACGTTCCGGTATTCAGGTCAGTCAAAATGTGAATGACCGATCATAGGTTTGACGCATTCCAGCTTACTTATCTGCATACCATCGTTCGAAATACGATTTTCGAGGTAGACGAACGGAGTCTGTATTTGCACAGTACAATCCGAATGTGACAGACATGTGGCCATATTTGCTTCAACGTCAACGAGAGGTTACAGTTCGCAAAAGAATTTACGACGAGTCATTTCTGGGTCGAGCAGTTGGAGCTTGGTATACGTTGAGCGAACATTTATGGACTAGTCCGGACCATCCCAAGCAAGCTGCAATGGCAATCAGGTCAGTATGAAAGTCGGCTTGGCGCAGTTTCCTGAACTGATCTGTGGTAGATTCATTTTGACGAGATATTATTTCCTGATTTCTGTGCAGGGCACTGATCATCCCGACACAAGGCGTTGGCATATAATCGTCGACTGCAAGGAAGTAGTAAAAGACGAGATTTGGATAATTTCAATATGTTCTCAGGGCACAAAAGACGAATACTACATCCTGGAAGCCACGTGTGAAGTCATTGGATGCGATAATAGCACCTTCAACCAGCCTGGTGGGTGGCAGCTACGAGCAGACTGGTCTTCCTACATTTTTCGAGGCGACAAAGAAAGGGCTTTGATCGAGTACCTCAGATGGACTAACAGGGAAGAATACGAGAAAGGAATAAGTAAACATTGGCTAGAAAGGGTCCGCAAGGAAGGCGAGATAGGCGAAGGGAAGGCAGGGATCGCGAAAAGATACATCCTAGCGTGCGTCGTCGCGAACAGGTGTGAATTCATGATCCCAGACCTTTCTTTGTGCTTGACAATACACGGCAGCATCAGTGGCAAATGGATGTCCTCCACTGAAATGGCACAAGACTTTGCAGGATTGCCGCCCAACGGATTGGAAAGACTAAAGGCAAAGAAAGATGTGCAACTCTACATTCCAGAGTAAGGAACGAGTTTTGAATCGCGTCCATGAGGTGCTGATTCTGATAGGCATCATTATGTGGAAAGCGTTCACGTTAGAAGCGCAAAGGGCCAACCACTTCACAAGGCTCTTGCAGTTGTTCAGACTCCTGGCAGAGAGTATTTTATTCTGAGAGACAACGGGATGCAGGTTGGAAGTGAAGAAGAAGGAGTTGCTAGTGTTTGGATGTCGATCTTGGGCTGCAACAACGATGGGTCATGTGATGCTCCAATGTAACTCTCGCGTTGTAGATACTTTCGACCGAATCCCGATGGCAATACTGGAAGACAATGAAAACGAGCTTACACGCCTTTGGTCTGTGATCCAGGAACTCAGCAAACAGCTGAATCAGAATCGCAGTCTGTCAGTGTCCTTGGTTACGCAAACAGGAGATATCAAGGTTGGCACTGCTTTAAATGTCTCTGAAATATGCGCTAGATGGTTCTTCCTGCCTAGAATCAATCCATTCATGCCCAAACTGGATTTGTACTGCGCAGGTTCGTTTACTTGCCATCTGTGGAGGGGGGGGGGAAACAGATGACTAGCATGCCGCAGATTTAATACGGATAAGACTCAAGGTCGGTTCTGTTTTGGCGCCCCTGCGATACTGCCAGCTCATCGCTACATGTGTAGAAGAGTATAACGCAGAACTGGAGCGGATGAATAACGCCATCGTAGCGGAAAATCAAAGTCTGCAGAATGATAACAAGCAACTTAATGCGCTAATCAAGGAATATGAACAGACGCTCGAGTCCGTAATGAGTTGAGTGAAACGCGTATGAAAAAGCTTATGTTAGATTGTTTACCGTTCCGATGCCAAGGTACATTCAGAAACCGAGCGGTAGGTGATACGTTGGCTGAAGGAGTAACTGTCTCAGGCTTTTTATAGCGAGACGTGCAGGAGCGGGAGTTGTCCCTGGTTCGTGACTACGAGACACAGTTGCTGGCGCTTGAAGATGCCAATTCGGGATGGGAGCTGAAGCACAGTGCGGAGACGTCGGAGTCGCTTAAGCGGATGGCGCATGTCCTGCGACAACTGATGCGGACGGTGGGAGGGGAAGAGGTGTCCGGACCGGACGCTCGGGACGATGAGGAATGGGCACCGTGGAAATCAATAGGGCAGGGATCCGCGGATTATGGATTGGAGCGGGAGATTGAGCTGGCGAGATTGGAGAAGGAGAACGAGGAGCTTAGGCGGATGATGGGCCTTCTTCCCGCGCAACTGAGGACGGACGGGGGTTGGCTGGAGGCGCAGCGGTGGCTGGAGTCGCAGCGCGCGCTGCAGAAGAGCATGCGGATGGCGGATTAGCAGCAGACAAGTTGGCAAGTTAACGTATAAGTTGCTGATGCATCGCCCCTTACTTCTCTTCTCTTCCCGGCCTGCATGTCCACCCATTCCTGCCCACACGGCTCCCACCCGCCCAACAAGAAGGCACGGAGCACCGATTTCTTTTCGCCATTGCGCCTGCACCGCTCCTCAACAAAGGGCAAGGCTCCTGTTCGGGACGATGATATTTATGACAGTCCAGTTTCACCCTCTCATTCAGGCAATGGCAACTCGCTTTCTTTGGAGTCGGGCTCAGTTGCCACGTATGACGCCCCTCCGTCTCCGTCCTATACAATACCCCGTCCTAGCTCGGCCAGTGGCGTTCTTTCCTCCGCCAATACGGCCAGGAAGCGAGCTAGTCTTCTCATAGCCGCTTCGGACGCCCTGGGCATCAGATTTGGTCGAAAGCGACCAAGCACGCCAGCCGCCTTGCCTCCCAACGCAGCCATTCTTCCAGACATTGTCGAAATCGTCACATACCCGCCAGATAGGGAGTCAGAGGAACGTGAACGGCTACGGGAAGAAGCTGCGCAACTGTTAGGCATCGCGGTGGACCAGGACGCTCCATCCATCAGCCAGACTACAGAGGAGGGCGAACTGGATCCCGATGCGCTCGCCTGCCACGTCAGCAGCTCCGACAACGCTACAAGAAGTACGTACACTAGGTCAGATATGATGAATCGCTCGAGCAATTCTCTTCCATCGCCTACTCGACCCACTACCTTCACTTCGTGTCGTTCTGATTCTGTTATGCCCCACAACCGGAGAATCTCGAATCCACCTCCTCCGATTCCCCCGTTTCCTGCTAGTGTCGATACACTTCAAGATTTCAAGCAACTGTCGGCAACTTTCCCCAAATACTACGCTCCCACGAGTCTCCGAATTTTTGCTTTGTCTAAGCAGTGGAAGCTGCGCCACATCGTCCTGACATCTCCGCTTACGTTGGTAACTAGCGGATCCGAGCCAGCTGTCTCGTATCTTCATGTATTCAAGTCGTCTTCAGCGGGAGAGTTCGAGACTGAGAGGCTTGAAATTAACGAAGACAGTGTTATTTTCATTGCGGAAGAAGATGTGGGCAGCCGGAAACACGTCGTCAAAGTAGGTGGTCGCGGTGAGGGCACTATTAAAGGCCAAACTGCTGAGGAAGGCGGTAGGACAATGTGGCTTCTCCAGATATGCGATACGGCAGAATCGCAAAAGTGGATATCAACTATTAAAAATGTCATTCTTGGGCAAAGGTATTTCGTACTCATCGGCGTGCATTTGACATTGATTTGGTTTCCAGGACAATCCGGGCTGGCCTGGCTTTACCATCGCATACAGTTGGGGGCCCTGAACCACGAGGTGACATGGACGTGATGCTGTCAATTCGACAGCAAGGCATTGTCATGGCTCCTGCAGCCCTGCGACAAAGCACGAGCAGTCCGCAATCGTTGATTGTCGATGGCGCTTACGCCTCATCGATATCTTCCCAATCTCTAAAATCGCAAGGTACCGGACCAAGGACGCCGACATCTTCTGCATCGGGCTTCAAAAGTTTTTTTGCATCGAGACCTCGAGCAACATCTCGTGCTACGTCCTTCGATTCCGAGCGCGAGTACGAGTCCTATCCAAACATGAACCACATGCTCAGCAAATTGCGACCAGGCACTGCAGATTCAAAGAAATCGAGTGAAAAATCATTTGTGCCTCCGCTTTCCAGTTTTGCGTCCAATTTTTACACGCTCCAGCGCAAGATTGTTCGCGAGCAGGCGGCAGGCACATCATTCGACAAATGCGATATTGAAAGGACTAGCCCTGCCATGTCGGACAGGACGAATCGGACTTCAGCACAATGTGCAATATCGCTGCAGCCTCCCCCGAGAAAGCGTCGGATGTCAGGGACAGTAACGACACCCACAACGACTACGGATGCTGACCCCTCTGGTGAGAGCGCCGTAGGCGAATTCAGTGACGAGCCACCAAACAGCCCGCGCTTCAGTCGTTTTGGTTCGCCTCTACAAAGACCCAGAGTCCCGTCTGTGCAATCTGTATCGACTATCGCATCTACTGATAATGCAACAAGCCCAGAGCAGTCTAGCATCAGTACTCAGCGAAGCGCAAGAAGATGGTCACGGCAGTCGACCCTGCCCACCAGATCGAGTCCTACAACCGGACCTTCATCTGGAACTTTGAGTATGCACCTCCAGCCACATTCCTTTGCGGCAGAACAAAACATGGTTCGGACAGTATCTGACCAGTCAATTGATCGGAATGCTACTCCTGGCTTTGGCCAGGTGTCGTCAAAGCGCGCATCCACCGCTTCTGGATTTAGTGTCAAGTCGGCTGGCACATCGCAATCTTTCTTGGTCCCTCAGGGTCGCTCCTCCCGACCTTCTTCAGCTCATCGGTCCTCGATGCCTCCATCTAAACCTGCGCCTACGTCGGCTCTTCCGCCTGCTCCTGGCCAAGTACCTGCGTCTGCACCGTCCAAGTCATCTTTCCGCGAGTCTGTTGCTGTTCGTGTCGGAAGATTATCCATGATGACTTCCAAGCCAGCACCCTTGACATCACCCGAGCCTGATGCAAAGTCGATTAAAGCGCATCGGCGCGCTTCCAGTGGCAGCTACTTCTTGAAGCCTGCCCATGTTAATCCCAGCTCGTCCTCTCTAATTTATGCCCCTCCGCACTCAGACATGCCTGCCCCTTGTCCTATCAGGCCTCTGCCTCCCACGCCAACCTCATCTCAAACCCCAATCCCGACATCTCAGACTCCCCAGCCTGCACAACGGGAAAACCTGCTTCAACAGAGACTACGCATACGCAACACTCGATCTACTGACGATTTTGTATCTGCTAACATATCCGACGAACCGTCCCGACCTCGTTCAAGTACACTATCCGCATCTATAGTCCAGACATCAAAATCACCCTTAATCTCACAGCCTGCGACCCCCATTGCTGAAAAAATAATGACGTTCCAAAACAACCCTACTTTCTTGCAACCCGATACCCCGACAATATCATCTTTGCCTTCACCTCGACCACTACCGCCAACTCCAGAGCAGTTGTCGGGAATGACATCGCTACAACCACCACCTCGTCGAAGTTCGAGACATGTAATACCCATGGAGACCGACTATGACACTACTGCGATACCCATTCCAACGCCCAAAGCTCCTCCTGTGGAAGGCGATCATACGCTGATTTCACTCTCTCGTCCAGGCTCTGTTGTCTCATTAGGCTTTGTGAGCATGTAAAAGTAATTCGGGACATTCGTTGTAGTATTATATCTCATCGTGATTGAATACATTATTTTCACCACTTAATCATACGTAAAAGTACATAAGAATTGCTACCCTCAAAGTGAAACGGTCAGCATCTATGCGAAGCTGTTTTCAACGTCGGCACTATCTTCTCCCTGTTCCATAGTTGCGAACTGGAATCCGTGAGTAACCAGTCACGTCTCCTAGAAGCCAGGAAAACTTACTGTCAAGAACGCCGCCGGACGATGTCCTTCAGCCCAGAAGAGCAGAGGTGTATCCAGAGTCATAGAGTAACTCAAGTTTGGCGTCCAAAGTTGGGTCAAGCCGATACCGTAATTCCAGATACGCCCTTCAGGCACGAGGCTCATACCCAAGATACGATCAGACAAGAGCAACTGGACACGCTCAGACATGTTTGGATTGAAGCCCTGAAAATTTTAGTCAGGTTGCATTCCGCTCTGAATTCAGTATGCTCCTTACCGCTGGATTGAGTGACGTATCTTGGTTCTTCCTACCCCATTCAAAGCCAGCCACAGTGAGACAATGGGCGGACAGAGACACTGACCCGGGGGTGAAGGACGCAGTGATGCAGATTGTAGAAGAGCCCCATTCAGGATGGTCAGCCATCAATTTGGCTTGTGAGGTCACATCAGTTGGCGAGAGATGGTTGATTTCCAAGGCTTGCGTCTTGATCCAACCAAGAGGTTCCAGATCTTTAAGCAGGAAATCATCTTTGGGGAATTGTGCAGGCAATTCGACGCTGTTGTTACTCCCGCGCTGTGGCACAAACGCAACAGCCTTGATCTCCTTTACTTGTTTGTTGTCTGGGGGCGATACACCATAAAGGAACGCCGCAACTTGCGTCCGGAGATCTGATGATGTGATGAAAGCACGGAGTATATTCTTGGGCAGAACGTATGTATACGATGCCGCGTCGTCTTTAACGTCGTCGTTCGAGACGTAGATATGCTGCAGACGCAGTGCCAGATGTGTCGCTGATATAGCTCGTACTCGCCAATCGGACTTGCTACTGAAGACCTGCTGCTCATAGTTGGTAGTGGTCACTGTTTGAATTGTGTCACCGTGCACGTTTGTCGTTTGCCTGGATGGACAATAATAAGAATACAACCAAGAAAAGGAAGGGAACCCACGTCTGAATAGCTGTGATTTGACCCTGAGCCTCGGTGCTCTTCTCCAGTTCCGCCATCTGCTGACGCTGAACGGACGGTGCTGCAATCTCTTGCCCGAGAATGATATCACGTATTTCACTTGCAGTAAGGGAGGCAACATTAACATTATTCCGCTTGCCAAAGTCTGCAAGAATCAAGTCTTTCATTGCAACTTCTACTTTGATCCATTCCTCGTCAGATAATGATGGCCATACGAAATGGGGTTCGGTGATAGTTGACTTGTCTGGATGCAAAATAATTTTCGCCTTCTCATTGTTCACGTGCAATCCTCGGAGGAGCAGAATCAGACGTGAGAAGGCAGTGTAACTTGAAATTGACTTCAGCCAGTCGTCTAAATGCCAAAGTTAGACACGACGACAGAAACGGGGGGCGGGAGCCACTTACCGTATAAGCTGAACAATACCATCTGGGGTTGTGTGGCTCTCAGGATAAGATCACCGAATTTCTCCATCTTCATACACGCTTGGAAGGGCAACTGTAATTCACTTCCTTTGATAACGATGTTCGGGAAGTCAAGCAAGTGAACCTCTAGAGGATCTAACATGCCCTTTCTCGTTACGATAACTTGTTTAGGTTGCTCCTCGACGGGTAGCGATCTAACCAAGGCAGCAACTTCTTCGGCCGTCTTCCATTTTGCGAGCTGACCAAGACGCTTTTGCCCAGCCCACACACTAGTGTGGATAATCTTCAAGAAGAGCTGACCGGAACGAGGATTGAATATGAAGATGGCGCCATTGATTGGCTTCGTCGTCAAGTTTCCTTCGAATGTCTTGTGGATCGTGACACGATATACATTCGTGTCATCAACGAACCATATAATCTGGTTGGAGAACAGCTCCGAGTAGTTCTGACTGTTCAAATATGGCTCAGTCGGCTCGGAGGAGTAGAGTTGCAGACCCTTGCGGATACGTTCGCGAAGGACGTGGCAAGCAGGATTGGCCTTCATAATTTTAGCCATGGCTTGCTGAATCAAAGGCTTCAGGCCAGGAAACCAGTTACCAAAGGCAGACCACAAGTTGTATGCCAAATCCATCCCAACCATGACACCCGTTGGCGAAGGATAGATACTCATGGAATCCGACACATAGTCCAGGAACTTGGCACGGGTGTACCGCTCGATATCGTGAGAGTCAAAGTCACCCCAACGCAGCTGAACGTCTATCCAGAACTTGTTGCTCGTCGTACCGTCGAGAACATCTTTGCCGTCAGTTACGAGTGATGGGCGAGCAATATTCCATTTGTAAGAGGAGAATAGAAGAATATCAGCGCAAGATGAATTCATCTTGTAACTCTTGCGTGGGTGGATAGTTTCCTTTTGGACAGTCTCAATCTGAAGAGGCTCCAGTTCTTGGTCAAATACTTGACACAAGTCCATCACAACACTTTCGTGGATCTTTTGCCACAGATGGGCACGGAATATTTGGATCAAGCTGATCTTAAGAGTCGGTATCTTTCCGTGCATGAAGATACCTGTGAGATCGAGTTGCACCTGGAAACCGACGTATACGTTTGCGCGATTAATAGTTGGACTCCACCAGAGCGTGAATCGACGATTCGGAATCTGGTTAAGACCGGATCGCTGGGCGTTTGTCAGCTTCTTATACCTCATTGACTCTTCAAATCCTGACGCCTTTTCCCAGAAGAGACCCTCCCAGGTCGGGAAATACGTTCCTTTAAACAATGTATGCTCCAGAATACCTTCGACACCACCGAGAGCCGCAATAACATCAACGCGATAGTTGTTGAGTTGCCACAATTTCCCATCATGTCGCTGAGACGTCCACCAGAATGGGTTATGCTTCAAGAGCTGGTACTGCTTCCAGTCCGTGCGAACACGCCAACCACGGTCGTACGCCAGCGTGTGTCGGTCCTTTTGGAACAAGGTGTTAATGCGAGGAATACCGCGATCCCAGCTGTCCTCGAGATCTTCAAGAGTGAGACGACGGTTTTGAGCGTTTGCCTCTTTTCTCTTCATCGAGTACTCAGACCAGACTCGAGCAGAATCGAGGAATTCAGCCTCCCATGGTTGAAGGTAGCGGTACAAGTTGGGGATCAGCTGATCTTCTTCATGCGTCATTCCAGCCCTGAAGTGCGTCACTGCGACGTCCGTCTGTTTCGACCATCGCAAATCACTTTGAGGAATAAGAACGTGACCCATGGACAACATTCCTAAACCACCCAGTTCCTTTGGGGTATAGAACACAACGGGAGGGAAACGTGAGGGCATTTTACTGTTCAGTCCAATCTTGACACGCGTTTGAATCTTGTTTTCTGCCTTGACAAGCGCATCCAACAACTCGTTCGTATGAATAACCGCCTCTCGATAGTACGTCATCAAGCCAATGAGCGCCGTGTTCCACTTGTTCACAATTTTAGAGAACGTAGTAGATCCCGAACTCATCAAAACTTGACGGATACGGTTGTTGAACTGCTGTACACCCTCATCCGAAACACGCAGGAACGCCTGTGCTGTGCGCTCTTTAGTCTGCTCGTTCGTAAGATTCCAGACGGCATCTTTCAATGAGAATTGCTCCCCAGACACAGTTCTAGTTTTGGGCAGAATGCGCACTTCAAATCCACACATCGAGAACAGAAGCTGTGGATTGTTCTGGGAGTAGACACTGACAAAGGTGTCCTCCCATTCGATGGTAGTCAACGACCTTGGTAAGCTTTGCTTTACATTCCAGAAAACTGCACGGCCCAAATTAACGTCATGCTTGATCAGTCTCATGCGACAATCCCTTGGCCAGCAACGTTTATTGCTGTAGCCAATCACATTGTTGTTCGTCGGGTCGGGATTCGCTGACAGGTAACGTTGTATAAGATCCCTAGCCTCGTCTGCCGTGAATCGGAAAAGCATATGAATGCGATCGACATAACGCGAGTATAAGCGGACGGGATGCCGGGTCTCCGTTGCAGAGTCGCGGTACTGCAGGAAATTGTTGGGCTGATTGGGAGGCCCCGCCATCTCGCTGGCACGTTGCAAGCCAAGAATAAGGAGGTCCAATACCAGGCCATAGTACTGGAAGACGAAGGCCGAGAACTGGAGACCACGAATGAGGCCGAAAGCGTTGGTATGCGCCATATCCTTGTAAGTTAGCACGGTGTTGTTCTTTGCCGTGATATAATCAGCCAGATTGTGGTCGAGAATGAGACGAAGTAGACGATTCAGGAGGGTCAAATCAATCTTTTCGTACACCTTGGATAGCACGGTCTCCATCATGACGACGCATTCGCCTTCACTTGTCTCCCAGATATCCGTCAAATTGTTGATACCTTGGCACCACTTGTATACAAGGAGTGGTGGAGGTTCGGTATCGGCTGGCTTGATCCATGCAGGGAATAAGCCTCGCTTATCAGCTTCGAAGAATAAGAACTGGTCAAGATATGCATCCGTGATCTTCTCAATGGGCTCGATATCGTAAACAGGAATGAGCTTGTCGTACGTATCGAAGAATTCAATGCCTGATTCTTTGAAAGCACGCTGCGTCAACAAGAGACGCTTGATACGGGACAAGCCTAATTCATATTATCAGATGATGCTCAAGGAATAGCAATCAGGCTCACATTCGTGAGGGTTGTCATAAGCCTGCTCAATGAGCGCAAGTTCTTCACGCTGAGATTGATTAAGGCGCCCCTTAACAGAGTATGCCTCTTTCAACTTCTCGAGCGCTAGTACAAGAAGCTTTGTGTCATGTTTGTAGGAAAGCGGTGGGAACGGGATAGGAGAGAATTTTCTGCTCTCTAACCAATGCACAGTAGATGTATAAATGGCGACCGCCTCTTCAGCACTGATGTACGGGCCATCCTTAAGATATGCGTGTTGGCGCTCCTGCTCAGCCTTTAGATAGAGACCTAATGCAACGTCAACATCATTACCATTAATCACCATTCAAGAACATTACGCACGAGTCAATCTGCCAAGATTTTTCTTTACAACGGCCTTGTCTACGGTGGCGCCTCGTCTTATACGCTCACGGTTGTAGTGCGCAACCGAGACCCACCAATCTGCTTTGCTTTTGATGTAACGCAAGATGATGTTCTCAATTGCGGTCGGCATTCCTGGCACTTTCCAGGGAATATTGGCCTTCCAACATCTCCAAGCTTCCGATAAATGCTGCAAAATGGTCTTCGCCTTATTCTGCTTGATAGATTCGGGCATCATATCCAGAATATCGTGCATGACTGCAGCTCGAAGCTCGAGGTCATAATGCGACTCTACTCGCTGCTTCGTCACCGTCTTTGCAATGCCCTTGCTGTTCCTTCCTTCGAACTGACGAGCCAACAAATTACCCAACCATCGCTCGAGTAGAGGCACGATACCACGCATGAAGAAGATCCACACGCGCCAACCGGGAGCCCAGAAACCAACGCCAGGACCCTTTCCAACAGGGCCTGTGTTGAAGCGATAGTAGATGAGATGCTTCAAATCCTTGGTCATGCGGACTTGCCTCATGAGCTTATACTTGTACCGATACATTCCAGTCAAGGCACCAATATGCGCAAAGATGTACTGGAGCGCGTCGGCAAGCTGGAACGCATCGACGTTGCCAAGGCGGAATTGGACGTGCGCATCCACAACGAGCTTAGTCAATCGCAGAATTTCACGACATAAGTGGAATGCATTTCCGAAACGTGATTTCTTTCGCTCTTTGGTGGTCAAGGTCTTAACGGGTTTCAAGTTCATGTTATAGTCAAGGTGAAGATAGTTGAGGTTCTTGCGATGGATGAGAAGGTTCAGCATATTATAACCTTGCCGGCAGACTTGCAATCCAGCTTCAACCCAATCCAGCTTGGTCGTCTGGAAGAACTTGGTAGCCTTCAACTGTCTGAATAAATTCTTCTTTGACATGGCCTTTTCGGTTTTTGTATGAAGTTCGTTCAACACGAAGCATTTGAGAAGTTTTTGATACGACACGCGAACTTTGACGGGCTGGCCTGGAGGGCAATGCTCCAAATACCAATTTTTAACGAGAGGAATATCCTGTGCCCTCCTCATACGTCCCGAGCGACGGCTATATGGATCGGGTGCCCACCACAGTGCGATAGCATCTGCAGTCAAATCGTTCTCCAACTCCTTGTCTTCCAAGAAAGGCACAACCGCCTGTGGGAGCTCAAATGTGTCATCATCCGCGCCGTTAGGGCCAAAGATGCTATCTTCATGAGAAACTAGCGGCATGTTCTTCGGCACCAAACCACGTAAGGAGATGGGGTTGATTAAGGGGTCAAAGTAGAATGCAGGGAGGTCTGGATCGTCGGTTCTGATATAGACGTTTTTCGGAAAGTGGTATGGGGAGATACGGACGGATCGAGGGAGTGAGTTATAGAGGTGCGGGAACGCAACCTTGTATTCAGTGCGGATCTGCTGACGAATGATAATTTTGTTGATATCATTGAACTCGTTCCAATCTTCGTCATACATGTCCATATCCCTGTATAAAGGCTCAAACTTTGGCCCGCCAGGGATGGCCATGTTCAAAGCTTTGGCCGTGAAAAACGATTTCTTGTCAAACAAGTAACTGGCATTACTGTCGGCATGGTCTGAGAGTAAAGTTCGACCAAGTCGATATAGATTCGCCATTACTGGCAGCGGCAAAGACCAGAACTTGTAGGATGGTCCATTTACGTGCGGCGTATCGATAAGAGGCTTCGCATCGTAGAACCAATCGAGGACGGCCGCGTCTTCCTCGGAGTCGAGCTCGAGTTGAATGGCTTCCAGGGGTTCGACGTCGAGCACGTTGTCACCATAGTCGAGAGGGGGCTCTTCGTCATCGAAAGGAGGGAAACGCATTCGCTTGAAATGACGTCGATCACGCTTCTCGCGTCGCATGGCCAACCACATTGTACTCCACTGAGCATGGTACACAGGTTCGATGATACGAGGAATTTCGTTCACAAAGGTGATAGCGCCGGTGATATGATAAAGAATAGGAACTTCGCGCACTTGCTCCCAAGGATATGGGATGTTTTCAAGTAACTTCATGACAGCATGGGGTACATACTTGAGAGCACCAAGATGGACGCGCTTGTCGTTACGGAATTTGCGGTTACTCATATCACCGTGGTCCTTGATGATTTTTCGAACATGCTCGGGAGGGAGATCCTGTCGACCGTCATGAACATGAAGACGCGTAAGGGAAGAACGGACGTACCTGCTTTCCCATATCAACGTAGCCTCCTTTCCGCTTCTCCCCATACCGTTTCCTTTGCAGCTGGACCCATTTCTGAGCTTTTTGCGCGATAACTGGGAAAGAAAAGTGGATGTCAAAGTTTAAGCAAGACGAGCAGAACTGGGAAAAATACCTTCTGGAGGTAAACGATGGTTTGCAGAGTCGCTCCCCCTCATGGGAGGCATCCCAGGAGGTGGTGGAGGGATGAAGCCTGGCGGTGGAGGCGGAAAATTCATGCTCGTCGTGGAAGTTGCAAAGAGAAGGACGAGCTGGCTGAGGTAAGCAGGGCCGTCAAAATTGTCTCACGGTCCAAACACGACATTTCTACATACAGACATTTCCAAATACAGACGTTTATGATGAATTCGTGAAGAGACTCTTGCTCGACGAAAGCTCCGCCCCAAGCTTGTATCCTGTCACCTGCACGAGACATTGACGAAACGAACGTTGTGCGCCAATGCACTCACCTTGTCCCAATCCATCTTCTGTCGCGTCATCGGCAATGCCCGCCGCAGGCCTTTAAACGTCTTCTCGCCCATGTCCTGATACGAGTGAGCCAGCGACTGCTGATACCTGCTTTCCTCTTTCTCGATTAATGCCAAGATTTTCGACCCAGCTGCCCCATCGACTGCAGTATGAGGCAGCTGGAAAGAAACATCATGAGTTGTTGCGAGTTGAACCTTGCAAATATCAAATCGTTTCCGCGTCTTGCACCTGAGAGCTCACGTTTCCTTGTTCATAATAATGCACGTTTACTAAAATCTTGCCAACGACCGTCTTCTCGTCTAGATCAATCTCGTACTGTGATCGCCATCTACCGGACCTTTGAGATACCCATGTTAGTCAGACGCCGCACTCGAACAGCAAAGATGACTCGCCAATAATTTGTCGGATTGTACTTGTTGGCGACGATCTGAATGATAAACTGCCTTGAG
Source organism: Amanita molliuscula (assembly GCA_023014405.1). NCBI lineage: Eukaryota > Fungi > Basidiomycota > Agaricomycetes > Agaricales > Amanitaceae > Amanita > Amanita molliuscula. The sequence continues at coordinate 706,462 of JAEBUP010000006.1, forward strand.
TTCCCTGGCCTTGCGAACACCGAAGCAACACCATCATAATAATGCGATGAGAGATACGCCAAGGTCGCGCTTTGTAAAGCGGAGCTAGCAGTGGATCAGAACAACCGAAACGCAAAGGCGCGGGCATATGTACCGAACAGGTTCAGATTCAAGATCTATTTGGAAAGGTTGAGGTTCTGACGCTTCCTGCATTCAGACATCCTGGCGTTATATTGGTATTACGGGATCATTATGGAAATACGCAAAACTTACGAGGCCAATGTGGTCAAATGCAAAACTTGTCTTTGATCGCGGGTCCAAGAATCTCTCCTCGCCTTCGACATGCGATGTAACTCTGCCAACATCACTGACGATAGTCTGCATGCCACGCGATGACAACGGATCCGATAATGAGCCAACAGTTGTCATACCTGGTGGTTGTTACCGGGTACATCGACAGTTATAAACTGTGCAAGGTTGTATTCTTTCAACACTGGTTGAACTTCTGTTTGGAGTTGCTCGTCATCCGAAATGATGTTACGTATATCTATAAAAGCTGGTCGAGGCAGTCATGATGCCGCAGTATAGAGCTCATACCACTGAGGACATCGTTGATCTCTCCAGGAGGCGATTGAAGGAGAAGATTAACAGCAGCCTGTACTCGCACTGTCTCGTCCATGGCAAGAGCTGATAAGGAGAAACGGTAGTTCGGATTTCGCCGATCAAATATATTTAGCTAGTGCTTGCGCTAGACTACGAGCCTACTCTTAAGCATCTCCTGCCAGCCTGCGTACGTATTCCACCAGAGCACTGAAGCTGCGTCAGGAATAACACTTTGTTAATCTGACACTACTCACCGCACGGGGCGACCAGTCAAACCTTTTTCAAGATACGGCGTTGGCCTCGATGCCTGATACATTGAATAAGTATGAGTGAAAGCGAGGATGCTAACACAAACCTCCATCACGCCTGCAATGTCAATGTGGGCCCAGTCGAGTGTCGGCTCGGCTCCATCCTTGGGCTCAACACCCTCCGCGAATGGCTTCAAGAACAGCGCAGCCGTGCAACTACCAGCTGGCCTTCCGCCAGTCTACATACATCATATGCGTCAAAGTTGGTGTTGAACTGTAAAGGGTTGCTTACGTTTTGAAGATCGGCATTAGAAGAGTGTATTTGTGGACCGAAATCATCATCAAGAGGCATGCGCCAGAAACGATCGTACTCGATTTCACCTGCTTCGTACAAGCGTTGCCATAGTTCATCAGAGGTCTGTACTGTCAAGATTGATCCAAGTTTGCAATTAATGATCCGACTCACAGAAAAAACACCAGAGAACACCTCCCCTAGAGCGATGCCCATCGCGCTTTATATTGTCCGTAAACCTCGGTTAACAAGTGTATGTGTGCCGTACCCAGTCAAGGTTGCCACGTCTATCAATGTGTGGGGTTTGAACTCGGTGGCGGTATAATAGATAGCATCTTAATGTATACTGTTCAATTACGGAATTTTCCACAGACCAATGTAACTCACCGGCCAGAACGAGACGTCCTTCAGCATCAGTGTTATCTATCTCTACCGATTTTCCGTTCATGGCATAGACGCTAACAATCTATGAGCTGCACGTAAACAAGCAATAAAATACATTACATGTCACCAGGTTTCGTTGCGCGGGGACCGGGCATATTTTCGGTCAAGGGCGTGCAGACAATGAGATTGATGCTGCAACATTGTCAACAAGTCATAGAACATGATCAATATCAATGACGCACGGAAGCTTGAGTTGGGCAACGGCCAGAGCAGTCGAAACGACTGTGGCGGCACCACCTGACAAAGACACATGTCAACTACATCGAGGGTGCATAATTTTTTTCATACCCATATCTCCACGCATCAACTTCATGTTCTATGAAAGAATTGAGGACGAACGGGGGATTACAGCAAAGGACTCACCGCAGGAGGCTTCAAGCTGATTCCTCCCGAATCAAAGGTAATACCTTTACCCACGAGGGCAAGTGGCTTCGCATTTTTGTCAGAATGACCATTGTAGTGACTATATATGCTCAGCATTATTTTCATCCCAAGAATCTTAACCTCACATTTCCACGAATTTTGCCGGTTCCGCGGTTCCGTGAGTTACGGAAAGGAACGCGTTCTTGTGCACTGATTAGATACATCCATTTTGCAGATCAAAGGTGTACAGACCATGTCGTTCTCAGTAGCCCATTCTATGGCATATCAGATGGGACGACCAAGTATGCAACACACATACCTGTGTCACGAACGATAATCGTGACATTGGGGACGTTGTCGAACTCTGCCTTGACGCGCTCTGCAAAGATCTGAAACAGTTCAGCGTATATGCTACGCACTGGGGATGGGCCTCACAGTAGGCGTCATCATGTTAGCAGGCAGCTCCATCAACTGCACGGCGTCAATGACTGTTTCATGCACAACGAGGCGACTTACGGTCCTCGCAAAGTTTTGAGCCTTGGAATAAATAGTCCCCCTGTCCCATTCTTCTGAGGGTTGGAACGGCTTGATCGATATTTTCTCGGGGATGGGCCCCTTCACATAAGGATTGAACCTAGACGGCGGCGAAGTCTTCAAAGAGAATTTGTAAAGAGCGAGATGAGCTGCAACGGCTGATGGAAAGCATCAGATCACTGGTTAACAAGAATGAAAATGATTTTTACCCGCTGCATGGGGGTCTGCTGATGCCTCGACGATAAGGTCCTTGATACCGTCAATAGCTTTAAGATCCTTGACAGCACTTCCGATCGACTTGCGGATCAACTCCCTCTTTGCGTCGGGCTTCTTGGACGCGAATTTGTCGCCCAAAGATGACAGAGAGGTGACCATGGAATGCGGGGCGTTGAAGAAGGTGCGTGTCGTGCCGACCTTGGGCAGGGAGTCTCCAGCAGGAGTGGAGGCCCAGAGAGCCTTGGTGTCGACAGGGACATTAACCTGGACGACGGCCTGAGGGTCGGGGTTGTAGGGAAGAATGTAGGCAGCAGACGACATGAGTTTGGGAATCAGATAAGAGCGTGACCTCAGAGTCGAACTTCTGTCGCAGACATTTTGACAGCATCGGCCTCGAAAGGAAAGCACGCGTCACTGATTGCTAGCTTGATCGCTATGTTATTATTGTTATCGACGTTACAATTTGGCTGCAAACTGCGTCTCCGTCACTCCTGCGCCCATCGCTGCCGTCGACGATACCCCTCCCGTCACCGTCTTGATCAGGCTGTCCGCATAATCCGCCCCGCTCCACTGCTCTCGCTTCAGCCCCGTTCCCACATGTCATTAAACAACATACCTTTTGATGGGTCAGAACATCCGTTCCAAGCTCTCGCTCCTTTCTTTGGACAAGTTCTACATATGCTTTCATGCCTGTCTTGGCATAGTTTTGCGCAAACAGGTCAGATATGTACGCATTTGAGTGGCAAACCTCCAAGCTGGCAGCATCCATCAGACATGTAAATCCACACTCAGAAGCACTTACGGTGATAAATTGCCACACAAAGCCAAGCTTCCCCAGTTGCCATATGTATGATTCCATGTCTTTCTCACCCAGTCCGGCTGCGTCCCAGTTGAAGGACTGGACTGAGGTTGTAGGCCAGCCACTTTCCAGGATAGACGGCACGTACACCGTCTGCAAACTCTTTCGCCTGCGACAATATAGGCTTCTTTGTCTCCATCCACAGCAAATCAGTATAAGGAGCAAACGCAACAGCTCGGTTGATAGCACATTGTGTGCCGCCCTGGTAGCGGTAGTAACCCTCACGTGTCCTGGGACTATCCCAGTCCCAGTACGGCACCGCCCTCAAACCAAATTCTTGCTTCGCAATGGAAACAGCCTGGGGGTACGAGACATGGGCCACACGTGCAAGGAATTTGTCCATGACAAGCTTGCTTGCACCCTCTTTGTGCAGTGCATTTGCAAGCACGGTCGAGAACAACTGGAGTTGGGCATCTACGAGCCATCGATTCTCAATGGCTTGCAATTGGTCACCGGCAATACCGGCAGCCTCTGCTTCCACCATGACAGAGTTAAGGGGCCTCAAATTCGGATTCGTAGATCCAAAGATAAAAGCATGGTCAGCGATCATCAATATTTGACGTGATAAGTGTAGCCGCCTCAGAGTCCGTGCGCGCAACGACAAGGTTCTCAACGCCCATGATATCATACTGCAGGCGGATAGCGACAAGGCGGTTGATGTGCTCCTGAATAGGGACCAAAACTTTGCCGGCCATGTGACCGCATTTCTTTGTTCCAGGGGCTTGGTCCTCAATGTGAATGCCGGCTGCACCCTTTTCTACGAACATCTTGGCGAGCTTCATGACAGCTGTCAAACCCCCATGTCCGGTATCGGCGTCGGCTATAATCGGACGAAGGAAGTCGACAGAGGGAGTCTTGGCGAGTTCGGCCTCGGACATGCGCGACCGAGCCTCGCGCTGTTTCCTGTCATGGAATAGCTGTGCCATGAAGAGATGTTCAACCTTGTTCGGAACGGTGTTAGACGGGTAGTCTGCTTATATCTAAGTGGCATTTACAAATGACATTGCGATCGCGTTACCTGCTAAATCCGGACCAGGCTCATTCGTGGATGACGCTGTGCTAGACGATTGCCATCCAGAGACGTAGACTGTCTCCAAGTATTTGGCCATCTGCGTCACTTGCACAGGATCAAGACTATGGGACACTAAGCCATCGGTACAGCAAGCAGAAAATACGGTGGGGCTCACGCTCCGTATGTGAACGACGGCAAGCCTCGCTTGGCATGCTCGCCGAAGATGTGCCATACCTTTTGGGCCTGAATGTTGGACGGGTATTGGATTGTAATAGTGCCGCGCTTGGAAACAACCTCTGCAACAGTGTAGGGTCGTTTGATTTGTGCAAACCTGGGACTCTGCGCAAAGTGAGTTGGGGTTGTCTATACCGAGTCCATAGAGATCACCTTCCACCACTGTTCGACTTGAGCAACTTCTTGCATGAATCTAGCCCTCTCGTTAGACATGACGTGACTAAGTGGTGGTCGCAATGAAACTGATTTTCGGCACTTGCATTGTGTTGGCAAATAGCCCCTGTGCTGTTGCCGGCACCCATAAACCGAGCATGTGATTCGCCTCTCGCGTGTGATTTCCGCCAGCCCAGCATGTATAGCTACTCTACATTCTATCACGTATTCAGTGTACACATGCATACCACTATCGCCTATCACCATCATATAGTAGACCAGCGAGTCCATATCTAATCGTAAAGGCCAATAAGCTCCCCGCAATCTTGAGGAATATCAATCAGTCGGTTGCACAATACTCCCACGTTAGGCACATACCTGTGACCACATCAGTACTTTAACCAACTTTTTCTCGTTCATCGGTCCCAGGCGCATGAGGAAGAAATTGAGGATGGTGAGATTAGTCGATTCTAAAATGGCTCCAGTCGTGGGATGAATCGTAAGCTCTGTAAGACCTAGCGTTGCAAATGTGTGAAGAACGAATGACGTCAAGCGCGAAGGCGATTTGTGGAACATCGTTTTTGAGGGATAGAGCAAATTACTCTCAGGGTCAAATCTGTGATAGTCCGGCCCTCGGATCCAATCCAACGAGGAACGTGCGTAGCAATTACCTTGGTACTCTATGCCGTGGACATGGCACTAACCCGAATAGCTGCGGGCAAGACAGCAAAAAGTTGAAAATTTGCGGCATAAAGAAAAGCAGGAGTGTTTTGGAGAAGTGTGCTTGAATCCCGACGACCGCAAAAGCCATACCGGTGACATAGCAAAGTGTATCTCCGGGAAATGCTCGTGCAGGGTACCTGAACACTATCTTGAGAGGTGTCGGTAATGAGACGGCGGCAATCACTTACCAGTTGTGGTACATGAAGCCAACACATACGGCAACCAATGGAATCATGAAATAGAGACTAAACAGATGTCTCTCCACGAGTTCTCGACTACCATAGGACATCCCTGCACTCCACATTCCACCGAATCCCAGCTCTGTCTTGTTTCCAAGCAGATGCAAGGGTACCCGAATATCAATAGGCCATGGGAGGTAGAGTAGATCATTTGCGATGACGGAAAGGGCAATTATGAGCGCTTGGCTAACTTCGGATCCATTGATCCCAGCCAGAATGTTGATACTATTAGTGCAAAATGTGGAAAGCAAGGCCATGTAGACATAATAGAGGGGGCCTTCAAATGTATATTAATGGTGGTCTGATTTGAGAAGTGAAAGCAGACTGACCAAGATTAATGAGTGTTCCAAATATGAAACGGAGTGGTAGAGGCACGATGACATGGGTATTTCCACGTTCGGCATAGTAAACCATTAATAACGGGATGGATCCAATTATTGGGATGGGCAGTTTATGTCGCCATCGAATGTCGAATACGTCATCGAGAAATCCAAGCATTGTTGCCATCAGGAGAGAAAGCAAAGAGGATAAATATACGGAGAGCTTTGGGAGGGTCAGCCACCTGATGTAACGTCGCGATCGACACACCTGATAATGGGGGAACTCGACAATGTCTATTCCTTCATGGTGTTGAGGGGTCTTCGCGAAGCGTAGGATCGTGTTGGAGAAGGCAAAGGGTATAAAAAGGGTCAGACATAGAATGTATATTGATGCGCAAACGAGCCCCATACTCTCCGGTCTGGACAGGGTTGTTCAAGTGGCAAGCTATGAATGGGGGAAGAACTAACATTGGAGTATAGTATGTTTTCAAGAGATCTTTTCCCTTGAGATTGGCATTGACAAAAGTCGGACCAAGGGCGGGGACAAGGTAGAGAGTTGCAAGGAAGGCGAATAGTGAGAAACCGAGAGAGGTGTAAAAAGCTGGCAGGGGCGGGATCGGGTCGAGGAGAGGCCTGAGAACGAGCCAGGCAGCGACAGGCAGCAGGCCGACGAGGACGACGTTCGGCAGCGGTCGTGGTTGCAGAGCCATCCCAGAACACGCTTGGCCGACGCGTGCGACGTGTCCAAGTCGCGTACCCGTTATCTTATCTACATGGCGTCCGACACCATCCCAGACGAGGATTTGCCTTTCACAAGATACAAGCTACCTCCAGAAGAAGAGGAGCCCGGCTCAATACAAACGGGTGACTGTCGAAGAACCTTTGTCTCGCGGTCGCTGACGGCTGGCCAGTTGATGCTTGGGTTGTCGACGTGCACAATCCGCGCCGCATCACAGTCATGTTAAAGTATGCATGCCAGGCTTCACGCCTTTCGCCGGCTTATCCCTTAGCTGGATTAAACAGAACGGCTTGGAGTCACCAGAGCTGGGACATTTGAAGCGAGTGCGGAAACAAGGCGATCTGACCACGCTGCTCCTGACCGCGACTGTCAACCCTCCAACACTTCCAGAATTCATCGACCATCCCGCTTATCTCGTACCGGTCCCCAGTTCCTCCGCTCTGACACTGCCTTCCTTGTCCTTGAAATCGGCTATATGGCCTACGTTGTATACTCCGTGCAGAAAGGGTGAAGATACATGGCCACGAGGGAAAGAAAGATGGGCATGTGAAACGATGAGCGCTGCTGTAGATGTAGCCATTCAAGCAAAAGAAAATGGCGACGTACGTTTCGCATTTACGGCTTTCAACATTCAGTGTCTTATTACCTATCTACCCCCAGCTGCCGATAGCGGCGTACGTGCCTGTTCCTTATGAAGATCCTTCAGAATCAATCGCCTTTTCTGCATGCGACACGAGGACATCTACGCATCATTCCCTGCACCATGCTGCCGTTAATGTAATAAGAAAAATAGCAGATCATCGCGCTCTTCAATCTAATGGATCGAGTGTACAAAATGGCACCAACTACCTGTTGACATCGCTGTCAGTCTTTCTGACTCACGAACCCTGTATCATGTGCAGCATGGCTTTGTTACACTCACGAGTCAAGGATGTCATCTATCTTATTCCGATGTCGGAAACAGGCGGTTGTGGAGGCGTAATTTGTCTTCCAGCCCTGAAAGGTGTTAATCATCGATTTAGTATTGGTATTTGGAAAAACTCTGAACCGCGATTCGCAATAGACACAAAAGAGCTCTGTATAAACAACATTTTGGATGTGTGATCAGAGCTTTATATCTAATTATAGCTGGTTTTTTTAAACAATTGCTATATCTAATTGTAGAAAGTACCTAAAAATCTGAGATAATTCCCATTATCCTTTTGGTTGAACTATCTGCTCAAATTATCTGAGATTTTCGGATAATTTCTACAATTAGATATAACAATTGTTTAAAAAAACCAGCTATATGTTGGAACACCTAAGTGCACTGCTCAGGGATCCCTCAAGTATTGCCTGAAGTATAGAGAGGAGGCTGTCAAGTCTTAGGCATGAAACCCAAGAGAACTCAACTGAGGACTCTGGGTTAGTGAGTCTGTGTTGAAATGAGCAACAGCAGCACAGAGCAAGGCTTAGTAAGCGAGGGGACTTACTGAGTACTGTTAAGAACACTTAGGAGCTAGGGCTCAACTATGCAGTAGATCAGGAGATATATTTCAGCAGTGCAAAGAGCGCTGCTTATATACAGTTACAGAAATCACATGCAACTACATCTAATATACCTATATCTAGTAATGCGCAGCTTCCTGCTGCGCATTGCACCATACCTGCTGCGCATGGTGTCATATTGCTGCGCATTTTACAGCAATCTGTCAATACTTGATGTGTGAAGCATGTTTCATGCATCGTGTTCTCACACGCTGTCGTTTCATACCGTTCCTGGGATGAAACTCTATAATATCTGTCAAACACTATAAAAGTGTCAACAGTGTACAAATATCAGATTATATTTGTGATTTAGTGAGCATTCATAAATAATGATATAATATATGAAGCTATGAGTTCAATACTCAATGCTCCAGATCATTATTTATTCAACACTCCCCCATGCTGAGAAATCACTAATCCAATTTCAGATCTTAACTTTGTGAATTTATCAAAAGACAAATTTTTAGTCAAGATATCAGCAAGTTGCTGATTTGTGGGAATATACACAAGTTCCACTTTTCCTTCATCTATGCATTCTCTAACATAGTGATAGCAGATATCTATGTGCTTAGATCTATGCTCTTGAGCAGGATTAGAAGCTAGAAAGATTGCTCCTTGATTATCTACTCCTAATTGAATCATTTTTATAGTCTTTCCAATTTCATGGAATAAAGACTCTATCCAGACTATCTGTCTCGATGTATCAGACAGACTCATATATTCTGCTTCTGTCAATGACAGAGCAACTGTCTTTTGTTTCCTTGAAACCCAACTAACTGGTCCTCCAGCTAGTTTTACTATGTATCCAGTGACTGATCTTCTATTGATCTGGTCACCTGCCCAGTCTGCATCACGATATGCAATGAAACCTTCATGGTTCTTTCCATTATACACTATTTTGCCATTAATGTTGGTGGGAACATATTTGATAATGTATAATGCCTTCTGGATATGCTCTTCAGAAGGATTAACCATAAATTGCGACATCATTATTACTGCAAATGCAATATCTGGACGAGTTCCAAGAGTTAAATATAATAATGATCCAATTATGGATTGATAATAGCTTCTTTGCTCAGAAGTTGCTGTTCCTTCATTTGGTTTAGGAACATACCCTGCTGGTAATGGTGTTCTAGCAGGTTTAGCATTCTCTTGACCAAAATGCTTAACAACTTTCTTAGCATAGTCTATTTGATCAATTATAAGTAATTGATTTGGTCTATCTCGAGATATCTTCATCCCTAGATATTCAGAAACTTGTCCTAAGTCTCTACATTCCCATATTTTCATGAACTTGCTCTTTTTGTCTAATAAGAGTCTTTTGTCATTTCCCAGAAATAGTACATCATCAACATATAGTATGACAACTATTATTGATCCTTATTTGTTAAGGATATAAACTCCTGTATCCGAAAGACATCTATTGAATCCTAAGGATTTCAAGCTTTTATCAGCTTGTTTATTCCAAGCATATGATGCTTGTTTAAGACCATATAGGGCCTTTTTTAATCTATAGACTTTTCCCTCTTGTCCTTTTGTGACAAAGCCTTCTGGCTGTTCCATGTAAATCTCTTCATCAAGATTTCCATATAGGAAAGCTGTTTTAACATCTAGTGCCTCAATTTCCCAATTTTCGAGTGCAGCTGAAGCCGGAAGTAATCTCACTGTTTCAAATTGTGCAACAGGAGAAAAGGTGTCATCATAATCTATGCCAGGTATTTGTGAAAATCCTTTAGCAACAAGTCAAGCACATTTTCGACCATCACTTTTAATATTGTAAACCCATCTACACTTCACAGGTTTACAATCTTTTGGACCATCAACTAACTCCCAAACATCTCATTCGAATAGAGCTTCAATCTCATCCTCCATAGCTTTAATCCATTCTTGAAAAGCTTTAGGATCAGATTCTTTAATTTTTAACATGTCCCTAAAATGAACAGGGATATCAGATTTAGGTAATACTGCTTTTGAGAGTAGGAAATTGATAAATTTCCTTCCTCCCTCTTTTTGTAATTGATCAAGCAGCATATCTATATCTGAAATTCCTTTATCCTGAATAGTACCAGGATCAGATTCATCTGATATTTCGCTTGAAGTGTCTTTTTGACTATCAGAGTCTTCAGACTCATTGAAAGGATTCTTTTCCAGTTGTTTTTCAATTTCAAGAGGAGTTTTCTTTCCATAAATATTACCCTCCTTATAAACTGGTTTCCTTTCTCTAGTACTTCGGTGAAGTGGGAAGGGAATAGGTTCAGGTTGTTTTTGGGATTGTCTTCCTGTAACCATTTTCTCTTTTTGTGTTCTTCTAATGTCTGGTGGTGCATGATGTTGTGTCCCAGGCCATCTACTGGAATTCTCTTTGGATCTGTTTTCACTTGATCCTCGAACATCAGGTCTGACAGGTAAATCCTGTTCTCCACCATTATTATTAGGCTCTATATCATCATTGTCATGAGATGAATTCTGCTCTTCATCAGGTGTAAGATCATGATTGAATGATGGTTTATATGGTTTGGGATCATCGTTGTCACTATTGAGATGATTGTTGTTTTGGGAATTGGAGTCAGATTCATGTCCATTTTGATCCCTTTGGTTAATACCTGGTGGACTTTCAAATAGTCTATCTTTATTGTAATTTTCGCTTTTTCGTGGAAATACAGATTCATTACATAGTGCTTTGACACCAATGAATATAGAGTTATCTTTCTTCATAAATTTATAAGCTTTAGATTCTATGTCATAACCAATAAAGGTCATTGGTTCAGATCTTGGTGATAGCTTATCTTTACAAATTTCTTTAGGTATATAAACCCAAGCTAGACAACCAAACACTTTAAGGTAATGAACATCAGGTTTTTCACCTGTCATGTTTTCATAGGGTGTAGACCAATTTGTTCTTTGTAATGGTGTGCGATTGTATACATGAATAGCAGTTTCAAAAGCAAATTCCCACCATGATTTTGGGCAGGAAGATTCTAATCTCATGCTTTCTGCTTTTTCAAGTATAGTGTCATTTAATCGTTCAGCACAACCATTTTGTTGATGTATATGAGGTGCACTTTGTTCTCTAAAGATTCCTTTTGAAGCAAGAAACTTGCTAAATTCATGCAACTTAAATTCCCCCCCTCAATCTGATCTGAAATGTTTAACTCTACTGCTATATTGATTTTCCATGAGTTCTACATAACTCTTGAAAGCAGTGATTGTTTCTGATTTAGTTTGAAGAAGTGCCATATAAGCATAGGAAGAATAATCATCTAGTATCATAAGACACCATTTCTTTCAATGATAAGATTCCATAGGCAATTCTAATAAGTCTGCATGAATCAATTCAAGTGGCTTTGAAGCTCGCTTGATTGATGTAGGAAAAGATTTATTATGCATCTTTCCTTGTGCACATCCAGGACAAATTGTATCTGTTGATGGTATAGATAATTTGTCAAACCCTTTTGTATGATCAAAGACATGTTTTAATACATTTTTAGATGGGTGACCCAATCTTCGATGCCAAGTGTTATAATCCACTATATGAACTGAAGGTTTGGCCATTTTTACACTTGGATGGACTATTTCAGTTAAAATCCAATGAATGGGATCTCCTATATGTCTAGGATATGCCATTATAAATGGTTGCCCAGTTTTTAGCAAACATATAGTACTATACTTGTCCAATTTTTCATGAAAGCCTTGTAGCTTTAGTTGTCCAGATGATATAAGTCTGACACTAGCTGCAGGCATATAGCAAACTTTTCCAAGTTTAATGACATGTTTATGTTTATGTGCAGTTTCTACCTGTAGGAACACAGTTCCTTCTCCAAGTATTGCTACTTGAGATCATTTATCAGCTGTAAATACAGGCTGTGAAACTTTAAAGGGATGATATTCAGAGAAATCTTTGATTTCAGGAGTTATATGGATAGATGCTCCTGAATCAATCATCCATGGAGTTCCTTTTGACTCAAATTCCTTACACTTGTCACAACCACACACATTTATCTTACTACTCATTTTTGGAATGGAGGCAACTAAAGCAATGTATTGATCACTATTCAAAGTAGTACAAATACTACTATCTATATTGTTACCTTTGAAATCAAGATGCCTCATAATTGGGCTCATCTTGATAGTCCTCACTGATTTTTTATCAGAGAAGAACTTTTGAGTAGAAAGATTTATGTACTGATATTCCCCATCAGCTGTGTCATAGAAGTCTTCACCTAAGGAGACTGTGTCTGACGTATTGTCCATTTCAATGTCAGCCCTTTCATCTAGGACTCTGAAACGGTTTTCTGCAATTGGATCAACCACCATTTGCAATTCTACATTGTCAGCAACTGAATATCCTTGATCTTTCAGTTGCTGTAGATTTGGCACTAATGGTGCCATTCTTTGAATCAAGGGTAGAGCCAGGATCTATCCTGTCTACTAAGTGAGTGAATCTAGGTATATTCGCTTTCCTGGTGTCCCCAACATTATTCTTTTGTTGTTGTTCTAATAAAAAGGCCTTCTTTTCTTTTTATTATCATGGTTGATCTTGTTCCTTTCTTGATTGGACAAGAACTGGGGTTTGCCAGTGTTAGAAGGTCTGGAAGATGGTCCTGGTGTCGTCCATTTCCCTTTATTTTGATTCGAAGAGTATGAATTCTGGTTATTAAAACCAGGTTTGTAGTTATTCTGGTTACTAGGACCAGAATTTTGTTGTTGATTCCAATTAGGCCTGTTAGGCCCTTTGGGAAGCTTCACTCTAGCAGTGTGAACAACCCCCCCAGAAGACGTTCTCCGCCTTTGGGATTCTTCCTCTATTTTTGGAAGAATATCAGCAAGTTTTAAATCACTTGCTTTTGTTGTTAATAATACACTGGATGAGACGCTGTCCCATCCATGTGGCAAAGATGCTAACACTACCATTGCTAGCATATTGTCGGGGAATGTGAAGCCATTGACAGAAAGTCGATTAGCTGTTGTCAATAGCTCATTGACTGACTCTGTCAATTTATTGGTGTTGATCTTCCAATGTATTACTTTTGAAAAATCAACAAAAATGCCAGCTGCTCCTGGCTTGCCAAACGCTTCCTGCAATGCAAGGAAGGTAGAGTTTGACCATGGTTTAATGAGGTGTCTTAAAGACAGTGAGATTTTCATGGTTATTAATCCCAATGCCTTGTCATTGTTGTCGCAGTAGTCATCCCTGTTATGAGCACACCTCATATTTTCAACTTTACAGTAATGACATCAATAACAATCACGAAGATATGGTCATGAGGAGATGGACTATATTTTTCTTATCTTTTTATCTATTTTACTTCACTCAAACGTTAGGATACAAAGGCTGGATGAGATGCCACTAGGATGGAAACTCTGTGCGAGCACTATGGCCCTTATATGGAAGGTGGTTAGGTCAGCATCGGCTATAAAGATAGACCGAGTGCTGACTTAGGAGGCGGCCCGATGATGGGCCTACGCCATGGAAGGATACATGAGTGGAACGGCGCCTGAGGGGCAACATGGGAAAACCTGTGAGTACCAAGATATCGGTACAGGGAAACATGGGAACAGTTGAATGCACAACACAATAAGTCGCAGCCGTATATGGAGAGATGACCCCGAGTATGGTCATATGGGCGCAGAATGGCTGCTGCGCCAAGTCGCCTTATTGTGAGGGACTTGTGCTGCACGCTGTCTGCGCACAGACTGGGGATGGGCTTTATAAGGGCCGTAGTTTAGCATAGAGAGACCTTAAGTCTCTAGATAGTCTATTGTCACTAGACATAGCTGCAGAGCAATCAGAATCGTTTCAGACTTAACAAGTCATCACTTGAGTCACTTAGGTTGTGTCTAGGGCAGTCCTGACAATCCCAAGCTTCTCTTTTTTCTTTAATGCGACAAAGCTCAGTTGCAGCGGTGCTATCTGCTTTCTCTGCTGTCTTCTCAGCTTCTGTAAGCTGTGGCTTGATTCTGTTGCCAAGAACATACTGCCAGAGACCTTTATACTGCAGAGCAGCTTTGATAGCTGCTGACCACTCATTCCAATTATTGCTTCCAGTAAGTGTTGGAATTTTGGATAAGTCATCTTCTCCTCCAATGATTATATCAACATTTGCTGCTCTAGCAAGATTATTGATTTCCATCCAGCCTGTCTGGGCTCTTGGATCGATGACTAGATGACGATGGCTGACTAGACTGATCACCATTAATTTTATGTAAATGGAAGTTGACTCTCTTCCTAATTGACTTTGAATATGAAGCCAATTCTTTAATATCAATGTACTGTGGCCATTGATATTGAGCCAATGCACAGGACTTTAATTGCTGCCAGGTAGCAGTAACCAATTTTTGACCATACAGGACTTTCGACAGTATGAACCCAAGGGTGGATAAGTCTGTCCCTACCCTTGAGTTCTACTATAATGAACTCTCCTTGTTCAAGCTCTTCATTCCTTCTAGCTTTAATCAAAGAAGAGTATTCGCTATCATTCAAAGAAGGATGCAAATAATCGGAACTGTATATTTCCTCATCAAGTATATATAACTTGTGAGTCTTGGGTGGTTGTTTTGGTTGTTCAGCCAACTCGCTCTTAGCTTTGCGTTCCTTCTGGCGCAATTTTTTAGCTTTCTTTTTAAAGCTTTTTACTCTCTCCTCCTCTTGATTCAAGTTTTTAACGGTTTCTTGGATACTTTCTATTAGATCCTCAACCTGTTTTTTATCCTCCATTTCCTGGCGGATAGCTTGGTGCATGGTGGAAATATATTTATTAATTTTAGTGGTTCTGCTTTCCTCTAAGACAGAATCACTATGATATTTATTGGGCAGTATTTTTACTTTCCCAATTTTCGACCACTCCTTAGCGTGGTCCCAGACTTCACTTCCAGACCTGCTATTTCTCTTTGGAGCAGCTGGTACCTCCACTTGTTCTGACATCCAGTCCTCTGCCTTTCCACCAAGGTTGAAGAACCATGTCCTAACTTCTTCAGAAGTTGGCCAATTTAGTTGATTCTTTGGATGCAAAGAGAAGGTGGCGCCTGCCTTGTTTTTAGTGGACAGGCCCGCTTTTGCCACATCGGCATATGATACTGATTTTTCCTTTCCTTTCCCCTTATCAGCTTTTTGGGCTGATTTCATCTTTCCAGTTGCAATATTAAAAACATTTTTTCCATAATTCGCCTTTTGAAGGCGACCTGCTTGGAATTTCCAAATGTCATCGAAAATTTCATCAACCAGAGCATCCTCACTGGCTAATTTAGCTGCTTTGTCATCTAATTCTTGACAATGTTTCCAAACAGAAAGTTGCGCATCTGCAATGCACTTCCTGCAGTTCTCCAGATCTTCCTGGACTTCCTTGTACCAAGGAGACTTTTTAGAAGACATCCCAATGGGGGCAGTGGGACCCTTGCTAGTAGATTGCAAGGTGTTGATGAAAATGGAGCTGGTGAAACCAGCTTTAGCGACTTTTTGAGAAGAGGAGTCGGATTTGGAGCCAGGGGTACCAGCTGTAATATATTTGTTGCTGGACGAGCCAGCAGAGGCAGAGGAGGAAGCGGTGTTGGTGGTGGAAGACATTTGTGTTATGAGAAGGTTGGTTGGTAGGTTTGTTTGAAATGAGTTTGTTCTATAAGAAAGAAGGTAAGCAACAGTCTGGAAGGACTTTCGTTGCTCAGAACAAAGGTATGGACATCGAGTTTTTCGATTTTATTCTCCTGTGATAAATGCCTGAGCATGTGCATAAACATGGTAGTTTGCTTTTTGTCATAATGTGCTATAATTCATCGCCAGAAGGGGATCCAGCCCTTCAGGAGTGCTTGGGGGCTCCATCAAGTTCCCCACAGCGATAAAAATATCCTCCACTATTTATAGATATAGTAATAAGCTATTATTATGACACTAAGGAGTGTCCTAATGTAGATGGGATGCTAATCAGTGCCCATCGCTGGTCTGCGTGTACCAGGGAACAATGTCCCATGCAGCACGACCCTTATACAGAATTACTACTATTTTTAATTGTGGAGAATGATTTTATGCCGACGAAAACGGCCTACATAAGCACTTAATTATTCACGGCCAATAGGGGGGTGCAAAACCTTTCCAGATCTAAGCAATTAAGCCTAGACCCTTTATCTGTCATGGGACAGCCCTAAACCTGAGTGATTTGAATGGTTCACCAGACCAGGTAATTTATTGATTTACCAATCAGGACTACATTTTTTATATTAACCCGGATATTGCAGAACCAGGGACTGGTGAAGTGTGTCACACTAGTGATTATTGTCACGCCATCCAAGGTGGTCGCTCAAATCCCAAGCGTTAGAAGCTTGTTAGGATGAGCAAGAAGTATTCCTGTCATACTTCAAGAGATAGCACATTAGTGACTAAATTGGATGTATACTACTCTAATAACAGTACTACGGATGCATCTATTACTTCCCTTGTTTACCGTTGTTATGACAAAAGGGTGCTGACACATGTAATATGCACAGCACAAGTGTTAGGGAGACCCTAAACACAATCTCAAGACTTAGAGTGGTGGCTGGCTAAGCCGAAGAAGAGAACTGTTTGCTCAAGTAGAGTGTCTAGGACACAAACTATCTAGAGTCTTAGGGACTCGCTACCTAAGACTACAACCCTTATATACCTGTCCCCTGGTCTGTGCGCAGTCAGCGCGCAGCTAAAGTCCCTCACAATAGAGACGATGTGCAGCAGCTGAGTCCGCTGCCCATATGACCTTTCTTGGGGACTTCCTCCCACTGTCCTTCCATATATGGCCACACCTATTGTTGTGCGTCTCGGCCGATTCTCATCTACGCCGGTACCTAGTTGTTGGTACATCTCAGCGTTCCCATGTTGCCCCTCTGGCGCCGTGCCGCTCATGTATCCTTCCATGGCGTAGGCCCATCATCAGGCCGTTGTTCCTGTCGGCACTCGGTCTATGTCCATAGCCGATGCTGACCTAACCTCCTTCCATATAAGGGTCACAGTCCTAGTATAGTCTGTCCCTGCGACCAAGGCATTGTCTGAGTCCTGCTACTAAACGTTTGAGCGAAGTGAAATAGATAAAAAGAAAAGAAAAATATAGTCCGACTCTTCTAGACCGTATCTGCATAGTTGTCATTAGTGTCGTTACTGTGAAAATTGATGGGGACGAGGTATGCTTATAACAACAAGGTTTTCATCTATGCGGGGCCCATAACCTGTTGAAATGAGCAATGGCAGCACAGAGCGAGGCTTAGTAAGCGAGGGGACTTACTGAGTACTGTTAAGAACGCTTAGGAGCTAGGGCTCAACTATGCAGTAGATCAGGAGATATATTTCAGCAGTGCAAAGAGCACTGCTTATATACAGTTACAGAAATCACATGTAACTACATCTAATATACCTATTTCTAGTAATGCGCAGCTTCCTGCTGCGCATGGTGTCATATTGCTGCGCATTCTACAGCAATCTGTCAATACTTGATGTGTGAAGCATGTTTCATGCATTGTGTTCTCACATGCTGTCGTTTCATACCGTTCCTGGGATGAAACTCTATAATATCTGTCAAACACTATAAAAGTGTCAACAGTGTACAAATATCAGATTATATTTGTGATTTAGTGAGCATTCATAAATAACAATATAATATATGAAGCTATGAGTTCAATACTCAATGCTCCAGATCATTATTTATTCAACAGTCTGGGTGCTATATTTGTTAAGAATGTACGATTTCTATTTTCTATTTCTTTTCTTTTCTTTTCTTTTCTTACATAAATGGATACATATGGAAAGGGCATGAGGAGTACATGAGGTGAGTAGTATATAAGTAGGACCTTCAGAGTCATAAATCCTTAGCCTTAAGATAGTTTGTGTTGCCTACACAATCTACTCTGTGCTCTCCTCTCTCTCTTCGTCTCAAACCTTAGGTTGTGTTGAGGTCACCTCTTAACATAATCTTAAGGCTTATCAACCTACCATTTGACATCATTACACAGTGCTGCAAAGCCTTTGCTCATTGCCACACATGTTGAACATATCTCTGTCGAAGCCCTATGTTAGGGTTAGACATTCTTACTCTCTCACTACCATCAGTCTTGTCAAGGCTGTTGGTACATCTTATTCTCTTCAAGAATTGTTGTCTCAGGTGTTGCATCCGCACGTCTGACTCTCTTAATAGCCCCTCAAAAGAGGTCTCCCTCAAGCGGGCTAGTCTACAAAGTTCTCTCAGACGAGAGTCATTGCATGCCGGTGGTAGTTGCAGGCAGGCACACCCGGGCACTTGACACTGAGTGAATTGGAAGAACCCAAGGAACAGGTGAAGACAATCTGTTGCGTGTCCATATCAAGGCTGAAATTAAATCTTGGGATACCCTCTGTACTAGCAGCAGCGTTTAAGTTTGCCGCTGATAACTAGGCACAAGGACACCTGAGTGAATTGCCAGGCACACGCTTCAGGTCAAGTTTCATCTTTCTTTGGCAACATCAGCATCTTTCCCAACTGGGAAACATCATTGGACATTCACGGAATAAGCTGCATGAAGAGATTAACTGTCCATGGAGGGCTGGAAGTTAATTGAAGACTTTTACAGGTTTCACAAAGCCAGATCTAGCAATGGATCTGACTTTCAAATATGTTTTGCCCCATGCAGGGATGTCATTGGTGGAGATTGCCTCCACATTCAAGATTGGTTGGGCATGAGGATGTGCCATCACAAAGAAGGTTACTGCCAAGGCTGCGGAAATTAAAAAAGCCACCATCACCACCATCATAACACCCATCAGGCATGTGCAACATGATGTGCACGTCAAGGCATACTGGCATATGATCAAGGAGCGGCATCTATGCATTGAGGCATGGAAGATTGAGCAGATCTCGATCAAGGAACAGGAGGAGGCCTGGAAGGCCCTACAGCATGAGAAGGCAGAGAAGCTCCACAAGCAATGACAGATCGAGCAAGAGGTGCTTGAAGAGGATGCAGCTTTCGAGGTGCTGCTAAAATGCCTCCAGATGTTTGAAACCAGTATGCCAGTACAAGAGGTGCTTCTCAGCATCAACAGCAATCTCCTGTTGATGCAGCAGTTCAGTGGTGGCCCAGAACTTCCACTATTGAGACACCAGGGTCTTGTCTTGTCCACAGAAGAGCAGAACTGCATTAAGCATGCAGAAAATGGTAACATCAGGGCCACTGCATATGCCCAGATGCACTGGGAACAAATCCAGACAGAATGAAGGTCGACAATTTGGTATGACCCTTACTGTTGAAATGAGCAACAGCAGTGCAGAGCGAGGCTTAGTAAGTGAGGGGACTTACTGAGTACTGTGTAGAACGCTTAGGAGCTAGGGCTCAACTATGCAATAGATCAGGAGATATATTTCAGCAGTGCAAAGAGCACTGCTTATATACAGTTACAGAAATCACATGTAACTACATTTAATATACCTATATCTAGTAATGCGCAGCAGGAAGCTGTGCATTACACCATACCTGCTGCGCATGGTGTCATATTGCTGCGCATTCTACAGCAATCTGTCAATACTTGATGTGTGAAGCATGTTTCATGCATTGTGTCTCACATGCTGTCATTTCATACTGTTCCTGGGATGAAACTCTATAATATCTGTCAAACACTATAAAAGTGTCAACAGTGTACAAATATCAGATTATATTTGTGATTTGGTGAGCATTCATAAATAACGATATAATATATGAAGCTATGAGTTTGATACTCAAAGCTCCAGATCATTATTTATTCAACACTCCCCCATGCTGAGAAATCACTAATCCAATTTCAGATCTTAACTTTGTAAATTTATCAAAAGACAAATTTTTAGTCAAGATATCAGCAAGTTGCTGATTTGTGGGAATATACACAAGTTCCACTTTTCCTTCCTCTATGCATTCTCTAACATAGTGGTAGCGGATATCTATGTGTTTAGATCTATGCTCCTGAGCAGGATTAGAAGCTAAAAAGATTGCTCCTTGATTATCTACTCCTAATTGAATCATTTTTATAGTCTTTCCAATTTCATGGAATAAAGACTCTATCCAAACTATCTGTCTTGATGTATCAGACAGACTCATATATTCTGCTTCTGTTGATAACAGAGCAACTGTCTTTTGTTTCCTTGAAACCCAACTAACTGGTCCTCCAGCTAGTTTTACTATGTATCCAGTGACTGATCTTCTATTAATCTGGTCACCTGCCCAGTCTGCATCACAATATGCAATAAAACCTTCATGGTTCTTTCCATTATACACTATTTTGCCATTAATGTTAGTGGCAACATATTTGATAATGTATAATGCCTTCTGAATATGTTCTTCAGAAGGATTGACCATAAATTGTGACATCATTATTACTGCAAATGCAATATCTGGACGAGTTCCAAGAGTTAAATATAACAATGATCCAATTATGGATTGGTAATAGCTTCTTTGCTCAGAAGTTGCTGTTCCTTCATTTGGTTTAGGAACATACCCTGCTGGTAATGGTGTTCTAGCAGGTTTAGCATTTTCTTGACCAAAACACTTAACAACTTTCTTAGCATAGTCTATCTGATCAATTATTAGTAATTGATTTGGTCTATCTTGAGATATCTTCATCCCTAGATATTCAGAAACTTGTCCTAAGTCTCTACATTCCCATATTTTCATGAACTTGCTCTTTTTGTCTAATAAGAGTCTTTTGTCATTTCCCAGAAATAGTACATCATCAACATATAGTATGACAACTATTATTGATCCTTGTTTGTTAAGGATATAAATTCCTGTATCTGAAAGACATCTATTAAATCCTAAGGATTTCAAGCTTTTATCAGCTTGTTTATTCCAAGCATATGATGCTTGTTTAAGACCATATAGGGCCTTTTTTGATCTATAGACTTTTCCCTCTTGTCCTTTTGTGACAAAGCCTTCTGGCTGTTCCATGTAAATCTCTTCATCAAGATTTCCATATAGGAAGGCTGTTTTAACATCTAGTGCCTCGATTTCCCAATTTTCGAGTGCAGCTGAAGCCAGAAGTAATCTCACTGTTTCAAATTGTGCAACAGGAGAAAAGGTGTCATCATAATCTATGCCAGGTATTTGTGAAAATCCTTTAGCAACAAGTCGAGCACGTTTTTGACCATCACTTTTAATATTGTAAACCCATCTACACTTCACAGGTTTACAATCTTTTGGACCATCAACTAACTCCCAAACATCTCGTTTGAATAGAGCTTCAATCTCATCCTCCATAGCTTTAATCCATTCTTGAAAAGCTTTAGGATCAGATTCTTTAATTTTTAACATGTCCCTAAAATGAACAGGGATATCAGATTTAGGTAATACTGCTTTTGAGAGTAGGAAATTGATAAATTTCCCTCCTCCCTCTTTTTGTAACTGATCAAGCAGCATATCTATATCTGTAATTCCTTTATCCTGAATAATACCAGGATCAGATTCATCTGATATTTTGCTTGAAGTGTCTTTTTGACTATCAGAGTCTTCAGACTCATTGAAAGGATTCTTTTCCAGTTGTTTTTCAATTTCAAGAGGAGTTTTCTTTCCATAAATATTACCCTCCTTATAAACTGGTTTCCTTTCTCTAGTACTTTGGCAAAGTGGGAAGGGAATAGGTTCAGGTTGTTTTTGGGATTGTCTTTCTGTAACCTTTTTCTCTTTTTGTGTTCTTTTGATATCTGGTGGTGCATGATGTTGTGTCCCAGGCCATCTACTGGAATTCTCTTTGGATCTGTTTTCACTTGATCCTCGAACATCAGGTCTGACAGGTAAATCCTGTTCTCCACCATTATTATTAGGCTCTATATCATCATTGTCATGAGATGAATTCTGCTCTTCATCAGGTGTAAGATCATGATTGAATGATGGTTTATATGGTTTGGGATCATTGTTGTCATTATTGAGATGATTGTTGTTTTGGGAATTGGAGTCAGATTCATGTCCATTTTGATCCCTTTGGTTAATACCTGGTGGACTTTCAAATAGTCTATCTTTATTGTAATTTTCGCTTTTTCATGGAAATACAGATTCATTAAATAATGCTTTAACACCAATGAATATAGTGTTGTCTTTCTTCATAAATTTATAAGCTTTAGATCCTATGTCATAACCAATAAAGGTCATTGGTTCAGATCTTGGTGACAGCTTATCTTTATGAATTTCTTTAGGTATGTAAACCCAAGCTAGACAACCAAACACTTTAAGGTAATGAACATCAGGTTTTTCACCTGTCATGTTTTCATAGGGTGTAGACCAATTTGTCCTGCATAATGGTGTGCAATTGTATACATGAATAGCAGTTTCAAAGGCAAATTCCCACCATGATTTTGGGCAGGAAGATTCTAATCTCATGCTTTCTGCTTTTTCAAGTATAGTGTCATTTAATCATTCAGCATGACCATTTTGTTGATGTATGTGAGGTGCACTTTGTTCTCTAAAGATTCCTTTTGAAGCAAGAAACCTGCTAAATTCATGTGACTTAAATTCCCCCCCTCGATCTGATCTGAAATGTTTAACTCTACTGCTATATTGATTTTCCATGAGTTCTACATAACTCTTGAAAGCAGTAAATGTTTCTGATTTAGTTTGAAGAAGTGCCATATAAGCATAGGAAGAATAATCATCTAGTATCATAAGACACCATTTCTTTCAATGATAAGATTCCATAGGCAATTCTTGTAAGTCTGCATGAATCAATTCAAGTGGCTTGGAAGCTCTCTTGATTGATGTAGGAAAGGATTTATTATGCATCTTTCCTTGTGCACATCCAGGACAAATTGTGTCTGTTGATGGTATAGATAATTTGTCAAACCCTTTTGTATGATCAAAGACATGTTTTAATACATTTTTAGATGGGTGACCCAATCTTTGATGCCAAGTGTTATAATCCACTATATGAACTGAAGGTTCAGCCATTTTTACTCTTGGATGGACTATTTCAGTCAAAATCCAATGAATGGGATCTCCTATATGTCTAGGATATGCCATTATAAATGGTTGCCCAGTTTTTAGCGAAAATATAGTACTATACTTGTCCAATTTTTCATGAAAGCCTTGTAGCTTTAGTTGTCCAGATGATATAAGTCTGACACTAGCTGCAGGCATATAGCAAACTTTTTCAAGTTTAATGACATGTTTATGTTTATGCACGGTTTCTACCTGTAGGAACACAGTTCCTTCTCCAAGTATTGCTACTTGAGATCGTTTATCAGCTGTAAATACAGGCTGTGAAACTTTAAAGGGATGATATTCAGAGAAATCTTTGATTTCAGGAGTTATATGGATAGATGCTCCTGAATCAATCATCCATGGAGTTCCTTTTGACTCAAATTCCTTACATTTGTCACAACCACACACATTTATCTTACTACTCATTTTTGGAATGGAGGCAACTAAAGCGATATATTGATCGCTATTTAAAGTAGTACAAATACTACTATCTACATTGTTACCTTTGAAATCAAGATGCCTCATAATTGGGCTCATCTTGATAGTCCTCACTGATTTTTTATCAGAGAAGAACTTTTGAGTAGAAAGATTTACATACTGGTATTCCCCTTCAGCTGTGTCATAAAAGTCTTCTCCTAAAGAGACTGTATCTGACATATTATCCATTTCAATGTCAGCCCTTTCATCTAGGACTTTGAAATGGTTTTCAGCAATTGGATCAACCACCATTTGCATTTCTATATTATCAGCAACTGAATATCCTTGAGCCTTCAGTTGCTGTAGATTTGGTGCTAATGGTGGCATTCTCTGAATCAAAGGTAGCACAGGATTTATGTTATGAGCATACCTCGTCCCCATCAATTTTCACAGTAACGACACTAATGACGAACATGAAGATACGGTCGTGGAGAGTCGGACTATATTTTTCTTTTCTTTTTATTTATTTTGTTGCACTCAAATGTTTAAGAACAGACTCAGACGATACCTTGGTCACAGGGACGGGCTATACTAGGACTGCGACCCTTATATGGAAGGAGGTTAGGTCAGCATCGGCTATGGACATAGACCGAGTGCCGACAGGAACAACGGCCCGATGATGGGCCTACACCATGGAAGGATACATGAGTGGCACAGCGCCTGAGGGGCGACATGGGAACGCCGAGAAGTACCGATGACTAGGTACTGGCGTAGATGGGAATCGGCCGAGACGCACGACAATAGGTGTGGCCGTATATAGAAGGATGGAGTGTTGGTGTGGGAGGAAGTCTCCAAGTAAGGTCATATGGGCGCAGACTTAGCTGCTGCGCATCGTCTCTATTGTGAGGGACTTTAGCTGCGCGCTGACTGCGCACAGACCAGGGGACAGGTATATAAGGGTTGTAGTCTTAGGTAGCGAGTCCCTAAGACTCTAGATAGTTGGTGTCTGTTAGGATCGATGCCCTTGCTTCGTTATCGAGTCAATAATGACGACTAGAGTCTCGGTCTAGTCCCAGTCACTGGACAAGAATGCTGTTCGACGTCGTGCTGGGCAACGACGAAGGTAGCTTCGAGCGATAGAGAGGACGAGAGCGAGAGGGTTGTTCAGTAAAGGACAATACTCGATTAAGTTGGAACTGAGGTACTACGGTACATGCGGGGGTTTATATACTGCCTAGAGAACAATGAAGAAGTATAAAAAGAAGTAAAACGAGGGGTGGTCCAGGCAGATGAAACAAGTATCAGTGCATAGCGACGAAGTGAAGAAAAGCTATTGTAACAGGTAAGCGAAAGAGAAAGAGATCGTAGCATTACCCCCTCCCTATGCGAGAAGTCACCGACTTCTTAAGGCCAACCTTGAGTTGTCCAGGCATGGTCTGCTCTCGATTCGTACCAGTGGACGATGTTTTCGACGTCCTTTTGCGCTGTATCTACATGCCATCGTACAGAGTCGAGGGTGACTTTTAGCTGACGAAGTTCACGGAGCGCAAGGTCTTGCTCGGCGTAAGTCATGGCATTGGGGTCGGTGGTGAGGGTGAGTCCTACGAGGGCTCCAAGCGGGGCGGAGAGGTCTCGGAGATTGGCGGCGATGTACGAGGCCTCTAGAGAGGCGGCGGCGACGAGGGGGTTCGATCTGGGGATAGGTGCAGGGATGACTTCTTCTGCAATAAGTGGTTCTTCAATGAGTTCAGGTGGGTGAATGTGTAGGTCATCGTCGGTATGGATCGTCGTTTCGGTTTCGACGAGGATTTCGAGGGGTGGTGTGAAGACGTCAAACTCGGGGAGTTTTTCTGGAAAGGAATAGGCGAGGGCGAGGGTCGTGAGGAGGGTGGCGAGAACAAGTCCTCCGATGAGGACAGAGGGGAAGAGGGTGGAGATGAGGGCGACGAGGATGGCGACAAGCGAGAACATCTTTTGTGTCTGTAACGTTGGTTGGAAGGCTAGGAAGTGGGAATCTCGTCCTTTTATAGGTTGACTTCATCAAAGTATTCCACGTCCCAGAATGAGTTGTCTGCGTCAATAGAGAGGATGTTTCGTAAGAGTTGATCGGCCAATGCTTCTGGTCTGGGAGTATTAGGTCGCGTGGGAGGGTTTTCAGTCAAATATGGTTCGTGTAGTGGTCTAGGCGGAATTCGATGCGTAATCGTCCCCTGGTTTGTGTGATGAATGATGCCTGTGATCATTGGGTATCCAGGTTCCCATTCAAAGTTGCGGTAGTGGGGCGGTGGTAGTGGATTCGGGTATGGCGGTGGTATCCCTCCGTGTGGGATGTATAGGTAGTGCGGGGGTAAGTTAAAGTTCAGCGGTCCGCTGGATGGGAAATTGATTTTGTCTGGGAATAGTGCCTCTGTCCGGCGTAGGCAGGTCACTCCCGCCGCTTCCAGGTCTCTTGTTCGGTCAATGATCCATAAGGCCAGTGCTCTTTGCGCTTGTCTGATATGGCGATCTCTGTTGATGGCGTCGGTTGGTGTCTGGGAGTTGGGGCTGATCTGTGTTTTATATACTGGGTGCAGTGACGGTACTTTTGTTCGATAAAGCAAGATTTTGCGTATTTCAATGAAGGCTGTTCCTATTGCGCGTCGTCCTTGGTGAGGGTGGGTTCGACTAGGGAGTTGGATGATTAGGTGTCTAAGTTTTGGGATAGATTGTCTGGGAGAGAATCGGGAGTAGGGGGAAGCGATGTTTTTGGTGTGTCTAGCATTCTGTCTGAGGATCTGTTTGTTGCGATACTGGGCCATGGTTTTCATAGCAGGTTTCGGCGGTTCTTATATGCTCTAAGGATGTCCGCAGCATTCTTCAGATTTGTTTCAGGTTCCCATGAGTTTTCGTTCGGTCCATACCCTTTCCATTTGACTAGGTATTGATAGCCGGTTCCTCGTTTTCTATGTGTGATGATTGCTTCTATTTCAAACTCCTCTTGTCCATTGATGAGATCAGGGGGTGGTTTCATGAAGTTCGGTCCGTGGACCGTTGTTTCTTTGTACGGAGTTAACAATGTAGTATGAAACACAGGGTGGATGCGCCATTGTTTGGGGAGTTTCAGTTTGTAGGTGACAGGTCCTAGCACTTGCTCAATCGTGAAGGGTCCTTCTCTTTTGGGCGCTAGCTTCCTTGACTCATAGGGTATTCGGAGGTTTCGATTTTCGAGCCAGACTTTGTCTCCTTTCTCAAATCTGATACTCTTGTCTTTTGTTCTGAGCGCTACCATTTGTCTAGCGAGTTCGTGTGCAGCGAGTGCTTCTTCTCTAGCTTTTTGTAACATTCATAGTCGGTTCTCAGCTGCTGGGGTTGTCATGGGGAATGCAGCTGTGGGAATAGCGACAGGGTCTATTCCGTACATTAGTTGAAACGGTGATGCTTTGATGGTATCATGGTGTCGGTTATTGTGAGCGAATTCCGCAATTGGCAGTAATGATTTCCATCTGTGCGGTTCGTTTGTGCAGAACATTCGGAGGTAGACTTCTAGTTCTTGATTGACTCGTTCTGTCTCGCCATCTGTCTGGGGATGGTAGGCTGTGCTCATTCTATGGTTTATTCCCAGCGCTTTTCCTATTTCTTGGAATACTTTAGATGTGAACTGTGGTCCTCTGTCAGATATGAGGATATCTGGTAAACCGAATCGTTTGAAGTTTTCAGTTTATGTATAGATCTGCGGTTCCTAGTGCGTCGATCGTTTTGTGACAAGGGGAAAAGGTTACCCCCTTTGTAAGTCCATGGTCCACCGTGACCATGATCGAGTCGAAGCCGTCGGTGATTGGCAAGTCCGTGATGAAGTCAATAGTGACTTGCTGGAAGGGTCGGGTGGCATTAGATTTGATCGGTTGTAGGGCAGGGGTGTTGGGGTGAGTGTTTACTTTCATTTGCTGGCAGAGTGCGCATCCTTCGATCCATTCTCTGGTATGCTTGTTCATTCCGGGCCACCAGTAGTTTCGTTTAAGTAATTCTAGAGTTTTAAATCGTCCGGGGTGCCCTGATGTAGGTGATTCATGCGTTAGTTTAATGAGTTGAGTGCGCAATCCATCTTGATCGGGTACATAGGTTTTTCCTTGGTAATGTACGATGTGGTCGACATATGTCCAGTCTTGCAGCTTCGATTTTATTGGTGGTGCTCGATGATTTTGGATTACTTCGACTAGTATTTGTCCAAAGTCGTCTTTGATCATGCCTTTGCGCAACTTCTCTGCTAGGTCGTCTGCTATAAGCCTGATGAATCGTTCAGGTGGTAACACCATGGTTTCCTCTGGTATGTCGTCCGTTCCAATGTGGTCTGGTCGTCGAGATAGGGCGTCTGCTTCAAACATCCTAGTTCCAGGGACGTGCTCTATTCGGAGATCGAATTCGCTTAAGAAGGAGGACCATCTGGCTTGTCTGGGGGTAAGGCGCTGTGGGGTTCGGTAAAAGGATAGATTCTTGTGATCACAATGAACGATGGTCGTATGAGGTGATCCGTGAAGAAGGTGTCGCCATGCTGCAAGTCCTTTGACGATTGCCAGTAGTTCTCTATCGTAAATCTGATAGTTTTGCTCTGTTGTGGTTAAGGTGTGTGAGATGAAGCCGCAAGGGTGTAGGAGTCCTGCTTCATTGGCTTGTTTCAGTACTGCTCCTGTTGCTTTATTCGAGGCGTCGGTTTGCAGGATGAATGGTCGGGTGATATCTGGCATTCGGAGTACGGGGGCTGTTGTAAAGCGTTTCTTTAGGTTGTTAAATGCCACCTGTCGTTCTGGTGTCCAGAGGAATGCTTCATCCTTTTTCGTGAGATCAATAAGTGGTCGAGCAAGGGTTGCGAAGTTTCCAATGAATCGTCGGTAGAAATTCCCAAATCCTAAGAAGGATCGTACTTGCTTGGCCGTTGTTGGTGTCGGCCAATCTGCTATTCCTGCCAGTTTAATCAGGGTCCATTGTTATTTCCCCAGGTCTAATGATCATTCCGAGGAATTCGATTTCCTGAGTGCAGAACTTGCATTTTTCGAGTTTGAGAAATAAGTCGTTTTCTTTTAGTCGTTCTAGGACGCGTTTTGTCCGAGTTTCTAAGTCTCTGGGTGTTGTTCCACATATTAAAATGTCGTCCATGTAAATGATTAACCATCCTTCATTGATCATGTCTTGGAAGTATTTGTTCATCATTGTCTGGAAAGTGGATGGGGAATTGCATAGACCGAAAAACATGACTGTTGGTTCGTATAGTCCTTTGTTTGTTATGAAGGCTGCTTTCCATTCATCTCCTTCTTTTATCCGAACGTTGTTGTATCCCCATCGAAGATCTAGCTTTGTGAAATATTGCGCACCGGATAGCTTGGTCATTAGGTCGGAGATCAATGGTAGTGGGTATGCATTCTTTATTGTCCATTTGTTCAGGTATCGGTAGTCTTGACATGGCCGGAGCGCTCCGCTTTCCTTTTTTGCAACAAAGAAGAATGGTGAGGCTTGTGGGGATTTGGATGGTCTAATGTACCCTTTAGCTAGTTGCTCTGTGATCCATTCGTCGAGGGATGATTGCTCTTTTATCGATAGCAGATAGATTTTGCTGACTTTTGGGGTAAATCCGGCTTTGAGATCGATTGCGTGGTCCCATGTGCGTCTGATTGGGAATCGTTCTGAAGGCGCCTTTTCGAAGGTAGATTTCCATCCTTGATACTCGTCTGGCAGCGTGGTTATGGTTTCTTTACGTAGTGTGTGTTCTAGTGCCTGTGATGCCGAAGTTTTAACCCTGATCCAATATTCGTTGATTTCCTGATCCAGGTTTCTTTCTATCTGTTTTGTTGGTTTGTGTTGATCAAGCTCAAGGGTCCGTTCCTTCCAGTTTATTGTTGGGTTGTGTCTTTCTAACCAGGGGAGTCCGAGTATAAGTTTTTGATCTCCCAGTTTAGTGATTAGGAAGCTTGTTTCGATTTGTAGATTTCCGATGTGGTAGGGAATCTTGACTTTATGAGTGATCATCCCGTTTAAGTTTACTGTTCCGTCGGCGTTTTTAACTCGTATTGGTTGAATTAGTGGTTTCTTGGTCATGTTTCTTGTTATAGTTTCGTCAATGAAGTTTCCTTCTGCTCCGCAGTCAATGAGGGCAGATATCTCAGCGGGTAATTCGGGTGATTGGACAGTTATTGAGAGTCGTTGATTATTATTCGATCTTACTATTACAGAGTCGAGTGCTAACTGTCCATAATCGTTCTTGGAGGTTCCAACCGCTTTCTGGTTCCTCCGCTTTAAAAACCCTCGGTTTCCAGGTCAGTGAGGAGAGTTTCTCGTTCCTCTGTGCTGAGCGCCGCAATCATAGTGCGAATTTTCTTAGCATCGTTATCCTCAGTGATTGTTCTGGTGAATCGTCCTGAAGGGGGCGGGTTCCTGGTAGTATCTTTCTTTGGGCAGTTTCGGGATAAGTGACCAATGGTTCCGCATCTGAAACATTTCCCAGAACGCATATATTCTTCTCGTTGCCCATCGGTAAGGCGTCCGGTCTGTATGGTATGGATTGTTTTAGGTCCCCCTGTTTTATTGAATCGACGCCCTGTATCAGTTTTTCCTAATGCTTTCATCATTTCCCATGCTGCATTGAGTTGTTCCGCTTTTCTGTAGGCATCTGTGA
Source organism: Amanita molliuscula (assembly GCA_023014405.1). Lineage (NCBI taxonomy): Eukaryota > Fungi > Basidiomycota > Agaricomycetes > Agaricales > Amanitaceae > Amanita > Amanita molliuscula. The sequence continues at coordinate 736,929 of JAEBUP010000006.1, forward strand.
TGGTTTTAAAGTCGCCTTGTCCTTCGAGGATCTTGGCAGCAATGGTGGTTGGTAGGCCTCGGATGAACGCCTGGAGTTGGGCGGTAATTCCAGTTAGTCCGGAGGATCCTATGAGCATTCTAAATTTTCGGACGTAGATCAGGACGGTGATCTCTCCTCCAACTCGTAATTTAGTGAGCTCGTTCAGCGCCCTGACTGCAGTGTTGACTTCTCCCCAGTCGTCAAGGAATCGTTTGACAAAAGTGTCATAGTTTTCCCAAGTAAGTCCATCTTTTTCATCCAGTTGATCGCGGATTATTTCTTTCCAGTCGTCTAGTTCCTTTCCTAGGCATTGGAGGACGTATCTGATTTTCTTTTCATGTTTCCCTTCATAGTTGTGGGCATTTATTGCAAAGAAATCGCTAAACCAGTTGATGAATGATTTAGCTTCGGTCCAATCTCCTGTGAAAATTCGTGCTGAGACTGGTTTGATGTCTCCCCTGGGGGCATCGGTGGTTTCAGTGTTAGTTGCCATTTGTTTTGTGTCGGTTTCGGCGTCTGTTTCAGGTCTCGGGTTTTCTAGTTTGTATTCGATTTGTTTTTGTTCCAAAAAGGTATTCCACCCTGTTATGGATGTTTCAGAGAGAGAGTAGTATGGATCAGTGCCGTCGAACTCGAACTCTGCGTCGCAGTATTCTTCCCACCAAAGGGTTTCTTTGGGTTTTTCGAAATATAGTTCTGGTTCTTCTTCTGGTTCTTTTTGTTCGTTTCTCCACTCAACCCAAAGCTTTCCAGGTAATGAGTGTTCGTCTCCTTCGATGTAATCCCCTTCAAAGTATTCGTCAGATACTGGGGTGTTCTTGTTCTTTCCTACTCCTCGAAATTCCCAACGTTTATTTAGTGTCGAGAAAAAGAGCTCCTGTCTTTCTAGATAGTATGTTCCTTTGAAGAGAAAGGAATCGTTCGGTGGTCTCTGGTTAGAGAGTCTGGTTTCGGGTCGTTTCGGATCTATATTGTCTAGCTAGTGACGATGCACTAAGCGGTTCAGTGAGTTCCAACTTGTGTTAGGATCGATGCCCTTGCTTCGTTATCGAGTCAATAATGACGACTAGAGTCTCGGTCTAGTCCCAGTCACTGGACAAGAATGCTGTTCGACGTCGTGCTGGGCAACGACGAAGGTAGCTCGAGCGATAGAGAGGACGAGAGCGAGAGGGTTGTTCAGTAAAGGACAATACTCGATTAAGTTGGAACTGAGGTACTACGGTACATGCGGGGGTTTATATACTGCCTAGAGAACAATGAAGAAGTATAAAAAGAAGTAAAACGAGGGGTGGTCCAGGCGGATGAAACAAGTATCAGTGCATAGCGACGAAGTGAAGAAAAGCTATTGTAACAGGTAAGCGAAAGAGAAAGAGATCGTAACAGTGTCCTAGACACTTCTTCTTGAGCAACAAGATCAGTCTTGTCTTGTATCATCTCTGGCTGAACAAGCCACCACTCTAAGGTTCTTAGGTTGTGTTTAGGTCGTCCCTAACATAATCTAGAGTCTTTACTACTCTACCCCGTTGGTTAGCACCAAGCACGTTTGGCTCATCGTTGCTCAGCACACCAGCGGCCTAGTTTCATTTCTGAGAGGAAGTAATCGCGTAGCCCGCATCCTCTCCAGGCGACATCGACGCATGACACAGTACTGTCAACGGGTCTCAAATGAGAGATCCTCAATACGCCCCATTTGGGCCTGACGATAAACCCTACTTGGGTGTCTACCAACAGTAACGGACAAGAATACTAGTGTGTTGGGAGAGTGTAGGCAGGAGACCATAGATGCACCCCAAGCATAGTATACCGTTATTGCCGAAAAGCTCAGGAACAAGTGAAAACACTCGATAGACGTTGTGTATCAAGGCTGAACGAAAGTCCCTTCATACCCTCTGTACTAGCAGCCCCTACTTTGTTATCGGGGCTGATAACTAGGCACAAGGACATTAGGGCGAATTGCCAGGCACACGTTTATTGATAGCTTTCGGACCCACGACGCAGCAGACAACAACTTCCTTGTTTCCCAAGGAACATCATCGATTGGCGCAGATTAACAGCCAGAAGAACAGATCAAGTGTCAGTGGAGGCCCGAACTTGGTTGAAGATTTATTACAGCAGAATCACAAAACGAGACACAATGCAGTGCTCGTTTACCTACATCTTACCCTATGCCCAGGCGTCACTATCGGAGATCGGGTGCATCTTCGATGCGGACTGGGTAACAGCTCACGACACGGTCCAGACTGGACCTAAAGAATTTATCGGCGACACAGTCATTCGCTGCTATGACAACCACATTCGACTATGGTGGAAACACCAAAAGGAGTCGAGACAACAAGAACGCGCACAGGCGCAGATCCTCCTAAGGGAGTGAGAAGCTCAACAAGAGCTGGAACAGAAGGAAGCCTGGGAGGCCCTTCTGATGGAAAGAGCTGCCACTCGCGCTGTCCTGCGAGCAGAACGAGCCATGAAAAAGGCAGAGAGGGAATACCAAACCCTCATCGAATTACTGGAGGTCCAGTACAAAGGCGACACCTCCAACCCTGGCTGGCGCTCATGGCGTCAAAATACAATCAATGGTTGCTGTTAATCAACAACGGTGACAAGGCCATCTGACGTTATAGGGTGGCAATAGAACGACTCCAATGCGTGCACCACGTGGAGGAGCTGTACCAACATGAGGGCATGACCATGAGTCATGAAGACTGGAATGCGTGGATGCACGCAATGAATGGAAACATACAGGCGACCCACTACACTAAAATGCAGCGAGAGCAGGAAGAGGAGGAACGCCGCAAGGGGATTCGATTTGATCCCCTCCTAATCACCAAGCCACCTGGGGCTATCATCACCAGGACACTGGAACGACTGTGCACCGAACCACTCCCCCACCTTCGTTCAATTGGGTTAGATCACTTTCTCAGAGACATCGGGGAGGCATCGTGGAATGATCACAAAGCCAGACTTCTGGGATGGCATGCCAGTGTCAAAGCACAACTCCCAGGACCAAGAGCCAGGAGTCCTATTGCCCCTAACCAGTGGAGAGAGAATGGATATTGTTATATGTATCTATTCAAAAAAGAATACTATGACAAATACAACTGGCCAGCATGGCCCACTCTCTATGACATAATCAGTTGGGAACCGGAACTCCGAGACAACACTGTGGTCTTTGCCATCCAGGATAGCATCCGACCTGGGCGGTGTCACATCGTAGAAGAGTCAGCTGTACGACGAGATGATATCGAGTACACCTGGAACGAATTGATGGACCTACACAAAGTCTCTCATTACACATGGACTGTACGATTCGGTGGACAGTCAAAATCGAAAAGAAGGGCAGCACAACGAAAGCTTGCCCAGACACCTATAAAAAGAGTCAACCTCAGAACAACAGTCACAGTTGAACAAGCCTATGCAGAGGCGGCTGGACGAGCATACCCAGCAGTAATAGAGCCAAAGCCCATGGTGCAACCAGTGCGATCATACGCAGCAGCAGCACAAGGGACAAAAGAAAACAAGGCACTGAGTCGTCACCCAGGGAGGTGACACAGCACATTGGCATGGTGGTGTACCCACTACGGCGGACTGGCTCTCAAATGAAGAGTATCCACAAGGAGCAAACAGTGCTCATAAACGTCGAGAAATTGATCAGTGGTGAAGGATCGTCGAAAGGGAGGCATGGTTGCCCTACCCCTACCCAAAAATGTCCTGGGCCAACAGCGGATTCAACCCAGACATACCAGGATATTGTTACCTGGTTTTAATCAAAAAACAATTCTGGGACGAATTCCTATGGCCGGCCTATCCTCAGATCCAGGAAATCTGCTCATGGGATCATAACCTGCGGGAGACAGAGGTGACTACTATCATACGAAAAGCCTACAACAAGGAGACCACACTGCACATCGAAAAGTACAACAGCAATTGCAGGGGATGGTTCCACGTCGAGTGTCTTAACAGGGAAGGGATGAGCCATTACAAACTAGGCGCAACTCCCTTCAGGCTAACTGTCAATATGGTCACACATGCCTACCATGCAGTAATGGGATGGCGAAACCATTGGCAGGATACCCAAACATTGGAACCTCTACCCGCTACACAACCAGCAGCAGCTGTAGCAGCAGGAGAAGATGAAATCCATCGGCAGGCAGAGGAGAGACAGTGAGCTATTACCAGTGCCGGTCAAGCTCTCGCTGCAATGATCAACGAGTACCAACGATCAAATCAAAGAGAACCTGGACCTCTCACCAAGGCGGAAATGCCTGCCTTTTACAAAGGAGATCCATGGATGGTAGATGGATGGCTACAACAAATGGATACATACTTCATGCTAGCCAGGGAAGTAGATCCTAAAAGAAAAATATCCATCTGCCTATATAGGATCAAAGGTGGAAAAGGGGAAAGAGCTGCAGATTGGAGCGGGGTGAAACTCAAAGCCTTTCAGGAGGCACAACAAGAGTTTCAAGATAAAATCGACAACAATGGATGGAGCAGGGAACTAGACTGGGCCCAACTCAATGCAGGAGAATCCACCACTGATGATCGGGCATGGGTCAGACGACCACTGCAAAACCAGTTCCCGTTCACAGACTGGATGGATTTCAAGCAGCAAATGCGCGATTTCTTTATGTCTACCGAGACCAAGGAGAAAGCAATCGAGGCATTGTTAAAACTACAACAGGGAACAATGATTGTAGAAGACTACATCATTAAATTCAACTCCCTTATGTCGCTAACAGATTGGAATGATCAAGCTCTGATCTCCCAATTTACAAACCATCTTAATCCCACCCTTGGACGAGAACTTATCCGATATGGAGGGCTGGCAGACGACGCTACGCTGCATCAAATCCAGACTAGGGTCACAGCGCTTGCGAGGGCTTATCACAAGGCTAACGAAGCCTATGGATTCTCTAAAGTGCAAAGGGAATACAAGGAGCGAGCTCCAGCACCTAACGGACACCCTCAGTGGCAATACAGAGCACCACCACCAGTCGCATCCGGAAGTCAGGCAGATCCCAACACCATGGACATAGATGGGAAGAACAACAAAATGTGCTCTTACTGCAGGAAAAAAGGGCACCTAGTAAAAGAATGTTGGGCAAAGAAACGACATGCAGAGTTAACATGTCCTAAATGCAAAGAGAAGGGTCATGTGGCATGGACCTGTAAAAAGCCACAAAATACTACTGAAGATAAAGGAAAGCAGGTAGTCCGATATGTCGACAATAGGGAAACGACCCCAGTCGGACATATAGAGGAGGTTTCGGATTTTGCAGAAGGCCAGTAGGCGAGCGCTCAGCACTGCTGGCTGCTACTCAGGTTGTTGATAGTGATGTACCAGTAGTAGATTCCCAAATTAAATTGCATGACTTACTTTATGAATGCAGTGGGAAGGTACATCACTTGAGAAACCTAAGAGTGAGCGCAAAGAAAGGAGAATGATTGCAACCATGGACCCCGCAGTGGATGCTAAGAAGGATTTGGGAACAACCCAAACAGATAGCAGGTGGAATGTCTACAACAATGGGTAGACAATAGAAAAATAAACGAGGTAGACGGACACCTGGTGGATGATTTAAATGCCATGACAGAGGTGGACGCCATGTGGAATCTAATACACTTGCGGGAAAAAATAGTGCAAGGAACCGGCTACCACGAAATAGATTTAACAGGAGTCGTCACAAAATTGGATGGGTCTAAAAGCATTTGAATAAAGATGCTAGTGGATTCTGGTGCAACAGGAACATGTATAAGCACCGAGTTCATAAAGAAACATCAAATACCCACACGAAAGTTGGTACGACCGATATCCATTTACAATGCGGACGGGACAAAAAACTCGAGAGGAGCCTTAGAATATATGGCAAAAATACGATTATGCATCGGTGAACATGAGGAGGTCATCGAATGCGCCATAATGAACCTCTCAAAAACAAGCATCTTCCTAGGTTTCAATTGGTTGAGAAAGCACAACCCAACCATCAACTGGAAGAAACAGACATTAGAATTTAACCGCTGTCCAGGTACTTGTTGGAAGGGTTCTTCGGTCCAAGAACCGGAGGACGAGATGGACATAGAAGATGACCTTGAGGCAGAGGACAGATTACTGGCCGTTCACATTGGTGAACCGGAGCTTAATGTCAGGGCCTATGTGTCAATGGCCACAAAAATAGCCACAGAAGAAGCGGAGAAAACAAAAAAACGAACTCTGGAGGAAGCAGTCCCCAGACACTATTTAGGACATCGAAAAGTCTTTGAGAAAGAGACTTTCGACGAACTACCACCACGGTGGCAATGGGATCACGCCATAGAGTTAATTCCCAGATCTAACCCAGTTGATTGCAAGATTTATCCACTCAACAGAGATGAGCAGCAACAACTGGATGAATTCTTAAAAGAAAATCTGGATTCTGGGCGAATCCAGTCAAGTAAATCGCCCATGGCATCGCCTTTCTTCTTTGTTAAAAAGAAAGACGGAAAACTCAGGCCGGTACAGGATTACTGGAGACTCAATGAAATGACAGGTCAAAAACCGATACCCTCTACCATTAATAGGAGAACTTGTGGACAAATTGTCTCAGGCCAAAGTGTTCTCGAAGATGGATATACGTTGGGGATACAACAATGTACGCATCAAAGAGGGAGACGAATGGAAGGCGGCTTTCCGAACCAATAGAGGACTCTTCGAGCCCTTGGTTATGTTCTTTGGGCTCACAAACTCGCCCGCCACCTTCCAAACCATGATGAACAATATCTTCAGAGTCGAGATAGCAGAAGGATGGGTCGTCATATACATGGAATGACATTCTCGTGTTCTCAAAAAATCAGGAAGAGCATACGGTTCAGGTCAACCATATCTTGGCAAAGCTGGAGGAGCACAAGCTCTCACTAAAACCTGAAAAATGTTTCTTCGACAAAAAGGAAATGGATTTCCTTGGAGTCGTTATCAGCGAAAACTTGGTCAGGATGGAGTCTGCCAAAGTAAAAGCAGTAACTGAATGGCCAACGCCTACATGCAAAAAGGAAGTCCAACAGTTCTTGGGCTTTGTTAACTTTTATAGGTGCTTTGTGAAAGACTTCGCTAGAGCTGCGAAACCCTTGACTCATCTTATGGGAAAAGACAAGTGGAAATGGACAGAGTTACAGGATGAAGCATTTGATATGCTTAAGAAAACTATAGCAGAAGAGGTGGTGTTGCGAATTCCAAATGAAGATGGACAGTTCCGAGTGGAGGTAGACGCCTCTGACTTCGCCATCAGAGGAATCTTGTCGCAACAAACAGAAAATGATATATGGAAGCCAGTGGCTTTCATATCAAAATCCCTTAACAATGCCGAGCGAAACTATGAAATCTACGACAAAGAGATGCTCGCAGTCATGCACGCTTTCTATGAATGGTCCCACTATCTCAAAGGGGCCAAACACACAGTAGAGGTTCTGACAGACCACCAGAACTTGACTTACTTTAGAAAAGCGCAAAATCTCAATCGACGGCAGGCGCGATGGGTGACGGATTTGCAGGAGTACAATTTCGTCATAAAACATAGAAGTGGAAAGTCCAACACGAAAGCGGACTTACTATCCAGACGGGCGGGACATACCCATGGAGAAAACGATAACGAAGGGGTGATTCTGCTCAAAGAACACCTCTTCATACGAGTATTCGATGATGATTGTGCAATCGATGACATCATGAAAGATATTAAAGACATGCCCAAGCGGCAGTGGGAGACACAGGTTGTCGACGGCCTTGCAAAGGCCGATGGAGAATACAAAATAGAGAAAGGACTCGTCACCTGGAAGGGACGAGTATACATACCAGCAGTCGTGGCATTGTGAGAAGACATCATTGCAATTCACCATTCATGGGGACACTCTGGAGTCGCAAAAACTTTGGAGTCATTAACAAGGAACTTTTGGTGGCCGAATATGCGCAAGGACATAGAAAAATACATTCCAGGTTGCAAAACATGTCAAAAAGCAAAACTGGATCAACAAGCGCGCGCGGCACCTCTCAGACCAAATGAAGTTCCAACGGAACCATGGGAAGTCATCTCAGTTGACTTCATGGGACCCCTACCCATGTCAAAAGGACACGATACGATCATGGTAGTGGTGGATTGATTCACTAAGAAGTCGTACTTCTTACCCACCACCAAAGAAATCACATCACAGGGAACAGCAGCGCTGTTTAGAGACAACATATTCCGGGAGCATGGTCTCCCCAGAAAAGTTATAAGTGACCGAGGACCTCAGTTCACTTCAAAATTCATGACGGATCTATATGGGATGTTGGGAATCCAGGCCAACCGATCGATGGCCTATCACCCTCAAACTGACGGACAAACCGAAAGAGTAAATCAGGAAGTTAAAGAATTCCTGACTATGTTTGTCAACAATCGACAGGACAATTGGAGCGATTGGTTGTCAGTGGCACAGTTTTGCCACAACGACAGAGTACACTCGGCAACGGGCTTCACGCCCTTCTTCATGAATTACGGACGGCACCCCAACAAGGGATTAGACCCCACCTATGCGCCAAAAGCGGTAGCGGTGGAACAGTTGGCTAAAGAATTGGAACAGGTGCATGAGACGGCAAAGAAGGCTTTGGAAAAAGCTGCTCAGATTATGAAAGAGCGGTACGATAGCCACCGCCAAGCAGCACGGGAGTATAAACCAGGAGACAAGGTTTATCTCAGTACCGAAAACCTGCCAGTCATCCGAGCAACCAAGAAGCTCGATGGAAAGTTTGTCGGTCCACTGGAGATCCTCGCTAAAGTCAGCGAGTCGTCATATAAATTAAAAATACCAGCAGCATGGAAAATCCATAACGTCTTCAACAAAGTCTTGCTGAAACCGTACAGGGAACTGGAATTTCCCAAACAAAAGGCAAAAGCAGCAGCACACAAGGACGCGCAGATGGTAGAAGAGTCCCAGGAGGACGAATATGAAGTAGAGGAAATCATGGAGAGCCGCATTAGCGGACAAGGAGGAGCGAGGTTGGAATACCTCGTAAAATGGAAAAACTACCCAGTGGAAGAGTCCACTTGGGAACTGGCCGGGAATGTTGCTAACGCACTGGAAAAAGTCAAAAAATTCCATAAAGAAAACCCCAAGGCTCCTAAGCTCATTAGGAACCTACGGAATGGAAAGGTGTACATTCAATACACCGAGACAATCCCTTGACAAACCCCTAGTGCAACAAGGCACAAACAAAGTTGAGGAACTCACTGGAAGGACAAATGACTTTTCGGCTGGGATGACGGATGGTTCGGCCCAAAATACTTAGAAAATATGGAGCGCAGATGGCGCAACTGGAAAGGGGATAGGAAGGCAATCATGGAATTGCCAGACGACACCGATGGGATGTTCTCCAGAGATCTGGAGTGTGGTGGGCAGTCACCTGTGCTTGATTTCCCAAAGAGGGGAGAAGAAGAAGAAGTGGAGGAGGAGCGCTGAGCACACGAAAGAGACACTGAGTGTCTTAAAAAGAAAATCTTAAAAAGAAATACACCAGTAGCTGCAAAGGAAAGCAGCGAGTCGGAGGATGACCGACAAAAAAGGATTAAGGGCGTTGCACACCCTGAAAGGAAGAAAATAACATGGAAAGCCACCAGTCGAGGAGGTGGAAGATGTGGATTCGGAACAGACGGGCTTGACACCTGAAGAACAAGCAGAGCGACTTGCCTGCTTTTATGAATGGATGAAACGTGATCCACACTATGTGGACTCAGCCAGTTCAGCCTTAAGGGGGGGGTGATGTTATGAGCATACCTCGTCCCCATCAATTTTCACAGTAACGACACTAATGACGAACATGAAGATATGGTCGTGGAGAGTCGGACTATATTTTTCTTTTCTTTTTATTTATTTCGTTGCACTCAAACGTTTAAGAACAGACTCAGACGATACCTTGGTCACAGGGACGGGCTATACTAGGACTGCGACCCTTATATGGAAGGAGGTTAGGTCAGCATCGGCTATGGACATAGACTGAGTGCTGACAGGAACAACGGCCCGATGATGGGCCTACACCATGGAAGGATACATGAGCGGCATGGCACCTGAGGGGCGACATGGGAACACCAAGAAGTACTGACGACTAGGTACTGGCGTAGATGGGAATCAGCCGAGACGCATGACAATAGGTGTGGCCTGTATATAGAAGGACGGAGTGTTGGTGTGGGAGGAAGTATCCAAGTAAGGTCATATGGGCGCAGACTTAGCTGCTGCGCATCGTCTCTATTGTGAGGGACTTTAGCTGCGCGCTGACTGCGCACAGACCAGGGGACAGGTATATAAGGGTTGTAGTCTTAGGTAGCGAGTCCCTAAGACTCTAGATAGTTGGTGTCCTAGACACTTCTTCTTGAGCAACAAGATCAGTCTTGTCTTGTATCATCTCTGGCTGAACAAGCCACCACTCTAAGGTTCTTAGGTTGTGTTTAGGTCATCCCTAACAATTTATCCTGTCTACCAAGTGAGCAAATTTAGGTGTATTCACTTTCCTGGTTTCCCCAGTGTTGTTCTTTTGCTGTTCTAATAGAAAGGCCTTCTTTTTCTTTTTATTGTCACGGTTAATTTTATTCCTTTCTTGATTAGACAAGAACTGCGGTTTGCCAGTGTTAAAGGGTCTAGAAGATGGTCCTGGTGTCGTCCATTTCCCTTTATTTTGATTCGAAGAATACAAATTCTGATTATTAAAACCAGGTTTGTAGTTATTCTGGTTACTAGGACCAGAATTTTGTTGTTGATTCCAATTAGGCCTGTTAGAGCCTTTGGGAAGCTTCACTCTAGCAGTGTGAACAACCCCCCCAGAAGATGTTCTCCGCCTTTGAGATTCTTCCTCTATCTTTGGAAGAATATCAGCAAGTTTCAAATCACTTGCTTTTGTCATTAATAATACACTAGATGAGACACTGTCCCATCCATGTGGTAAAGATGCTAACACTACCATTGCTAGCATATTGTTGGGGAACGTAAAGCCATTGACAGAAAGTTGATTAGCTGTTGTCAATAGCTCATTGACTGACTCTGTCAATTTGTTGGTGTTGATCTTCCAATGTATTACTTTTGAAAAATCAACAAAAATGCCAGCTGCTCCTGGCTTGCCAAAGGCTTCCTGCAATGCATTGAAGGTAGAGTTTGACTATGGTTGAATAAGGTGTTGTAAGGACGGTGAGATTTTCATGGTTATTAATCCCAATGCCTTGTCATCATTGTCACAATAGTCATCCCAGGCTTCTCTTTTTTCTTTAATGCAACAAAGCTCAGTTGCAGTGGTACTTTCAGCTGTCTCTGCTGCTTTCTCAGCTTCTGTAAGCTGTGGCTTAACCCTATTGCCAAGAACATATTGCCAGAGACCTTTATACTGCAGAGCAGCTTTGATAGCTGCTGACCATTCATTCCAATTATTGCTTCCAGTAAGTGTTGGAATTTTAGACAAGTCATCCTCTCCTCCAATGATTATATCAACATTTGCTGCTCTAGCAAGATTATTGATTTCCATCCAGCCTGTCTGGGCTCTTGGATCGATGACTAGATGACAATGGCGATTAGACTGATCACCATTCAACTTGTGTAGGTGGAAGTTGACTCTCTTCCTAATTGACTTTGAATATGAAGCCAATTCTTTGATATCAATGTACTGTGGCCATTGATATTGAGCCAATGCACGGGTTTTCATTGCTGCTAGATAGCAATAACCAATTTTCGACCATACAGGACTTTCCACAGTATGAATCCAAGGGTGGATAAGTCCATCCCTTCCCTTGAGTTCTACTATAATGAACTCTCCTTTTTCAAGCTCTTCATTCCTTCTAGCTTTAATCAAGGAAGAGTATTCGCTATCATTTAAAGAAGGATGCAAATAATCAGAACTGTATATCTCCTCATCAAGTATATATAACTTGTGAGTCTTGGGTGGTATTTTTGGTCATTCAGCCAACTCTCTCTTGGCTTTGTGTTCCTTCTGGCACAATTTTTTAGCCTTCTTCCTAAGGCTTTTCTCCCTCAACTTTTCTTGATTTAAGTTATCAACGGTTTCTTGGATACTTTCTATTAGATCCTCAACCCATTTTTTATCCTCCATTTCCTGGCAGATAGCTTGGTGCATGGTGGAAATATATTTATTGATTTTAGCAGTTCTGCTTTCTTCTAAAACAGAATTGCTGTGATATTTATTGGGCAGTATTTTTACTTTCCCAATTTTCGACCACTCCTTAGTGTGGTCCCAGACTTCACTTCCAGACCTGCTATCTCTCTTTGGAGCGGCTGGTATCTCCACCTGTTCCTTTGTCCAGTCCTCTGCCTTTCCACCAAGGTTGAAGAACCAGGTCCTAACTTCTTTGGAAGTTGGCCAATTTAGTTGGTTTTTAGGACGTAAAGTGAAGGTGGCACCTGCCTTGTTTTTAGCGGACAGGCCCGCTTTTGCCATATCGGCATATGATACCGATTTTTCCTTTCCTTTCCCCTTATCAGCTTTTTGGGCTGATTTCATTTCTCCAGTTGCAATATTAAAAACATTCTTCCCATAATTTGCCTGTTGAAGGTGACCTGCTTGGAATTTTCGAATGTCATCGAAAATTTCATCCACCAGAGGATCCTCAGTGGCTAATCTAGTGGCTTCATCATCTAATTCTTGACAATGCTTCCAAACAGAGAGTTGTGCATCTGCAATGCACTTCCTGTGATTCTCCAAGTCTGCTTGTACCTCCTTGTACCAAGGAGACTGCTTTGAAGACGTCCCAATGGGGGCAGTGGGACCCTTGCTTGTAGATTGCAAGGTATTGATGAAAATCGAGCTGGTAAAACCAGCTTTAGCAATTTTTTGTTGGTTGTGGGAAGAGTCGGATTTGGAGCCAGGGGTACCGGCTGTAACATACTTGTTGCTGGAGGATCCAGCAGAAGCAGAGGAAGAGGTGTTGTTGGAGGAGGAAGACATTTGGAATATAGAAGTGTTGGTTGGATTTGTTTGGTTTGTTCTGTAAGAAAGAAGGTAAGCAACAGTCTGAAAAGACTTTCGTTGCTCAGAACAAAGGTATGGACATCGAGTTTTCGATTTTATTCTCCTGCAATAAATGCCTGAGCATGTGCATAAACATGGTAGTTTGCTTTTTGTCATAATGTGCTATAATTCATTGCCAGAAGGGGATCCAGCCCTTCAGGAGTGCTTGGGGGCTCCATCAAGTTGCCCACAGCGAAAAAAATATCCTCCCCTATTTATGGATATAGTAATAAGCTATTATTATGACACTAAGGAGTGTCCTAATGTAGATGGGATGCTAATCAGTGCCCATTGCTGGTCTGCATGTACCAGGGAACAATGTCCCATGCAGCACGACCCTTATACAGAATTACTACTATTTTTATAGTTGGAGAACAATTTTATGCTGACGAAAACAGCCTACATAAGCACTTAATTATTCATGGCCAATAGGGGGGGTGCAAAACCTTTCCAGATCTAAGCGTTTAAACCTAGACCCTTTATCTGTCATGGGACAGCCCTAAACCTGAGTGATTTAAATGGTTCACCAGACCAGGTAATTTATTGATTTACCAATCAAGACTACATTTTTTATATTAACCTGGATATTGCAGAACCAGGGACTGGTGAAGTGTGTCACACTAGTGATCATTGTCACGCCATCCAAGGCGGTCGCTCAAATCCCAAGTGTTAGAGGCTTGTTAGGATGAGCAAGAAGCATTCCTGTCATGCTTCAAGAGATAGCACATTAGCGACATAATCGGATGTATACTACTCTAATTACAGTACTATGGGCGCATCCATTACTTCCCTTGTTTACCTTTGTTATGACAAAAGGGTGCTGACACATGTAATATGCACAGCACAAGGTTTTCATTCATGTGGGGCCCATAACCTGTTGAAATGAGCAACTGGCAGCGCAGAGCGAGGCTTAGTAAGCGAGGGGACTTACTGAGTACTGTGTAGAACGCTTAGGAGCTAGGGCTCAACTATGCAATAGATCAGGAGATATATTTCAGCAGTGCAAAGAGCACTGCTTATATACAGTTACAGAAATCACAGGTAACTACATCTAATATACCTATATCTAGTAATGCGCAGCTTCCTGCTGCGCATTACACCATACCTGCTGCGCATGGTGTCATATTGCTGCGCATTCTACAGCAATCTGTCAATACTTGATGTGTGAAGCATGTTTCATGCATTGTGTCTCACACGCTGTCGTTTCATACTGTTCCTGGGATGAAACTCTATAATATCTGTCAAACACTATAAAAGTGTCAACAGTGTACAAATATCAGATTATATTTGTGATTTGGTGAGCATTCATAAATAATGATATAATATATGAAGCTATGAGTTTGATACTCAAAGCTCCAGATCATTATTTATTCAACACTTACCTCACCACCAAGCCAAAGAGGAAGGTGTGCGTGCCCATGCCCAATGATCCGACGCAAGGGATCTGGGAGATGCTGGACCTGAGACTCAACACAAGTCTTGATTTGTTCCTGAAAGATGTCGGAGAAAGTCGCAACAGGATGCACACATGGAGAAAGTCAGCAACTGGCTGCACTAAGTTACTGGGTCCAGTCGGGATGCCGGTTATGGGGAATCAGCCATACAGAAAGAATGGCTATTGTTATATGGTACTCTTCAAGGAAGAGTATTACAATGAGTATGTCTGGCCAGCATGGCCCATGGTTAAGGAGGTTCTGGATTGGGAACCAGAGTTGCAAAACGAGAAGTACCACTTTGTGCTTCAAGACAATGTCAGAAATGACATGTTCCATGTTGTTGAGAATGCTGCCATTCGCCATGGGGAAGAGGTGTACACATGGAAACACCTTGAGCAACTCAGGGACTCGGATCCCAGTCTCTGGGAGCATATTCATTTAGGAGGAAGAATTGGAAGGGATAAAAAGGGTGCTTGTTCTGCGACGGTCTCTAGTAGGCACTGTACTCAGTGCAATGGACAAGTAGTAGTAAAAAAGACTGGAACCTTTGGAACACCAACTCATTTTTGCACAGATTGCAATTGAGTCGAGAAATTCTGTAACTGTAATGATGATAGAGAGGAATCTATTGGAGTTACCATCTATGCCTATGAATCTGATTGTGAAGACGACATAGAAGAGCTTGACCTGCAAGAAATTGATTGTTATGAGCATAACTCACTCCATTCAATTTTCACAGTAACGACGTCAATGACACTTACGAAGATACGGACTAAAGGAGTCGGGATATATTTTTCTTTTCTTTTTATCTATTTCATTGCACTCAAACATTTAGACACAGGACTTAGACGATACCACGGTTGCAGGGACTGGCTATGTTAGGACTGCAACCCTTATATGGAAGGTGGTTAGGTCAGCATCGGCTATAGGAGATACCAAGTGCCAACTAGGACAATGGCCTGATGATGGGCCTAGGCTATGACGGATACATACACCAAACGGTGCCTGAGGGGTGACATGGGAATCGGCTGAGATGCAAGACAATAGCATGGCTGCATATGGAAGGACAGTGTGTTGGTGTGGGAGGATAGCTCCAGGTATGGTCAGATGGGTGCAGATTGGCTGCTGCGCATTGATCCTGGCTTGAGGGACTTTAGCTGCATGCTGTCTGCACACAGACCAGGAGAGAGGTATATAAGGGTTGTCATCTTAGGTAGCAAGTCCCTAAGACTCTAGATAGTTTTGTGTTTGCTAGACACAGCTATAGAGCAACGTCTTGTCTTTGGCCTAACAAGCCTCCCTTCTCATAAGTCTTTGGTTGTGTTTAGGAGCAGTCCTAACATAATCTAGAGTCTTTACATCTCTACCCCGTTGGTCTTACAGCACCGAGCATGCCTTGCTTGTCGTTGCTCACAGCGCCAATGGCCTAGTTTTGTATCTGAGAGGTAGTAACTGCACAGCCCATGACCTCTCCAGGCAACATCAACTACAACACACATACTGTCAATGGGTCATGAATGAGTGATCCTCAATACGCCCATTGGGCCTGGCGACAAACCTTACTTGGGTGTCTACAAACAGTAACAGACGAGAGTACTAGCATTGCTGGGAGAGTGTAGGCAGGAGACCATAGATGCGCCCTGGGTGTAGTACACTGTTATTGCCAAAAAGCTCAGGAACAAGTGAAACAACCTCTTTTGTGTTGCATATCAAGGCTGATACAAAGTTCCTCACATACTCCCTGTACAAGCAACCCTACCTGACTTTGGGTTGATAACTTGGCACAAAGATAGTGAGGCAAACTGCCAGGTGCACACTCTTGAATAGCTTGCAGACCCATGATGCTGCAGACAGTAACTCCCTTGTTTCCCAAGGGACATCATCGACAGGTGCAGATTCCAAACCAGACAGCTGATAGAACAGACTGATTGTCAGTGGAGGGCCTGAAGTCAGTTGAAAATTTTTTACAGCGAAACAGACAACGAGACACAATGCAGTGCTCATTCACATACATTTTACCCTACACCCAGGCAACACTCTTGGAGATTGGGTGCATCTTCGAGGTGGACTGGGTTACCATCAGCGACACAGTCCAGATGGGACCTAAAGAATTCATCAGGGATACCATCATCTGCCAATATGATAATCATGTCTGGCTGTATTGGAAACACTGGAAGGAGTCACAACAACTCAAACGTGCTCAGGCGCAGACACTCCTCAGGCAATGCAAAGCCAAACAGGAGCAAGAACAGAAAGAAGCCTGGGAGGCTTTATTGATGGAATGGGTGGCCACTCACGCAGTCTTGTGAGCAGAGTGTGCCATGCGAAAAGCAGAGAGGGAATACCAAACCCTCATAGAGTTATTGGAGGTCCAATACAAAGGCAATACCTCCAACCCCATCTGGCTAGCCCTGGTCTTGTCAAAATATAACCAGTGGCTAATGTTGATCAACAACAGCAATAAAGCTATCCAATGCTACCAGGTAGCCATAGAAAGATTACAGTGTGCACACCACATACAAGAATTGTACGAGCACGAGGGCATGACCATGAGTCATGAAGACTGGAATGTGTGGATGCACACGATGAATGGAAACATACAGGTGACTCGCTATGCTAAATGGAAGCATGAGCAGGAGGAGGAGGAACACCGCAGGGGAATTCAATTCAACCCCCTTCTTATCACTAAGCCACCTGGGGCTATCATTGCCAGGACACCAGAACGACTCCTTACAGAACTGCAACACCATCTTTGTTCTATTGGGATGGCCCACTTCCTCAAAGAGGTTGGAGAAGATTCGTAGAACGACCACAAAGCCAGACTATTAGGATGGCACACTAGCATTAAAGTGCACCTACCAGGGCCGAGAGCTCGAAGTCCCATAGCACATGATCAGTGGAGAGAGAATGGGTACTGCTACATGTACCTGTTTAAACAAGAGTACTATGACAAGTACAATTGGCCGGCTTGGCCTACTCTCTATGATATTGTCAATTGAGAGCCGGAGCTCAGAGATGACATGGTGGTCTTTGCCATCCAAGACAGTATCAGACCTGGTTGGTGTCACATCATTGAGGAGTCAGCTGTGCATCGGGACAACATTGAGTACACCGGGGATGAGTTGGTGGACTTTCACAAGGTCTCCCACTATACATGGACAATATGCTTTGGAGGACAGTCAAAATCCAAGCACAGGGCTCAGCAGCGAAAATTAGCCCAAACACCAATTAAATGAGTCAACCTCAGGACGATGGTCATGGTCGAACAAGCCTATGCAGAGGCAGCTGGATGAACATACCCAGCAGTAGTAGAACCCAAGCTGGTTGTGCAACCAGCACAGTCATACGCAGCAGCAGCATGAGCTGGAAAGGAAAATAAAGCATGAGTCGTCACTCAAGGAGGTGATGCAGCACATTGGAATGGTGGTGTGGCCACAGCAGTGGACTGGCTCTCAACAGAAGAGTACCAACAAGGAGCAAATGATGCTCATAAGAAAAGAGAAATTGAACAGTGGAGAAGGATTGTCAAAAGGGAGGCATGGTTGCCTTACCGTTATCCAAAAATGTCTTGGGCCAACAGTGGTTTCAACCCAGATACCAGGATACTGTTACCTGGTTCTAATTAAAAACAGTACTGGGATGAATTCTTATGGCTGGCCTACCCACAGATCCAAGAAATTTGTACTTGGGACAGGAACCTATGGGAGGACAATGTGACTACCATCATTAGGAAGTCATACACACAGGACACCATGCTGCATATTGAAAAATACAATAGCAATTGCAGGGGATGGTTCCACGTCAAGTGCCTCAATAGGGAAGGAATGAGCCACTATAAACTAGGCACTGATAAGTTCACCCCGCTATTGGAAATAGCAAGGAATGGGAAGGTGTGAGGTCGTTGAAGAGTTCCTGTCAACTCCAGTGTGCTCAATGACAATGCTATGACGTGCGGAACTGGCAACTCCACAGATAATAACATTCATCACACAAGGGCGTAACAGCGATGAATGCGGAACGCAGAGTATGACAAGACTCAGAGGCATGAACTAAGCAGAGAGGGTGTAGTTTTAAAGGATGAGACTCGAGAGCTGGGGTGTACTATTCTGTTTTTCTAAGTGTTGTACATGAGCTTATATACATTTTTCTACCCTACTAATAACAAAGTGACTCTGCAAATTTTCACCTTGCAACCATATATCCAAATCCATCTTGAAAGTCTTCACACAATGGGGCTAGCTGAGGGACACAATGGTGGTATAGGAGTGCCATGGTGAGAACCAGTATCGCGACCTGATGCAGGACACTAATAGAATCGTATACTTGAAATAGATGTTGCTGATCACCGTTGGCGGCAACACCAGGATTCATCTCACTTGACGCGTCCCTGTGCTCTATTTTCTGTGGACCTGACTGGTCTATACCATAGTTGGTTGTCAGCTGATGGGTTTACTCATCCACTAGGGGCCTGATCTGCTATGTCGGTGTGTCACTAGGGATGATGTGGCATCTGTGTATGGGTGACCCTGGCATTGCAGAAGGTAGATCTTTTCCTAACATGGATATCACTTTGATGGCACCTGTCCCTTCTCCGGTGAACTAAGCTGTGCCGGCTAGCAGTTTTGTGTGACTCGGCCGACATGGTGCTGACATCAGATGCGCATGACTGACTAGTGTGGGTTTTGGATGGCATACGTTGATGAGCATCGTTCCGATGTGAAGGTGTATAGGTATCAAACAACTAGTCTCAGCACTAGACGTTAGAAACCTTACCCTCACTAGGATTATACATGCCTGACCCCGTCGCTTAGCATTTGCACTCACCCAAGGTCTTCCGCAAGTCTTCTGCGCTAGCCAAGAGCAACTCCACCAACTCCGCAATTATCCGCCATAAGGCAAGCGTCACCCACGCTCAATGGCCAAGTCGTCTTCCGCGTACCCTGTCCAAACCCCGTGCCAGTCGGTCGTTCGCCCCGACAAAGCACACTGTCGGCCGATCCACATAAAAATTGCTAGCCGGCCCAGCTTAGTTCACCGGAGAAGGGACAGGCGCCATCAAAGCGATATCCGCGTTAGGAACAGATCTACCTTCTGCGATGCCAGGGTCACCCATACATGGACGCCACGTCATCCCTAGCAATGCACCGACATAGTGGATCAGGCCCCTAGCGGACGAGTAAACCCATCGGCCGACGACCAACTACGGTATAGACCAGTCAGGTCTGCGGAAAATAGAGCACAGGGACACGTCAAGCCAGATGAATCCCGGCGTTGCCGCCAACGGTGATCATCAACGTCTATTTCAAAGTATACGATTCTATTAGCATCCTGCGTCGGGTCGCGATACTGGTTCTCACCGTGGCGCTCCTATACCACCATCACGTTCCTCAGCTAGCCCCATTGCACAAAGACTTTCAAGACGGATTTGGATATATGGTTGCAAGGTGAAAATTTGCAGAGTCACTTCGTCATTAGTAGGGTAGAAAAATGTATATAAGCTCATGTACGACACTTAGAAAAATAATATAGTACACCCCAGCCTTTGAGTCTCGTCCTTTCAGCTACGCCCTCTTCGTCTCGTTCGCACCTCTGAGTTTTGTTGTACTCCGCGTCCCGCGTTCACCAGCTGTTATGCCTTGTGTGACCAACGTTATTATCCGCGGAGTTGCCAGTTCCACGCGTCGTAGCATTGTCATTGTGCACACCGGAGTTGACGGGAATCCTTTCGTGACCTCACCCCTTCCCATTCCTCGCTATTTCCAATAGCAGGGGTGAACTTATCAACGTGGGAGATGACTTGGTCATTGGGTGTGGGTGATGCTTGCCTTATAGCAGATAATTGTGGAGTTGGTGGAGTTGCTCATAGCTAGTGTGGAAGACTTGCAGAAGACTTTGGATGAGTGCAGATGCTAAGTGACGGGGTCAGGCATGTGTAATCCTAGTGAGGGTAAGGTTTCTAACATCTAGTGCTGAGACTAATCCATTTGATACCTATACACTGTCACATCAGAATGATGCTCATCATCTCCCCCCCACTTAAAAATCTGACTGTCCTCAGTCAGTCGTGCAAAGGGATTGGATAGCTGATTGTTGGAGGTTCAACTGCAGTGCTTTTTCATGTGGTGTGCGACCTATAAATGAAAAGAGAACTATACTACAAATGAAACTGAAGATAAAAGAAACATGTGTGAGTGCCTGCTGGGCTTATATCATGTGATACGTCTTGGTCCGGCTGTAGACAGACATCTTCTCCATATCTGGGAAAGCATGGTCCGTGGGATTGGGCCTTGACTGCGCACTACTTGGGTATGTCAACTTCCAGTCACGGGATTGTGTGATTGTGGCCTTCATTGAATTAACTTTTAAACTTCATCCCTCCACTTCTTCTCATCTTCTGCTATCATGTCATCCTCTCCACAATCCACTGGCTACAATTCTGATGAAGAAATTACATGCATGGAGGTGCAATTGGAATGGGAAGAGAGGCAGTGGAGCGGCGAGCTCACAAGGAAGAAGAAGCACAGTGGAAGGCTCACAAAGAGGAAGCCACAGAAGTTGAGTGGTGATGACAGGAAGCCGAGACGTGCCGCCAACAAGTGTCGTTGCCCTGGGTATGACTTCGATTGCCTGAGCATCAACCAGGCTCTTCATTAGACATTGCAATGGTTTGAGTGCAGGTGGAGGCGGAGGAAGCGACAATGGAGGATGAGGATGAAGTGACATTGGCAGCACTGGTTGCCATGAATCAAAAGGAGGCTGTGTGGGCTCAGCGGAAGCAGAAGCAGGCGTGTGCTGCAAGCGCAGGGGTGGAGGCTGGTCCATCCAAGTGGGCCAAGTCAAGGTCGCCAAATGAACCGCCTTGCAACCAGTGAGTTTTCTTCTCCCTTTCCACATCTTTTCCTGATCATTTACTAGGTGCTCATTGGCAGGCATAACCTGCTACCCATCTCCTGGGCCTAGGAGCGAGGTCTGTGCAGAGTGCCAGCACCTCCGCCAGAAGTGTGTCATGAGTGCAGACGTCTCCTTCATATTCGGGAAAGCGGGGTCCGTGGGATTGGGCCTTGGCTGTGTGTGCTACTTGGGTGTGTCGACTTCCAGTCACGGGATCATGCAATTGCGGCCTTCGTTGAATTGACTTTAAACTTCATTCCTCCAGTTCTCTTCATCATCCTTAACTACCATGTCTTCCCCTCAACAACCCACCAACTACAATTCCGATGCCAAGATCGCGTGCATGGAGGCGCAATTAGAACAGGAGGAAGAGGAGCGCCACGTGCAGGAGGAAGCTGAGAGAAAAGCCCACAAGGAGACCGCAGCTCGCTTGGCATTACTAAAAGCTGAGCAGGCCAGGAAACTACAGGAGGCCACTGAGCAGAAGGCTCGTGAAGAATGGGAGGTGGTGGAACGAAAGGCGCTTCAAGGAGGAAGAAGCATGGCAACGGGCTGCGGAAGAGGCAGAGAAGAAGTTACGTGAAGAGAGAGAGGCCGCAGAGGAGAGGGCTCGAGAGGAGGAGGTGCAGCGGAGAGCTGCTGAAGAGGAATGAGAGGTGAGCTCATGAGGAGGAAGCCGTGGAAGTCGAGCAGCAATGACAGGAAGCCGAGACATGTCGCCAACAAGTGTTGTTACCCTGGGTACGACTTCAATTGCCTGAGCATCAACCAGGCTCTTCATTAGATGTCGCAATGGTTTGGGCACAGGTGGAGGTGGAGGAAGCGACAATGGAGGATGAGGACGAAGCGACGTTGGCAGCACTGGTTGCCGTGAATCAAAAGGAGGCCACGCAGGCTCAGCAGAAGCAGAAGCAGGTGCGTGGGGGTGGAAGCTGGTCCATCCAAGCGGGCCAAGTCGAGGTCACCAAATGAGCTGCCTTGCAACCAGTGAGTTTTCCTTCTCTTTCCTTTCCACATCTTTCCTGATCATTTACTAGGTGCTCATTGGCAGGCATAACCTGCTACCCGTCCCCAGGGCCTAGAAGCAAGGTCTGTGTGGAGTGCCAGCACCTCCGCCAGAAGTGTGTCGTGAGCAGCATTCCCGTATTCAGGTGGGACAAAAAGATCATCAAGTCGAAGGCTATCATGGTAAGCGACAAGGAAGACAACATCCGGGTCGCAGAAGAGGCCATTCCACAGGACACGAGTGCCAGGGCCTCAACCTCTGAAGATGGCCCAACAATGGGTTCAACAAGGGAGACCATTTCCCTACTCCAAGAACAAAATCGGCTCCTCCACGAGCAGAATCAACAGTTGCACAACCAGACTCGCCTTCTCACTGTCCTTTCTCAAACATTCATTGGGTCCTCCAATGTACAGACTGAAATACTCTGGGAGTTGAGCTCCCTCTGCAGATCATCTGGGCGTGTTGAAGATCTTCTTGAGAGGTTGCTGGGGCGCTCGCCCATGCCGTATGATAACGAGGGCAGCGTGGATTATGATAGCACTTTGGATGTGTGCTGGAGTCCCGTGCTGCCTAGCGAGGAGCTAGAGTATGTTGACAACTTCGAACCAGAACAGGCTATCTTGAGGTGCACAGGGTCTTCTTCGAGTGTGGGGGCAGAGGCGGTGGTGGCAGTAGTGGGGACGGGGGCAACGAACGAGACTGGCAACTCCCCTCTGGAGCTGCCTGCTCGTTTTTCTTCTAGCTAGTCTTGTTTCTCCGTGGCTTTCTTTGTATCATTTTTAGTTTCTTGATGTACTGAACGTAATACAATTGTTTCTTGCTTGCTGTGAAAGGGATTAGTAGTCTAAGTCAGAAAAGATAGCAGTCTGGAAGTCTGTATCGAAATTGCGGATGAGACAGCTGTAGGTAAAAGTAGATGAGGAATGAAGGGGAACTTTACTAGTGATCCAGGGTATGTATTCAAAAACTAAACAGCATGGAGTTGGTGGAATTTGCGCAGAATTAGGAGTTGTTATCTAGGTATAGTACATGTCTTCGTCTTCTTCTATGTCGGAAAGATGGCCAGCTGAGTCTTCATCATCTCCATCATTTGCTCGCATTGGGTCGATTGGGTCATCATCACCTAATGAGCTGGAGTTAGACATTTCCTGAATGTGCTCCTTGGGAGTGTCAAGAACATGTTCTGGAATGGTTAACCACTTGCGGGCAAAGTATGGAATTACACAGAAAGCGGTGTATGGTCTGTCAAGTACGGTGCCATTGAGCTCGCAAATGATGTAAGCTCCTCTGTGGTTATGGGATAGAACAACGTAGGGGCCAATGTAGCAGGGGTGCATCTTCTTGTTGAGTGACTTCTCTATGGCTGTGTTGCGGACCAAAACTAAGTCCCCTCACTGGAAGTCGAAGTCTCTGATGATCGTCGGGTGTTCTTGCTCAAACCATTTTGCTGCAGCTATGCAGGCTTGGTAGACTTTATCCTTGAGAGCCTCCATTTGGGCATGATGCTTCTGCAACTCCATGGCATGGCAGGCTATTAACTCCATGGTTGACAAGAACACAGAGGGTGGAGGAAGCAGGTAGGTAGCCTCAGTGATGTCCAGCAGGAGTAGCAGCTGTGTCCCAGTAACTGCAAAGTAGGGTGACACCCCCATGCAACGTCTAGCTGTAACACACTCTGACCAGAATACTGAATGCAGTGCTGTGGACCATTGCGACTCGTTGCCTTCTGTTGCTTTGTACAGTGCCTGTTGGATGTCGTAGTGGCTGCATTCGACAATTCCATTGGTGTGGGAGTTGTAACCTGAGATGCAGATGTGGCAGATATGGTACTTGTTAGCGAGGTACTCCGTGGCTCTCAGTATTGGCACTCCGTTGTCCATGACTATCTTGACCAAGCTTCCCCAACAACATATCAAGTTTTCAAAGATCCAGTCCCCAATGGTGTTGGCGGTTTCTCGACATAAGGCACGGTATTCAGGGTAATGCATCAGAGAGCAGCAGGCTTGAATCAAGTACTTGTACTGATTAGACAGTGGGAGGTGCATCGTATCCATGTACACCTTAGCAAATATTGGTGTGGGAACAGCAACAACTGGTGGAATGCAGAACTGTTGTAGTTGTTGTTCTTGACATGCATGGCAGGACTTGATGTACCACTTGATATCATCCTGCATCTGTGGCCACCAGAACCATTCCATGATTGCTGCACAAGTAGTGTAATATCTGCAATGTCCCAAACTGTCATGGCAGTTGAATAGCACTCTAAGCCGTTTCTGCATTTCTACCACCACTTTGTGAGCTCTGTCCTTGTCCCTATACCATAATCGTTCAGCATGGATGAAAAACTTGACACAATACCATGTGAAGCTAGGCCACTCCTCATCTGATACCTCTGCAGGTCTCTCCAACTCCGTTAAGAATCGCTTTACAAGTACAAGTCATGCCTTGTCTTTCCTGGAGGTGTTGATGTGCCACAGGAACACTTCTTCATACGTCCTGTCTATTATATCTTCCGTGGGCAGTCACACAGGGTTACCAGAGTTGGGTGGAACTGAGTTGGAGGTGAAGGTGGTGGCTGGGTGACAATCATGGTGTTCCCTGTTGGTTTCATAGTGCGGGAGGGTCTTCTGAAGGTCAGGGTTGATCTTTTCTCTTCTGCGGGGCAAGTTTAATGCACAGTCTCTAGGAACTTTGTTAATCTGATGCATGAACCCATATAACTTATCAATCCAATCATCAAACTCCTTGTCCTCATCCTTGTTTAGTGGCTCATCAAGTGGCTGTGGTGGGCGTCTTGACAATCCATCGGGAGCGTGCAATTTTCCAGGAACATGAACCAGTTTGAAGTGGAAAGTCAGAATCAATAGGATCCAGCAGTTTATGGAAGCGGAGGGTGTGATATCTGGGTTCTTGAGCATGTCTTTAATGTAGTGGGTGTCCACTTCGATGATGAGATTCTGTACCCTGATAAGATATAGTTTTAATGCCTTCAGGGCATGATAGAGTCCGTAGATCTCAAGCTTGGGCTGCGAAAAGTGGGCTTCTCATTCGTTCAGTGTGATTGATCCAAAACGATTGTAATAGTGAACCAAGGGCCTGTTGGGGTCACACTGACACAAGAAAAACCCAACTGTGATATAGGATGTGTCAACGGATAATATCACAGGAGCGTTGGATTTGTAGTTGATAGGGCGCAGCACTGGTGACGTGATGAGTGCCTTTTTGAGATCCTCTTGAGCTGCTACTTCCACAGGGCCGAATGTGAATGGTGTAGCTTTCCTAGTTAACGTTATGAGTGGGTGTGCACGCTTGGCAAAGTTCTTGATGAATATCCAGCCAACCCCAATGGTGCCAAGGAAGGCGTGGACTTCAGACAATGACTTGCAGGGTCCCCAGTTGGTGATGGCAGCTACCAAGTCCTTCTCAGGTTTGTGGCCTTCGTATGTGCATAGGTGACCAACTACCGTGATATCTGGTGCACAGAGGATGAGTTTCTTCCCCGAGAATGTTCCACCAGCATACTTCATGCATTGAACAATGCGGTTGAGCCCCTGGAAGTGTTCCCATATGAAACGTCGAATTCCGGGATTAGCAGGGATAGTCTCGTAGGTTCTGTCAAGTTGTTGGTAGCGTGTTGGTGGGCCTTTTACTGGAATGTCGTCGATGTATGGGATGGTGAGATCTGGGATCTCAGGCTGTAGGATGGATGTAACGTCGTCATGGAAAATAGGGACAGAATTAGTCCAACCCATAGGCAGCATTGTCAGGCGCATGGCTCCAAAGGGCATCTGGAATGTTGTCAAGTCAGTGGGATCCTTCTGCAAGTGGGCACTCATCATATCCAACATAGAGGTCCAGCATTGCCCTGCAGGCCCTACCAGCGAAATTCTCTGCAATGTGTTCTGGGATGGGCATGACACTGGAGTGGCAGATGGTGACGGTGTTGAGGGGCTCGAGTGAGTGTACTAACTGCAACTTGCCATTTTTCTTTAATATGCAGAACCAGCAGGATCGGTACAAGGAGTTGGACGGCTTGTAAACACCAGCATTGATCTTGGTACAGATGATCTCGCAGATTTGGTCATATAGTCCCAGTGGAATTGGGATATTGCATTGAACCCATGGCATATGCAGAACTGTTGGAATGTCAATAGGCAGGAAATACTCCATTTTAAACTGTCCATGTTCACTGTCATCCCAGGCAAATGCTTGGTCGTGCTTGGTCATAAAATGGTGCATTAACTTCCGCTCCTCAGGCCACAGGAAGTTCTTGTCATGTTCTTGGTCTAGGTTTTCCATATGTTCCTGCATATACCTTCCAACAGGTACGAAGTCTGGCGGGTTTGCGCTGAGTTCCAGTAGGCTGGCTAGCGGGTCGCCTTTGATGTCTCGAACGATTCTAAATTCTTGAGGTAACTGACTAATGATGGGCTTGACTTTCTTATCAACTGGCTTGTACTTTTTCTTTTGTGGGGATAAAAACACTGGTGAAACATTATCGTGGCGAGGGTTGCGGGACTTGGAGCAGGATGGTTCCACAGAGTTGGACTTGCTAGGGTATTGTATGGTGTCGTGAAGGAAGGTGCGGGTGGTCGGATCACATTTGGTCATGTCGAATTCATTAAGACTTAGCATGGCTCTGAGGTACAAGTGAGCAAGTTTGGAATTATTCATGCTACTGCTATGTACATCAGGGGTGCGCTGTATCGAGGGGACGGGGGTATATGCTTCTATTTCTATAGGTTTCTGAGCTCCATCAATCGTGATGATACAGGCTACCTCTCTGTGATTTTGAATCAGTTCCTCGAGGTCACTTGAAAACCCTCCTTCTCCTTGCGCATTTTGACAAAACACGGTGGTCTGTGGGGTATGGTTGGGATTGTAACAACATCGTTGCTGTTGGGATCATGGATTGTGATCATTTGCTCTTTGTTTTGATAATTCTTGACCACTGATTGCGCTAGCACATCGAAGGGGTGGCCAAGGAGGATGTCATAGGTGGGGGAGTGGATGATGTGGACTTGAAAGTATAACTCAATGTTGCCCACCTTGAACAGTACATCCTTGGCCAAACTGAGCGATGTGTCAACCTCGCCGTTGGCTGCTTCCATGTTGATTTTTATCGTGGGGTTGTATGCAATCCCAAGCTGGTGGCTGACGGCATCGGACATGCAGATTATGGAGCAGCCCAGGTCCACAATGCAGTTGACTATGGTGCGGTTGTCAACTCTTGCCTGAATGCAGTGCAGTGCGTGAGACTCCTTGCCGACCTTGAGGCATGCCTTGTAGTGGGGGTCTGCCGCATAGTATGCTTCTGCTATGTCCAGTAGGACGAAGACATTGCACATGTCTGCGGGGTTGGTGGTGTTGGTTGCGGGGTTGGCAGTGTTGGTGACTGGGATGCAACAGAGAGTCAAAAACTCGTGCATCTTGTGGTGGACATCGGGCAAGGCTGCTAGCAGCTCTTCAAAGCTAAGATTTGTGGCAGGACTCGTGAGGACACATTTGAAGATTTGCTCAACTGCTTGCAGGTTTTGCATGGGAGTGGCGGTGGTGTACAAGGGATCCTTGCTCTTTGTCATGGCTCCAAATGGTTGGTCAGTTGGGGGCTGATAGTTGGCGTTGCGGGTGTTGGCAAAGGGGTGCATAGGCAGCTGGTCATGGGCTTTGGCGACTCCCAGCGAGGTGATTTCTTCTGGTGGTGGGGCTGGTGCTGCTGGTGCTGCTGGTGGTCATGGTTCCTTTCCTCTTGTGCATAACGGAATTTCTACTCTGTCAAATACTACCTTGTTTTTCTTTGCTGCTTGCAATGCTACCAGAGCCCTCTGCATCCGTTCAATCTCCTCGTCAATGTTGTCCGTGGGGTTTGCTGCTGTCTCGTAACTCAAAACTGGTGCAGTGCTTGACATTGCCAGCTCTTGGTGGTTGTCGCGGGGCAAGTAAAACATGGCAGGGCAGATTCCAGACTGCTGGGTTGGCTGGGCATTGACTTGTCGGTGGTATTCGTCGACGCACTCCTTCATATTGTTCCCAGGTAAGTATCTTGATATGTAGTTGCCAGTTGGCAACACTATGTGTCCCTCAAGGTTTCTTGTGATTTTTCTGCTCGCGATGTAACCGTCGACCTCTGGGCATCGACCAATAAAGTGGGCCAAGTTGCCACAGAATGTGCAACCTGGGATGGCAGGGCATGTACCGGAACTGGAGCCTAGCAGAACTGCATTGGAGCCCATTGCTGGTGTTGTTTGTGACCAATTCCACAGAGCTGGCACATGCGTTTGGGTTGTCGAAAGTGACTGCGTGAGGGATTGTAACATTGTTTGCATCTGTAGGGAACTCTGGACCATTTTCTCCATGAGGCTGAACATATCTTCTGTCTTCACACCAGATGTTGCTACTGGCTCGGGTTTGGCTGGCAGGGTTGATGTGGGGTTGGCGGGGTAAGCAGCGGGGTACTCTGGCCTAGTGGTATGGGGTGTGGTGGGCTTGTTGATTAGCTTATTGTAAAAGGACGCACCCTGGATGACTTCTTGTGCAGCTGCTAGCATTTGCTTGAGAGAGTAGGGGTCATCATGGTGTACGTTCGGGTACTGGCTGCACATGTACCTGTACATCTCCGTTCCAACATGGACCTGAAACCCTTTGAAGAAGTACTTGCTTTGCTCGTGTGTCGAGAGCCGCCCGTTCTTAATGAGGTATTTTGTTATTACCAAAAAATGCTGATAGTAACTGCATATATCCTCCGCAGTTTGGATTCCGAGGTGGAGTGTTTCTTTGATTAGGTGGTCCAAATCTGCCTGTGTGTGTTCGCGCTTGTTTATTACTCCAGTGTACAGCGCGGTTACCGATGCCTTGAAAGCCTCGTATGTAGAGGCAGTGTCGAAGGTATCTACCCCTCCCCATAGATCGTATTCCATGTCATGGAGGTAGCGCAATGTGTATACCTTTTTCTGTTGCATGGAGGTGATGCCAGCTTTGCTAAACAAAAGTTCTAGCTCATCGAAGTAGCGTGGAAGGCGGCGGGGTTGGTTTGAATCGAAGCAGGGTGCAGCGGTGGTGTAACGAGCGGGCATAGGCTTGGTTTGTGCGTGGTTGGCCATCTTGACTGTTGGTGGTGGAACTAGGTTGTTGAGGTTTGAGGTTGAACTACTGGAACTGCTTGAACTTGAAGAAACTGGTGGTGGGCTTGGCGATGGTTGCGGAAGTTCTGATGGCGACAAGGTGAGCAGGCTTGATTCTTCTGAGCAGGGTTGTCCTGGCGGGTTGGCTGGTGGGGTGCTGGTGGAGATGTCGAAGGAATGGAATGTCTTGGATTGATCAGGGTTGGGTGGGCTACAAGAGGATGTTGAGGGTTGGTGGAAGGCTCTGTCAATGTCGTTGATGGCTTGGAATTCTGGGGTGAGGCCTAGTTGTTGGCAGGATTGATGTTGGAATGTGTTGGTGCTTTTGAATATTTCGCTCAATGCCTCACTAGGGTCTTGGTGCAAAAGTTGCTGCGTGTTCTCGGCTCTTTGTTTCAGTGAGTTGTACCAGTCGGAGAAAACATTGGCGGATGATGGGGATGGGGTGTAATGACCGGGGAATTGCTGGTCCCAGGGTGACTTGGGCAGTGTTGATGGCGTAATTCTTTCAATGCCTCACTGGGGCAGCCAATATGATACGTTCACCCCGCTATTGGAAATAGCAAGGAATGGGAAGGTGTGAGGTCGTTGAAGAGTTCCTGTCAACTCCAGTGTGCTCAATGACAACACTATGATGTGTGGAACTGGCAACTCCACAGATAATAACGTTCATCACACAAGGGTGTAACAGCGATGAATGTGGAACATGGAGTATGACAAGACTCAGAGGCACGAACTAAGTGAAGAGGGCATAGTTTTAAAGGACGAGACTCGAGAGCTGGGGTGTACTATTCTGTTTTTCTAAGTGTTGTACATGAGCTTATATATGTTTTTCTACCCTACTAATAATGAAGTGACTCTGCAAATTTTCACCTTGCAACCATATATCCAAATCCATCTTGAAAGTCTTTGCACAATGGGGCTAGCTGAGGGATGCAATGGTGGTATAGGAGCGCCACAGTGAGAACCAGTATCATGACCTGACACAGGATGCTAATAGAATCGTATACTTGAAATAGACATTGCTGATCACTGTTGGCGGCAACGCTGGGATTCATCTGGCTTGACGTGTCCCTGTGCTCTATTTTCTGTGGACCTGACTGGTCTATACCATAGTTGGTTGTTGGCCGATGGGTTTACTCATCCGCTAGGGGCCTGATCTGCTATGTCGGTGTGTCACTAGGGATGACGTGGCATCCATGTATGGGTGACCCTGGCATTGCAGAAGGTAGATCTTTTCCTAATGCAGATATCGCTTGGATGGCACCTGTCCCTTCTCCAGTGAACTAAGCTGTGCCAGCTAGCAGTTTTGTGTGACTCGGCTGACATGGTGCTGACATCAGATGCGCATGACCGACTAGTGTGGGTTTTGGATTGTCAGGACTGCCCTAGACACAACCTATATGACTCAGAGTGTGACTTGTTAGGTCTGAAATGATTCTGATTGCTCTGTAGCTATGTCTAGTGACAATAGACTATCTAGAGACTTAAGAGTCTCCTACTGTAAACTACGGCCCTTATATACCGCTCCCCTGGTCTGTGCGCAGGCAGCGCGCAGCTAAAGTCCCTCACTGGGGATCAATGTGCAGCAGCTAACTCTGCGCCCATCTAACCATTCATGGAGAGTTCCTCCCACACCCAACTCCTGGGTTGTCCGCATGTGGCCTTGCTATTGTTCAAGCTCGTCGGCCGATTCCCATGTCGCCCCTCAGGCGCCATGTCGCTCATGATTCCTTTCATGGCATAGGCCCATCATCGGGCTGCATCCCTGTTGGCACTCGGTCTTATCCATAGCCGATGCTGACCTAACCACCTTCCTAATAGGGACCACAGTTCACGTAGGCCATCCTCCTAGAGTCCCATTGCGTAGTCTTGTTCACAGACATTTGAGCGAAGTAAAATAGATAAAAAGAAATGAAAAATATCCTCCGACTCCTCGTGATCGTATCTTCATAAGTGTCATTGACGTCATTACTGTAAAGTTAAAAATGTGAGGTGTGCTCATAACATCACCCCCCCCTCAAGGCCTCGCATCCCGAGAGGCTGACATGGTGGAGTCCACATATCTTGGATCCTCCTTCATTCTGGCATAAAATGCAGCCAAGCGCGCTTGTTGGTCATTGGGCAACAGCCCAGTTTGTTCTGAGTCGACGTCCTCGATGTCTTCCATGGTGGTCTTGTAGCTGACCAATGGTTTTTCTTGGCGTTTTGCGCCTTTAATCCTCCTCTGTCGGTCGTCCTCCAACTCGCTGCTTTCCTTAGCAGCCGCTACCGTCTCCTTTTTCAAGATTTTCTTGGCGAGTACTGCCATATCTTTCTCCTGAGCTTTCTTTTCTTCCGCTAGCTCCTCTTTATCCGTCTTCTGAGGGAAATTAAGCACGGGTTTAGACCGCCCGCCGCGCTCCAGATCTCTGGAGAACGTCCCATCGGTGTCGTCAGGCAATTCCATAATTGCCGCTCGATCGCCTTTCCAATTGCACCATCTGCGCTCCATGTTCTCCAGGTATTTTGGCCCAAAACGGCCATCTTCCCATCCAAACAGTCTTTGTCGATCTTTCCAATGAGTCCCTCGACCCTTCTTGTGCCTTGCTGCACTGGTGGGTTGTTTGGGTGTATTGGAATCCTTTCTTGGCTCCATCTCTGTGTATTGGATGTACAGTATCCCATCTCGAATGTTTCTGATGAGTTTGGGAGCATCGGGATTTGTCCTATGGAATTTCTTTACTATGGCAGGTGCATTGACGACATTTTTGACTGGTTCCCAGGTGGCCTCCTCCACCAGATAATTTTTCCATTTAACGAGGTACTCCAGCCTCGCTCCTCCCCTGCCGCTTATTCGGCTTTCCAGGATTTCCTCAACTTCATATTCATTTTCCTGTGATTCTTCAACCATTTGCGCATCCTTGCGCACTGCCGCCTTTGCCTGTTGTTTTGGGAAAACTGGTTCCCTATATGGCTTCAAGAGGACTTCATTGAAGACGTTATATATTTTCCAGGATGCTGGGATTTTGAGCTTATATGATGACTCGCCTACTTTTGCGAGTGCTTCCAAGGGACCGACGAACTTCCCGTCCAATTTCTTTGTTGCCCGAATTACCGGTAGGTGTTCCATACTTAGGTAGACTTTGTCACCTGGTTTATACTTGTGTGCTTCCCGTCGATGCAAATTGTAGCGTTCCTTCATGATCTGAGCCGCTTTTTCTAGTGCCACTTTTGCCTTGGCATGAACTTCTTCGAGTTCTTTTGCTAGTTGTTCAATAGTGACTGCTTTTGGCACATATGTTGGGTCGAGTCCTTTGTTTGGGTGTCTTCCGTAATTCATATAAAAGGGGGTGAAACCGGTTGCTGAGTGAACCCTGTCATTGTGGCAAAATTGAGCCACTGATAACCAATCAGACCAGTTGTCCTGTCGATTGTTGACAAAAATTGTAAGGAACTCTTTTAGTTCCTGGTTTACCCGTTCTGTCTGACCATCTGTTTGAGGGTGATAGGCCGTTGATCAGTTGGCCTTGATCCCTAATATTCCATATAGGTCATTCATGAATTTAGACACAAATTGGGGGCCCCTGTCACTAATAACCTTCCTGGGGAGTCCGTGCTCCCTGAATACATTATCCCTGAACAGCACTGCTGTTCCTTGTGATGTGATCTCCGAGGTAGTTGGTATGAAGTAGGATTTTTTGGTAAATCGGTCTACAACGACCAGAACCATGTTATTCCCTTTGGACTCTGGTAATGGTCCTATAAAGTCGACCGAGATGATTTCCCATGGTTCGGAAGGGACTTCATTTGGTCAGTAAGGGTGCTGCTCAGGCAGTCCTATCTGGCTTGGCTTTTTGGCATGTTTCACAGCCAGGGATGTAATGCTCGATATCCTTGCGCATATTGGGCCACCAGAAGTTTCTGGTGAGTGATTCCAGTGTCTTGGCCACTCCAGAGTGTCCCCACGAGTGGTGAATGGCTATGATATCTTCCCGTAATGCTGGTATGGCTGGTATGTAAATGCGTCCTTGCCAAGTGACTAATCCTCTTTCCAACTTATATTCTCCTCCAGCAATTTCTAGTCCTTTTAACACTTGGGTTTCCCATTGTCGACGAGGAACATCCCTGATGTCTTTGATGATGTCTTCTATAGCTCTGTCATCGTCAAAAACCTGAACGAATAGGTGTTCTTTGAGCAGGACAACTCCCTTGTTGTCATTTCCTCCTTTATCGTGTCCTGCTCGTCGAGATAATAAGTCAGCTTTGGTGTTAGACTTGCCACTTCGGTGCTTTATTACAAAATTGTAATCTTGCAAGTCAGTTACCCATCTCGCCTGACGCCTGTTGAGATTTTGTGCTTTTCGGAAATATGTTAGGTTCTGATGATCTGTCAGAACCTCAATAGTTTGTTTTGCTCCCTTAAGGTAATGTGCCCATTTGTAAAAGGCGTGCATTACCGCAAGCATTTCCTTGTTGTATATCTCGTAATTGCGTTCAGCATCATTTAGAGATTTTGAAATAAAGGCCACCGGCTTCCATAATCCGTCCTCATGTTGCTGTGACAGTATTCCTCCAATGGCGAAATCTGAGGCATCCACCTCCACTCAGAATTGCCCTTCTTCATTGGGGATTCAGAGTACAACTTCCTCCGCTATGGTTTTCTTAAGCCTGTCGAAGGCTTCTTCTTGTAGCTGTGTCCACAGCCACTCCTCTTTTCCTGTAAGCCATGTCAATGGCTTGGCTAGTTTTGCGAAGTCTTTAACAAATTGCCAGTAAAAGTTAACGAAGCCCAGAAACTGCTGGACTTCTTTTTTACATTTTGGTTTAGGCCAGTTGGATACCGCTTTAACTTTAGCTGGGTCCATTCGAACAGTGTCCTTTCCAATAATAACTCCAAGGAAGTCTATCTCATTTTTATCGAAGAAACATTTTTCAGGTTTTCATGACAACTTGTGTTTCTCCAATTTCTTGAGTATTCGGTTGACATGTTTCGTGTGCTCCTCCTGGTTCTTGGAGAATACCAATATGTCATCCATGTAGATGACAACCCATCCCTCTGCGATTTCGACTCGAAATATGTCATTCATCATGGTTTGGAAGGTGGCGGGTGAGTTAGTTAAGCCAAAGAACATAACCAGCGGTTCGAACAATCCTCGATTGGTTCTGAAAGCGGCCTTCCATTCATCTCCCTCTTTTATGCGAACATTGTTGTAGCCCCATCGTATGTCCATCTTCGAGAACACCTTGGCCTGGAACCGTAGGTGCAAGTTGTTCAGGAATGGGGCCCATTCAAATTGTCCACCAGAAGCCTGGTAAGATATTTCTGTTTAATGCATGCATTAATGCGTTCCAGTCAGCATGTTCCATTGTCATGCCTTCATGCTCGAATAGTTCCTTTGCATGACGTTCATATTGAATTGTGTGGGGTATTATTCCTGAAGTTCGGATAGCTTTTTCCCCATCGATGATAAGCATAAGCCATTGATTGTATCCTGATGTCATCATGGCTTTCCAGATGGGACTGGATGTGTCCCCATTGAACGAGTCATTCAGTAAATTGGTGAGGGTAAGGTATTCCCTCGTTGCTCTTTCTAGGGCTCGTTTTGCCCGTAATGCAGCTCGGTTTGCTGCTCGTTGTTCCAGTAAGGCGTTCCATGCCTCTTCCTGGATCCTCGTCTCTTCGGCTTCTTGCTGCCGGATAAGCTGTTGTGCGCATGCACGTCATTCTTGTTTTTGTTCCTTCAAGAACGTCCACCATAATCGTATATGGTTATCATATCAGCGGTAGATGACATCACCGGTTATTTCTTTTGGTCTAGATGAGACCCTATTGTGATCGGTTACCCAGTCCACTTCGAAGATGCATCCAATCTCTGAAAGTGTCACCTGGGCGTGAGGTAGTATATATTTGAACATGCAGTTCATTGTGACGAGGGATGGTGTAGGATTTTCCTGTAAAAGAATCTTCAAACTATTTCAGGCCCTCCACTGACAATAGTTCTGTTCAATCAGCTGTCGATTTATTCCGCGCCTGTCGATGATGTCTCTTGGAAAACAAGAGAGATTTCGTCTGCAGTGTCGTGGGTCTGCAAGCTATTAAAATACGTGTGCCCGGCAATTCGCCTCACTATCTTTGTGCCAAGTTATCAACCCGAAGTTAGGTAGGGTTGCTTGTACAGGGAGTATGTGAGGAACTTTGTATCAGCCTTGATACACAACGTAAATCAAATTTCTTCACTCGTTCCTGAGCTTTTCCGAAATAGCAGTGTACTATACCCGGGGCGCGTCTGTGGTCTCCTGCCTACACTCTCCCAGTGCACTAGTACTCTCTCCTGCTACTTTGTGTAGACTACCCAAGTAGGGTTTGTCACCAGGCCCCTGTGGGCGTATTGAGGACACTTAAACAGTGCCCATTGACAGTGTGTGTGTCGTGGTCGATGTCGCCAACAGTTCCAGGATAATCGGATTACAACCGTCAAAGTAGAAAACTAGGCCGTTGATTGTCCTTCGCAACTACAAGCAACATGCTCGGTGCTAGACAGGATCAACGGGGTAGAGATGGAAAGTCTCTAGATTATGTCAGGACTGCCCTAGACACAACCTATACGACTCAGAGTGTGACTTGTTAGGTCTGAAATGATTCTGATTGCTCTGTAGCTATGTCTAGTGACAATAGACTATCTAGAGACTTAAGAGTCTCCTACTGTAAACTACAGCCCTTATATACTGCTCCCCTGGTCTGTGCGCAGGCAGCGCGCAGCTAAAGTCCCTCACTGGGGATCAATGCACAGCAGCTAACTCTGCGCCCATCTAACCATTCATGGAGAGTTCCTCCCACACCCAACTCCTGGGTTGTCCACATGCGGCCTTGCTATTGTTCAAGCTCGTCAGCCGATTCCCATGTCGCCCCTCAGGCGCCGTGCTGCTCATGATTCCTTTCATGGCGTAGGCCCATCATCGGGCCGCACCCCTGTTGGCACTCGGTCTTATCCATAGCCGATGCTGACCTAACCACCTTCCTAATAGGGACCGCAGTTCACGTAGGCCATCCTCCTAGAGTCCCATTGCGTAGTCTTGTTCACAGATGTTTGAGCGAAGTAAAATAGATAAAAAGAAATGAAAAATATCCTCCAACTCCTCGTGATTGTATCTTCATAAGTGTCATCGACATCGTTACTGTAAAGTTAAAAATGTGAGGTGTGCTCATAACATGGATGGCATATGTGGGAGACAACTTGGTTGTTGGGTGTGGGCAATGCTTGCCTTATAGCGGATAATTGCAGAGTTGGCGGAGTTGCTTGTAGCTAGTGCGGAAGACTTGCAGAAGACTTTGGATGAGTGCAGATGCTAAGTGACAGGGTCAGGCATGTGTAATCCTAGTGAGGGTAAGGTTTCTAACATCTAGTGCTGAGACTAATCCATTTGATACCTATACACCGTCACATCAGAACGATGCTCATCAGCACCACACCTTTTCGACTCATGGTCGACATGATTACACATGCCTACCATGCCGTATTAGGCTGGAGGGAGCACTGGCAAGACACACAGACATTGGAACCTTTGCCCACCACACAACCAGCTGCAGCAGTTGCGGTGCGAGACGATGAGATACATTGGCAGGCAGAGGAGTGGCAAAGAGCTATTACCAGTGCTGGACAGGCCTTAGTGGCCATGATCAATGAATACCAGCGGTCCAACCGCCAGGAACTGGGACCCCTCATGAAGGCAGAAATGCCTGACTTTTATCAAGGAGATCCCAGAACAGTGGATGGATGGCTACATTGTCAGGACTGCCCTAGACACAACCTATACGACTCAGAGAGTGACTTGTTAGGTCTGAAACGATTCTGATTGCTCTGTAGCTATGTCTAGTGACAATAGACTATCTAGAGACTTAAGAGTCTCCTACTGTAAACTACAGCCCTTATATACCGCTCCCCTGGTCTGTGCGCAGGCAGCGCGCAGCTAAAGTCCCTCACTGGGGATCAATGCGCAGCAGCTAACTCTGCGCCCATCTAACCATTCATGGAGAGTTCCTCCCACACCCAACTCCTGGGTTGTCCACATGCGGCCTTGCTATTGTTCAAGCTTGT
Organism: Amanita molliuscula; assembly: GCA_023014405.1. NCBI lineage: Eukaryota > Fungi > Basidiomycota > Agaricomycetes > Agaricales > Amanitaceae > Amanita > Amanita molliuscula. Next base: position 774,488 of record JAEBUP010000006.1, read on the forward strand.
CGGCCGATTCCCATGCATGCCGTACCGTTGACTCGGTACTCCTCGGCGTTCCCATGTCGCCCCTCAGGCACTGTGCTGCTCATGATTCCTTTCATGGCGTAGGCCCATCATTGGGCCGCATCCCTGTCGGCACTCGGTCTTATCCATAGCCGTTGCTGACCTAACCACCTTCCTAATAGGGACTGCAGTTCACGTAGGCCATCCTCCTAGAGTCCCGTTGCGTAGTCTTGTTCACAGACGTTTGAGCGAAGTAAAATAGATAAAAAGAAATGAAAAATAGTCCTCGACTCCTTGTGATCGTATCTTCATAAGTGTCATCGACGTCGTTACTGTAAAGTTGAAAATGTGAGGTGTGCTCATAACATACGTCAGATGGAAACGTACTTCATGTTGGCAAATGAAAAGGACACTCATCGAAAAGTTTCTATCTGCCTATACAGGATAAAAGGTGGAAAAGGGAACAGAGTGGCAGACTGGAGTGGGGTGAAACTCAAAGCCTTTCAGGAGGCACAACAGGAGTTTCAAGATAAAATCAACAACAATGGCTGGAGTACGGAACTAGACTGGGCTCAACTCAATGCGGGAGAGAGCACCACTGACGATCGAGCATGGGTCAGGCAACCGTTGGAGAACCAATTCCCTTTTATAGACTGGGCAGACTTTAAAACCCAGATGCATGAGTTCTTCATGTCCACTGAGACCAAGGAAAAAGCTATCGAGGTGCTGCTAAAGCTACAGCAAGGAACGATGATTGTAGAAGACTACATCATCAAATTTAATTCCCTCACCTCGCTAACTGATTGGAATGATCAAGCCCTGATCTCACAATTCCAGAACCATCTAAATCCTGCACTAGGAAGGGAGTTAATCCGATACAGGGGATTACTGGACAATGCCACATTACACCAGATCCAAACAAGGGTCATGGTGCTTGCAAGAGCTTATCGAAAGGCCAATGCGGCCTATGGATTCTCTAAAGAACAAAGAGAATACAAAGAGCGAACCCCCACCACTAACAGTCAACCTCAATGGCAGTTTAGAGCCCCACCCCCAGTAGCTTCAGGGAGTCGGTCTGATCCCAATGCAATGGACATTGACAAAACCCCGAAAAGTGCTTGTTCCTTCTGCAAAAAACAAGGGCACTCAGAAAGGGAGTGTAGATTGAAGGAAAGATATGTGGACAAGGAATGTTACAAATGTGGTGAGAAAGGACACATGACATGGATGTGTAAGAAGCCTGAAAAGATTGCAACTGGTGACAAAGGAAAGCAGGTTGTCAGATACATTGAGAAAGGGGAAATGACCCCCATAGGACATATAGAAGAGGTCTCAGATTTTGCAGGAAGCCAGTAGGCGAGTGCTCAGCGCTGCTGGCTGCCACTCAGGTTTCAAATAGTGATATACCAATATACGTAGACTCCAAAATTAAATTGCATGATTTACTTTATGAATGCAGTGGGGAGGTACATCACTTGAGAAACCTAAGATTGAGCACAAAGAAAGGACAAAGACTGAAAACATGGACCCTGCAGTGGGTATTAAGAAGGGTTTGGGAACAACCAAAGCAAATAGCAGTAGAATGTTTACAGCAATGGGTAAACACAAAATGAGTAAATGAGGCAAATGAGCAACTAGTGGACCAGCTAAATGCTATGTCAGAAGCAGATGCTCTATGGAATCTACTGCACTTACGAGACAAAAAAGTGCTAGGGACAGGTCAAAATGAGTTAGACCTACACAGAGTAGTAACCACCACAGATGGGTCAAATAATATCCAAGTGGAAATGTTCCTAGATTCGGGAGCCACAGGAACTTGCATTAACACAGCCTTCATGAAAAAACATCAGATACCTATGTGACAACTGGTCCAACCAGTGCCAATCTTTAATGCAGACAGGACAAAAAACTCGAAAGGTGCCCTGGAATATATGGCAGAAATAAGACTGTGCATCAGAGGACACAAAGAGGTCATAGAATGTGCCATAATGCATCTTGGGAAGACTGACCTATTTCTAGGATTTGACTGGTTGAGGAAACACAATCCAACCATCAACTGGAAAAAGCAGTCACTGGAATTTAACCATTGTCCGGGAATGTGTTGGAAACCTTCATCCATTCAGGAACCAGAAGATGAGATGGATGTGGCATGGCACCTCGAAGAAGGCAAGCGATTACTGGCAATACACATAGGAGAGCCGGAGTTGCACATTAGAGCATATGCATCAACTGCTACCAAGATAGCTGTGGAGGAGGTGGAGAAAACTAAAAAATGAACTCTGGAGGAAGCGGTCCCCAGACACTATTTGAAGCATCAAAAGGTCTTTGAAAAGGAGACTTTCAATGAATTACCACCACGGAGGCGATGGGATCATGCTATCGAATTGATTCCCAGGTCCAACCCAGTCGACTGCAAGATTTATCCATTGAACCAGGATGAACAGTCGCAACTGGATGAATTCTTAAAAGAGAACCTGGATTCTGGACAAATTCAGTCTAGCAAGTCGCCTATGGCATCTCCCTTCTTCTTTGTAAAGAAAAAGGATGGAAAATTAAGGCCAGTACAGGATTACCAATGACTCAACGAAATGACGGTCAAAAACCGATACCCATTGCCACTAATAGGGGAATTAGTGGATAAATTGTCACAAGCAAAGGTTTTCTCAAAAATGGACATATGTTGGGGATACAACAATGTGCGCATTAAAGAAGGCAACAAGTGGAAGGCAGCATTCAGAACCAACAGAGGACTCTTTGAGCCATTGGTTATGTTCTTTGGACTCACAAACTCACCAGCCACCTTTCAAACAATGATGAATGACATTTTCAGGGTTGAAATAGCGGAAGGATGGGTCGTCATCTACATGGATGACATCCTTGTATTTTCAAAAAATCAGGAGGAACACACGGTACAGGTTAACCATATCCTGGCAAAGTTGGAAGAACATAAGCTGTCATTAAAGCCAGAGAAATGTTTCTTCAATAAAAAGGAGATGGACTTCTTAGGAGTAGTCATCAGTGAAAACTCAGTCCGGATGGAGTCCACCAAAGTAAAGGTGGTAACCAATTGGCCTAAACCGACCTGCAAGCGTGAAGTCCAACAATTCCTGGGCTTCATAAATTTCTATCAACACTTTGTAAAGGATTTTGCTAAAGCAGCCAAGCCGCTAACTTGTCTAACAGGAAAAGACAAGTGGAGGTGGATGGAACTTCAGGATGTAGCTTTTGACAAGCTAAAGAAAACTATTGCAGAAGAGGTGGTGTTGTGAATCCCAAACGAAGATGGACAATTCAGAGTGGAGGTGGATGCCTCTGACTTTGCCATTGGAGGGATATTATCGCAACAGGTGGAGAACAATGTTTGGAAGCCAGTGGCTTTCATCTCAAAATCCCTTAATGATGCCAAACAAAACTACAAGATCTATGACAATGAGATGCTCACAGTTATGCATGCTTTCTACGAATGGTCCCACTATCTTAAAGGGGCCAAGCACACAGTCAAAGTTCTGACAGATCATCAGAACTTGACATATTTCAGAAAAGCACAGAATCTGAATCGACAGCAGGCGCGATGGGTGACAGATTTGCAGGAGTACAACTTCATCATAAAACATAGGAGCGGAAAGTCCAACACTAAAGCGGACTTACTATCATGGAGGGTGGGACATACCCATGGAGAAAATGATAATGAAGGGGTGGTTCTACTGAAAGAACACCTCTTTGTCAGGGTGTTTGATGATGATCGAGCAATAGATGACATCATGAAAGATATCCAGGATGTGCCAAAATGGCAATGGGAGACCCAGGTGGTCAAAGGCCTTAAAAAGGCTGATGGAGATTACAAACAAGAAAGGGGACTCATCACTTGGAAAGGACGAGTATATGTACCAGCAGTCATGGCATTGCAAGAGGACATCATCGCAATTCACCATTCATGGGGGCACTCAGGGGTTGCAAAGACATTGGAGTCTTTGACACAGAACTTTTGGTGGCCAAACATGTGTGAAGACATAGAAAGATACATTCTGGGCTGCAAGACATGCCAAAAGGCAAAACCAGATCAACAAGCATGTGCGGCACCACTTCAACCCAACAAAGTCCCAACAGAACCATGGGAAGTCATTTCAGTAGACTTCATGGGACCGTTACCTGAATCAAAAGGAAAAGACATGATCATGGTAGTCATGGATAGGTTCACTAAGAAGTTGTACTTCTTGCCTACCACAAAGGAAATTATGTCACAGGGAATGGCAGCACTGTTCAGAGATAATGTGTTCTGGGAGCATGGCCTCCCAAGAAAAGTTATAAGCAACAGGGGACCACAGTTTGCTTCGAAATTTATGAATGACTTATATGGGATGTTGGGAATTCAGGCCAACCGATCAATGGCCTACCACCCACAAATGGACGGACAGACAGAACAAGTAAATCAGGAAGTAAAGGAATTCCTGACTATGTTTGTGAACAACTGACAAGACAACTGGAGCAATTGGTTGTCAGTGGCGCAATTCTGCCACAATGACAGGGTTCACTCAGCAACAGGATTTACTCCGTTCTTCATGAACTATGGATGACATCCAAACAAAGGATTAGACCCCACCTATGCACCAAAAGTGGTAGCTGTGGAACAGCTGGCAAAGGAGATAGAGGACATGCATGCGAAAGCAAAAAAGGCTTTGGAGAAAGCTGCTCAGATTATGAAAGAGTGGTATGATAGCCACCACCAAGCAGCACAAGAGTATAAACCTGGTGACAAGGTTTATCTTAGCACAGAGAACCTCCCAGTTATCTGAGCAACCAAGAAGCTCAATGGAAAATTTGTCAGCCTGTTGGAAGTCCTCGCCAAGGTTGGCAAGTTGTCATATAAATTAAAAATCCCAGCATCATGGCAGGTCTATAATGTTTTCAACAAAGTCTTGTTGAAACCATACCAAGAACTGGAGTTTCCCAAGCAAAAGGCAAAAGCAGTAGCGCACAAGGACATGCAAATGGTAGAGGAGTCCCAGGAGGGCGAATACGAAGTAGAAGAAGTAATGGACAGTCATGTCAGCAGATGCAGTGGCAGGAGGTTGGAATACCTCATAAAATGGAAAAATTATCCAGTGGAGGAGTCCACCTGGGAACCAGCAGAAAACGTCGCCAATGCACCAGTGAAAGTCAAAAAGTTTCATAAAGAGAATCCCAATGCACTGAAACTTGTCAAAAATCTCAGAAATGGGAAGGTGTATATAAAATTCATAGAAAGGGTTCCTCGACAAAACCCCAGTGCACCAAGGCACAAACAAAGTCAAGGAACTCATTGGAAGGACAGACAGAAACTATTTGGATGGGAAGATGGTTGTTTTGGACCAAAGTACCTAGAAAACATGGAGCACCGATGGCATAGCTGGAAAGGAGCCTGGAAGGCAATAATGGAACTTCCGGACAATACTGATGGGATGTTCTCCAGAGACCTGGAGCATGGTGGGTGGTCACCTGTGCTTGATTTCCCAAAAAGGGGAGAAAACGAAGAGTTGGAAGAGGAGCGCTGAGTGCATGAGAAAGACACTGAGTGTCTTCAAAAGAAAATTCTAAAGAAAGCAGAGAAGCCATTAGCTGCAAAGGAAAGCAGCGAGTTGGAGGAGGACCAGCAGCAAAGAATTAAGGGTGTTGTACACCCTACAAAGAAAATAGTTCAGTGGAAAACCACTGTGGAGGAGGTTGAGGATGATGACTCAGAATGCTCAGGCCTGATGCCTGATGAACAACACAAGCGGTTGGACCACTTTTATGAATGAATGAAGATGGATCCACACTATGTGGATGCAGAGATGTCAGCCTTAAGGGGGGGGTGATGTTATGAGCATAACTCACTCCATTCAATTTTCACAGTAACAACATCAATGACACTTATGAGGATATGGACTAAAGGAGTTGGGATATATTTTTTCTTTTCTTTTTATCTATTTCATTGCACTCAAACATTTAGACACAGGACTTAGACAATACCATGGTTGCAGGGACTGGCTATGTTAGGACTGCAACCCTTATATGGAAGGTGGTTAGGTCAGCATTGGCTATAGGAGATACCGAGTGCCAACTAGGACAACGGCCCAATGATGGGCCTAGGCTATGACAGATACATACACCGAACGGCACCTGAGGGGCAACATGGGAATCAGCCGAGACACAAGACAATAGCATGGCCACATATGGAGAGACAGTGTGTTGGTGTGAGAGGATAACTCCAGGAATGGTCAGATGGGCACAGATCAGCTGCTGTGCATTGATCCCAGCTTGAGGGACTTTAGCTGCATGCTGTCTGTGCACAGACCAGGGGAGTGGTATATAAGGGTTGTAGTCTTAGGTAGCAAGTCCCTAAGACTCTAGATAGTTTTGTGTTCACTAGACACAGCTATAGAGCAACATCTTGTCTTTGGCCTAACAAGCCGCCCCTTCTCATAAGTCTTTGGTTGTGTTTAGGAGCAGTCCTAACAGTTCCATCTGGGAGGCTTCCTCAAGGGACATCTCTGGAGAGGGCATAGGGTCGATATATGTGTCTGAGAGCCCTGCAGGTGAGGCTGCTGTGTCTTCCAGCCAAGAAGCACCCATGTGGGCCAAAGAGTCAAGCAGCATGGAGGGAACTGGGCTCCCCTTTGCCACAAAACTCCGAGCCGCAGCGAGGTAACTCTTATGACTGTCTGTATTGGACAAAATCCACAAAAACAGGTTGGTTCACCCTATTTCATCCTTATTCATGCAGGTTCATGGTGAACCACAGTGGACCACAGTGGATGACAATGGATCATGGTGGATCATGGTGGATCATGGTGATTCATTGCACCAACTAGATATTGATTAGATCAATCATTCTATTCATGCTGAATGTTCATGACTGTTCATGGAGCATGAACATATAATGCTTGAAATATGCAGCCAGTGATCACAATGAACAACCAATGGATCATGCAATGAACATGCAGGTTCATTGTGATCCATGGAAGGTTCACTGTACCTGGCATCATATCTACACTCATGTTCACTCTTGTTCATGCCCTATCTCATGCCATCTGAATGGAATGAACAGAATGAACAGAATGACTTGTTAATAATTTCTTTTTCACAAATGCAATGTTCATGCCATGTTCATGCTCTACAGTCATTAACACTTATCTACCAATTCTCTTTTGTTCATGGCATTCATGCTGATCATGGCACCCATGCTGATTATGTGTATTCATTCTTGTTCATTCTTGTTCATGCCTGCTCCACTGTCATCCACTGTGATTCACCATGAACCTGCCTGCTTCATTGGGTTTCAGGATGAACAGCTTGTTTTTGTGGATTTTGTCCAATACAGACTGTCATAAACTCTTGGCCCTCCAACGACTGGCTGCTTCTTCCTGAGATTCCAAACCTTGCAAGAGAAAAGAAAAGGCAGGAGAGGGGGGGATGAAGCCCCACCCTGGGTGTTGGAATGGCAAGTGCATGGGTATTCCGAGTCACATTGATGCTAGTGCAGCCACTCCATCATCACTGGACTACTCACCAGGGTCTGCTGTCACATGGATCATCATGCACGCATTGCTTTATTGTACTCGTAGGTGTTTCAGATATGTCATTCCATTCTTATGCCATACTTACTATGTGTTTCCTCATTGTTGAGCCATTATCCATTGCCAGGCCCATGCCCACCAGATTTGTATATCCCATAGCATTACACACATATAAATAAGCCATCGATGTAGCACATACCTCAGTCGTTTGCCCTATGCACGTCTGAGGTGAGATATTCCTTATACTGTAACATGATGTACTCACTGTACAGTAGTTTCTGTCAGGTAATTACACCTAGTCGTTTGCCCTACACACATCTGAGTTTCTGTCAGGTAATTACACCTAGTCGTTTGCCCTATGCACGTCGTAGTTTCCATCAGTGCTCACAGGTTATGGGCCCCACCTGCCTGTAAAGGATCAATGACTCACTGTAATCAATTGTCTATTTTTCCTGCTAACTCAATATGGCTGCCACCAGCAAAGGTATACCATCAGTCTCCACTGCTACTGCCCTGCCCCTGCTGCATCTACATCACTTGCCAACCAGTTGCCAGGGACTGTGCCTAAGCTTGACCCATCTGGATCAAACTGGGCCGTTTTTTCTGTCTGCTTCCAAGATGCCGTTGAAGTGAAGGGTTTCTGGGGCCACTTTGATGGTTCCAAAGCTTGCCCTGTGGCTGTTGCAGCTACTGCACCCACAGAGACAGAAATGGCTAGAATAAATCAGTGGAAAAAGAATGAGCGATCAGCTAAATCCCTGCTTACCCAAAAGCTACCCGACTCTACCCTGATACATATCCACACTAAGCCTACCATGAAGGACCGATGGAATGCCATTGTCACTGAATATACCCAGAAGGGAGCCTTTGTGCAAACCAAGATGTGCGCAAAATTCTTAGCCTCTAAATGCCCTGACAAGGGTAATGCATGTGAGTTCCTTGATGGGTTACAAGTAAAAAAAGAAGAGTTAGCAACAATGGGCATCACCATAGATGACAGAGATTACCTTTCGACTATCATCTCTTCCCTTCCCTATTACCTTGCAAATTTTGCATTGAACCAGTTGGCTGCAGCACGACTCTATGCTATGGACAAAACTATCTCCCCTGATGCATTGATCGCCATGATTGCCAAGGAATATGATCACCAGTCTGCCCAGCAAGTGGCACGTCCTAAACCACTTAGAAAGGACAAGGGCAGTGATGGAAAAGATGAGGCACTAGTCATGTCAAGTTCCAACAAGAGGAAAAGGTCTCCTAAGCTGAAAGGGGCTTGCTGGAACTGCGGGGAAACCAGGCATTTAAAAAACAAATGTCCTAAGCCAAAAAAGGACTCACCAGCTAAAGCTAGCAGATCGGCTAATGTTGCTGTATCTGATGATGAAGATGGCACTTTCTTCATGGAGCCGGAGAGTGATGACAATCTGGTTGTTGTCAAAGGGTGTGAGAATGGATCCATTTGTGACAAATCCAATAGTGGCTGGGATACCAAGGAGTTATCTGGGGTCGACTGGAGCAAGACCAGCTTGCTTGTCAATGTTGACCTGGACTCAGTTGTTGCTGAGGTGGAAGAGTTAGTCACACACACTGATGAAAGTAATGGAGAGAAACACACCAAGATCATGGACTCAGGCTGTTCCCGGCATTTCACCCCTGATCAAGGATCTCTCACAAACTATGTGGAGATTGAGCCTAAACTTTTTAAGGCTGCCAACAAACATAACATGAAAGCTGTTGGGATGGGCGACATGAGTATAGACATTCCCAATAGGGATGAGATGTCTAAACTAAGACTTACTGAGGTCTTGTATGCACCTGAGGTCAGTTACACTCTGGTATCCGTCAGACAGCTTGATAAGGCTGGCTACACTATCACATTTGGTGGGGGAGAGTGTCAAATTTGTGACACATGTGGCCAGGCAATTGGGACGATTCCCATGACGAGTCAATGTCTCTACAAGTTAGAGCATGACATCAGTGAAGTAGCTGGAGCAACTGAAGAAACACTCACTTTGGATGAAGCTCACTGACAGCTTGGACATATCTCCTTCAGTGCCATACATCAGATCCTTCATGACCACTTAGTTTCCAGAATCACTCTTGATGGGAAGCTGGCAAGCAACCCTCCTTTCTGCAAGTCTTGTGTATATGCCAAGGCAACATGAAAACCAATACTGAAGACCCGCAAAGGGCCACATGGTGAAAAGATTGGTGATGAAGTCCATACAGACCTCTGGGGACTGGCACCCATGGAGTCCAAGGGTGGACAGTGATTCTATGTCACGTTTACTGATGACGCTACTCAGTTTACACACCTCTATTTGATACATGCCAAAAACAAGACTTTCGACACATATCAAAAGTACTCGGCATGGTGCAACACTCAGCTGGGTGTTAAGATCAAAGTCTTGCACTCTGATCATGGCGGTGAGTACCTAGATGGAAATTTTGTTCAGTTCTTAATGAAAAATGGAACTGAACAAAAACTCACTGTGCATGACACCCCCGAGCACAATGGTGTTGCTGAATGCCATAACCAAATCATCTTGGAGCATGTATGAGCACTCCTACACTCCAGTGGTCTGCCAAAAAACATGTGGGGTGAGGCCACATGTCATGTCATTTGGATGATGAATAGGACCAGTACCAAGGCTGTGGTTGGAAAGACGCCTTTTGAGGCCGTCTTTGGTTGCAAACCCAATTTGAAGAATGTCTGTGAATGGGGTGAGTATGTTTGGGTTTGTGTTGAGGATGGTAACAAGCTGGGAGGTCATGTACGTGAAGGCCGATGGGTAGGTGTTGATGAACAGAGCAAGGGAGTCCGAGTCTACTGGCCAGAGAAACAATCTGTCACTGTGGAGTGGAATGTCTATTACAGGCTGGCCATGACATCCCAGAATGATGGGGAGGATAACAATACAGCCATTCCACAAGTCGAAATGGCTGCCCTCCCGAAAACTGTTGCACCAATACCTATTCCTGAGCCTGTGCACCAGCCAACACCTCCTCCTGAGCCTGAATTCGAGCATCAACTTACGCCCCCTCCTGCTCAACCTGAACCAGCTTCCGAGCTGGAATTACCAGATAAATGAGTTAGAAAACCAAGTCAGTGCATCATCAACATCATTGAAGGGCAAGGACTCACTTCCCTTTGCCCATCCACTCATCAAATTCCCTGCAGCATTCAACTCCCTCCCACTGCTGAAGAGCCTCAGGTGAGTCTTACCTTGAATGAGGGGGAGCAGTTAATGATCCAGAACCTTGATGGATATGTGCTTGCCACTGAAACAATAGAAGCTGAGGGCTTGGAGCCATGTACACTGGCTGAGGCGAAATGTTGGACTGATTGGCTGCTTTGGGAGACAGCTATAAAAGATGAGTTAGAAATGCTAAAAAGAACAGGGACATGGCAACTCACTGAGCCACCGCTCAATGCCAATATCATTGGGTCTAAGTGGGTTTTCCGTGCTAAAAAAGATTCTGCCAGAAATGTTGTTCAATACAAGGCCCACCTTGTTGCGCAAGGGTTCTCACAGGTCCCTGGAGTCGACTACTTCAATACTTTTGCACCTGTCGCCCATCTTGCATCCATTAGAGCTGTGCTTGCAATAGCAGCTGACCTAAATTTGGAACTGCATCAAATTGACATCAAAGGTGCATACCTCAATGGAGAACTCACCTCCCAAGAGTGTATCTACATGAGACAACCACCTGGTTATCCCTTGTCCGACCATCCTTCTAGCTATGTGTGTTTGTTGAAGAAAACACTGTATGGCTTGAAACAGTCTGGCCAGTGATGGTATCAGTGGCTATGCGAAATTATGGCCGCTTTAGGCTTCTCCAGGTGCGACGTCGACATGGCAGTCTTCTATCGACACAGCGAGAAAGGGGACCTGGTCATCGTGTTAGTGCACATTGATGATTGTATGTTGGTGGCAAATTCTGCCAGGCTTATATCAGACACCAAAACTGGCATAGCCAAACAAGTCGAAATAATGGACTTGGGTGAGCTGCACTGGCTGCTCGGTATTGAAATCAAGTGTGACTGTTGATAAGTTTGCTCCACTATTGGAAATATGGAGGAAAGGGGAGGTGTGAGGTTGTGAAAGAGTTCCCGTCAACTCCGGGGCACTCCATGACAATGCTACTATGCACGGAATTGCGGAGTTCGTGGATAATCATGCTTTAGCATGTGAGTGTGTAATGATGGCAAATGCGGGATGCAGAGTGCAACGTGACTCGAGACATGAGTGAGACAAGGAGGGCAAGACTAAAGGAGGAGGCTCAAAGGGATACTGTATTCTGGGATCTAATCTGGTACTAGGCTGGTATGTTATTTGTACATGGGCTTTATATACAATTTTCTACTCTAGATGACAAAATATCACTTGTAAAATTTCTCCTCACAACCATATATCCAAATCCGTCTTGAAGGTCTTCTCATGATGGGGTTAGCTGAGGGACACGATGGTGGAATATGAGTGCCGCAGTGGGAACCAATACCACGATCCTGTGTGGGATGCTAATAGACTCGTCACCTTGAAATAGACTTGCCTGATTGCCATGCGCGGCAGCTCTGGGGTTCATCTGACTTGACGTGGCCCTGTTCTCAATATTCCATGGACCTGACTGGTCTATACCATATCTGATCATCGGCTGATGGCTTTATTCATCCACTAGGGTCCTATTCCGCTGCGTTGGTGTGTCGCTATGGCTGACGTGGTGATTGGATCCTGGAATGTAGATCTTCCAAATGCAGATGTGGCTTGATGGTGCAGTCCCTTCTCCAGTGAACTAGGCTGTGCCGGCTGATGATTTTCATGCGACTCAGCCAATGGGGTGCTGACATCAGATGTGAATGGCTGACTGGTGTGGGGTTTCGATGGCATACACAGGCGGCAACTCAATTGTTGGTTGTGGGTGATGCTTGCCTTACCACAGAAAAATGCGGAGTTGTGCAGAATTGCACGGAATTGCGCGGAGTTGCTCATTGCTATCGCGGAATTCCTGCAGATGACTCCTCTACACCCTTACCTCGGCATGATGCTCATCACCATTCTCGCCGCACACTCTCTCTTTCGCAGCACTCATACATCGGCTCAATACTCAAGCACTATGGCCTTGAAGATGTCAAGCCAGTCTCCATCCCAATGGATGTCAATGTCCATCTAACAGCCAATCAATCCCCATCAATGGCCAATGATTACGCCGCTATGCGCAACGTGCCCTACCATGAGGCTGTAGGCTCAGCCATGTATGCAATGATAGGAACCCGGCCCGATATTGCCTTTGCCGTCCAGACCATATCTCGTTTCTTGACAAATCCTGGACCAGCTCACTGGAAAGCTGTAAAAAAGCTTTACCAGTACCTCAAGGGCACGGCTAACCTCTGGCTTACATATGGAGATGGAAACCAGGCAACGACTGGCTATTCAGATGCAGATGGGAGTATGGCCGAAGATAGATGAGCAATTTCGGGGTACGCTTTTCTTATTAATGGCGGTGCAGTCTCTTGGTCCACTAAACGACAGGAAATCGTTTCCTTGTCCACCACCGAGTCCGAATACGTGGCAGCAACGCATGCCGCCAAGGAAGCACTCTGGCTGTGCTCCCTCATCACTCAACTATTCCGAGTCAACCTCGCACCGACAACACTATTTTGCGACAACAAATCAGCTATTGAGCTCACCAAGGACCACCAGTATCACGTGCGTACTAAGCACATCGACATCCGTTTTCACTTTCTTCGCTGGATCGTCGAAGATGGATTTATTACAATTATCTACTGCCCTACCAATGAAATGCTGGCCAACGCGCTCACCAAGGCACTACCATCTGCTAAGGCAAAACACTTTGCCGCCCACCTCGGACTCCTCCCGGCTTGAGGGGGAGTGTTGGAACGGCAAGCGCGCAGGTATTCCGAGTCACGTTGACGCTAGCGCAGCCACTCCATCGTCTACTCACCAGGGTCCGCTGTCACGCGCATTGCTTTATTGTACTCGTAGGTGTTTCAGATACTTCAGATACGTCATTCCATTCTTACGCCATACTTACTATGTGTTTCATCGTCGTCGAGCCATTATCCGTCGCCGGGCCCATGCCCACCAGATTTGTATATCCCGTAGCATTACACACATATAAATAAGCCATCGATGTAGCACATACCTCAGTTGTTTGCCCTACGCACATCTGAGGTGAGATATTTCTTATACGGTAACATGATGTACTCACTGTACAGTAGTTTCCGTCAGGTAATTACACCTAGTCGTTTGCCCTACGCACGTCTGAGTTTCCGTCAGCGCTCACACTGGGGTGGCCATGGCAGCTAATCTAAAATGGGAAGGTGGTGGTTCGGGTTCAAGAGGCGATGGCATGGTCTCTGCTTGCTGCTGCTATAGCATTCGACACTCGGCCACCATTCCGAGGAACTGTTGTCTTCACTTCTTTTATCAAGTATGTTCCACTCTTTTTTTTCGTTTGTTTCGCAGCCTGAGAGGCTGACGCCGACATAGACCTCGCACCGGCCGGCTCGTATCCCAAAATGTTTATTGCGAAGCATGGAGATTGGAAAACAGTGAACAACTGCGCGATGTGATGGTTTAAGATGGCACTGATGTGATGTTGGATATGCAAGAAGATGCGGTAGCGATATAGTACCCTCCAAGAAGGCGCAGGCTCAGGTGGCAGGAATGCCGTGGATTGGATTTCTACTAAGCCGCAGTCCATAACAGACTTTGCAATTATGAGCACTATCTTTTTATTTATATATTGAAGAGTCGCGGTCTGCCAATTCCAAATGCATGTATTACTTGAATAGACACGATAGTCATTCAGACCACCTCGTCTACTATCGGTCTCGGCACATTCAATATGCCCCTTCCAAAAGCCGCTGTCACGGCATCAAATCCATTCTCTTTGACCTCTTGCAAAAACACATCATGGTGCTCCGCTAACTGCTCATTGTTCCTCCTAATCTCGCGAATAAGACTGTGTTCCCGCACGCAGCTTGGGCATTCCGTGTCGTGTTCTCCCAGGCACCGTTGGTGATAACTGTGATCGCACATGAAATGGACGCTTGGCAAATCAAGCTGCCCACTACACGCCGAACACCGTGTAACGTGGAACACGCGTGGCTGGTCGCGGTTAGAGAGATCCCCAACTTGGCGCAGCTTCTTTGTCGTTTCAGAACGGTACGATTGGGTGAGGGTTTGATCCTAAAAAAAAAAAAAACAATCCTCACTTGTCAGCCAACCCAACCAAGATGAAAAAAAAGAGCAGACGAAAATCCTCACATCTCGAATCTCATCCCTTGCATTCCCGATCTGCCTGACTAGCCACTCCTTCACGAGTCCCACACTCGCCACGCTATTCCTGCTGAGCACCTGGATGACCCCAAGCGGGGGTAAAATCCTCTCCTTCTCGATCCGCTCCAGTATCATCTTCACATCCGCTTGGTGCCGGGCGAGCAGCTCAGGGGTGGAGGTCAAGAAGCGCAGCGCGATGAGGTACAGCCGCGGGTGCGAGGGCCCATATTGGGGCTGGTGGAGGTGCGAGACGACCTGGCGAGAGGCTCCCTCTCCCTCTCCCTCTCCCGGCACGCTCCGCTGCTGCTGCTGCTGCTGCTCCTCGTTCATCCAGAACCGAATCACGTCTTCGTACATCCCCAGCCGCTCCCAGAGGAGAACCATCCCCTCGGTGTAGCCGCGCCCCGAACAGAGAACGAGCGCATGCGTGGGGTCGTACGGGATCACATCGCTCTTGAGGACATTGATGGCCTTGTTCCGGAGCCCTGCCGCAGGGAGCGTGAGGTACAACTCCAACAGTGTATTCCACACCGCGACCTGATCCGCCTTTTCAACCTGCTTATCCATCTGACTCGCCAGATCCACCACCTCTACCATCTCTCCTTGCTCACCAGGGGGAACGACCTTGACACCTTCCTCGTCGACGGTCTGGCCCCACCGCCGAGCAGCGACCGTCTCGAGAAAGACGAGGAACTGTTCCATGTGGTCAACGAAATGAGCAAAGTAGAGTCGTGGGGATATGAGTTTTCTCGGTGCTGGTGCTGGTGCTGGTGCTGGCGTCAAGAGTAATGGTGGTGGTGGTGGTGGCTGCTGCTGCTGCGATAAGGGTTGTTGAGGCTGGTGTCCCATCGTCACCGCCCGAGCATGAGAAACAACAGGTGTGCGAGAGACAGGACCGACGGTCGATGGGGTCCCAGGCCGAGACTGTGAAACGGTGCTGGGTTCGTACACCGATTCTGATCGACGAGCTCGTGCAGGACTTGCAATGATGCTCGACTCTTGTCGTGCCGTTCTAGTAGTCGAAGGCGGTGCTGGATCGGATGTTGCTGTCTGTAGAGTCTCCGTTCCAGAGCCAGGGCCGGAGGACAGGCCCAAGTACGAAAGGTATGACGCCGTCGCAGGAATCTTGTTGCTGTTGTCTCCAGGATTCCCTCCTGTTGCCCCTGCCCCTGCCGCGGCCGAGGTGGGAGAATCGAGAAAAGTCCCGGTCGTCGTGCACAAGTCGATCAACAGCTCCGTCGTCTCTACCGGCAGATTATCGAGTAGTGCCCGGCCGTAGCGAGCCAAATTGCTTTCTGCCTGTTCCGCCTGTCAGCTCTCTAGACTGGCCACGCCTCAAATCACTCGCACGCACCGCGTCGGATCCCAAGATCCTCAAATACGTCAACGCCTCCCCATAATTGCGCGCATCCTCAATCTGGATGCTCAAATAGTCCTCGTGGCGATTATACTTCTTGGCAAGGTAGGAGGCATGATCAAAGTAGCCGGCCTGCCTGCACACCCTGATTGCCGTTTCCAAGTCGAATGGGAGCTCTCCGCCTGCCATTATCTCGTCCGACTCCGTACTTCCACGCTTTGTCTCAAGCTTGATAAACCCATCTAACCGTGCCACATCCTTTAGCTTGGTATACGTATTCAACAGCAACGTCGTATGGTCTGCGTTGGCTCTCCCTAGCGTATGCAGTTCCTGAAGGTAGGTCACCAGATTATTTATCCTCTGCGAATCGAGGAACCGCCGTATGACGTAGCTCGCCTGGACGTGTCCGATGGTGTGCAAGTACTGCTGCATTGCGCCATCATAGTCGGCCTTGGCGTACAGGTGGTCGCCATACTGTCTGTGGATCTCGGAAACCGTACTCTCATCGAGGTTTTGGGTCTTTGAGAGACTAAGGGCGGTAAGGTAGAGTGACTTGCGGTAGAGAATATCCAGCTTCTCTTGCGTCGGTTTTTCCTGGAACATAAAGAACTGCCCGTCGTTCGTCAGGACGTAAACTCGGCCCCATTGCGAGATGACGTCCCGGACACCGTATGGAAACGTGCCTGAGTATGCGACGTACTTATTTTCTACGTCGAAGATGACAACTTTGGTGACATCCTTGGGTTGGTCTGCTGTATTGGAAGCGATGAAGTGCCGGACTGTGGCAGAGGCAGAGTTTGCTGTGGGAGTGAATGGAGGAGAGACGATGACGATGTAGTGGCGGTGGGTATGTATTGAAGACTTGTGGCCTGCGTACCGTTAGGTGCCGTGTCGTAAAACAGGGGAGCAAGACACATCCGTACCTTCGTATGCATAACATGCTCCTCTTCCCTCTGTCCCGCAAAGATAAATGGCTTCGGGCCTCGCGACGACCATGTCTCTCGCCTTCCAATCCATCCTTGCGCACCCCAACCCTGTGCCAATCTCGTCGACGATCGACGCGGGAGCACCACTTCCTTTGCCCGAGACTTGGTAGCAGAGGACACGGCTGGTGGTGACGATGAAGAGGAAAGCATTGGGAGAGTCGTCCGAGGGTTGTTTGAAGCCAAGGCCAGTAACGGGTTCGCTGGCGGCGGCACCGCCTGTGTCTGGCCCATGCACCGTGCGGACTTTGGGCAGAGCGGTGAGCGAGGACGAGGATGCGAGGGATTGATCGAGGTGTCTGTAGAGCAGGACAGTGCCGTCCGCAAAGCCGATGGCAAAGTGGGCGAGGTTGAGGGCGAGCGCGATGGCAGAGACGGGGAAGGGGTGGTTTGAGAGTTTGAGGGAACGAAGGAGGAGAGGCGGCGCTGGGCCCGAGGACGGCTTTGGGTCGCGCGTGGTGAGGTCGAATATCTTGAGGATGGGTCCACGGGAGCTGGGCTCCTCACCGATGGTGACGAGCATGCCGTTCTGCTCAGCCATGTGGGTGACGTGTCCTGCGGAATGGGCCACCCAACTTGTTATGGGCTCAGATCGGGGGTCGAGGAGGTGAATGGAGCCATGGATGTCTGCGACGAGCACGCCGGCGGACGAGGAGACGAGACACGAGAGTTCGAGCGCGGCTTTGAAAATGTGAGGCGTGCTCTGGATATCGTGCGCGTCTGTGACTTGCGAGACGTCGAAAAACACGAAATGGCGCCACTGCGGGCGCGTTCAGCGCCATCGGGCAGGAAAGCATGCTACTTACCGCAGGCGCAGCGGACATGGCGTCTTGTAATCCTTCCGAGTTCGAGTTCGAGTTCATATTCGTCCTAACTACAAGTCTGTGCATTACAATGCTCGTAGTACCAGCGAGCGTTCGGCCTCGCCTCCTACCACCCAGACTCCCCTTCTCCCTCCTCTTGAGGGAGAAGTGCCAGCATGGTGGCACGAATATACATAAAGCGGTATCGATGAGAATTTTTCTGAAAAACGCTTGCTTGAATCTCGGAGAGCAGAAATCGAACTTCGCTTGGTAAATTCTCGATGCCTGCCAGTCAGCTGTTATTGACAAGCGAGGCGAATGTCACAGCCTCTTGAATTCAAGGTTCCGCGTCCGCCCACGGACGAGCTACCATTAGTCAGCATATGAGTGGGTCATCAATCCTATACCCTCAACCTAAAGGTTGCAGGGATGTCAAAAAGCACATTTCTGATATGCATAAAATATTCATTTCTCTGTACACTAGGTAACAACATTGGATACAATGGCTTCAACAAAAAGACTCAAGGTAACACTGATGTCACCATTCTCTAGCCCTTGCCTTCGGGAGAAGAGCGAAGGCAATAACGAAGCCGTGCCAATTCTTTATCTTTGGCTTCTTGTTTATCACATTGTTCCGAATGCGCAAAGTCAATTATTGTAACTCCCAAGTCACCAGTAAGGATATTCGCCCGACGGATGTCTCCGTGGAGTATGCCTGCACGATGAATGCACTTCAATGTTGACAAAGCCGATTTGCTAATTTCGAATGGATAACATTGTAAGTCGAACAAGTCTTGGTGAAGAAACCTACCTATCAGAGATTGACAGATTGCCATGTGACTGAGAGAGTGGAACACCAGCATAAAGCAACACAAGAGCACAAGCGCAACCTTCGGAGTCGTCGAAGATACCCAATGCTGTTGCGATTCCTCGATGAACTCGTTTCGACTTCAAACGGCGATAAACTTCGTATTCACTCCTGAGGGAGTCCCGCTGTTCACTGTCGAACGCGAGCTTGACCACAACGTCAAGTGGCATAGCACCATCGCAGATTTCTGGCTCAAGTGTGCCGCGGTGAACCACGCCTGTCACACCCCGTCCAATTTCGGATGTTAGGACAACGGTCAGACATTCCTCTGGTCCGTAAGAGTGGAGGGCTCGTGGAGAAAATGGAGGAGTTGGACACTTTGTGTGCGCCATGATCGAATGAGCAGAGCGAAGGAACGAAGCAGGGATTGGTGAGTCGTAAACACCATAGTGGAGGTAGAGAAGGACTACATCACGGTTGCTGGCCACATCTATCGCTTTCTAATGCTCGTCAAGTTCATCGGAAGGTTGACATAGTTCAAATCGACGTACTTCGATGGCTACCAATTCATCATTGCCTTTCCTTCCTGCAGAGGCTCGGAATCTACCACTGTGCCTACCTCTACCCCTGCGATGTCCACGGCCGCGTTTATGGCCACTTCCAGAACCACGATTATGATCTTGAAAGTCGTCTCCGCTGTCTCCGCTGTCTCCATTGTTGCCATTGTCGCCGTTATCGCCGTCGCCGGGGGGCTTGGATTCAGATGGCTGCTGCTGCAACTGGCGGTCCATCATGTCTTGGATCGCAGCGATATATACGCCAACATGGAGTTTCCCATAACCGGGGTCAGAGCACGTAGACGGTACGATGATGTCCGAAACGTAAAGCGTCTGAGAGCTTCGATGGCGGAGGCACACGAGCTCTTGGTTGCCCGAGTGAAGGACGACGACTGTCCCATCGACGTTTACGGCTTGTGCCCAGGCCTGCATAGAGTCGATACATCAGAATTATCTTGACAGGCATTATACTGCACGTCACCTGTTGCACTAGATTTTGCGCAGTTTTGTCATCCCGATCTTGGAAAGCCTCGTCGTCTCGGTTGCGTTTCTTGTCTTTATCCGTAGGAGCCTCCGACCGTGATGCACTCGGCGGCGGCGGCGGTGGAAGCATTAAACCTGACCTACTTTGCGCAGTTGTGTCATGCCGATCTTGGTAGGCCCCATCATCACCTCGTTTGCGTTTCTTGCCTGTACCCTTCATAAGAGACGTATGCTCTGATGAACGTGATGCCCTCGGGGATGGAGGAGGAAGCGTTGAAGAGCCTGACGCTGCAGCTGATCGAATTACTCGTTGAGTAACCGGCATTTGTGGTAGTTGTATGTCGATTCCTTCGTCGTGATCCTCTACGGGGAAACTCCACGGAGGAGCCTGCGCATCAGGTCCAACGACCGTCTGCTTAGCCCTCTGCGTTTCTTTGACATGTTTTTCTTTTGAGCCGCAATTATTAGCGCAGAACGTCCAAGAAAACTTGCCCAGATTACGAACTGCGGCCATCACTTCAGGAGAACCTGTAGGCACACTCTGTATCTCCCACGTCGCCAAAGACGACATCGACTCCCCAAGCTTCACAACTACGGCACGAAATTTGCTGTCCATGGTCTCCACGATGGCTGCCCGTTCTATTTTGTCCTGATCATCACCTTCTGGCATGAAGCAGAGCTGCCCGTCCATAATTGCGTAACATGAGGAAATAGGAGATTGCGTCCAAGACAAAAGACTCTGCCATTCTGGATATGAAGGGTGCAGAGCAAGCATCGAAGCCACGAGTGAGCAATATTTGGCGGTGGTCTGGAGGTAAAAGGCGCCAACTACTGCCTCGTTTGTCACATTCTTGTTTAAATTCCTCAGCTCATATCTTCGTTGTTTGGCTGTTATGAAGCCTTCCTCCAGAGGTGGAAGGGTTTCCAGAGCGGCCTCAAGTACTCTGTTGACATTTTTCGCGAGATCCTGGGCTAGGGATGGATACCGTACTACCTTCTTGACAACCAAATTGGGAGAAAAATGTTTATCATAAAATGAGGGTGGACGGGTGGTGGTTGATGGCTTCGTTGATGGCTTCGCTTTAACAACGAGAGGAGGGGGATTCCAAGAGAAAAGTAACTTGATTTCGTCGAGAAGTCCAGGTGGCCCAGCGGTAGTAGAAGTCATGGTGCCGACAGTCCTTTCTTCGCTCTTACCATCATTCACACGGGTTGTGGTATTGGCAGAAGTATACGAACGCGCTACCTTCGTATTTTAAAGGCATAGTAGTACCTATAGTTCAGTAACAAACCTACAACCCTCTCATCTTTCCTCTTCTCTATATCATCCTCCTTTTCTTTCTTTCCTTTTCCTTTCCTCCATTAGCGCGTATTCCTTATGGAGCAGAAAAACATTTCCCAAACTATTGTTCCCAACCCTGATCAAGGGTTCATTCAAGTCGGAAAAAATGGTCGTCCAAAATATTGTACTGGTATAACCAAGCTAGGAGAACAATGCAGAAATCCTCCCAGCATTGCCTCGGGAAGTACACGTTGCAACAAGCATCCTGAATCTGTCACAGTGAAAGATGTGGCTGCGCTGCACAGCCATCCGTCACCATTGCCTTCTGCACCAGATGGTCGACCGGTGGACACAGTTACATGGTGCTTACCGGGAGGAATTTTATACCAAATCGAAGAAATTCTCTTGCGTAACAGAGAGAAGTCAGTGGATTACCAGCCAGGAGTGCGATATACTCCGAGGCTAAGTAAAGAACTCGCAATGCTTGAACCTTTCCTGCTTCGTCTTGGGGCAGACATTTGCGACGTGTGCAGAAAGGCTAGAGGCTTTGATGAATGCGGCCACATCGGCCTTTGTGAAAAATGTGGTCTAATGAGGGGGAGAGGATTTTGCGTCTGCAAAATTCAACTGGATGAGAGTTTGAGAGATGATCTCCTCATTGAGGCAATAGGAAACACGAAAGTACGAGTGGCGGAAGAAGAGTGGGTGTGGGCGTCGGCAGTGGACAACACGCCAGTAGAACTTAGGCCGTCGACCTCATTATGGAAAAGAAACGGGGATATGTGGTCGATTAGCAAAGCGGAACCGAATTTGTTACCGTCATTCAACTGGGACGGTATTGAAACTAGACCTTCAACGTCTTTGTTGGCACTCATTAAAGCGCCATCGGATCTTGGTCTAGATATGGATGTTGAAGATTCTGCGGACAGTGATGGATATGTGTCGTCTTCTAGCGGTTCTGACACGGAAGGAGGTCATTCGTGGAGATTAGCGGTCCGTAACAAGAAGGCCAATTCGAGGAGATCTAAGTCTGCAGATGCATCAGTCAGACGAGTATTATCGCCAACGCCGGCATTATCGTATATTGATACGATTATGCCATTGACGTCAGAAGAACAAAAGGCAGTTCAGGATTTCAGTCAGGAATATAAGGAAGAAGACGTATACAACGCGGCTAAATCGTTGGAAGAAGCCAAACAAGCAGCAGAAAAGACGGTTCCTAGTGAGGCTTTAGTTGAATATGAAAGCAGTAGAGCTTCGTCGATTACTCCGGAGGCAATTATGACGGAAGGAGCAAAACAGCAAGAAGCTATTTCTAGGGCGTTATATTCAATTGGGCCTAAGTCGGAGTCCTCATCTTATAAATCAGCAACAGAACTACCTTATCGAGGGGAACTCTTTTTACAGGAACAAAAGACACCTGTATGGTATACTACACCGCCTTTTCTGATTGCTCCGTCATCAGTTCCGGCAGCGAAAGAGTGGCTAGATTTGCATGGGAAGAAGGAGTCGGTGATTCATGCGGATGAGCGTAATCAATTTCGGAGATGTTTGGAAGCGGCGAGAAAGCTGGTTCGAGATGATAATAATAGGTTGACAATCAGAAGAACGGAGCAATTTGTTGACTTTGAGGAAATGTTACGAAGAGAGAAAGCAGAAGCTATGGCGGAAGCGGAAAAGGAAGCGGATAGGTTGAAACGAGAGTGTTTGGAAAAGCTGGAGAGGGCGCAAGCAGAACGAAGGGTATTGGAGAAGAAAAGGTTAGAAGAGCTTAAGCGCCAAAAGGAGGAAGAGCATCGGATTCGGCACCTTAAGATGGAGGAAGAAGTAAGGAAGGCTGAATTGGCCAAACGAAACAGATTTTCGCCTCTTGTCAATTATGGCAAGCTTCAAGATGAGAGAAGATTGCGTGCACAACAGGAGCTCATGAGGAACACGTTCAGCAAGGAGTCGAAAACGTCTACTAGCATGGTGGTGGATACGGAGGAGGCCAGGGAGACTAGCAGTGGTTATGATAGCGACGATTGGAATCCCAAAAGTCTGCATGACGCAATGATTGAAGGGCTCTCGAAAGTGGACAATGGATGGCTTCTTTCGGATGAGGTGAAAAACGACTTCGTGGCCATGTCGGAATTCAATAAGCAGGCTACGGAGAATTACTTGAAGTTGGACAAGGGGCTAAGGGCACACGTTAGAACGAAACATCTGGCGGTTGGCATGATTTTAGGAGATGAGGAAGATTTGTCGGTGGAAAGTTTCTCGGCTTGGGTTGAAATTCTCAAAATGAAGATGAAACCGGAGGATTGTAACAAAGTCCAGGTTACAGTTAAGTCGGGAAGAAAAGTGGATAGCGCCTCTATAGTGCCTCAGCACAAGCCTGCGCCAATAACAAAGAAAGATTTTGCCGTACCAGTTCGGCAACTTGGGGGAGTTTGGGATTTGGCGAAATCCATGGCATCTATTAGGAAAACGACGGTGGAAGATCAGTTGGAAGTTGCGGCAAAATTTGTAAAAGAAAAGTCGAAGTCAGCAGCCTGGGAGTTGGACTCGACGGAATGGCCGTCTACACCGAAAGCGAAGAGCGTTGAAAGCAAGAAGTCGTTTGCTTCAGTAGCTTCGGGGTCTCCAGAAGCATGGATCTTGGCCAACAAGGAGAAGGAAAGAAAGTGTACGGCTAGAGGCACGGCAAAGAACGTATTGCATTGGAAGCCTCCTACACATGCGTTAAAGGGTTTTGAAATTGGGAAGAGGGCAGATGGCCAACTCTTAACGGACAATGTGGACAGAGCGATTAGACGTCTACCTGGATTCAAAGATAGTTTTCAGGGCAACCACCCCAATTCGATCGTTTCAGTGTCGTGGACAGTTCGAGAGGCCTTGATCGTCAAGTGTCGAGTGGATATCACGGAGGAGCAAAGAAAAGTGCTGGTCGATGCTCTAGCAGATTACGTCAATGTTACAGCGAGCGATGCAATCATTTTGAACCGGCCCACTACATCGTCGATGAAATTCTGTGCGGTCAGGACCAGGGACATGAATGGTGATGAATATTCACCAGAGCAAATTTTGGAGGATATAAAGGCGCATCCTAAATGGAAGGACGTCAAGTTTTTCGGTTTACCTAGATGGATTAAAGCACGAGGTCTCACGACGTTGGGACCAACTGGCACTGTCATGTTGGAGATCTACGACACGCGTCAAGGTGTTAACGCCGATTACCTGAGAAACACATTCGTTAACATAAACGGAGCTCCAGCAAGATGTTTGAAATGGTTGTTTAACCAACCGGTACCGCAATGTGTCCATTGCTGGAAGTGGGGACACACGAAATTTAACTGTTTTATGCGCCGTGCGACATGCGGAAGATGCGGACAGAATCATCAGACGGAACAGCACAGAATGTACTGTGCTAAGTGTAAATCGAGTCAAGAATGCAAACGGGAAATTTGTATCAACTGTGTTGGAGGTGGTGGATTGTCAAACCACGCTTCAAATAGCCGAGATTGCCCGTACTTTGGGCTTCGTTTCAATGTGGAGAAATTGATTCAATTGGATAAGACACATATCGCAGCAAGGAGAGGTCGCACCATTTGGGACTGTTTGTCGGACATATCGAAAGATTCCACCAACGTTGCGGGCACGTCAGCCCGGAAAACGGCTCCTTCGTCATGATTGGATTTATTCAAGACTTTAGATTTCGCTTTCTCAACGCAAGTAAATCATATAGAAAAGTGGAAATACTCTTGGAAACGAACCAATCGTCAACAGATATCATCTTTATTCAAGAATTTCCGTTTGTCAAAGGATTACGGAAAGTGCCTAGCAGTAATCACCCGGATGGGGAAGATTTGAACGGAGGACCTATTCATGTGGCGTGGCAGCTTGTCGCATTGAATGATAAATCGCAAGTGGCCTGCTATATACATCAAAGACTGTTACGTTCATATATGGTAATGATTGACCCTATATCTTTTGACCATGACGATATTCTTTTGGTTTCGTTAACTAGACTTTCAGACGGAAAAGTTCAGAAACTTTTGAATTTCTATCGAAACCCCAAATCTTTTGGAGCGCTCGAGGCACTCATGAGGGGGTTGTCCGTTGTGGATAACATTGCTATTATACAAGGAGATTTCAACCTTCATTCGAGCATCTGGGATGATGATGTTTCGTTAGAAAATTCGCGTTCTCTTGATTTAATCGAACTAATGATGGATAAATGTTTCAATTGCGTTAACGATTCTTCGATACCCACTTTTTACAGGAGCAGAAGAAGGTTAGGAGTGGAGGATTATTCGAGCGTTCTGGATTTAGTATGGGTTCACGATTCCATCTTGGAAGACGCACGTCACAATTACGTTTTCGAGGTTTTAGGAGAAAAAGTTGATCATAGGGAGATTAGCCTTCGATTTTCATCTCATGGTCGAGCTCCAGTGTGTCAGCGCGCGCCGTACATCCCAGCAAATTCGGAAGAAGAACTTGCATTTGTGGCGGATATTGGAAAATTGAAGTTCGCCATAGAAGACGGTAACATTCAGAGCTGTATGGACGTTCTATATGAAGGAATCCAAACAGCGTGGAAAAAGCACACAAGAGTTCCGAAAGAAAATGCTAGACCTAATATGTGGTGGAATCGGGAGTGTAGTGAGGCCAAGGAAGAGTATATCCGCTCTTCATCGATACAAGCAAAGCGTAATCTTTGGCGTGAAATAAAAGCGGCCAAAAGAAAGTTTTTCGATAAAAAACTTGACGATATGGTGAAGAAAGGAGACCTTTGGGATGCTGTACGTTGGACAAGAGATCGTAAACCGGCAACGATTCCAAAAGTGGTGGATGGTGACGGACATGCGATTCAAAATTTGGAAGACTTATGGACGGCGGCTCACTATCAGTTCGTTGGGCAACAATCAGCGCGCTCAGTGGATTGGGATTACATCAACAAGTTACCACAGTTACCAACGCGTAGTTGGGCAGAGTTCTCCGAGCTTGAAATCCTTGACACAATCAAAACGACTTCGAATACGTCGGCGCCCGGCCCAGATATGATTACTTGGCGAATGTTAAAAATTATCCTCGGAGAAGAGGAATTTTTATGTCAACTCACGAGAGTATTCAATGGCATTTTGAAGGAAGGCAGTTGGCCTTCGCAATTCAAGCATTCTAATACGATAATCATTCCAAAGCCGAAAAAAGATGATTACTCAAAAATTAAGAGCTATAGACCGATAGCTCTTCTGAATTGCTTAGGCAAGCTCTTCATGAAAATGCTTGCAGCGAGACTCCAATACGATGCGGCCCAATTTAATCTGCTACACCCTCTACAATTTGGAGGTGTTCGTCAAAGATCAACACTAGATGCTGGACTTTTTATCGTTAATTGGGTACATCAAGCTCGTGAAGCAGGAAAGTTCACGCTATGTCTAGGAGTTGACATCGCACAATATTTTCCTTCGTTACAAGGAGATGTCATGGCACGAATGCTGGAGAAACAAGGCTTTCCGCTAGAACTAGTCAAGTTTACGAAATCGTTCTATTCAGGAAGACGTACGAATTTTATGTGGGGAGGAGGAGTGTCCTCGGAATTATCTGCGGGAGAGGGCGCTCCACAAGGTAGTCCAGATTCGCCGATTATGCTAAATCTTCTTGTAGCGCCGATATTAAACAAAGAATTTCCGTTGGACTGGAAAAAGGACAGAGTATTGATGACATACGTGGACGATGGTAATCTAATGATTTCGACTTTTAATTTACAGAAAGGAATCGAGGAGTTGAAAGATTGGTTTCAGTCCTTTTCGTTAGCGATGGACAAAATTGGTATGGTGGTGGAGATGGACAAGACAGAGCTTTTTTGTTTTCTTCCTTTTAAAAGATCAGTCAGGGCACAAAAGAAACACACCGTTAGCCCAGAAAAAAGTGATAATAAAAGAAAAAGAGCTAAAAGAAAAATAACGTCAGCTCAAGAGTTTCGAAAACATATAGTTAGCTTCTCCATTGATCATACTTACGATCAACAGGTCGCGAATCTTAGCATACTGCTTGACGATGCTAAGGGAAAAACGACGTTAATCAAGTGCAAGAAAATCTGGAGATATTTAGGGTTTTTCTTTGATTCAGGGTTATCGTTTGACTATCATATTCGCTTTTATGCTAATAAATCTTTGTCCTCTATTAGCGCTCTGCGCATGATTGGTAACGCGGCAAGGGGAATAGATGTCAGAAGACGCATCCAAATCTTCAAGTCTTGCATTTGGCCGATCATGTCTTACGGGTTAGGACTATGGTATCAAATTAACGGAAAAGGCATAAAGAAGAAGGTAGCTATCCTGGAGAAAGTTCAACGCAGGGCATTATTGTGGATGAGCGGTAGCTTCAAAACCACACCCACGGCACCAATGGAATTATTTTTAGGAATTCCTCCTGTCAGAATCTACTGCAATTTATTAGTCCAAAGAATGGGACTACGATTGGCTACGCTTAACGAATATCATCCTTTGAATATCCTTCGACTCTTCTTTACGACGATTCCAAGTCACGCGAAAGCGCTCAAGTTTCAGAAAAAAAAACAAACGAACCTTGTCAGAAGCGTCGTCCCTCAGTTATTTGACATTGCTAGCAATGTGGAAGAAGAGTTCCGATTGTGCCATGAGGAGAATGTTCCTGGAGCTAGAGTCAGGGACCTTTATATGAAGCGAATCGTTTTAGCCAATCTAGTTCACCCAAAGAAAGAAGATTCAGACCTTTTCCGTGCGTGGATGAATGGTTTTAGCGCCGAATTGGAGGAGTGGCGGGTAACGAGTCAAGTTTTCGCAACGGATGGAGCATTTCGAAATGGAGTAGGTTGCGCGGGCTTTATAGGTCCTGGGGTGAAAGAAGCAAGAGTATTCGGCGCTAGTTCAGCGTTCGAAGCGGAATTACAAGCTCTTGAAAACGTCTTCAATCATCTAGCAGAAGCGGAAGTTTCGGGTCATGTGGTGGTTTTAGTCGATAGTCAAGCAGCGTTGACGGGGATTTTCGACACAAGCGTGAAGGATCATCAATTCACGTCAATTTGTGCGATGAAAAAATTACGAGTTTGGATAGAAGGGGACGCGAAACGTTCGATTACTCTTTCATGGTGTCCTAGCCATATGGGAATTGCGGAGAACGAAGAGGTGGACACCCTTGTAAAGATTAACGAGGAGGATACGGCGAAAAGAAGTGTGCACACTAGAGCGATGTGTGCAATACAGTTCAAGAAAGATGGGGGAAGGTTGTGGAGACGCTTGTGGAAGTATTCGTCTGTGAGGGGGCGCAGTTTCTTGAAGTTGGTGAATGGAAGAAAAAAAAGAAGTGTTACCTTCGCTGGGGATGAAGCGTTGGAGATTCGTGGACGCGTGTGACGGAAAGGTCACACATTTTGCCCGTTTTGCAAGAATGGTTACAGGACATATGCCATCGGCAGACTTTAGAGCGCGGTTTTTTCCAGACAGCAATCAGAGGTGCCAATTTTGTACATCTATGCCTTTGTTCTCGCGGGAACATATCATGTGCAGGTGCGTTTTTTATTCTCATCGTTTCTTTTCTCTTTTTGCTCTGGCTCGAAAGCGAAGCAATTACCTTGCTATCGCTAATTTCTTAAAGGATAACCCAACCGCGGGTTCTTTTGAAGACATTGATTTCAATGTAATATAGTTGACCGTTGCCAAGATTGTTTGCGCAGCTGTTTGTTTCTACTCTCTCTCTGATATTGTTTTGCTTCTATGATATGTATCTACATATGGTTTTTTTCCAGCAGTCAATCTGTCTGGGAGTATATGTGTTTTTTGTACACCTAGTTTCTAATATACATTTTTATTCGGAAAAAAAAAAAAAAAAAAAAAAAAAAAAAAGAAGTCATGGTGCTCCATCGCTCCTTGACCACATCAACCATTCTTCCCACGGTCTTTGGTCTTCTGTCCTTTTTTCTTTTCTTCTTTTCTTTTTTTTTGCATAGAAATGTATCAAAACTACTAAAGTAGCATACAACACTACAGTAACTACCAGTAAGAAAGATTCTGGATATGCGAAGGGAACTGCACCCTAAAATACATACAATGTAGTGGTAGGTTCAATGTTCTCAACTCAGGCACTCCTTGAACTCCAACTCCCATCATCCCCCTAGTCGTTTTCGCATCCAGCCCTTCCCATCCCCAATGGCTGGTTTCTTGCTCACTGGCCTTTCGCCTCAGGCCGTCCGATCATTTGTCTATCGACAGCAGCCATTTTCATTTTCTCTAATATAACATTCTATTCGGAAAAAAAAAAAAAAAAAAAAAAAAGACAGCAGCCATTTTGAAGTCCCTCATCGGGACACATGTTCTTATTGATCCCATCGATCTGTCGACGATACCAGTTCAACCCATCCTCTTGGTTTGTTTCGCAGTACAATTCCATCTCTAGATATGAGCTCCTTGGGTGTGGCCTGCACCCTGGGTAGACGGTGCAGTGGAAGCAGGTCAATTCCATATCTAGATATGAGCTCCTTGGGTGTGGCCTGCACCCTGGGTAGATGGCATGGTGGAAGCAGGTCCCTGCTTGCTTGTTTTTTTTTACAGTTGTTCCTGGATCAAGATTGGCATTTATGCTGAACAGTGCTTGAGGTTGATCCCCCATGATTCCGAGTTTAGATATGAGCTCTCTGGGTGAGGCCTGCACCCTTAGTAGATGGCAGTTCAGAAGTGGGCTCAGGGGTCTTTTGTTTTAACACGATTTGATCAGGATTGACAGTTTGACAACTGTTGAACAGCACTCGAATTCGACTCCCTTTTTCGGTCTGGCTGCATTTGTGGATATCGCCTCAAGAAATCCTCACCAGGCTTCAAGAACGGGCCTTTATTCGTTCATAGGATCTGCTTACACCACTGATTAAGCACCGGCTTTTCTTGGACTTTAGACGGGGGTTATCCAAATAGGCCCTTGTCGTTTTCTTTGCTATTAAATAGTGTCTGCCATCTCACAAAGTAAAACCAGGTCGTATATGAAGTTTAGCTAGTTGTAGTTAGGGCACAGTCCCTGGTTATTCTGACAGCTAGGTCCATTCAGGCATTACTGTAGCTTGTAGCTGCCTACGTTTCCAATAGCATATTTCTATATGCAAAAAAAAAATGTTCTCAACTATAGTTTCTCAATATAAAAACTAGTGGTATTGAATTAATAATCATTATTAATGAATGCTTACTAAATCACAAATATAATCTGATATTTGGATACTGTTGACATTCTTATAGAGTTTGACAGATATTATAGAGTTTCATCTCAGGAACTGTATGAAACAATAGCATGTGATACATGCTTCATGAAACTCATTTTATATAACCATTATTGACAGATTGCTGTACAAAGCACAGCAATATGACACCATACACAGCAAGTATGGTGTAATGTGCAGCATGAAGCTGTGCACTACTAGATATAGGTAGATTATAGGTAGTTACATGTGATTCCTGTAACTGTATAAAAGCAGGGCCTTGAGCACTGCTGAATAACAATCTCCTGTTCTATTGCATAGTTGAGCCATTGCTCCTAAGCCCTCTAAACAGTACTCAGTAAGTCTCCCTCACTTACTAAGCTGCACTCTGCACTGCCATTGCTCATTTCAACAGGTTATGGGCCCTGCATAGATGAAAACCTTGTGCTCAAGCATTTACATGCATCAGCACCCTTTTGTCATAACAAAGGTAAACAAGGGAAGTAGTACATGCACCCATAATACTGTTTTTATAGTAGTATAGTTATCCAATCATGACATTGATGCACTACTCTTTGATCATGACAGGAATGATCATTGCTCTCCTAACACACCTCTATGCTTGGGATTTGAGTGACTGCCTTGGATGGCATGACAATAGTCACTAGTGTGACACACTTTACTAGTCCTTAGTTCTGCAATATCTGAGTTAATAATAAAAATGTAATCATGATTGGCAGATCACTAAACTGCTCAGTCTGGTGAACTGTTCAAATCACTTGGGTTTAGGGCTGCCCCATGGCAGATAAAGGGTCTGGGCTTAATTGCTTAGATCTGGAAAGGTTTGGCACCCCCCTATTGGCTGTGAATAATGAAGTGCATATGTAGGCCATTTTCATCAGCATTAAAAATTCTCCATTAAAAATTAGTAATAATTCCATATAAGGGTCGTGCTGCATGGGAAATTGTTCCCTGGTACATGCAGACCAGTGATGAGCACTGATTAGCATCCCATCTCCAATAGGATGCTCCTTAGTGTCATAATAATAGTTTGTTACTCTATATATAAATAGTGGAGGATATTTATACCACTGTGGGGAACTTGATGGAGCCCCCAAGCACTCCTGAAGGGCTGGATCCCCTTCTTGCGATGAATTTAATAGTGCATTATGACAAAGCAAGCTACCATGTTTATGCAAGCCCTGGAATTTATCTAGGGATAATAAAATCAAATCAATTGATGTCCACCTGTTGTTCTGAGCAGTGAATGGTCTTGTTAGATTGTCACTTACTCTTTCTTTTATAGAACAAACCAAACCAAATTTTATTGCAAATGTCTTCCTTGTTAAGGTCAATGTTAAGGTCAATGCCCTTGGTTTGTTACTAAGTCAACAGTGACAACTAGAGTCTTGGTCTAATCCCAGTCAATGGACAAAAGAACTGCTTGTTGCTGTGCTAGATGGCGATGAAGGCAACTTGAGCAATGAGGAAGGGGAGAGCAAGGTGATTGTTCAGATGAGAGCAATACTTGACTAAGTTGGAACTGAGGAACTATGATACATGTGTGGGTTTATATACTGTCTAGGGAACAATGGGAAGGTATAAAAGGAAGTGAAACAAGGGTATGAAACAGGTGAGTGAAACAAGTAGTGAAATGTAACAACAAAAGTACATGTTAGAGAAAGAAATTGTAACATTACCCCCCTTCTATGTGAGAAGTCACTGACTTCTCAAGGCCAACCCTGAGTCATCCAGGCATGATTCGCCCTAGACTCGTACCAGTGTAGGGTGATTTTGATGTCCTTCTGTGCTGTATCTACATACCATTGCATGGAGTTGAGGGTGACTTTCAGTTGGCAAGGCTCTTGAAGTGTGAGATCTTGTTCTGCATATGTCATGGCATTTGGATCAGTGGTGAGGGTAAGTCCTGTGAGGGCTCCAAGTGGTGCTGAAAGGTCACAGAGATTGGCTATGATGTACAAGGCTTCTAAGGAGGCAGTGGCAATGAGGGGATTGGATTGGGGAATAGGTGCAGGGATGACTTCTTCTGCAATGGGTGGTTCTTCAATGAGTTCAGGTGGGTGGATGTGTAGGTTGTCATCTGCAAAGACCATTGTTTCAGTCTCCACAAGATTTCAAGAGGTGGAGTGGGGAAGTTGAATTCGGGAAGTTTCTCAGGAAAGGAGTAGGCAAGGGTGAGTATGGTGAGTAGAGTGGCAAGGACGAGTCCCCCAATGATGACAGAGGAGAAGAAGGTAGAGATGAGAGCAACAAGGATGGCGATGAGGGAGAACATTTCTGTGTATGTGATGGTGGTTGGAAGGCTAGGAAGTGGGAGTTGCTCCTTTTATAGGTCATGTGTGGGAGTGTATTCATCAATGTATTCCACTTCCCAGAATGAGCTATCTGTGTTGATAGAAAGGATGTCTCATAAGAGTTGATTGGCTAAAGCTTCTGGCCTGGGGGTATTAGGTCATGTGGGAGCCCCTTCTGCCAGATATGGTTTG
Organism: Amanita molliuscula; assembly: GCA_023014405.1. NCBI lineage: Eukaryota > Fungi > Basidiomycota > Agaricomycetes > Agaricales > Amanitaceae > Amanita > Amanita molliuscula. Next base: position 807,309 of record JAEBUP010000006.1, read on the forward strand.
TGTAGCAGTCTAGGCCTGATTCAGTGTGTAATTGTTCCATGGTTTGTGTGGTGAATGATGCCTGTGATCATTGGGTAACCAGGTTCCCATTTGAAGTTTTGGTAATGAAGTGGTAATGGTGGGTTCAGATATGGGGGTGGTATTCCCCCATGTGGGATGTATAGGTAGTTTGGAGGAAGGTCAAAGTCCAGTGGTCCACTGGATGGGAAGTTGACCCTATCAGGGAATAGCACTGCTGCATGATGTAGGCAGGCCACTCCCACTGCCTCCAGGTCCCTTGTTTGGTCAATGGTCCATAAGTTTAGTGCTCTTCATGCTTCTCTGGCATAGTGATTTTGGACAATTGTTTTGGCTGCTGTTTGGAAGTCAGAGCTGGTTCATTGTCTATACACAGGGTGTAATGATGGTACTTCCATTTGATAGAGTAAGATCATGCTTCATTCAAGGAAAGTTGTTCCTATAGCACATCTTCCTTGGTGAGGGTGGGTTTGATTAGGGAGTTGGATGAGTAGGTGCTTGAGCCTTGGGATAGATTGTCTAGGGGAGAATTGAGAGTAGGAGGAGGCAATACTTTTGGTATGTCTAATATTCTGTTTGAGAATTTGCTTGTTGTGATATTGGGCCATGGTTCTCATAGTAGATCTTGTTGGTTTTTATATGCTCTGAGGATGTCCACAGCATTCTTGAGATTTGTTTCAGGTTCCCACAGGTTCTTGTTTGGTCCATACCCCTTCCATTTGACTAGGTATTGATGGCCAGTCCCTCATTTCCTGTGTGTAACAATTGCTTCTATTTTGAACTCTTCTTGTCCATTTACAAGATCAGGGGGTGGTTTTGTAAAGTTTGGTCCATGTGCCACTGTTTCTTTATACAGGGTTAGTAATGCAGCATGAAATATGGGGTGGATGTGCCATTGCTTTGGGAGTTTTAGTTTGTATGTAACAGGGCCTAGCACCTGTTTGATTGTGAAGGGTCCTTCTCTTTTTGGTGCCAGTTTCCTTGATTCATAGGGTATTTGAAGGTTCTGGTTTTCAAGCCAGACTTTGTCTCCCTTTTTGAATCTGATACTCTTGTCCCTTGTTCTGAGCACTACCATCTGCCTGGCAAGTTCATGTGCAGTGAGTGCTTCTTCTCTGGCCTTCTGTAGCATTTGTAGTCAGTCTTCAGCTGCAGGGGTTGTCATAGGGTGCGCAGCTGTGTGGATGGTGACAGGGTTTGTTCCATACATAAGCTGAAAGAGCAATGCCTTGATGGTATCATGGTGTTGATTGTTATGAGTGAATTCTGTGATTGGCAATAGCGATTTCCATTTGTGTGGTTCATTTATACAGAACATTCGGAGGTAGACTTCTAGTTCCTGATTGACTTGTTCTGTTTCACCATCTGTCTGAGGGTGATAGGCTGTGCTCATTCTATGCTTGATTCCTAGTGCCTTTCCTATTTCTTGGAATACTTTAGATGTGAACTGTGGTCCTCTGTCAGATATGAGGGTGTCAGGCAGGCTGAATCATTTGAAATTCTCATTTATGTATAAACTCACAGTTTCTAGTGCATTGATTGTCTTGTTGCAAGGGGAAAAGGTTACCCCCTTTGTAAGGCCATGGTCCACCATGACCATGATTGAGTCAAAGCCATCAGCAATTGGTAAATCTGTGATAAAGTCGATTGTGACTTGCTGGAAAGGTCGGGTTGTGTTAGATTTGATCAGGTGTAAAGCAGGAGTATTTGGATGAGTGTTCACTTTCATTTGTTGGCAAAGTGCACATCCTTCAATCCATTCTTGAGTGTGTTTGTTCATTCCAGGCCACCAGTAATTCCATTTGAGTAATTCCAAGGTTTTGAATTGTCCTGGGTGTCCAGATGTGTGATTTGTGTGTGAGCTTGATGAGCTGGGTGCATAACCCATCCTGATCTGGGACATATATTTTCCCTTGATAGTGTACAATGTGATTGGAGTATGTCCAGTCTTGGAGCTTAGATTTTATTGGTGGTGTGCAATGATTCTGAATTACTTTGACTAGTATTTGTCCAAAGTTGTCCTTGGTCATGCCTTTGCATAATTTATCAGCTAGGTCATTTGCAACAATTCTGATGAATTGTTCAGGGGGTAGTACAGTGATTTCTTCTGGAATGTCATTGGTTCCTATGTGGTCTGGTTGTCAGGACAGAGCATCTGCTTTGAACATTCTGGTTCCTGGGACATGCTCAATTCGAAGGTCGAATTCACTCAGAAAGGAGGACCATCATGCTTGTCTGGGGGTAAGCTGATGTGGGGTTCAGTAAAAGGATAAGTTCTTATGATCACAATGGACAATGGTGGTATGTGGTGATCCATGTAAGAAATGTTGCCAAGCTGTGAGTCCTTTAACAATTGCCAGTAGTTCTCTGTTGTAGATTTGATAATTCTGCTCTGTTGTGGTTAGGGTGTGCGAGATGAAGCCACAGGGGTGTAAAAGTCCTGCCTCATCAGCTTGTTTCAAGACTGCTCCTATTGCTTTATTTGATGTGTCAGTTTGTAAGATGAAAGGTCGGGTGATATCTGGCATTCAAAGTACTGGGGCAGTGGTGAATCAGTGTTTCAGATTGTCAAATGCCATCTGTCTTTCTGGTGTCCAAAGGAATGCTTCATCCTTTTTTGTGAGATCAGTGAGTGGCTGAGCCAGAGTTGCGAAGTTTCTGATGAATTGCCAGTAGAAGTTTCCAAATCCTAAGAAGGATCATACTTGCTTGACCATTGTTGGTGTTGGCCAGTATGCTATCCCTGCCAGTTTGATTGGGTCCATTGTTATCTCCCCAGGTCTGATTATCATTCCAAGGAATTTGACTTCCTGAGTGCAAAATTTGCATTTCTCAAGCTTGAGAAACAAGTTGTTCTCTTTTAGCCATGTTAGAACATGTTTTGTCTGGGTTTCTAAATCCTTGGTTGTCATTCTGCATATTAGGATGTTGTCCATGTACATAAATGATCAACCACCCTTCATTGATCATATCTTGGAAGTATTTGTTCATCATTGTCTGGAAGGTGGATGGGGAATTGCATAGGCCAAAGAACATGACAGTTGGTTCATATAATCCTTTGTTAGTTATGAAGGTTGCCTTCCATTCGTCTCCCTCCTTTATTCAGACATTATTGTATCCCCATCGGAGATCTAGCTTTGTAAAATATCGAGCACCAGATAGTTTAGTCATTAGATCAGAGATTAGTGGTAGTGGGTATGCATTTTTTATTGTCCATTCATTTAGGTATCAGTAATACTGACATGGTTGGAGTGCTCCACTTTCCTTTTTTGCAACAAAGAACAAAGGTGAGGCTTGTGGGGATTTGGATGGTCTAATATATCCTTTGGCCAGTTGTTTGGTAATCCATTCATTGAGGGATGATTGTTCTTTTATTGATAGTGGGTAAATCTTACTAACTTTTGGGGTGAATCTGGTTTTGAGATCTATTGCATGGTCCCATGTATGCCTAATTGGGAATTGTTCCAAGGGTGTCTTTTCAAAGGTAGATTTCCATTTCTGATATTTGTCCAGTAGGGTTGTTGAGGTCTCTTTGTGTAGTGCATGTTCCAATGATTGTGATGTTGATGTTTTAACCCTGATCCAGTACTTGTCAATTTCTTGATCCAAGTTTTTCCCTATCCATCTTATTAGTTTTTCTGGAGCTAGGTGATCAAACAGAAGGGGTTGTTTTTTCCAGTTTATTGCTGGGTTGTATTTTTCTAACCAGAGGAGTCTGAGTATGAGCTTTTGGTCTCCTAACTTAGTGATCAAGAAGTTCATCTCGATTCATTGATTTCCAATGTGGTATGAGATTGTGACTTTGTGTGTGACCATCCCATTTAGATTAACTGTTCCATTGGCATTTTTGACTCGTATTGGTCAGATTAATGCTTCTTTGTTCATAGTTTTCATTATGGTATCATCAATAAAGTTTCCTTCTGCTCCACAGTCAACAAGGGCAGATATTTCAGCAGGTAATTCAGGCAATTGGACAGTTATTGATAGTTGTTGATTATTATTTGATCTTACTATTACAGAGTCAAGTGCTAACTGTCCATAATCGTTCTTGGAGGTTCCAACTGCTTTCTGGTTCCTCTGCTTTAAAAACCCTCAGTCTCAAGGTCAGTGATGAGAATCTCCCATTCTTCAGTGCTGAGTGCTGTAATCATAGCATGAATTTTCTTGGCATCATTTTCCTCAGTGATTGTTCTAGTGAATTGTCCTGGAGGGGGTGGACTTTTGGTGGTGTCTTTCTTTGGGCAGTTTCAGGATAAGTGACTGATGGTTCTGCACCTAAAACACTTTCCAGGATGCAAGTATTCTTCTTGTTGTCCATCAGTTAAGTGTCCAGTTGTCATGGCATGAATTGTTTTGGATCCTCCTGCCTTGTTGAACCAGTGTCCTGTTTCAGCAGTTTTTCCCAATGCTTTCATCATTTCCCATGCTGCATTAAGTTGTTTGGCTTTTCTGTAAGCATCTGTGATAGTTTTGAAGTCACTCTGTCCTTCCAAGATTTTGGCAGCAATGGTGGTTGGTCAGCCTTGGACAAAGGCCTGAAGTTGGGCAGTGATTCCAGTTAGTCTGGAGGACCCTATGAGCATCCTAAATTTCCAAATATAAATTAGGACAGTGATCTCTCCTCCAACTCATAATTTGGTGAGCTCATTCAGCACTCTGACTGCTGTGTTTACTTCTCCCCAGTCCTTGAGGAATCATTTGATGAAGGTGTCATAGTTTTCCCAAGTGAGTCTGTCTTCTTCCTCCAGTTGCTCATGGACTATTTCCTTCCAGTCATCTAGTTCTTTTCCCAGGCACTGGAGAATGTATCTTATCTTTTTTTTATGTTTCCCCTCATAGTTGTGGGCATTTATGGTGAAGAAGTTGCTAAACCAATTGATGAATGATCTAGCTTTGGTCTGATCTCCTGTGAAGATTTGTGCTGAAACTGGTTTGATGTCTCCCCTCGAGGTGTCAGCAGTTTCAGTATTGGTTGCCATCAGTTTCGAGTTGGTTTCAGGTTTTGGTTTTGGTTTTGGGTTCTGTAATTTGTATTCAATCTGTTTCTGTTCCAAAAAGGTATACCACCCAGTTATAGCCTCCTCAGTGAGAGCATAATATTGGTGGTGGGGGCTGTCAAGGTCAAGTTTGTTTTCACAGTATTCTTCCCACCAGAGGGTTTCTTCAGGTCTGTCAAAGTATAGTTCTAGTTCTTCTTCTGGTTCTTTCTGTTCATTTCTCCACTCAACCCAGAGCTTTCCAGGTAATGAGTTTTCATTTCCTTTGGTGTAATCTCCCTCAAAGTACTCATCAGTTACTGGGGTGTTCCTGTTCTTTCCTACCCCCCGAAATTCCCAATGTTTATGTAGTGTTGAGAAAAAGAGCTCCTGTCTTTCTAAATAGTATGTTCCTTTATAGAGAAAGGAATCATTTGGTGGTCTCTGGCTAGAGAGTCTGGTTTTGGGTCGTTTTGGATCTATGTTGTCTGGTTAGTGATGATGCACTAAGTGGTTTGGTGAGTTCCAACTTGTGTTAAGGTTGATGCCCTCAGTTCATTACTCAGTCAACAGTGATGACTAGAGTCTTGGTCTAATCCCAGTCAATGGACAAAAGAACTGCTTGTTGCTGTGCTAGATGGCAACAAAGGCAACTCAAGCAATGAGGAAGGTGAGAGCAAGGTGATTGTTCAGATGAGAGCAATACTTGACTAAGTTGGAACTGAGGAACTATGATACATGTGTGGGTTTATATACTGTCTAGGGAACAATGGGAAGGTATAAAAGGAAGTGAAACAAGGGTATGAAACAGGTGAGTGAAACAAGTAGTGAAATGTAACAACAAAAGTAGGTGTTAGAGAAAGAAATTGTAACAGTTGATGCCCTCAGTTCATTACTGAGTTGACAGTGATGACTAGAGTCTCAGTCTAATCCCAGTCAATGGACAAAGTACTCCTTGACACTGTGCTAGACAGTGACAAAGGCAGCTCGAGTGATGAGGAAGGCAAGAGTGAGATGATCATTCAGATGAGAGCAATACTTGACTAAGTTGGAACTAAGGAACTATGGTACATGAGTGGGTTTATATACTGTCTGGAGAACAATGAGAAGGTATAAAAGGAAGTGAAACAAGGGGTGAAACAGGCAGGTGAAATGAGTAATGAAGTATAGTGATGAAGTGAAGAAAAGAGATTGTAACATTACCCCCCTCCTATGTGAGAAGTCACTGACTTCTCAAGGCCAACCTTGGGTTGTCCAGGCATGATCTGCCCTAGACTCATACCAGTGTTGGATATTTTCAACATCCTTCTGTGCTGTATCTACATGCCATTGCATGGAGTTGAGGGTGACTCTCAGTTGGCAGAGCTCTCAAAGCACAAGGTCTTGCTCAGTGTATGTCATGGCATTGGGGTCAGTGGTGAGAGTTAGTCTGGTGAGGGTGCCCAATGGGGATGAGAGGTTGTGGAGGTTTGCAACCAGGTAGGAGGCTTCCAGGGATGCGGTGGCAATGAGGGGGTTCAAGCAGGGAATAGGTGTGGGGCTGATTTTTTCTGTAATGGGTGGTTCTTTGACAAGTTCAGGTGGGTGGATGTGCAAGTCATCATCTGTGAAGACCATTGTCTTGGTTTCCATGAAGATTTCAAGGGGCAGTGTGAGGACAGTGAGTTTGGGGAGCTTTTTGGGGAAGGAGTAGGCAAGTGTGAGGGTGGTGAGCAAGGTGGCAAGGATGAGTCCTCCAATGACTACTGAGGAGAAAAGGGTGGAGATGAGGGCAACAAGGATTGCAACAAAAGAGAACATGTCTGTGTATGTACTGGTGGTTGGAAGGCCAGGAGGTGGGAATCATCCCTTTTATAGATTTTGTGTGGGAGTATATTTGTCGATGTATTCTACTTCCCAGAAGGAGTCATCTGCATTGATAGAAAGGATTTCTCATAAGAGCTGATTGGCTAGAGCTTCTGATCTGGGAGTGTTAGGTTGTGTGGGAGTTCCTTCTGCTATATAGGGTATGTGTAGCAGTCTAGGCATGATTCAGTGTGTAATTTTTATTTTTCCATGTTCAGTGTGGTGAATGATGCCTGTGATCATTGGGTATCCAGGTTCCCATTTGAAGTTTTGGTAATGTGGCAGTGGTAGCAGGTTCAGGTATGGAGGTATTCCCCCATGTGAGATGTATTGGTAATTTGGGGGTAGGTCAAAGTTTGGTGGTCCACTGGATGGGAAGTCAATTCTATCAGAAAATAATGCTGCTGTTCAGTGTAGGTGAGTCACTCCCACTGCTTCTAGGTTCCTAGCTTGGTCAATGATCCATAAGACCAATGCTCTTTGTGCTTCTCTGGCACAGTGGTTTCTGATGATTGTCTCAGCTGCTGTTTGAAGGTTGGTGCTGGTTTGTTGTTTATACACAGGGTGCAATGATGGTACTTTTGCTTGATAAAGTAAAATTGTACTTCGTTCAAGGAAAGCTGTTCCTATAGCACATCTTCCTTGATAGGGATGGGTTTGATTAGGGAGTTGAATGAGTAAGTGTTGGAGTCTCAGGATAGATTGTCTGGGTGAGAAATGAGAGTAAGGGGAGGCAATGTTCTTGGTGTGTCTGATGTTTCATTTAAGAATCTGTCAGTTGCAGTATTGAGCCATGGCTTTCATAGGATGTTTTGATGTTTTTTATAAGCTTTGAGGATATCTGCAGCATTCTTGAGATTTGTGTTGGGTTCCCATGAGTTCTCATTTGATCCATATCCCTTCCACTTGACCAGGTATTGGTGGCTGGTTCCTCATTTCCTGTGCATGATAATTGCTTCTATTTTGAATTCTTCTTGTCCATTCACAAGGTCAGGGGGTGGTTTCGTAAAGTTTGGTCCATGCACCATTGTTTCCTTATATGGTGTTAATAGCGTGGTATGAAACATGGGGTGTATGTGCCATTGTTTTGGGAGTTTCAGTTTATAAGTGACAGGGCCTAGTACTTGTTCAATCAAGAAGGGTCCTTCTCTTTTGGGTGCGAGTTTTCTTGATTAATATGGTATTTGGAGGTTTCAATTTTCGAGCCAAACCTTGTCTCCTTTTTCAAATTTGATGCTTCTGTCCCTTGTCCTAAGTGCTACCATTTGTCTGGTGAGTTCATGTGCTGCAAGTGCTTCTTCACTTGCCTTTTGTAGCAGTCGCAGTTGTTCCTCAGCTGCAGGGGTTGTCATTGGGTGCACAGCTGTAGGGATGGCAACAGGGTTTGTTCCATACATTAGTTGAAATGGGGATGCCTTGATTGCATCATGATGTTGGTTATTATGGGTGAATTCTACGATTGGTAATAGCAGTTTCCATTTGTGTGGCTTGTTTGTGCAGAACATTTGGAGATAGATCTCTAATTCTTGATTGACTTGTTCTGTTTCACCATTGGTTTGAGGGTGGTAAGCAGTGCTCTTTCTATGATTGATTCCCAGCGCTTTTCCTATTTCCTGGAATACTTTAGATGCAAACTGTGGCTCTCCGTCAGATATGAGGATGTCTGGCAAGCCAAACTGCTTGAAGTTCTTGTTTATGTATAGGTTCACAGTTTCTAGTGCATCAATTGTTTTGTTGCAAGGGGAAAAGGTTACCCCCTTTGTAAGGCCATGGTCCACCATGACCATGATTGAGTCAAAGCCATTGGAGACTGGTAGATCAGTAATAAAATCAATTTTGACTTGCTGGAAGGGGCACATAGCACTAGATTTGATCAGGTGTAAAGTGGGGGTGTTTGGATGGGTGTTTACTTTCATTTGCTGGCAAAGTGTGCATCCTTCAATCCATTCTCGAGTGTGTTTGTTCATTCTGGGCCACCAGTAGTTTCGTTTAAGCAATTCTAAGGTCTTGAATTGTCCTGGGTGTCCAGAAGTGGGTGATTCATGTGTGAGTTTAATGAGTTGGGTGTACAATCCATTTTGATCAGGTACATATACTTTCCCTTGATAATGTACAATGTGGTCAGAGTACATCCAATCTTGGAGCTTGGATTTTATTGGTGGTGCATGATGATTCTGGATTACTTCAACTAATATTTGTCCAAAGTCATCCTTGGTCATGCCATCATGTAATTTTTCAGCTAGGTCATTTGCTATAATTCTGATAAATTGTTCAGGGGGTAGTACTGTGATGTCCTTGGGAGTATCATCTGTTCCTATGTGATCTGGTTGTCAGGATAAGGCATCAGCTTCAAACATTTTGGTGCCAGGGACATGTTCAATTCATAGGTCAAATTCACCCAAGAATGAGGACCAGCATGCTTGTCTAGGGGTGAGACATTGTGGTGTTTGATAGAAGGATAGGTTCTTGTTATCACAATGAACAATGGTGGTGTGTGGTGATCCATGAAGGAAGTGTTGCCAAGCTGCAAGTCCTTTAACAATTGCTAGTAGTTCTCTGTCATAAATCTGGTAGTTCTATTCCATTGTTGTTAAGGCATGGGAGATAAAGCCACAAGGGTGTAGGATTCCTGCTTTGTCAGCTTGTTTCAAGACTGCTCCTGTCACTTTATTTGAGGCATCAGTTTGCAGAGTGAAAGGTTTGGTGATATCTGGCATTTGAAGTACAGGGGCAGTAGTAAACCATGTTTTTAAGTCATCAAATGCTTTTTGCCTTTCTGGTGTCCATAGGAATGCTTCATCCTTCCTTGTGAGATTGGTGAGCAGCCATGCTAGCTCTGCAAAGTTTCTGATAAATCATCAATAGAAATTTCCAAATCCTAAGAAGGATTGCACTTACTTGACCATTGTCGGCATTGGCCAGTCAGCTATGCCTGCTAGTTTAATTGGATCCATTGTTATTTCTCCTGGTTGGATTATCATTCCAAGGAATTCAATTTCTTGTGTACAAAATTTGCATTTTTCGAGTTTCAGGAACAAATTGTTCTCCTTTAACTGTGTCAGGACACATTTTGTCTGTGCTTCTAGATCTTTTGCTGTCATTCTGCATATGAGGATGTCATCCATATAAATGATCAACCACCCTTTGTTGATCATGTCCTGGAAGTATTCATTCATCATCATCTGAAAAGTGGATGGGGAATTGCATAGGCTGAAGAACATGATGGTTGGTTCATATAGCCCTTTGTTCATTATGAAGGCTGCTTTCCATTCATCTCCTTCCTTTATTCGGACATTGTTATACCCCCATCAAAGATCCAATTTTGTAAAATATTGAGCACCAGATAGTTTAGTCATTAGATTGGAGATTAATGGTAGTGGGTATGCATTTTTTATTGTCCATTCATTTAGGTATCAGTAGTCCTGACATGGTTGGAGCACTCCCCTTTCTTTTTCCACAACAAAGAAAAATGGGGATGCATGGGGATTTGGATGGTCTAATGTAGCCTTTGGCAAGTTGTTCAGTGATCCATTCATCAAGGGATGATTGTTCCTTTATTGATAGTGGGTAGATTTTGCTAACTTTTGGGGTCCCATGTATGTCTGACTGGGAATCGCTCTGAGGCTGCTTTTTCGAATGTAGATTTCCATTCCTGATACTCATCTGGTAGAGCAGTTGCTGTGGTTTCTTGGCATAATGTATGTTCCAGGGTGGTGGTTGAATAGAAGTGTTCATTCTTTCCAGTCTATTACTGGGTTGTGTTTTTCTAGCCATGGGAGTCTGAGTATAAGTTTTTGGTCTCCTAGCTTAGTGATCAAGAAGTTTGTTTCAATTTGTCAATTTCCAATGTGGTATGGGATTCAAACTTTATGTGTGATCATCCCATTGGAATTAACTGTCCCATCAGTGTTTTTGACTTGTATTGGTCGGGTTAATGTTTCTTTGTCCATGTTTCTTGTCATTGTACCATTGATAAAGTTTCCTTCTGCTCCACAGTCAATGAGAGCAGATATCTCAGCAGGTAATTTGGGTGATTGGACAGTTATTGATAGTCATTGATTATTATTCAATTTTACTATTACAGAGTCAAGTGCTAACTGTCCATAATCGTTCTTGGAGGTTCCAACTGCTTTCTGGTTCCTCTGCTTCAAAAACCCTCAGTTTTGAGTTCAGTGAGGAGAGTGTTTTGATCCTCTGTATTGAGTGCTGCAATCATTGCACAGATTTTCTTGGCATCATTGTCCTCAGTGATTGTTCTGGTGAATTGTCCTGGAGGAGGTGGGCTTCTGGTGGTATCTTTCTTTGGGCAGTTTTGGGATAAGTGACCAATGGTTCCACATCTGAAACATTTTCCAGAATGCATGTATTCTTCTCATTGTCCATCAGTTAAATGTCCAGTTGTCATGGCATGAACTGTTTTAGATCCTCCTGCCCTATTGAACCAGTGCCCTGCTTCAGCAGTTTTTCCCAATGCTTTCATCATTTCCCATGCTGCATTAAGTTGTTCAGCTTTTCTGTAAGTGTCTGTGATAGCCTTAAAGTTGCTTTGTCCTTCCAGGATTTTAGCAGCAATGGTGGTTGGTAAGCCTCAGACAAAGGCCTGAAGTTGGGCAGTGATTCCAGTTAGTCCAGAGGACCCTGTGGGCATCCTGAATTTTCGGACATAAATTGGGATAGTGATCTCCCCTCCAACTCATAATTTGGTAAGCTCATTCAGTGCTCTGACTGTGCTGTTTACTTCTCCCCAGTCTTCAAGGAATCATTTGACAAAGGTGTCATAGTTTTCCCAAGTGAGTCTGTCTTTTTCCTCTAGTTGCTCATGGACTATTTCTTTCCAGTCATCTAGTTCTTTTCCTAGGCACTGGAGAATGTATATTATTTTCTTTTCATGTTTTCCCTCATAATTGTGGGTGTTTATGGCAAAGAAGTCACTAAACCAATTGATGAATGATCTAGCTTTGGTCCAATCTCCTGTGAAGATTTGTGCTGAAACTGGTTTGATGTCTCCTCTTGAGGTGTCAGCAGTTTCAGTAGTGGTTGCCATCTGTTTTGAGTTGGTTTCAGGTTTTGGTTCGGGTTTCAGGTTTTGTAACTCATATTTGATCTGTTTCTGTTCAAAAAAGGTATATCACCCAGTTATAGCCTCCTCAGTGAGAGTGTAATACTGATGGTGGGTGCTATCAAGATCAAGTTTGTTTTTGCAGTATTCTTCCCACCAGAGGGTTTCTTCTGGTCTATTGAAGTATAGGTCTAGTTCTTCTTCTGGTTCTTTTTGTTTGTTTCTCCACTTGACCCAGAGTTTTCCGGGTAGTGAGTTTTTGTTTCCTTCAGTGTAATCTCCCTTAAAGTATTTGTCAAATACTGGGGTGTTCTTGTTCTTTCCTACTCCTTGAAATTCCCAATGCTTATGTAGTGTCGAGAAAAAGAGCTCCTGTCTTTCTAAATAGTATGTTCCTTTATAGAGAAAGGAATCATTTGGTGGTCTCTGGCTAGAGAGTCTGGTTTTGGGTCGTTTCGGATCTATGTTGTCTGGTTAGTGACTATGGACTAAGTGGTTTGGTGAGTTCCAACTTGTGTTAAGGTTGATGCCCTCAGTTCATTACTGAGTCAACAGTGATGACTAGAGTCTCAGTCTAATCCCAGTCAATGGACAAAAGTACTCCTTGATGCTGTGCTAGACAGTGACAAAGGCAGCTCAAGTGATGAGGAAGGCAAGAGCAAGATGATCATTCAGATGAGAGCAATACTTGACTAAGTTGGAACTAAGGAACTATGGTACATGAGTTGGTTTATATACTGTCTGGAGAACAATGAGAAGGTATAAAAGGAAGTGAAACAAGGGGTGAAACAGGCAGGTGAAATGAGTAATGAAGTATAGCAACAAAGTGAAGAAAAGAGATTGTAACATTCCTCTACCAACACCAACTCTTATGCTTCTGCCTCTGCTGGATTGTCCAGCTCCAAGTATACCACTGCTGGAACCAAAGGTTCCAACATCACCACTCACATGATTGATGACCCCATCCTTCATCAAAAACTATCCAATGCCACCTTTATCAGCAAAATCTTCACCAACTCCTTGCAGTCATCCAGCAAGGGTCCCACTGCCCCTATTGGGACTTCATCCAGAAAGTCTCCTTGGTACCAGGAGGTCCAGATGGACCTAGAAAACCATCACAAGTGCATTGTTGATGCACAAAAAGCTAATGAAGAGTGCCAAGAGGCACTAAGAAAGGAACTGCTAAGTTGGCAGGTGAAGCCAACCTTATGGATGAAATTTTCAATGACATTCAGAAATTCCATGCAGGTTGCCTCCAAGAGGCTAATTATGGGAAGGAAGTTTTTGACATTGCCACAGGCAAGATGAAATCAGTTCCAGGAACTGATAAAAGAAAGGGAAGATCAGTGTCTTACACTGATGTGGTGAAAGCAGGTCTCCCCATTAACACAAAGGCAGGGGCTACTTTCTGTCCTCATCCAAAAATGGCCAACTGCTGCAGAAACCCAAATCTGGTTTAACAACCTTGGTGGGAAGGTGGAGGACTGGACAGAGGAGCCAGTGGAGGTACCACCCACTCAAAAAGGAAAGAGCAGGTCCACAGATGGAGCTAAGGAGTGGTCAAAAATTGGGAAAGTAAAAATTATGCCCAATAAAGTAAAAAGTGATAGTGATTCTATGCTAGAAGAAAATAGAACCACTGCTGCCTTGAAATATGTCACAGCAATGCAGGATGCCATCCAACTTGAAATGGAGGATAAAAAACAGACTGAGGATCTTATTATAAGTATCCAAGAAACCATTAAAGATATAGACCTAGAGAAAGCTAGGGAGAAAAGCCTGAAGGGAAGGGCTAAAAAATTGCACCAGCAAGCCACCAGAGCTAAAAGGAATTTAGCTGATAGACAGAGGCAACTGCCCAAAACTCACAAGAAGTACTTGCTTGATAAAGACATTTTTGAGTCAGATAATTCACACTATGAATCAAATGGCAGTGAATATTCTGCCTCAATCAATGCTCAGAAAAATGTAGAACTCAAAAAGGACAAGTTTATGATTATTCAACTCAAGGGTAGTAATGGTACAATTCACCCATGAGTTCATACTCTGGAAGAGCCAGTCTGGACAGAACCTGGCTATTGCTACCTGGCTGCAATTAAAACTAGGGCATTGGCCAAATATACTTGGCCACAATATATTGATTTGAAAGAATTTGCTTCATATAGCAAGTCAATTAGGAGAAATGTAAATTTCCACATTCACAAAATCAATGGTGATCAGCCTAGTTGCCATCATCATCTTGTCATTGACAAAAAGGCCAAGACAGGCTGGATGGAGATTGACAATCTTGCCAGGGGTGAGAACATTGATATAATCATTGGCAGAGATGATGACTTGTCAAAAATTCCCATGCTAACTGGCAGTAACAATTGGAATGAATGGTCAGCAGCTATTAAAGCTGCTTTACAATATAAAGGACTTTGGCAACATATCATTGGAGCCAGAGCCAAACCTGCACTCACTGATGCTAAAAGAGCTGTGGAGAATGCAGATAGTACCACTGCTGCTGAGCATAAAAGAATTAAAGAAAAAAGAGAAGCTTGGGGTGGTTTCTGCAACAGTGATGACAAAGCATTGGGATTAATGACCATGAAAATCTCAATGTCTTTAAGACACCTTATCAAACTATGGTCAAATGCCACCTTTGAAGCATTAAAGGAAGCCTTTGGAAAGCCAGGAGCAGCTGGCATTTTTGTTGACTTTCTAAAGCAATACATTGGAAAATCAACACCAACAAATTGACTGAGTGAGTCAATGAGCTATTGATGACTACAAACTGACTATCAGTCAATGGTTTCACTTTCCCTGACAATATGCTAGCAATGGTGGTGTTAGCATCCTTACCTCCTGGTTGGGACAGTGTCTCATCCAGTGTACTTTTAACAACAAAAGCAAGTGACTTGAAACTTGCTGATATTCTTCCAAAAATAGAGGAAGAATCACAAAGGTGTAGAATGCCTTCAGGGGGGGTGGTTCATACCACTTGTGTCAAGCTTCCTAGAGGCCCTAACAGGCCTAATTGGAATCAACAGCAGCAGAATTACAATTCAAACAATCAGAATAAGGGGAAATGGACAAAAGTTGGTCCATCCTCTTCAAACAGAACACCAAGCTTTGGTCCTTGACTCACTTTAACTCCAATCAGGAATGCAACCAGTTCAACCATGATAATAAAAAGAAGTGGGCATTCTTGATGGAACAGCAGCAGAAAAATACTCCTGTTGCTGGGTTGAGTGGACTAAGTCATAAGCAAAAAGTGAATACACCTAGATTTTCTCATTTGGTAGACAGGATTGATCCTGCCTTACCTCTGATTGAAAGAATGGCACCATTATCCATCAATCTGAAAAAACTGAAAGATCAAGGCTATTCAGTTGCAGATAACATTGAAAAAGAAATGGTGGTTAATCCAATTGTGGAAAATCATTTTAGAGCACTAGATGATAGAGCAGATATGGATATAGATGCTGCTTCAGATACAGTCTCTTTAGGAGGAGACTATTATGATGCAGATGAAGATATTTGTGGGGAATATCAGTACATAAATCTTTCTACTCAAAAGTTCTTTCCTAATCAAATATCAGTGAGGACTATCAAGACAAGCCCAACTATGAGGTGTCTTGATTCTAAAGGTAACTCATTAGATAGTAGTATGTGTACTACTGTAGATAGTGATAAATATATTGCTTTAGTTGCCTCTATTACAAAAATGAGTAGTAAGATAAAAGTGTGCAATTGTGATAAATGTAAAAACTTTGAGTCTGAAGGGACTCCATGGATGATTGACTCAGGAGTGTCTATACACATTACACCTGAGATCAAAGATTTCTCTGAATATCATCCATTTAAAGTTTCACAGCCTGTATTTACAGCTGATAAATGTTCTCAAGTAGCAATACTTGGAGAAGGAACTGTGTTCCTACAGGTGAAAACATCCAATGAGCATAAAAATGTCATAAAACTTAAAAAAGTTTGCTATATGCCTGCAGCAGGTGTCAGACTTATATCATCTAGACAACTAAAGCTACAAGGCTTACATGAAAAATCAGATAAACATAGTACTATATTTTCACTAAAAACCAGACAACCATTTATAATGACATACCCTAGACATACAGGGGATCCCATTCATTGGATTTTGACTCAAATAGTCCATCCCAATGTTAAAATGGCTGAGCCTTCAGTTCATATAGTGGATTATAACACTTGGCACTGAAGAATGGGACATCCATCAAAGAATGTATTAAAACATGTCTTTGACCATACAAAAGGGTTTAATGACAAACTACTTATACTGTCATCAGATACAATTTGTCCAGGATGTGTACAAGGAAAAATGCATAACAAATCTTACCCTACATCTATCAAGCATGCAACTAAGCCACTTGAATTGATTCATGCAGACTTATTAAAATTGCCAATAGAGTCTTATCATCATAAAAAATGGTGTCTTATGATACTAGATGATTACTCTTCTTATGCTTACATGGCACTTCTTCAATCTAAATCAGAAACATTTACTGCTTTCAAGAGTTATGTAGAACTCATGGAAAATCAATATAGCAGTAAAGTTAAGCATTTCGGATCAGATTGAGGGGGGGAATTCAAGTCACATGAATTTAGCAATTTTCTTGGTCAAAAGGAAATATTTAGAGAGCAAAGTGCACCTCACATACACCAACAGAATGGTCATGCAGAACAATTGAATGACACAATACTTGAAAAAGCAGAAAGCATGAGATTAGAATCTTCCTGTCCAAAATCATGGTGGGAATTTACTTTTGAAACTGCTATTCATGTATACAATTACACACCATTAAGAAGGATGAATTGGACTACACCTTATGAAAATATGGCAAGTGAAAAACCTGATGTCCATTAATAGATTATGATGACACATTTTCTTCTGTTGCACAATTTGAAACAGTGAGACTACTTCTGGCTCCAGCTGCCCTTGAAGATTGGGAAATTGAGGCACTGGATGTTAAAACAGCCTTCCTATATGGGAATCTTGAAGAAGAGATTTACATGGAACAGCCAGAAGGTTTTATCACAAAAGGACAAGAGGGAAAAGTCTATAGATTAAAGAAGGCCTTATATGGTCTTAAACAATCATCATATGCTTGGAATAAACAAGCTGATAAAAGCTTGAAATCCTTAGGATTCAAAAGATGTCTTTCAGACACAGGAGTTTATATCCTTAAAATAAAAGGATCAATAATAGTGATCATACTATGTGTGGATGACATTCTAATCCTAGGGAATGACAAAAAACTCTGATTTGACAAAAAGAGCAAGTTCATGAAGATCTGGGAATGTAGAGACTTAGGACAAGTTTCTGAATATCTAGGGATGAAAATACCTCAAGATAGACAAAATCAATTACTTACAATCAATCAAATAGACTATGCTAAGAAAGTTGTAAAGTGTTTTGGTCAAGAGAATGCTAAACCTGCTAGGACTCCATTGCCAGCAGGTTATTTTCCTAAACCAAATGAAGGAATGTCAACTACAGAGCAGAGAAGCTATTATCAATCCATAATTGGATCATTATTATATCTCACACTTGTAACTCATCTAGATATTGCATTTGCAGTAATAATGATGTCACAATTCATGGTTAATCCTTCAAAAGAACATATTCAGAAGACATTATATATTATCAAATATGTTGCCTCCAATATTAATGGCAAAATAGTATATAATGGAGAGAACCATGAAGGATTCATTGCATATTGCGATGCAGATTGGGCAGGTGACCAGATTAGTAGAAAATCAGTCACTGGATACATTTTAAAATTAGCTGGAGGACCAGTTAGTTGGGTTGCAAGAAAACAAAAGACAGTTGCTCTATCTTCAACAGAAGCAGAATATATGAGCCTGTCTGATACATCTAGACAGATTGTTTGGATAGAGTCTTTATTCCATGAAATTGGAAATACTATTAAAATGATTCAACTTGGAGTTGACAATCAAGGAGCTGTATTCTTAGCTTCTAATCCTGCTCAAGAGCATAGGTCTAAACACATAGA
Organism: Amanita molliuscula; assembly: GCA_023014405.1. Taxonomy (NCBI): domain Eukaryota; kingdom Fungi; phylum Basidiomycota; class Agaricomycetes; order Agaricales; family Amanitaceae; genus Amanita; species Amanita molliuscula. The sequence goes on from JAEBUP010000006.1 coordinate 825,239, forward strand.
TATCTGCTACCACTATGTCAGAGAATGCATAGAGGAAGGAAAAGTGGAACTTGTGTACATTCCTACAGATCAGCAACTTGCTGATATCTTAACTAAAAATTTGTCTTTTGATAAATTCACAGAGTTAAGATCAGAAATTGGATTATCAATTTCTTAGCATGGGGAAGTGTTGAATTAATAATGATATGGAGCTTTGAGTATTGAACTCATAGCTTGAATATAATAAATCATTATTGATGAATGCTTACTAAATCATAAATATAATCTGATATTTAGATACTGTTGACATTCTTATAGAGTTTGACAGATATTATAGAGTTTCATCTCAGGAACTGTATGAAACAATAGCATGTGATACATGCTTCATGAAACTCATTTCTTATAACCATTATTGACAGATTGCAGTACAAAGCACAGCAATATGACACCATGCGCAGCATGAAGCTGTGCACTACTAGATATAGGTAGATTATAGGTAGTTACATGTGATTCCTGTAACTGTATAAAAGCAGGGCCTTAAGCACTGCTGAATAACAATCTCCTGTTCTATTGCATAGTTGAGCCATCACTCCTAAGTCCTCTAAACAGTACTCAGCAAGTCTCCCTCACTTACTAAGCCTCACTCTGCACTCTGTTGCTCGTTTCTACAAGTGGGGCCTATTCAGATTACCCTGCTATAAAGTCTGTGCTGCCAGTGCTTAATCAGCTTGAAAGCACTCCCTAAGGGGCAATATAATGGTGGGCCCCATGCCAAGACAGTGAGGGTTATTCAAGGCAAACACCCACAAATGTGGCCAAACCTGCCAGAGCTCATCACTGGTTAAGCATTTGCAAATGGGCAACTTGTATGGGCAAGGACAGTTGAAAAGGAAAGGGATAGTGGCTTGCAAAAAAAAATTATGCTTTTAGGGAGAAATCCTCAGAAACCCTAGTGTTGCCAAAGCTTGGCTAAGCTTGGCTCTGGCTCCAGAGCCTGCTGGAGCTGGTTTTTCAGCTCCAGCTCCAGAGCTAGAGCCAATGTGATTGGTTCCAGAGCTTCTAAGCCAGTCAAACCTGCTCTTCCTCACTTGCCCCTCCTCACCCAAACTGTCAAACACCATTCTTGCCACTCCCACCTTGCTCAAAGCCTCAAACCACCTTGCTCACTGCCCTCCCCCTGCCCACTGGCCTTGAATGAGGGATGATCATTCCTAGAAAACCACCAAAATCATCCTCATTCCCTATCAGCTGCATGTATTGATCCCCAGATGCACAGTTGCGCTCTTATGTGCTCCCCTGACTATCCCTCTGACTACTAGGAAAGTTCAGCATTCTACTAGAAGGTCACCACCACCCCCTAGTACCCTTGTCACCACACAGCCCTTCAATATGACCTCTATGACCACCTTCACAATGAGTGCCTTTTGTCCCAACTACCATGCCCATTTTTCAACCAACAAGCACCCTCACTTCTGTCTATAGCACCCATCCCAGTCTACCATTCCCCAACTACTGTGTATTCTGACTCCCCTGCCCATCCATCTAACAAAACCCCTGTTGGCAACCTCTGTGATCCATGTCCAGACTAGCACCCTTCTAACACATACTGCACCCATGTCCCATCCTCCACACTCCTTCAACACCAATCCACTTCCCTCCACCCATTACACACTCCCCTATGGCAACAAGTTTCACTGCACAAAACATGAATTGGATTGTCTAGCATTCAATGGGCCCCCTAAAGGCTCCCTTCACTATTCCATCCCCTTTGCCCACCATGTGGTCCAGCTATCAACTCCCTTGTACTACAACCATCACTACACCATCACCACCTGCACCCTTTGTCAGACTAACCCTGATGGCAGTTCCATGTCCACTGCACAGTTTCCCTTGCTGTGGCCAGAGTCCTATCCCCACCATTCCTCTATAGTTGTCCACTGCCATGCCAATTACAGCTGCCACCTCTGAGGCTACTTTCCAGAAACCTGCTCCCTGCCTATGTCATCACAGCCAATGCCTAAGCTCCCCCCTGGTCACCACCATCTTCCACCTCATCAAGCCTCTAGTCAAGGTCTTTGTCCACAACCAAGTTGATTTTGCCTCAGCTTCCCACCATGGTTACCAACCCTCACAACTATATCCACCACAACTGTCCCCAGTCCTGACAATTGCCTTGCCTTTGTCTACAACCAGTCACTGCCACTCTCAGCTCACCTAGCACCTGCCATGCCCTTGATTACACAACCCATGACCATTTTTCCGACCCACAGCTTTCAGCAACACAACACACTCATCACAGTTGCTGATGCCCACCTCCTAGCTGACCCTCACTTCCAACAACTCCCCTCATTATGACTCTTATGCACTATCCCCCAAGAAGCACCTACTGTCCTGCATAACAAGCCCACCTGCTGACAATTGCACCCACTGTCCAATGTTGATGCCTGCATACCATCCATTTCCCCATCACCTACCCTCATAGTCCATGGAAAGTCTCATGGTCAACATCTTCCACTCATCTTTGGACCAATTGCTTGCCATTTAGCCCATGGACTCCCCCATCAAGAGTCATCATTTTGCTTGACCCCATCCTACACTACATCACCAGGCCCATCTGCCATGTCATCACATTTGCCATTGACCAGCTCCATCTCCAATACCCTGCATTGCACACCATCAAGCCCAGCTGTGTTTTTATCCACTCCCTTCACTCCCATCCTACAAAACCATTGTCGTGTTCACCATCAACCAGCTCCATCTCCAACACCCTGCATCATGCACCATCGAGCCCAGTTGCTTTTTATGCACTCCCTTCACTCAACCCCATCCTACACTGCATCACCAGGCCCATCCACCATGTTGTCACATTTGCCATCAACCAGCTCCATCTCCAATGCCCTGCATCATGCACCATTGAGCCCATGTTGTAAAGGGGAGAGCTATTGCTCTATGCACCCTCCATGACAGATTCTACTACCACAACTGGCATGCTGCCAGCTTTCATTCACATTGTAAATGCTGAACTAATGCTTCTGGTAGGAAATACCCCTCCCCACCTGGCCAAATGCATTGGTCACCTGCTCTGCATTGCCAATAGCATCCACTACAACATCATTGACCTCAAGCAAGCCTCGCTATTGCCCATCTTTCCCCTCTATCAAGCAGTTGACCCAATGCCATTTGTGATCAAGCCATCCATCACTGTCATCAGTGATGCAGAGTACCTCATCCTTTCATGGACAGGTGTGAGCATGTTGGGCATATTCATCATGGGTGAGGGAGATCTCATTTGGGGTATGCTAGAATGGCCTCAATGGCTAACATAGAACTCTAAAGTACATAGTTGTAATACATGACTTTTGTCAATTGCTGTCAGACTCTGCCTCACTCTCAATATTTGATTTCCACTCTGCACCCTCCATTTCTTCCATGGCCTTTGTGGATGCCTCTATCATACCCTCCAGTTGATCATCATCAGGTTCTTCTGGGGTCAAATTTCGGTCATAGGTGTCTGGATCTTCAGATGGGGCTGTCCTAGCCATGTACTCAAACTCTTTAAGTTCATCACTCCATGACATCCCTGTTGTAAAGTTTAGGGATGGGCCTTTGTGAATTGAGTACTTCAGCAATTGGAGTGCTTCCATTAACTCAGCTGAAATTCTTCTTCATTGAGGGGCCATTGTCTCCTTTCCAGATGAGAATGCCCTTTCACAAGGAACACTTGTGGCTTGAATTGGAATAATATTCATAGCAAGCCGAAAAATGCATGGATAGTGATTTTGGTTCACCTTGCTGGGTTTCAGATAATACAAAATGCAGCAGACACCTTGGTCACTCACCTCCCAGTACTGTACAATGTCTGTGTCTTCAGGCAGTGCACTCAGATACCATTCTCCTTCCATTTCTGCAGTCAGTGATCTATGTATGGTATGTTGCTTGCCTGAAAATAAAATATCAGCTGCAGTTTGTTGGGGTTTGGCTGCAAGCTGCTGCTGAGGCATATTGGATGGAGCATGATAGGCACTCAACTGTAATAAAATGAGATTGAGTTAAATAAGAGTTAGAATTAGCTAGCTCACAGCCTTGAAAAATCTTTGCTTGGCTATGTCATATTTGGCCTGGGACAAGTCTGAATAGTAGCTCAGCTTGTACTTAGGATGAACAGCTAGCACATATGAGTTTATACCAAGAATAAAACCAAGAATAAAACCAAGTAACATACCCATTGCAAGAAGATATGCTGGAGTCTTCATCAACTCCCCTTCATATGCCTTGTTATGAGCATATCTCATGCCCCTATCATTTTGCAGTAATGATGTCAATGATGATTATGAAGATATGGACTTAGAGGGTCGGGTTATATTTTTCTTTTCTTTTTATCTATTTCTTTGGACTCAAACGTATAGATACAAGGGCTGGGCAACAAGACTTCATCACAGGATGCCTATGCGAACACTGCAGCCCATATATGGAAGGTGGTTAGGTCAGCATTGGTTATAGGACGTACCAAGTGCCAACTAGGATGACGGCCCGATGGTGGGCCTATGCCATGAAAGGAATCATGGGCAGCATGGTGCCTGAGGGGTGACATGGGAATACCTGAAGGTACTGAGGGAATGGTACTGGTGTGTTGGAATATCTCATATCCAGACACTACAAGCATGACATATATATATTACATATATGGTAGTCAGTTTGTTTGTACTTCTTTACATGTGCATAATGAGTTGAACTCATCACCTTCGGAATGCTCGACATTCGTCGTCCTCTCATGGACACTTCCTCTTCTCTCCGGGTCACAAGATCTACACCTCGGATTCCAACATGGTAGCAGCAAACATGTTGGTGACAGGACAGAAGTTGGAACATGACGAATATGGCAATTCAACAAGTCACACAGCCATGTCACGGGTCACTAGCCCCGTTCAACAAAGCTATAGCCAAAGCCCTGGCACTCGTCTACAGGCACTCCTCAAGTCCCTGCACTCCATGCCATCACAGCCATCTATCAACTATGTCAATAATCCCTGTGTGTATTGATTCCATCTCGAAATCGAACACTACGACCATCTGTCACGTCACAGCGTCACACGAGTGACACGACCACGACACATGAATGCCATCTGGCTCGAGGGGAAGATCTGGACACCAATCCAGTCGACATTCAAAGGAGATGAAGGCTAGGCAGGAGAATGAAAGAAGGGAAGACAAGGAGCAGGCAGCGAACGTCGAAACACCAAGCCTCGCACATTGAACTGTCACTCAGTGTGACACACTGCATGCAATGGCACTCGACGATCCACACAGTGGCACGCGCTCAGCGCACTCACTCTACAAGCCCCCAGGCTCACTTCAAGTATAGTCACACATCAAGCTATACCATCTATTACCCCTACCTACGCGAATTCCATCCAAAAACCCGAACTCGAACATACGGTCACAGACCGTTATGTCACATGTCACATAGTGCGACACATCACTCCCAACGGACACAGCGACATCGCTCGCATCAACGCGCTCGACGCGCCAATCCAGGGAGATGGGAAAATGTTGAAGGAAGTAGGATGAGGAGGAGAGAAGGACAAGTAGGTGAGGACTCGGCAGGAGAAGGAAGGAAAGGCAAACAGAGTAGGTGAGTAGAAGTAGACACACAGGACGACCGCCAGCCACGCCGCCAAGTAAACGACAATCGGCAACGTCCAGCACGACATTAAACTGCCCCTCTGTCCAACATGACGTTAAACTGTACACAGCGCATGCTCACCACATTCAAAACGACGAAATGGGCACGATCCGGTGCAGGTCCATCAAGACCTTAATAAACTGAACCCGGAATCGCAGCGGCCAACGGAATGCATCAACAGGAGTGCCCAGCATGGCATTAAACTGCGCCTATTGATGCAACGGCGACACAACTCGATGGAGTGGTCCAGCAAGACCTTAAACTACACCCATCGACATGTGCACGCACCCCGAGCCAACAATGCCTCAAAATCGATATGAATGATGGTACAGCGACTGCCAACGACCCAGCGCTCGACGCGCGCATCAAATATCAACACCGACGTGCACCGGTGCTCACGCACGCATCAAGAATCGTCAACAAACGATTCGCCCCACTACACACAACCTTCGCGCCGCATGCAAATGCCTACGGGATCGTCGCCTTTGCGCCACATACAATGCACCTATGCGCTCATCAAGATTCATTCGGGAAATGAATCAAACAATTCGACAACGTGTGCCGACACGTTTTATCATTCATTTTGTGAAGTTCAACACTCATTTAAGAAGTCACTCATTGAGGGGGAGTAAGTAATACTCCAATTTATCACTCTCTTATTTTACATGCTTCTTGGTCTGAGGGGGAGTGTTGGAATATCTCATATCCAGACACTACAAGCATGACATATATATATATTACATATATGGTAGTCAGTTTGTTTGTACTTCTTTACATGTGCATAATGAGTTGAACTCATCACCTTTGGAATGCTTGACATTTGTTGTCCTCTCATGGACACTTCCTCTTCTCTCTGGGTCACCAGATCTACACCTCAGATTCCAACATGGTGTTCATGGGAGCAGTTGATAGTGCAACACAATAAGATGCTGCTGCATATAGGGAGATGGGGCTGGTTATGGTCATATGGGCACAGACTTGGCTGCTGCACATTACCTTTCATTGTGAGGGGTTTTAGCTGCGCACTGACTGCGCATGGACCAGAGGGAGACATATATAAGGGCTGTAGTTTAGTGTAGGAGGTCCTTAAGTCTCTAGATAGTTTTTGTCACCTAGACATTACTAGACAGAGCAATTGACTTGTCTTTGGCCTAACAAGCCATCACTGTGGGACATCTTGAGGGTTGTGTTTAGGGACCTCCTAACATAATCTAGAGACTTACCATTCTACCCCATTGGTCTTATAGCACCAAGTTGTTTTACTTGTTGTTGCTCACTGAGACAAGCGGCCTAGTTTCGGATCTGAGAGGTAGTAACCATGCAGCCCATGACCTCTCCAGGCGACATCGACATTGATGGTTGTTTTACTGTCAATGGGCACTGTTTAAGTGTCCTCAATATGCCCCATTGGGCCTGGTGACAAACCCTACTTGGGTAGTCTACACACATTTATGGAAGAGAGTACTAGCATTGCTGGGAGAGCATAGGCAGGAGTCCACAGAGGTGCCCCAGGTGTAGTACACCGTATTTGCAGAATAGCTCAGGAATGAGTGAAAACATTTGATCTATGTTGTGTATCAAGGCTGATACAAAGTTCCTCTCACACTCCCTGTACAAGCAACCCCTATTTGGTTTTGGGGTTGATAACTTGGCACAAAGATAGAGGTGAATTGCTGGGCACATGTATTTTGATAGCTTGCAGACCCACGATGCAGCAGACAGTAACTCCCTTGTTTCCCAAGGGACATCATTGACAGGTGTGGATTGTTTTAACTGGACAGCCAGAAGAATGGACCAATTGTCAGTGGAGGGCCTGAAGTCGGTTGAAGATTTTTGTTTTAGAAACACATACAAGGAGAGCCATGCAGTGCTCATTCAATTACATATTACCTCACGCCCAGGCGACACTTTCGGAGATTGGATGCATCTTCGAAGTGGACTGGGTTACCAATTGTGACAGGGTCTCAACTAGACCAGCAGAGATGACTGGTGATACTATTTATCACTGCTATGACAACCATGTACAATTGTGGTGGACGTTCTTGAAAGAACAATGACGAGAGAAATGTGCACTTGCACAAGAGATTATCCAGCAATGAGAAGCCGAGGAGTTATGAATTCAGGCAGAGGCATGGGATGCCTTACTAGAACAATGAGCAGCAAGACAAGCTGTACTACAGGCAAAACAAGCCCTCGAGAGACTACACAGGGAATACTTGACCCTGACCAATCTACTGAATGACACGTTCAAAGGGGACACATCCAGTCCTATATGGAAGTTGCTCATGGCATCAGATTATAACCAATGGCTGATGATAGTCATTGATGGAGAGAAGGCCATCTGAAACTATGGAGTGGCACCAGAGAAAGTATGATACAAGTGTCATGCAAAAGAATTGTATGAACATGAAGGCATGACAATGGAACATGCTGACTGGAATGTATTAGGAGGTCCCTAAACACAACCCCAAGATGTCCCACAGTGATGGCTTGTTAGGCCAAAGACAAATGCAATTGCTCTGTCTAGTAATGTCTAGGTGACAAAAACTATCTAGAGACTTAAGGGATGTCTACACTAAACTACAGCCCTTATATACATCTCCCTCTGGTCTGTGTGCAGTCAGCATGCAGCTAAAACCCCTCACAATAAGAGGTGATGCACAGCAGCCAAGTCTGCACCCATATGACCATTACCATCCCAATCTCCCCATATACAGCAGCGTCTTATTGTATAGCACTATCAGCCGTTCCCATGAACACCAGTACCATTCCGTCGGTACCTTCAGGTATTCCCATGTCACCCCTCAGGTGCCATGCTGCCCATGATTCCTTTCATGGCATAGGCCCATCATCAGGCCATCATCCTAGTCGGCACTCAGTCTAGTTCCATAGCCGATGCTGACCTAACCTCCTTCCTAATAAGGGCTGCAGCTTTTGCATAGGCTTCCCATCCTAGTGGCATATTGTCTGGCCCTTGTATCTAAACATTTGAGTCCAAAGAAAAAGATAAAAAGAAAAGAAAAATATAATCCAACCCTCTAAGTCCATATCTTCATAATCATCATCAACATCATTAATGTAAAATGAAGGTAGGATGAGTTATGCTCATAACATCACTCCCCCCTTAAGGCCTTGTGTCCTGAGAGGCTGACATCTTCACGTCCACATAGTGTGGATTGTTTTTCATCTTTTCATAAAAGCAGTCCAACTGCTCACTTTGTTCCTCAGGCATCAAGCCTGACCATTCTGATTCTTCATCTTCCACCTCCTCAACAGTGGTTTTCCACTGTATTAGTTTCCTTGTAGGGCATGCAACACTCTTAATCCTTTTTTGTCAGTCCTCTTCCGACTCACTGCTGTCCTTAGCAGCTTCTGGCTTCTCTGTCTTTTTCAAGATTTTCCTTTTAAGACACTCTGTGTCTTTTTTGTGCACTCAGTGCTCCTCTTCCAACTCCTCATCTCTTCCCTTCTGTGGGAAATTAAGCACAGGTACAACTCGCCCACCACACTCCAGATCTCTGGAGAACATCCCATCAGTGTCATCTGGCAACTCCTGAATTCGTGCCCAACTTCCTTTCCAATTGCGCCATCTGCACTCCATATTTTCTAAGTACTTGCACCCAAAGCACCCATCCTGCCATCTGAATAATTTTTTCTGTTTCTGTTCCTGGGGAGTCATCCTGTAGGGATTGCACTGTCCTGTCACCAGGTTTCATACACACATCAGTGCACAGGGATTCTCTCTGTGGAACTTCTTTACTTTGGCCTTTGCATTGGCCACATTTTCTGCTGGTTCCCAAGTGGACTCCTCCACTGGATAGTTTTTCCATTTAATGAGGTATTCCAACATCCTGCCTCCTCATCCACTGCTGTGACTGTCCATGATTTCCTCCACCTCGTACTTGTCCTCCTGGGACTCTTCTACCATTTGCATGTCCTTGTGCACTGCAGCCTTTGCTCTTTGTTTGGGAAACTCCAGTTCCCTGTATGGCTTCAACAAGACTTTGTTGAAGACGTTATAAACCCGCCATGATGCTGGGATTTTAAGTTTGTAGGATGACTCGCCCACTTTGGCAAGGGCTTCTAGTGGGCCAACAAATTTTCCATTGAGCTTCTTAGTTGCTCGAATAACCAGGAGGTTCTCTGTGCTGAGGTAAACCTTATCTCCAGGTTTGTATTCCCATGCTGCTTGGCAGTGACTATCATACTGCTCCTTCATCATCTGAGCAGCTTTCTCCAAAGCCTTTTTTGCCTTTGTGTGCATGTCCTCTATCTCCTTTGCCAGTTGTTCCACAGCTACCGCTTTCAGCATGTAGGTGGGATCTAACCCCTTGTTTGGGTGTCATCCATAGTTCATGAAGAACAGAGTAAAGCCTGTTGCCGAGTGAACCCTGTCGTTGTGGCAGAATTGTGCCACTGACAACCAATCACTCCAGTTGTCTTGTCGATTGTTCACGAACATGGTCAGGAATTCCTTTACTTCCTGGTTTACTCACTCTGTCTGTCCATCTGTCTGTGGGTGATAGGCTGTTGATTGATTAGCCTTGATTCCCAACATCCCATACAAGTCATCCATAAATTTTGAAGCAAACTGCAGTCCTCTGTCGCTTATAACTTTCCTTGGGGGGCCATGCTCCCAGAACACATTATCCCTGAACAGCACTGCTGTTCCCTGCGATGTAATTTCTTTTGTGGTAGGCAAGAAGTATGACTTTTTTGTGAACCTGTCCACAACCACCATAATTGTATCATTGCCCTTGGATTTGGGTAATGGTCCCATGAAGTCTACTGAAATGACTTCCCATGGTTCTGTTGGGACCTCATTTGGTCGGAGTGGAGCCACACGTGCTTGTCGATCTGGTTTTGCCTTCTGACATGTTTCACAACCTGGAATATAGCATTCTATGTCCTCTTGCATATTCAGCCACCAAAAATTTCTTGTCAAAGACTCCAGTGTCTTTGCAACTGCTGAGTGTCCCCATGAATGATGGACTGTGATGATGTCCTCCCATAATGCCACAACCACTGGTATGTAAACTTGTCCCTTCCAGGTGATGAGTCCTTTTTCCAATTTATAATCTCCCCCTGCCTTCTCAAGGCCTTTGACAACCTGTGTCTCCCATTGCTGCTTGGGCACTCCTTTAATATCTTTTATGATGTTGTCTATTGCCTGATCATCATCGAATACTTGTATGAAGAGGTGTTCTTTCAACAGAACCACCCCTTCATTATTGTTTTCTCCTCAGGCATGTCCCACCCATCGTGATAGCAAGTCCACCTTTGTGTTGGACTTTCCACTCCTGTGTTTGATCACGAAATTGTACTCCTGCAAGTCCGTGACCCATCACGCCTGCCATCGGTTTAAGTTCTGTGCCTTTCTAAAGTAGGTGAGGTTTTGATGGTCTGTTAAAACCTCCACCATCTGTTTGGCTCCCTTCAAGTAATGGGACCATTCATAAAACACATGCATAACTGCAAGCATCTCCTTGTCATAGATCTTGTAGTTCCTCTTGGCATCATTTAGTGACTTTGAGATGAAAGCAACCGGCTTCCACTTGTCATCTTCCACCTGTTGTGATAGGATTCCTCCAATGGCAAAGTCTGAGGCATCCACCTCGACTCTAAACTGTCCATCTTTGTTAGGGATCTGCAACACCACCTCCTCCGCAATTGTCTTTTTTAATTTTTCAAATGCTACATCCTGTAGCTCACTCCATCTCCATTTGTCCTTTCCAGTAAGATGGGTCAGGGGTTTGGCCACTTTAGCGAAATCTTTTACAAAGCGCCTGTAAAAGTTCACAAAGCCCAAAAATTGTTGGACCTCCTTCTTGCAAGTAGGCTTCGGCCATTCAGTGACTGCCTTAACTTTGGCAGATTCCATTCTGACTGAATTCTCACTAATAACGACTCCCAAGAAGTCCATCTCTGTTTTGTCAAATAAACACTTCTCTGGTTTCAGTGACAGTTTGTGCTCCTTGAGCTTTTTCAAGATATGGTTGACATGAACCATATGTTCTGCCTGGTTTTTAGAGAATACAAGTATGTCATCCATGTAAATGACAACCCATCCTTCTGCTATCTTGACTTGGAAGATATCATTCATCATTGTCTGGAAGGTTGCTGGTGAGTTTGTCAATCTGAAGAACATGACCAGAGGTTCAAAGAGTCCTCTATTGGTTCGGAATGCTGCTTTCCATTCATCTCCCTCCTTGATATGTACATTGTTGTAGCCCCAACAAATGTCCATCTTGGAGAAGACCTTTGCCTGTGATAGCTTGTCAACTAACTCCCCTATGAGTGGGAGTGGGTAATGATTCTTTATTGTCATCTCATTTAGCTTCCAATAATCCTGTACTGGTCGCAATTTGCCATCCTTTTTTTTGACAAAAAAGAAAGGCAATGCCATTGGCAATTTACTTGGCTGGATCCGTCCAGAGTCCAAATTCTCTTTCAAAAATTCGTCGAGCTGCTGCTGCTCGTCCCTGTTTAGTGGGTAAGTTTTGCAGTCAACTGGGTTAGACCCAGGGATCAACTCAATAGCATGATCCCATCACCACTGAGGTGGTAGCTCATTGAAAGTTTCTTTTTCGAAAACTTTTCAATGGCACAAGTAGTGTCTGGGGACTGTTTCCTCCAGAGTTTGTTTTTTCATTTTCTCCGCCTCCTCTGCCACTATCTTTGTTGCTGTTGAAGTGTACACCCATATGTGTAATTCTGGTTCACCAATGTGAGCTGCCAACAACTGCTCTCCTTCCTCGAGGCATCGTACCACATCTATCTCATCTTCTGGTTCTTGGACCAACAAAGACCTCCAATGTGTTCCTGGACAACGGTTGAATTCCAGTGATTGCTTCTTCCAATTAATTGTTGGATTGTGATGTCTCAACCAGTCAAATCCCAAGAACAGGTCCATTTTCCCTATGTGTGTTACAGTGCACTCTATGATCTCCTCATGGTCACCTATTCATAATTTCAGTTCCACCATATACTCCAAGGAACCCATAGAGTTTTTGGTTCCATCTGCATTGTACACTGGTACTGGTTGGACTAAGTGTCGTTTCGCTATTTGATGTTTTTCTACAAATTCTTTACTGATACAGGATCCTGTACATCCTGAGTCCAGTAACATGTTTACATGGATTGTTTTTAACATATCCATAGTCGTTATGATCCCTTTCAGATCTAATTCATTTTTTCCTGTCCCCTGTACTTTCTTTTCCCATAAGTGTACTAGGTTCCACATAGCCTTGGCTTCTGTCATGGCATTCAACTGATCCACCAGTTGCTCGTCTGCCTCACTTATTTGTTTTTCGTGCACCCACTGTTGTAGGCACTCTATTGCTATATTTTTGGGTTGTTCCCAAATTCTCCACAACATCCACTGGGGTGTCCATGGTTTTAGATATTCCCCCTGTTTTGCACTCACTCTTAGGTTCCTCAGACAATGTATATCTCCACTGCATTTGTAAAGTAATTCATGCATCTTTATTTGAGAGTCTATGTATACATTGTCCTTGGATACCTGAGTAGCAGCCAGCAGTGCTGAGCACTCGCCTACTGGCATTCTGCAAAACCCTGGAGCTCTCCTAGCTCCCTATACTCCGCTGCCATCATTTCTCCAGCTATGATGGTTCGCACGGCTTGTTTGCCTTTTTCGCCCATCATGATTCTCTTTGGTTTGTCACAAGCTAGTGCTATGTGGCCTTCTTTGCCACAGTTGTAACAGTGGACAACTTGTCCCTTTTGTCTACACTCTTCTTTTGAGTGTCCTTTGCCCCACAGTGGGAACAAGTAACTATTTTCTTTTTCCTATCAACATCCATAGCATTGGGATCTTTCTTGACCCAAGAGGGTCCTTCAGGGGGCAGTGCCCGAAATTGATATTGAGGGTGACTGGTGGTGGCTGGTGCTCGCTCTTTGTATCCCCTTTGTGACTTGGGGAATTTGTAGGCCTCATTGGCCTTTCACCAAGCTCATGCAAGTGCTGTCACCCTTGTTTGGATCTGATGCAGAGTAGCATTGTCTGCCAAGCATCCATATCAAATTAACTCTCTTCCCAACACTGGGTTGAGATTACTTTGAAATTGGGAGATCAAAGCCTGATCATTCCAGTCAGTCAATGAGGTGAGGGAGTTGAATTCGATGATGCAATCCTCTACTATCATCGTCCCTTGTTGTAACTTTAATAATGCCTCAATCGCCTTCTCCTTCGTTTCTGTAGACATAAAGAACTTGTGCATCTGGTTCTTGAAGTCTGTCCAGTCTGTAAAGGGGAACTGGTTCTCCAATGGTCACCTGACCCATGCTTGATCATCATCGGTTGATTGTCCTGTATTGAGCTGTGCCCAATCCAGCTCTGCGCTCCATCTGCTGATGTTTATTTTATCCTGAAACTCCTGTTGTGCTTCCCAGAAAGCTTTGAGTTTCACTCCACTCCAGTCTGCCACCCTGTCTCCTTTTCTCCCTTTAATTCTGTACAGGCAGATGGAGACCTTTCTTGCTGGGTCTACTTCTCAGGCCAACATGAAATAAGTTTCCATTTGGTGTAGCCATCTGTCCACCGTTTGTGGATCTCCTTGGTAATAGTCAGGCATCTCTGCCTTTGTGAGTGGACCAGGTTCAACTCTGTTGGACTGCTGGTACTCGTTTATCATGGCAGCTATTGCCTGCCCTGCACTGGTGATAGCTCATTGTCTTTCCTCTGCTTGTCAATGAATTTCATCATCTCATGCTGCGACTGCTGCAGCTGGTTGTGTAGCTGGCAGAGGTTCCAACGTCTGGGTGTCCTGCCAGTGTTCTCTGTATCTGAGTAGGGCATGATAGGCATGCGTGATCATATCGACTGTGAGCTGGAAGGTTCCAACACCAACTCGATGCAATCCATATCCTTGCCACATCATGGCCTTCATCCATGGCCACCTGCCAGGTTCTCCTGATACACAGACACAATGCCACATGTGATTGCATCCCTTTGTTCATCTCCAATATATGGGTTGGTGCTCATCCATGAGTTCCGGATCCCATCCATAAATTTCTCTGATGGTTGGATATGCCAGCCATTTGTAGGCATTCCAGTACTGTTGTTTTACCAACCAGAGGTAACAATATCCAGGGTGTTTGGGGTGCAGTTTGTTCTGTGCCTGCTCTGAGAGTCCTGGTCTCTCATTTTGTAAACATGGATCAACTTCTACCAGAGCTGCTGCTGTGTCCGAGCACACTAGTTGCTCTAGTATCTCCTCTCCATTATCTTCCCTTAGGCTTATGATTTCGCCTACTTCGGGATCTACTATTTGCTCTGCTACAACCCAGAGCTCCTTGTGACCACTGGTGACAAGTATTTCCACCATGTCCCATCCATTAATGTCGGCCATTTCTAAGCCAACATGCACCACATCTTTTCGGTTGGTGGCAGTCCACCTTGTATGAACTCCTTCGTTATGGTATTCTGCTTCCATGTCCCAGATAGCAGTGATTGTGGGGTATGCTGGCCATTTGTACTTATTCCAGTACTTCGGCTTGATAAGACTGAGGTAACAGAATCCTGGTACTGAGGGTGCAAGTTGTTCAGGTATGGGACCCATGCAAATGGTCCACCAGAAGCCTGGTGAGATGTTTCCATTGAGTGCATGCATTAACACATTCCAGTCAGCATGTTCCATTGTCATGCCTTCATGTTCATACAGTTCTTTTGCATGAACCTCATATTGTATTTTTTCTGGTGCCACTCCATTGTTTCGGATGGCCTTCTCTCCATCAATGACTATCATCAGCCATTGGTTATATTCTGATGCCATGAGCACCTTCCATATGGGACTGGATGCATCCCCTTTAAATGTGTTGTTGAGCAAGTTCGTCAAGGTAAGGTATTCCCTGGTTGCTCTCTCAAGGGCTCGTTTTGCCTGTAACGCAGCTTGTTTGCCACCCGTTGTTCCAGTAAGGCATCCCATGCCTCTGCCTGAATTCATGATTCCTTGGCTTCATGTTGCTGGATGGTCTCTTGCACAAGTGCATGTTTCTCTTGTCGACATTCTTTCAAGAACGCCCACCACAGTTGTACGTGGTTGTTGTAGCAGTGGTAAATAGTATCACCAGTTATCTCTGCTGGTCCAGTCTGAACCCTGTCACAATTGGTAACCCAGTCTGCTTCGAAGATGCATCCAATCTCCGAAAGTGTCACCTGGGCATGAGGTAAAATGTATTCAAATGAGCAATGCATGCTCTCTTGTATGTTTGTTCCTAAAACAAAAATTTTCAACTGACTTCAGGCCCTCCACTGACAATTGGTCTGTTCTTCTGGCTGTCCAGTTAAAGCAATCTGCGCCTGTCAATGATGTCCCTTGGGAAACAAGGGAGTTACTGTCTGGTATGTCGTGGGTCTGCAAGCTATCAAAATGCACATGCCCAGCAGTTTGCCTCAATGTCCTTGTGCCAAGTTATCAGTCCTGAAATCAGGTAGGGACTGCTTGTACAGAGGGTATGAGAGGACTTTATATCAGCCTTGATACATGACACAAATCAAATTGTTTTGCTTGTTCCTGAGCTATTCCACAAATACGGTGTACTACACCCGGGGCATGTCTGTGGACTCCTGCCTACACTCTCCCAGCAATGCTAGTACTCTCATCTGTAAATGTGTGTAGACTACCCAAGTAGGGTTTGTTGCCAGGCCCAATGGGGCATATTGAGGACACTTAAACAGTGCCCATTGACAGTAAAACAACTGTTGAAGTCGATGTCACCTAGAGAGGTCGCAGGCTGCATGGTTACTACCTCTCAGATCTGAAACTAGGCTGCTTGTCTCAGTAAGCAACGACAAGCAAAGCTGCTCAGTGCTATAAGACCAACAGGGTAGAATGGTAAGTCTCTAGATTATGTTAGGAGGTCCCTAAACACAACCCCAAGATGTCCCACAGTGATGGCTTGTTAGGCCAAAGACAAATGCAATTGCTCTGTCTAGTAATGTCTAGGTGACAAAAACTATCTAGAGACTTAAGGGATGTCTACACTAAACTACAGCCCTTATATATGTCTCCCTCTGGTCTGTGTGCAGTCAGCATGCAGCTAAAACCCCTCACAATAAGAGGTGATGCGCAGCAGCCAAGTCTGCACCCATATGACCATTACCATCCCAATCTCCCCATATACAGCAGCGTCTTATTGTATAGCACTATCAGCCGTTCCCATGAACACCAGTACCATTCTGTTGGTACCTTCAGGTATTCCCACATCACCCCTCAGGCGCCATGCTGCCCATGATTCCTTTCATGGCATAGGCCCATCATCGGGCTGTTGTCCTAGTTGGCACTTGGTCTAGTTCCATAGCCGATGCTGACCTAACCTCCTTCCTAATAAGGGCTGCAGCTTTCACATAGGCTTCCCATCCTAGTGGTGTATTGTCTGGCCCTTGTATCTAAATGTTTGAGTCCAAAGAAAAAGATAAAAAGAAAAGAAAAAGATAATCCAACCCTCTAAGTCCATGTCTTCATAATCATCATCGACATCGTTACTGTAAAACGAAGGTAGGATGAGTTATGCTCATAACAGAATGCGCTAATGCATGCACTTAATGGAAACATCTCACCAGGATTCTGGTGGACCATTTGCATGGGTCCTATACCAGAACAACTTGCACCCTCGGTACCAGGATTCTGCTACCTCAGTCTTATCAAGCCAAAGTACTGGAATAAGTATGAGTGGCCAGCATATCCCATGATTGTTACAACTTTTCTTTCTTACGCTTACTTAGCCTTTCTTCACTTCGTCGCTATGCTTTGACACTTGTTTCATCTACCTGGACTGCCCCTCGTTTCACTTCCTTTTATACTTCTTCATTGTTCTCTAGACAGTATATAAACCCCCGCATGTACCGTAGTACTTCAGTTCCAACTTAATCGAGTATTGTCCTTTACTGAACAAACCCTCTCGCTCTTGTCCTCTCTATCGCTCGAGCTACCTTCGTCGCTGCCTAGCACGACGTCGAACAGCATTCTTGTCCAGGGACTGGGATTAGACCGAGACTCTAGTCGTCACTGTTGACTTGATAACGAACCAAGGGCATCGATCCTAACACAAGTTGGAACTCACTGAACTGCTTAGTGCATCGTCACTAGCTAGACAACATAGATCCGAAACGACCCGAAACCAGACTCTCTAACCAGAGACCACCAAACGATTCCTTTCTCTTTAGAGGGACATATTATCTAGAAGGACAAGAGCTCTTTTTCTCAACACTAAATAAACGTTGGGAATTTCGAGGAGTAGGAAAGAATAGGAACACCCCAGTATCTAACGAATACTTCGAAGGGGACTACATCGAAGGAAACGAACACTCTTTACCTGGAAAGCTTTGGGTTGAGTGGAGAAACGAACAAAAAGAACCAGAAGAAGAACCAGAATTATATTTCGAAAGACCCAAAGAAACCCTTTGGTGGGAAGAGTACTGTGACACGGAATTCGAGTTCGACGGCACTGATCCATACTACTCTCTTTCCGAAACATCCATAGCAGGGTGGAACACCTTTTTGGAACAAAAACAAATCGAATACGAACTAGAAAACCCGAGACCTGAAACAGACGCCGAAACCGACACAAAACAAATGGCAACTAACACTGAAACCACCGATGCCCCCAGGGGAGATATCAAACCAGTCTCAGCACGAATTTTCACAGGAGATCGGACCGAAGCTAAATCATTCATCAACTGGTTTAGCGATTTCTTTGCAATAAACGCCCACAACTATGAAGGGAAACATGAAAAAAAAATCAGATACGTCCTCCAATGCCTAGGAAAGGAACTAGACGACTGGAAAGAAATAATCCGCGATCAACTGGATGAAAAAGACGGACTTACTTGGGAAAACTATGACACCTTTGTCAAACGATTCCTTGACGACTGGGGAGAAGTCAACACTGCAGTCAGGGCGCTGAATGAGCTCACTAAATTACGAGTTGGAGGAGAGATCACTGTCCCGATCTATGTCCGAAAATTTAGAATGCTCATAGGATCCTCCGGACTAACCGGAATTACCGCCCAACTCCAGGCATTTGTCCGAGGCCTACCAACCACCATTGCTGCCAAGATCCTCGAAGGACAAAGCGACTTTAAAACTATCACAGACGCCTACAGAAAGGCGGAACAACTCAACGCAGCATGGGAAATGATGAAAGCATTAGGGAAAACCGATACAGGGCGTCGATTCAATAAAACAGGGGGACCTAAAACAATCCATGCCATACAAACCGGACGTCTTACTGATGGGCAACGAGAAGAATATATGCGTTCTGGGAAATGTTTCAGATGCGGAACCATTGGTCACTTATCCCGAAACTGCCCAAAGAAAGATACTACCAGGAACCCGCCCCCTTCAGGACGATTCACCAGAACAATCACCGAAGATAGCGACGCTAAGAAAATTCGCACTATGATTGCGGCCCTCAGCACAGAGGAAAGAGAAACCCTCCTCACCGACCTGGAAACTGAGGGTTTTTAAAGCGGAGGAACCAGAAAGCGGTTGGAACCTCCAAGAACGATTATGGACAGTTAGCACTCGACTCTGTAATAGTAAGATCGAATAATAATCAATGACTCTCAATAACTGTCCAATCACCCGAATTACCCGCTGAGATATCTGCTCTCGTTGACTGCGGAGCAGAAGGAAACTTCATTGACGAAACTATAACAAGAAACATGACCAAGAAACCACTAATTCAACCAATACGAGTTAAAAACGCCGACGGAACAGTAAACTTAAATGGGATGATCACACATAAAGTCAAGATTCCCTACCACATCGGAAATCTACAAATCGAAACAAGCTTCCTAATCACTAAACTAGGAGATCAAAAACTTATACTCGGACTCCCCTGGTTAGAAAAACATAACCCGACGATAAACTGGAAGGAACGGACCCTTGAACTCGATCAACACAAACCGACAAAGCAGATAGAAAGAAACCTAGATCAGGAAATCAACGAATACTGGATCAGGGTTAAAACTTCAGCATCACAAGCGCTAGAACATACACTACGCAAAGAGACCATAACGACGCTACCAGACGAGTACCAAGAATGGAAATCTACCTTCGAGAAAGCGCCTTCAGAACGATTCCCAGTCAGACGCACATGGGATCATGCAATCGATCTCAAAACCGGATTTACCCCGAAAGTCAGCAAAATCTACCCACTATCAATAAAAGAACAATCCTCCCTCGACGAATGGATCACAGAACAGCTAGCTAAAGGATACATTAGACCATCCAAATCCCCACAAGCCTCGCCATTCTTCTTCGTCGCAAAAAAGGAAAGCGGAGCGCTCCGGCCATGTCAAGACTACCGATACCTGAACGAATGGACAATAAAGAATGCATACCCATTACCATTGATCTCTGATCTAATGACCAAACTATCCGGCGCTCAATATTTCACAAAACTAGACCTCCGATGGGGATACAACAACGTTCGAATAAAAGAAGGAGATGAATGGAAAGCAGCCTTCATAACGAACAAAGGACTATACGAACCAACCGTCATGTTCTTTGGCCTATGCAATTCCCCATCTACGTTCCAGACAATGATGAACGAATACTTCCAAGACATGATCAACGAAGGATGGTTAATCATTTACATGGACGACATTCTTATATGTGGAACAACACCCAAAGACTTAGAAACCCGGACAAAACGCGTCCTAGAACGACTAAAAAAGAACGACTTATTCCTCAAACTCGAAAAATGCAAGTTCTGCACGCAGGAAATTGAATTCCTCGGAATGATCATTAGACCTGGGGAGATAACAATGGACCCGATCAAACTGGCAGGAATAGCAGATTGGCCGACACCAGCAACAGTCAAACAAGTACGATCCTTCCTAGGATTTGGAAATTTCTACCGACGATTCATTGGGAACTTCGCAACCCTCGCTCGACCACTTATTGATCTCACAAGAAAAGATGAAGCGTTCCTCTGGACACCAGAACGACAGGTGGCGTTTAACAACCTAAAAAAACGCTTTACAACAGCCCCTGTACTCCGAATGCCAGATGTCACCCGACCATTCATCCTACAAACCGATGCCTCAAATAAAGCAACAGGAGCGGTACTGAAACAAGCTGATGAAGCAGGACTCCTGCACCCTTGCGGCTTCATCTCACACGCCCTAACCACGACTGAGCAAAACTATCAGATTTACGACAGGGAACTACTGGCAATCGTCAAAGGACTTGCAGCATGGCGACACCTTCTTCACGGATCACCTCATACCACCATCGTTCATTGTGATCACAAGAATCTATCCTTTTATCGAACCCCACAACGCCTTACCCCCAGACAAGCCAGATGGTCCTCCTTCTTAAGCGAATTCGATCTCCGAATAGAGCACGTCCCTGGAACTAAAATGTTTGAAGCAGATGCCCTATCTCGACGACCAGACCACATTGGAACGGACGACATCCCAGAAGAAACTACGGTGTTACCACCTGAACGATTCATCAGGCTTATAGCAGACGACCTAGCAGAGAAGTTGCGCAAAGGCATGATCAAAGACGACTTTGGACAAATATTAGTCGAAGTAATCCAAAATCATCGAGCACCACCAATAAAATCGAAGCTGCAAGACTGGACATATGTCGACCACATCGTACATTACCAAGGAAAAACCTATGTGCCCGATCAAGATGGATTGCGCACTCAACTCATTAAACTAACGCATGAATCACCTACATCTGGGCACCCCGGACGATTTAAAACTCTAGAATTACTCAAACGAAACTACTGGTGGCCCGGAATGAACAAGCATACCAGAGAATGGATCGAAGGATGTGCGCTCTGCCAGCAAATGAAAGTAAACACTCACCCCAACACCCCTGCCCTACAACCGATCAAATCTAATGCCACCCGACCCTTCCAACAAGTCACAATTGACTTCATCACAGACTTACCAATCGCCGACGGCTTCGACTCGATCATGGTCACGGTGGACCATGGACTTACAAAGGGGGTAACCTTTTCCCCTTGTCACAAAACGATCGATGCACTAGGAACCGCAGACCTATACATAAACGAAAACTTCAAACGATTCGGTCTACCGGATATCCTCATATCTGACAGAGGACCGCAGTTCGCATCTAAAGTATTCCGAGAAATAGGAAAAGCGCTGGGAATAAACCATAGAATGAGCACAGCCTACCACCCCCAGACAGATGGCGAGACAGAACGAGTCAATCAAGAACTAGAAGTCTACCTCCGAATGTTCTGCACAAACGAACCGCACAGATGGAAATCGCTACTGCCAATTGCGGAATTCGCTCACAATAACCGACACCATGATACCATCAAAGCATCACCGTTTCAGCTAATGTACGGAATAGACCCCGTCGCTATTCCCACAGCTGCACCCCCCATGACGACCCCAGCAGCTGAGAACCGACTACGAATGTTACAAAAGGCTAGAGAAGAAGCACTCGCTGCACACGAACTCGCTAGACAAATGGTAGCGCTCAGAACAAAAGACAAAAGTATCAGATTCGAGAAAGGAGACAAAGTCTGGCTCGAAAATCGAAACCTCCGAATACCCTATGAGTCAAGGAAGCTAGCGCCCAAAAGAGAAGGACCCTTCACGATTGAACAAGTGCTAGGACCTGTCACCTACAAACTGAAACTCCCCAAACAATGGCGCATCCACCCCGTGTTTCATACTACATTGTTAACTCCATATAAAGAAACAATGGCGCATGGACCAAACTTCATGAAACCACCCCCTGATCTCATCAACGGACAAGAAGAGTTTGAAATAGAAGCAATCATCACACACAGAAAACGAGGAACCGGCTACCAATATCTAGTCAAATGGAAAGGGTATGGACCGAACGAAAACTCATGGGAACCTGAAACAAATCTAAAAAACGCTGCGGACATCCTTAGAGCGTATAAGAACCGCCGAAACCTGCTATGAAAACCATGGTCCAATATCGCAACAAACAGATCCTCAGACAGAATACTAGACATACAAAAAACATCGCTTCCCCCTACTCCCGATTCTCTCCCAGACAATCTATCCCGAAACTTAGACACCTAATCATCCAACTCCCTAATCGAACCCATCCTCACCAAGGACGACGCGCAATAGGAACAGCCTTCATTGAAATACGCAAAATCCTGCTCTACCGAACAAAAATACCGTCACTATACCCAGTATATAAAACACAGATCAGCCCTGACTCCCAGACGCCAACCAACGTCCTCCGCAGAGATCACCACGTCAGACAAGCACGAAGAGCACTGGCCTCATGGATCATTGATCGAACAAGAGACCTGGAAGCGGCGGGAGTGACCTGCCTACGCCGAACAGAGGCACTATTCCCAGACAAAATCAATTTCCCATCTAGCGGACCGCTGAACTTTAACCTACCCCCGCACTACCTATACATCCCACACGGAGGGATACCACCACCATACCCGAATCCACTACCACCGCCCCACTACCGCGACTTTGAATGGGAACCTGGATACCCAATGATCACAGGCATCATTCATCACACAAACCAGGGGACGATTACGCATCAAATTCCGCCTAGACCACTACACGAACCATATTTGACTGAAAACCCTCCCACGCGACCTAATACTCCCAGACCAGAAGCATTGGCCGATCAACTCTTACGAAACATCCTCTCTATTGACGCAGACGATTCATTCTGGGACGTGGAATATTTCGACGAAGTCAACCTATAAAAGAACGAGATTCCTGCTTCCTGGCCTTCCAACCAACATCACAGATACAAAAATGTTCTCGCTTGTCGCCATCCTCGTCGCCCTCATCTCTGCTCTCATCCCCTCTGCCCTCATCGGAGGACTCATCCTCGCCACCCTCCTCGCCACCCTCGTCCTCGCCTATTCTTGTCCCGAGAAAATCCCCGAATTCGATGTCTTCACACCACCCCTCGAAATCTTCATCGAGACCGAAACGGCGATCTATACCGACAACGACTTACACATTCACCCGCCCGAACTTGTCGAGGAGCCACCCATCGAAGAAGAAGTCATCCCCACACCTATCCCCAGATCGAACCCCCTCGTCGCTGCCGCCTCTCTGGAAGCCTCGTATGTTACGGCCAATCTCCGGGACCTCTCCGCCCCACTTGGAGCCCTCGTAGGACTCACTCTCACCACCGACCCCAACGCCATGACCTACGCCGAACGAGATCTAGCACTCAGAGAACTTTGTCAACTGAAAGTCACCCTCGACTCCGTACAATGGCACATAGACACTGCACAAAAGGACGTCGAAAACATCGTCCACTGGTACGAGTCTAGAGCAGACCATGCCTGGACAACTCAAGGATGGCCTTAAGAAGTCGGTGACTTCTCGCATAGGGAGGGGGTAATGTTACAACTTTTCTTTCTTACGCTTACTTAGCCTTTCTTCACTTCGTCGCTATGCTTTGACACTTGTTTCATCTACCTGGACTGCCCCTCGTTTCACTTCCTTTTATACTTCTTCATTGTTCTCTAGACAGTATATAAACCCCCGCATGTACCGTAGTACTTCAGTTCCAACTTAATCGAGTATTGTCCTTTACTGAACAAACCCTCTCGCTCTCGTCCTCTCTATCGCTCGAGCTACCTTCGTCGCTGCCTAGCACGACGTCGAACAGCATTCTTGTCCAGGGACTGGGATTAGACCGAGACTCTAGTCGTCACTGTTGACTTGATAACGAACCAAGGGCATCGATCCTAACAATGATCGCTGCTATCTGGGACATGGAAGCAGAATTCCGAAATGAAGGAGTTCATACAAGGTGGACTACCACTGATCGAAAAGATGTGGTGCATGTAGGCCTAGAGATGGCCGACGTTAATGGATGGGACATGGTGGAAATACTTTTCACCAGTGGTCACAAAGAGCTCCGAGTTGGAGCAGAGCAAATAATAGACCCTGAAGTAGGTGAAATCATAAGCCTAAGGGAAGATAATGGAGAAGAAATACTAGAGCAACCAGCATGCTTCGACACAGCGGCAGCTCTGGTAGAGATAGATCTGTGTTTATGGAACAAACAACCAGGACTCTTGGAGCAGGAACAAAACAAACTGCATCAGAAACACCCTGGATACTGTTACATCTGGTTGGTGAAACAACAAAATTGGAATGCCTACAAATGGCTGGCATATCCAACCATCAGAGAAATTTATGGATGGGATCCGGAACTCATGGACGAGCACTGACCCATATATTGGAGACAAACAAAGGGGTGCAATCGCATGTGGCATTGCATCCACATATCAGGAGAACCCAGTGGATGGCCGTGGATGAAGGCTATGATGTGGCAGGGATATGGATCACACCAAGTTGGTGTTGGAACCTTCCGACTCACAGTGGATATGATCACCTATGCCTACCACACTTTACTCAGGTACAGAGAGTATTGGCAAAATACCCAGATGCTTGAACCTTTGGCCACCACACAACCAGCTGCAGCAGTAGCAGCAAGGAAAGACAACATAACTCGACAACAAGAGGAGAGGCAGTGAGCCATCACTAGTGCAGGACAGGCCATAGCTGCCATGATAAACAAATACCAACAGTCCAGTCATTGAGAACTGGGACCTCTCACAAAGGCAGAAATGCCTGACTTTTATCAAGGAGATCCCCAGACAGTGGATGGATGGCTATGCCAGATGGAAACCTATTTCATGCTGGCAAACGAGAAGGAAGACCATTGAAAGGTCTCAATCTGCCTATACAGGATTAAAGGCGGAAAATGAGACAGGGTGGCTGACCAGAGTGGGGTGAAACTCAAAGCTTTCCAGGAAGTGCAGTAAGAGTTTCAAGATAGAATCAACACCAGCAGTTGGAGTCCTGAATTGGACTGGGCTCAACTAAATGCAGGAGAAGCGACCGATGATGATTGGGCTTGGAGAAGGCAACCCCTTGACCACCAATTTCCTTTCACTGATTGGATGGATTTTAAGAACCAAATGCACAAGTTCTTCATGTCCACTGAAACAAAGGAAAAGGCAATTGAGGCACTTCTAAAGTTACAACAAGGGATGATGATAGTCAAGGACTACATCATTAAATTCAACTCCCTTACATCATTAATGGACTGGAATGATCAGGCCCTGATCTTGCAATTCCAAAATAACCTCAACCCAGCACTGGGAAGAGAGTTGATTCGATATGGAGGCTTGGCAGACAATGCCACTCTACACCAGATCCAGACAAGGGTGACAGCACTTGCACGAGCTTGGCAAAAGGCCAACAAGGCCTATGGATTCCCCAAGTCACAAAGGGGATATAAAGAACAAACACCAGCCACCACTAGCCATCCCCAATATCAATTTCAAGCACTGCCCCCTGCAGGACCTTCTTGGGTCAAGAAAGACCCTGACGCAATGGACATCGACAGAGAAAGAAAGACAGTTACCTGTTCGCACTGTGGAGCAAAAGGACACTCAAAGGAAGAGTGTAGATTGAAAGGACAAACAGTCCATTGTTATAGTTGTGGTGAGGAAGGCCACATAGCATCGGCTTGCAAGAAGCCAAAGAGAATTACAATGGGCAAGAAAGGCAAACGAGCCATGTGGACCATTGTAGCTGGAGAAATGACAGTGGCGGAGTACAGGGAGCTTGGAGAGCTCCAGGGTTTTGCAGAAAGCCAGTAGGCGAGCGCTCAGTGCTGCTGGCTGCTACTCAGGTCTCTAAGGACGATGTATATGTAGACTCAAAAATTAAAATGCACAATTTAATTTACAAGTGCAGTGACAACATACATTGTCTAAGGAACCTAAGAGTGAGCGCAAAACAAGGGGAACATCTGAAACCATGGACACCCCAGTGGATGCTACAGAGAATTTGGGAACAACCCAAAAATACAGCAGTCGAGTGCCTACAGCAGTGGGTACATGAAAAACAAGTAAAAGAGGCAAATGGACAGCTGGTGGATCAGCTGAATGCCATGACAGAAACAGAGGCCATGTGGAACCTAGTACACCTACGAGAAAAGGTAGTACAGGGAACTGGCAAACAAGAGTTGGATCTAAAAGGAACAATCACCATGATGGACACACTAAAAACCATTGAGGTGAAAATGTTGTTAGATTGCGGAGCTACAGGGTCCTGTATAAGCAAGGACTTTGTTGAAAGACACCAAATAGTGAAACAACACTTGGTGCGACCAGTACCTGTATACAATGCTGACGGAACTCGAAACTTGATGGGGCAATTGGAATACATGGCACAAGTAAAATTACAAATAGGAAACCATGAGGAGGTCATCAAATGTGCTGTGATGCACATAGGAAAGACGGACCTATTTCTAGGGTTTGACTGGCTGAGGCATCACAACCCGATGATCAACTGGAAAAAACAATCATTGGAGTTTAACCAATATCCAGGAACTTGTTGGAGATCTTCATCAGTTCAAGAACTGGAAGATGAGATCGATGTGGCACGATGCCTCGAAGAGGGAGAGCAGTTGTTGGCAGTTCACATTGGTGAACTGGAATTACACATTTGGGCGTATGCCTCCACAGCCACAAAGATAGCAGCAGAAGAGGCAGAGAAAACAAAAAAGCGAACTCTGGAGGAGACAGTCCCCAGACATTACTTGGGCCATCGAAAGGTTTTTGAGAAAGAAACCTTTGATGAGCTCCCACCATGGTGGCAATGGGATCATGCTATTGAGTTAATCCCCAGGTCTAACCCAGTTGACTGCAAAATATACCCATTAAATCGGGATGAGCAGCAGCAGCTGGATGAATTTTTGAAGGAAAACTTGGACTCTGGACATATCCAGCCAAGTAAATTGCCAATGGCATCACCTTTCTTCTTTGTCAAAAAGAAAGATGGAAAACTGAGGCTGGTACAGGATTACTGGAAACTAAACAAGATGACAATAAAGAATCGCTACCCACTCCTGCTCATAGGGGAGTTAGTCGACAAATTATCACAGGCAAAGGTCTTCTCTAAGATGGACATTCATTGGGGCTACAACAATGTGTGCATCAAGGAGGGAGACAAATGGAAGGTGGCTTTCCAAACCAACAGAGGACTCTTTGAGCCTCTGGTCATGTTTTTCGGACTAACAAATTTGCTGGTGACTTTCCAGATGATGATGAACGACCTATTCAGGGTCAAAATAGCGGAAGTATGGGTCATCATTTACATGGATGACATCCTAGTATTCTCAAAAAATCAGGCAGAACATACGGTTCAGGTCAACCATGTTCTAGCAAAGCTCGAGGAGCACAAGTTGTCATTGAAGCCAGAGAAGTGCTTCTTTGACAAAACAGAAATGGACTTTCTTGGAGTCGTGATTAGTGAGAACTCAGTCCGAATGGAACCTGCCAAGGTTAAGGCAGTAACAGAGTGGCCAAAGCCTACATGCAAAAAGGAAGTCCAGCAATTTTTGGGCTTTGTAAACTTCTATAGGCATTTTGTAAAAGACTTCATGAAAGCAGCTAAACCCCTAACTCATCTTACTGGGAAGGATGAATGGAGGTGGATGGAGCTACAGGATGTAGCATTCGAAAAGTTAAAAAAGACAATTGCAGAGGAAGTGGTGTTGCAGATTCCCAACAAGGATGGGCAGTTCAGAGTCGAGGTGGATGCCTCAGACTTTGCCATTGGAGGAATCTTGTCACAACAGGTGGAGGATGACAAGTGGAAGCTGGTTGCTTTCATTTCGAAATCACTCAATGACACTGAACAAAACTATGAGATCTATGATAAGGAGATGCTTGCAGTTATGCATGCCTTCTACGAGTGGTCCCATTACCTTAAAGGGGCTAAGCAGACAGTCAAGGTTCTGACAGATCACCAGAACCTGACATATTTCAGAAAGGCACAAAACTTGAATAGACAACAGGCGAGATGGGTCACAGACCTACAAGATTACAATTTCATAATCAAACATAGGAGTGGAAAGTCCAACATGAAGGCAGACTTGTTGTCATGGCAAGCAGGACATGCTCAGGAAGAAAATGATAATGAAGGGGTAGTTTTGCTAAAGGAACACCTCTTTGTATGAGTGTTTGATGATTGTTACAACTTCTTTCTTATGCTTACCTGTTACAATAGCCTTTCTTCACTTCGTCGCTATGCTCTGATACTTGTTTCATCTGCCTGAACTGCCCCTCGTTTCACTTCCTTCTATACTTCTTCATTGTTCTCTAGGCAGTATATAAACCCCCGCATGTACCGTAGTACTTCAGTTCCAACTTAATCGAGTATTGCCCTTTACTGAACAACCCTCTCGCTCTCGTCCTCTCTATCGCTCGAGCTACCTTCGTCGCTGTCTAGCACGACGTTGAACAGCATTCTTGTCCAGTGACTGGGATTAGACCGAAACTCTAGTCGTCATTGTTGACTCGATAACGAACCAAGGGCATCGATCCTAACACAAGTTGGAACTCACCAAACCGCTTAGTGCATTGTCACTAGCTAGACAATATAGATCCGAAACGACCCGAAACCAGACTCTCTAACCAGAGACCACTGAACGATTCCTTTTTCTTTAAAGGAACATATTATCTAGAAAGACAGGAGCTCTTTTTCTCGACACTAAATAAACGTTGGGAATTTCGAGGAGTAGGAAAGAACAAAAACACCCCAGTATCTGACGAATACTTTGAAGGGGATTACATCGAAGGAGACGAACACTCATTACCTGGAAAGCTTTGGGTTGAGTGGAGAAACGAACAAAAAGAACCAGAAGAAGAACCAGAACTATATTTTGAAAGACCCAAAGAAACCCTTTGGTGGGAAGAGTACTGCGACGCGGAATTCGAGTTCGACGGCACTGATCCATACTACTCTCTCTCTGAAACATCCATAACAGGGTGGAACACCTTTTTGGAACAAAAACAAATCAAATACGAACTAGAAAACCCGAGACCTGAAACAGATGCCGAAACCGACACAAAACAAATGGCAACTAACCTTGAAACCACCGATGCCCCAAGGGGAGACATCAAACCAGTCTCAGCACGAATTTTCACAGGAGATTGGACCGAAGCTAAATCATTCATCAACTGGTTCAGCAATTTCTTTGCAATAAATGCCCACAACTATGAAGGGAAACATGAAAAGAAAATCAGATACATCCTCCAATGCCTAGGAAAAGAACTAGACGACTGGAAAGAAATAATCCGCGACCAACTGGATGAAAAAGATGGACTTACCTGGGAAAACTATGACACCTTTGTCAAACGGTTCCTTGATGACTGGGGAGAAGTCAACACGGCAGTCAGGGCACTAAATGAGCTCACTAAATTACGAGTTGGAGGAGAGATCACTGTCCCGATCTACGTCCGAAAATTTAGAATGCTCATAGGATCCTCCGGACTAACCGGAATTACTGCCCAACTTCAGGCATTCGTCTGAGGCCTACCAACCACCATTGCTGCCAAGATCCTCGAAGGACAAGGCGACTTTAAAACCATCACAGATGCCTACAGAAAAGCGGAACAACTCAACGCAGCATGGGAAATGATGAAAGCGTTAGGAAAAACTGATACAGGGCGTCGATTCAATAAAACAGGGGGACCTAAAACAATCCATACCATACAGACCGGACGCCTTACGGATGGGCAACGAGAAGAACACATGCGTTCTGGGAAATGTTTCAGATGTGGAACCATCGGTCACCTATCCCAAAACTGCCCAAAGAAAGATACTACCAGGAACCCGCCCCCTTCAGGACGATTCACCAGAACAATCACCGAGGATAACAATGCTAAGAAAATTCGCACTATGATTGCGGCTCTCAGCACAGAAGAGCGAGAGACTCTCCTCACTGACCTTGAAACCGAGGGTTTTTAAAGCGGAGGAACCAGAAAGCGGTTGGAACCTCCAAGAACAATTATGGACAGTTAGCACTCGACTCTGTAATAGTAAGATCGAATAATAATCAACGACTCTCAATAACTGTCCAATCACCCGAATTACCCGCTGAGATATCTGCCCTCGTTGACTGTGGAGCAGAAGGAAACTTCATTGACGAAACTATAACAAAAAACATGAACAAGAAACCACTAATTCGACCAATACGAGTTAAAAACGCCGACGGAACAGTAAACTTAAACGGAATGATCACACATAAAGTCAAGATTCCCTACCACATCGGAAATCTACAAATCGAAACAAGCTTCCTAATCACTAAACTGGGAGATCAAAAACTTATACTCGGACTCCCCTGGTTAGAAAAACACAACCCAACAATAAACTGGAAGGAACGGACCCTTGAGCTCAATCACCAACACAAACCGACAAAGCAGATAGAAAGAAACCTGGATCAGGAAATCGACAAATACTGGATCAGGGTTAAAACTTCGGCATCACAGGCACTAGAACACACACTACGCAAAGAAACCATAACCATGCTGCCAGACGAGTACCAAGGATGGAAATCTACCTTCGAAAAGGCACCTTCAGAACAATTCCCAGTCAGACGCACATGGGATCACGCAATCGATCTCAAAGCCAGATTTACCCCAAAAGTCAGCAAAATCTATCCACTATCGATAAAAGAGCAATCATCCCTCGACGAATGGATCACAGAACAGCTAGCTAAAGGATACATTAGACCATCCAAATCCCCACAAGCCTCACCATTCTTCTTCGTCGCAAAAAAGGAAAGCGGAGTGCTCCGGCCATGTCAAGACTACCGATACCTGAACGAATGGACAATAAAGAATGCATACCCACTACCATTGATCTCTGATCTAATGACCAAACTATCCGGCGCTCAATATTTCACAAAACTAGACCTCCGATGGGGATACAACAACATTCGGATAAAAGAAGGAGATGAATGGAAAGCAGCCTTCATAATGAACAAGGGACTATACGAACCAACAGTCATGTTCTTTGGCCTATGCAATTCCCCATCCACTTTCCAGACAATGATGAACAAATACTTCCAAGACATGATCAATGAAGGATGGTTAATCATTTACATGGATGACATTTTAATATGTGGAACAACACCCAAAGACTTAGAAACTCGGACAAAACGCGTCCTAGAATGACTAAAAGAAAATGACTTATTTCTCAAACTCGAAAAATGCAAGTTCTGCACTCAGGAAATCGAATTCCTTGGAATGATCATTAGACCTGGGGAGATAACAATGGACCCGATCAAACTGGCAGGAATAGCAGATTGGCCGACACCAACAACAGTCAAGCAAGTACGATCCTTCCTAGGATTTGGGAATTTCTACCAATGATTCATTGGAAACTTCGCAACCCTTGCCCGACCACTTATCGATCTCACAAGAAAAGACGAAGCGTTCCTCTGGACACCAGAACAACAGGTGGCGTTTAACAACCTAAAAAAATGCTTTACAACAGCCCCTGTACTCCGAATGCCAGATGTCACCCGACCATTCATCCTGCAAACTGACGCCTCGAATAAAGCAACAGGAGCAGTACTGAAACAAGCCGATGAAGCAGGACTCCTGCACCCTTGCGGCTTCATCTCACACGCCCTGACCACGACAGAGCAAAACTATCAGATTTATGACAGGGAACTACTGGCAATCGTCAAAGGACTCGCAGCATGGCGACACCTCCTTCATGGATCACCTCATACCACTATCGTTCATTGTGATCACAAGAATTTATCCTTTTATCGAACTCTGCAATGCCTTACCCCCAGACAAGCCAGATGGTCCTCCTTCTTAAGCGAATTCGATCTCCGAATAGAGCACATCCCTGGAACTAAGATGTTTGAAGCAGACGCCCTATCTTGACGACCAGACCACATTGGAAAAGACGACACCCCAGAAGAATCCACGGTGTTACCACCTGAACGATTCATCAGGCTTATAGCAGACGACCTAGCAGAGAAGTTGCGCAAAGGCATGATTAAAGACGACTTTGGACAAATACTAGTCGAAGTAATCCAAAATCATCGAGCACCACCAATAAAATCAAAGCTACAAGACTGGACGTATGTCGACCACATCGTACATTACCAAGGAAAAACCTATGTACCCGATCAAGATGAATTGTGCACTCAACTCATTAAACTGACGCATGAATCACCCACATCTGGGCACCCCGGACGATTTAAAACTCTAGAATTACTCAAACGAAACTACTGGTGGCCTGGAATGAACAAGCATACCAGAGAACGGATCGAAGGATGTGCGCTCTGCCAGCAAATGAAAGTAAACACTCACCCCAACACCCCTGCCCTACAACCGATCAAATCTAATGCCACCCGACCCTTCCAACAAGTCACAATTGACTTCATCACAGACCTACCAATCGCTGACAGCTTCGACTCAATCATGGTCACGGTGGACCATGGACTTACAAAGGGGGTAACCTTCTCCCCTTGTCACAAAACGATCGACGCACTAGGAACCGCAGATCTATAGATAAATGAAAACTTCAAACAATTCGGTTTACCAGATATCCTCATATCTGACAGAGGACCGCAGTTCGCATCTAAAGTATTCCGAGAAATAGGAAAAGCACTGGGAATAAACCATAGAATGAGCACAGCCTACCACCCCCAGACAGATGGCGAGACAGAACGAGTCAATCAAGAACTAGAAGTCTACCTCCGAATGTTCTGCACAAATGAACCACACAGATGGAAATCGCTACTGCCAATTGCAGAATTCGCTCACAATAACCGACACCATGATACCATCAAAGCATCACCGTTTCAGCTACTGTATGGAGTAGACCCTGTCGCTATTCCCACAGCTGCATCCCCTATGACGACCCCAGCAGCTGAAAACCGACTATGAATGCTACAAAAAGCTAGAGAAGAAGCACTCGCCGCGCACAAACTCGCTAGACAAATGGTAGCACTCAGAACAAAAGACAAAAGTATCAGATTTGAGAAAGGAGACAAAGTCTGGCTCGAAAATCGAAACCTCCGAATACCCTATGAGTCAAGAAAGCTAGCGCCCAAAAGAGAAGGACCCTTCACGATCGAGCAAGTACTAGGACCTGTCACCTACAAACTGAAACTCCCCAAACAATGGCGCATCCATCCCGTGTTTCATACTACATTGTTAACCCCATATAAGGAAACAATGGCATATGGACCAAACTTCATGAAACCACCCCCTGATCTCATCAATGGACAAGAAGAGTTTGAAATAGAAGCAATCATCACACACAGAAAATGAGGAACCGGCTATCAATATCTAGTCAAATGGAAAGGGTATGGACCAAACGAAAACTCATGGGAACCTGAAACAAATCTGAAAAACGCTGTGGACATCCTTAGAGCATATAAGAACCACCGAGACCTGCTATGAAAACCATGGTCCAGTATCGCAACAAACAGATCCTCAGACAGAATACTAGACATACCAAAAACATCGCTTCCCCCTACTCCCGATTCTCTCCCAGACAATCTATCCCAAAACTTAGACACCTAATCATCCAACTCCCTAATCGAACCCATCCTCACCTAGGACGACGCACAATAGGAACAGCCTTCATTGAACTACACAAAATCCTGCTCTATCGAACAAAAGTACTGTCACTACACCCAGTATATAAGACACAGATCAGCCCCGACTCCCAGACACCAACCGACGCCACCAACAGAGATCGCCATGTCAGGCAAGCACGAAGAGCACTGACCTTATGGATCATTGACCGAACAAGAGACCTGGAAGCGGCGGGAGTGACCTGCCTACACTGGACAGAGGCACTATTCCCAGACAAGATCGATTTCCCATCCAGTGGACCGCTGAACTTTAGCTTACCCCTGCACTACCTATACATCCCACATGGAGGAATACCACCTCCATACCCGAATCCGCCGCCACTGCCCCACTACCACGACTTTGAATGGGAACCTGGATACCCAATGATCACGGGCATCATTCATCACACGAACCAGGGAACGATTACGCATCGAATTCCGCCTAGACCACTACACGAACCATATTTGGCTGAAAGACCTCCCACGTGACCTAATACTCCCAGACCAGAAGCGTTGGCCGATCAACTCTTACGAAACATCCTCTCTATTGATGCAGACGATTCATTCTGGGATGTGGAATACTTCGACGAAGTCAACCTATAAAAGAATGAGACTCCCACTTCCTAGCCTTCCAACCAACGTCGCAAATACAAAGATGTTCTCGCTCGTCGCCATTCTCGTCGCCCTTGTCTCTACTCTCTTCCCCTCTGTCCTCATCGGAGGACTCGTTCTCGCCACCCTCCTCACTACCCTCGCCCTCGCCTACTCCTTTCCCGAACAACTCCCCGAGCTCGACGTCTTCACACCACCCCTCGAAATCTTTGTCGAAACCGAAACAATGATCTACACCGACGACGACCTACACATTCATCCGCCTGAACTCATCGAGGAACCACCTATCGCGGAAGAAGTCGTCCCCGCACCTATCCCCAGATCGAACCCCCTCATTGCCACTGCCTCTCTAGAAGCCTCATACCTTACAGCCAATCTCCGAGACCTCTCTGCCCCACTCGGAGCCCTCGTAGGACTCACCCTCACCACTGACCCCAATGCCATGACCTATGCCAAACGAGATCTTGCGCTCCATGAACTTCGTCAACTGAAAGTCACCCTCGACTCTGTACGATGGCACATTGATACAGTGCAAAAGGACATCAAAAACATCGTCCACTGGTATGAGTCTAGAGCAGATCATGCCTGGACAACCCAAGGCTGGCCTTAAGAAGTCGGTGACTTCTCGCATAAGGAGGGGGTAATGTTACAACTTCTTTCTTACGCTTACCTGTTACAATAGCCTTTCTTCACTTTGTTGCTATGCTCTGATACTTGTTTCATCTGCCTGGACTGCCCCTTGTTTCACTTCCTTTTATACTTCTTCATTGTTCTCTAGGCAGTATATAAACCCCCGCATGTACCATAGTACTTCAGTTCCAACTTAATCGAGTATTGCCCTTTACTGAACAACCCTCTCGCTCTTGTCCTCTCTATCGCTTGAGCTACCTTCGTCGCTGTCTAGCACGACGTCAAACAGCATTCTTGTCCAGTGACTGGGATTAGACTGAGACTCTAGTCGTCATTGTTGACTCGATAACGAACCAAGGGCATCGATCCTAACAGTCCATTCAATCGGCTGTCCAGTTCGGAAATCTGCACCTGTTGATGATGCCTCTTGGGAAACAAGAGGGTTATTGTCTGCAGTGTTGTGGGTCCACAAGCTACTTATTGGGTGCACCCGGCAATTTGCCTCACTATCTTTGTGCCTAGTTATCAACCCGAAATCAGGTAGGGTTGCTAGTACAGGGAGTGTGTGAGGAACTTGGGTTCAGCCTTGATATGCAACACCAATAAGGTTGTTTTGTTCGTTCTGTGAACTCTTCCACAAATACGGTGTACGTTACCCCAGGTGCATCTGTGGTCTCCTGCCTACGCTGCTCCTGAGCAAACTTGTACTCTTGTCCATAAATGTGTGTAGACTACCCAAGTAGGGTTTGTCGTCAGGCCCAAGGGGCATATTGAGGATCTCTCATTCGAGACCCGTTGACAGTAATGTGTCATAGTTGATGTCACCTGGAGAGGATGTGGGCTACATGATTACTTCCTCTCAGAAAGAAACTAGGCTGTTGGTGCTGTGAGCAATGATGAGCAAGGCATGCTCGGTGCTGTAAGACCAACAGGGTAGAGTAGAAAAGACTCTAGATTATGTTAGAATGAGCCTAAACACAACCTCAAGACTTATGAGATGCGGCTTGTTCAGCCAAAGACAAAAACTATTGCTCAAGAAGAAGTGTCTAGGACACAAACTATCTAGAGTCTTAGGGACTTGCTACCTAAGATGACAACCCTTATATACTACTCTCCTGGTCTGTGCGCAGTCAGCGTGCAGCTAAAGTCCCTCACAATAGAGACAATGCACAGCAGCTGAGTCTGCACCCATATGACCATACCTGGAGATATCCTCCCACACCAACACACTGTCCTTCCATATGCAGCCATGCTTATTGTTCTGCATCTTGGCCAATTCCAACATACGCCAGTACCTAGTTGCTCATGTATCCTTTCATAGCGTAGGCCCATCATCAGGCCATTATTCCTGTCAGCACTCGGTCCTTGTCCATAACCGATGCTGACCTAACCACCTTCCTTATAAGGGTTGCAGTCCTAACATAGCCAGTCCCTGCAACCTTGGTATTGTCTAAGTCCTGTATCCAAATGTTTGAGTGAAGATAAAAAGATAAAAAGAAAAGAAAAATAGATTCCGACTCCCCAAGACCGTATCTTCATAATTGTCATTAGTGTCATTACTGTGAAAATTGAATGGGATGAGGTATGCTCATAACACAAAGTACAAAGAAACAACCAGACAGATGACTGCTGTAAGGGACTATATGTAAAGACATATCAGGAATCAGGTCAATAGGTAATAAGAGAACAAACAACAGCAAAATGGAAATGGATGCAACAGTCAATAATATGCAAGAAAATCAATATCTTCAAATGAACCCGCTGATGGGTTCTCCTTCAGAAAATTTGCTATGACTAGGTAGTTGTTTCTTTTTCGTGACAGCGAAGACAAAGAAAAAAAAGTATGAGAATAATTCATGCACCTACACATGATGTGTTCCTGTGAAAACCATGGATTGGATGCACAGAAATGACACCTTAAGTTGCTGTCTGGAAAAAACCTCAGCCTGTAATCCACTGACAGCATATGTCCAGTGATAATTCTTGTAAATCTTGCAAAATGTGTGACCTTCCTGTCACAAGCATTCATGAAACACCATTTCTTTTCTCCCATTGATGGTAAGGCTTCCCTCTTTCTTCCATTGAGAAGTTTAATGAAACTCCTTCCTCTCATATATGAAAACTTCCACAAACACTTCCAGAGCTTTCCAGCATCATTCTTAAAGTGTGCTGCCAGAGCCGCTCTAGTGCACAGCCCCTTTTTCACTGCCACCTCCTTGTTGAACTTTACTAGTGTGTCCACTTTCTCATTTTCATCCACCCCCACATGACTAGGACACCATGAGACAACAATCAATCTCTCTGCATTCTCCAAAATCACAGCCTGGTTGTCAACCAAAATGAACACTCTGCCTTCAACTTCCTCCTCCACCAGATAAGTAAACACATCCTCCAGTGCCTGTATCTCTGTCTCGAAAGCCAAAGATGCATTGAACATCCTCAATCTGTTGACATTTGGTCCCACAAAACCAGAACATCCTACACCTTTCTGATATGCTCTGTCTGAGGTGAAAACCAAGCCTAATTGTCTCCATTCTTTGAGTTCATACAAGAAACTGCCTAGCCATGCCCGGAATAAATCTGAGTCCTCTTTTTTCGGATGTACCAGGTTTACTAGGCTGATCCAGTCATTGTAGATGTCTTGTATCTTCACCCCCAGAATATTTTCATCATTGCATAGCATGAATTCCTCCTCAACGTTGTTTGCAATGTCGCATAAAATAGGAAAAGTGTTTCCCAGAGTATTGGTATGCTGTTTCTTCTGAAACTTTAAAGGCTTTGAATGACATGGAAGCGTTTTGTAGAACAAACGAAGGATTTGAAGTGGGTGATTTTCATTCAACATGGCTAGACACATGCCCATTCTCTTGACTAAAAGATCACAATAGATTCGAACTGGAGGGACTCCCAGAAGGAACTCTAATGTGGCTGTTGGTGAAGTTCTGAAGCTGCCGCTCATCCATAAAAGTGCTCGCCACTGCACTTTCTCAAGGATCGACACTTTCTTCTTGATTCCTTTCCCATCAAGATGATACCATAGACCTAAACCATATGATAGAATCGGCCAAATGCAAGATTTGAAGACTTGAAGATGCCTTCTGACATCCAATCCACGAATTGCATTCCCTATCATGTGTAGAGCACTAATCGATGAAAGAGCTTTATTAGCATAAAATCTGATATGAAAATCAAATGATAACCCAGGATCAAAAAAGAAACCCAAATATCTCCAAATCTTTCTGCATTTTATCCTCGACCTCTTTCCCTTTGAATCTTCAATTTCAATTTCAAGGTTGTTAACCTGTTGATTGTAAGTATGATCTGCTGAAAATTGCACTACATAATTCTGGAGCTCTTTAGCTGACATTATATTTTTTTTCTTTTTCTTTTTTAATGAAACTCTTTTCTTTGGGCTGACGTTATTTTCTTTTAAAGCCTCCTTATTCTTTAACAATCTTTTAAAAGGAAGAAAACAAAAGAAATCCGTCCTTTCCATCTCCACAATCGTTCCTATCTTGCTCATAACCACCAAAAACTTTTTAAACCACTGTTGAAGTTTGACAATACCATCTTGTAGATTGAACAACGAAATCATCAAGTTTCCATCATCAACATAGGTTACCAGAGCTCTATCATTCTTCCAATCCCATGGAAAATTGTTCTTGAGAATTGGCACAACTAATAAATTTAGCATAATTGGAGAATCTGGACTACCTTGAGGGGCCCCTTCCCCTGCTGACAACTCCAGCAACACTCCACCTCCCCAAACAAATTGCGTAAGCCTTCCCTTGAAAAAGGATCTTGAAAACTTGACTACTTCCATAGGAAAACCCTGTAACTCCAACATAGTGGCCATAACTTCTTTTTGCAATGATGGGAAATACTGTGCGATATCCACTCTGAGGCAGAGGGTGAACTTTCCCCCTTGTCTTGCCTGCTGTACCCAGTTGACAATGAACATTCCCACATCTGTTGTAGATCTCTGCTTTACACCACCAAATTGAAGCAGATGCAAAAGATCATGCTTTGCTGCATTGTATTGCAATCTAGCTGCCAACATTTTCATAAAGAGCTTGCCTAGGCAATTAAGGAGCGCAATGGATCTGTAGCTTTTTACTTTCAAATAATCGTCTTTTTTTGGTTTTGGGATTACTAGTGTAGTCGATTGCTTAAATTGTGTTGGCCACACCCCTTCTTCCATGATACAATTATAAACCTTCGTAATTTGATGAAGGAACACCTCTTCACCAAGAATTACTTTCAACAGCCTCCAGCTTATCATGTCTGGTCCAGGTGCTGATGAATTCGATGTCAACTTAACAGTTTCCAACACCTCCCAGCATGAAAATTCTCACCAGCTCCTTCTTGGTAATTGCAGTAAGCCCTTAATGTAGTCCCAATCTACTTCTCTTGATGCTTGTTGCCCAATGAACTGATAATGCGCTGCATCCCAAAGGTCGTCTAGATTCTGAATGGCTTGCCCTGATGCATCCACTACCCTTGGAAATGCTGCTGGCTTTCTGTCCTGTGTCCAACGAACCGCATCCCAAATTTCCCCTTTTGCTACCATTTCATCTAGCTTCTTATTGAAGAAGACTCTTTTAGCTGCTTTCATTTCCTTCCAAAGAGCTCTTTTCGAGGCTAAAGACGGATTATGCTCAAACTCTTCCTTGGCAACTTTACACTCATCATTCCACCACCTATTTGGTTTGGAATTCTCCTTCAGTACCTTCGCAAATTTTGACCATGCTTCTTGGATTCTCCTGTATAGACAGTCTATGCTATGTATCTTGCACTCCAGCCAAACTAAAATTCAATTTTTGAATTTCTGCAACGAACAAAGCTTCCTCTTCTGATGAAGATGGAATATACGGTGCGCGTGGGCAGGCTGGGGCTCATCCATGAGTGGAAAACCTCAATGCGATTGTACAATGGTCTAATTTTGCTCCTTTAACCTTGAATGTATAATTGAACCTAGAATCTTCCAAGACCGAGTTGTGGACCCAGACAAGGTCTAAAACACTAGAGTAGGTGACCCCACCTCTTCTGTTTCTGTAAAAGGTAGGTAAGGAAATGTCATTTAAGCAACTAAAATTATTGTCCATCATAGACTCCACTAGATCCATAGAACTCGAATTCTCAAAATAAACAGAATCATCCCAAATACTAGAATGAAGGTTAAAATCTGCTTGAATTAACATAATGTCTTTCACAAAGGATAGATCCCAGATGAGTGCCTTCAGCACTCCCATAGAATTCAGGTTACAATAAAAGTTCAAAATTTTTTGAATCTTGCTGTCCAATAATCTGGTAAATGACACTAATAAAATGTCATCATGATCAAAAGAAACAGGGTCAATCATAACCATATAGGAATGAAACAGATGCTTATGAACATAACATGCAACTTGAGATGAGTTATTTAATGAAACGACTTGCCATGCTGGGTGAATAGGGCCTCCATTGAGATCTTCCCCATCTTGATGTACACTGCTCAGGATCTTTTTCAATCCTTTAACAAATGGGAATTCCTGAATAAAGACAATATCTGTGGATGTTTGGTTTGATTCCAAGAGAATTTCGACTTTTTTGTATGATTTGCTAGCATTTAAGAAAAGAAAATGAAAGTCGTGTATGAATCCGATCATGTTGCTGAGGCAACACTCCAGGCTGACACGCCCGCAACATTTGAAGCCTTTGCTTTTGAAACATCCAACAGACAATCCCATATCATTCACCCTCTTCTTTCTGCAATATGCGTTTTGTCCAATTGGATCAATTTTTCAATGTTGAATCATAGACTGAAATACAGGCAGTCCCTACTATTGGAAGCATGCTGTGAATCACCTCCCCCTCCTACACAGTTAATGCAGATAACCCAGTACATTCTTGTTGCAATTTACACTTTCCACAGTACATCCAGTGTTGATCCATCAAGTGATTTTGACCGCATCTGCTGCAGACTGCTCTCCTCATGAAGCAATTATACTTGGTGTGCCCCCATTTCCAGCAGTTTACACATTGTGGGACTGGTTGATTAAACAGCCATTTAAGGCAGCATACCAATGAACCATTGATGTTAACAAAGGTGTTTCTAAGATAATCTGTGTTGACACCCTGTCTTGTGTTGTAGATTTCGAACATAATGGTCCCAGTTGGACCCAACGTTGAGAGGCCACGAGCCTTAATCCATCGGGGCATACCAAAGAACTTCACATCTGTCCATTTAGGGTGCGATTTGATATCCTGTAATATTTGCTCAGGTGTGTACTTGTCACCATTCATGTCTCTTGTTTTAACTGAACAGAACTTCATGGATGATGTAGTTGGACAATTCAGGATGATTGCATCGCTTGCTGCAATGTTGACATAATCCACCAATGTGTCTATCAGAATTTTGCGCTGTAATTCTGAAATGTCACTCTTGCATTTAAGGATGAGAGCTTTCCTGACTGTCCAAGAAGCTGAGACTATGGAGTTAGGCTCATTGCCTTGGAATGCTTCCTTAAATCCCAGAAGATGTCGAACTGACCAATCAATATTGTCAGTTAATTGTTGGCCATCAGCCCTCTTTCCAATTTTGAATCCCACTAATGCATGTGCTGGCACCTTCCAGTGGAGAATGTTCTTTGCCGTCCCTTTTGCCATGCACTTCCTCTCCCTATCTTTGTTTGCAAGTACCCATGCTTCCACCAAACCTGAAGCAACTGAAGCAACCGACTTTTTCAATGATACTGCTGATTTAGCAGATTTGACTGAATTAGACTTTGGCATGGCTGGCCATTCAGCCAAATTCAACTCTCACTGAACTGACTTTTTGCTGTCCAACCTCTCTGATCCAGACTTCCCTTTGACAAGCTTCACTGCAATTTCTAACTGGTCCTCCACTGATGTATTGCAAATCCTGGCCATTGATTTTGCAAGGTCCCACACTCCTCCTAGCTGATGAACTGACACTGAGCTATCCTGAGATGCTGGCACTGCCTTTCTCCTCTGTGGAACGATAGAAGCACTATCCGACTTTACTGCCGTTTTGACAGAAACTTGTACCCTGTTACAGTCCTCCAGCCTGAGCTTACTCTTGAGAATTTCTATTCACAAATTGAAACCTTCTAGCAAAAGCGGGTCTTCCTCCTCCAAAACCATCCCAACTGCCAAATGAGTTGTCCAAACATGTGCCCAGAGATCTTTGTCAAGCTTCAGGTAATTCTTAGTTGCTATCCTGTTATAATTGGAAATAGTGACAAAATTGTTCTTGGTTTCACCCAACAAGAACCAACCATTTTCCATCTGCTGGAAACCTTTGATCATCTCTTTGTGCAGAAAATCTGCATCCCATTCATCACTTTCATAACCACTACCACTACTGATTTCTCCTTCTTCAGCATCCAATACCATGTTATCTTCCTTGTTGCTGACCACCTCCTTGCAAAACATTTTTCATCTTGTAGCTTGCTGTAATTAACAAGTGGAAAAAACCTATTACATTGAGACTCCTCAATGCATCTTTTCTCCAATTCAGCCTTGCATAACTCCACCTCTCTCTTAATGTGAAGCTGGCATTTCTCCTCCTGTTTTTGACATTCCAGATCTTCCAGCCTTTTCTTTTCTGCTGCTCTTTTTGATGCCTGAATAGCTTCCAAAGCCTGAAGACGTTCCTGTTTTAACCTATTTGCTTCATGCTCTGCCTCCTCCATCAACACAGCTCTCTCTCTTTCCAACATCTTTTCAAAGTTACTGAACTGCTCCATTCGTTTAATAGTTGTTCTGTTACTATCATCTTGAACAAACTTGGTCACAACTTCCAAGCATTTCTTATATTGCTCATACTCCCCTGTAGGGACTCGATCCTTGTTGCCAAATGTCTTCAACCACTCTCTTGCTTCCAATGGATCACCTGGCACAATTAGATACCCTGCCAGTGGCGGCATTTTGAACCAGGTAGGTGTCACTTGCTTTCGAAGATGTAATTCTCCCCTATATGGTAACTCCAATGGAGACTTTGA
The DNA here is from genome assembly GCA_023014405.1 of Amanita molliuscula. Lineage (NCBI taxonomy): Eukaryota > Fungi > Basidiomycota > Agaricomycetes > Agaricales > Amanitaceae > Amanita > Amanita molliuscula. Next base: position 868,603 of record JAEBUP010000006.1, read on the forward strand.
AGATGACAAATCCGATTTTGGTCCGTCTGAATACAACTTCTTTGCAATGATTTCCTGTTCTCTATAAAATTGCCAAGCAGCATCTGACATAACCACTTCTGCTGCTTCTGATGCTCTGCTGCTTTCATAATCCACAAGTGATTTACTTGGAGCCTCCTTTTGAGCTTTAGCCACATCATACACTTCCACCTCTGCATACTCCTTCTTGAAATCAGCAATAGCCTTCTCTTTCTCTGGAGTGATATCAATATATGACAGTGCCAGGGTAGGCAACAGAGTATTTCTGGAGGTAGCATCTTCCAACTTCGTCCTACAAATTGATTTCATGTGTTTGTTCTTTTTTCCAACAGTTTGCCACACATGGCCTCCTGCTGTATCATTAGAACCACCAGACAAATAACTGGATGAAGAGTCATCAGACTCGGCCATTTCATCATCCATATCTAGACCTAAATCCGATGGCACTTTGATCAACACCAAAAGGGACATGGACAGTCTCTCTCCAGTACCATCCCAATTGAAGGAGTTCACCAAATACAGTTCAGCTTTGCTTTCCGACCACATCTCCCCATTTCTGTTCCACAGCAATATTGAAGGGTGCAACTCCACTGGCATATTGTCCACTGCTGATGCCCAAATCCATTCCTCCTCCACAATGCAAACCTTTGCATTTTCAATGGCTTCCATCAACAAATTGTCTTGCAGGCTAGGGTCAAATTCCAATTCACAAACACAAAACCCTCAACCTCTCATGAGGCCACATTTTTCACAAAGTCCCATATGCCCGCAATCATCGAATCCTCTTGCATTCTTGCAAACACCGCAGATATCAGAACCTAAACGTAACATGAATGGTTCCAGCATTGAAAGCTCTTTTCCCAAACGAGGAGTATATCAAACTCCTGGCTGATAATCTACAGATTGCACTCTGTTTTGCAATAATATTTCTTCAATTTGAAATAAAATTCCATTTGGAAGACACCAAGTAACAGTGTCTATTGGACGTCCATCTGGAGTAGTTGGCAATGGTGAAGGATCCATGATGCTTTGAACAACGTGTATTTCCTGGACCACCTGTGCTGAGAAGGCATCTTTCTCCCATGGACATTGCTATGGCTAAACACCTAAAAGGAACCTTTTTGCCACTAGGGCTGACTTGAATAGACTCATTTGTGGGTTGGGAAACAACTTTCAGAAAAATAGAATTTTGCTCCATAGGAAACACACTGATGGAGAAAATGGAGGAAAGGAGGGTGAAAAAAAGAAGAGGGGAAAAGAAAAAGGATTTGATGGGTTGTGGGTTGTAAACGATAACTATGAAGTGCTAAAGTGCCTCTGAATATGAAGATAGTGCATTTGTATGCCTCAACTAAAACCACAACCCATGTGAACTTGGTGGTAAAAGAAGAAGGAGGGCTTTTGTCCAAATCTGTCTTGAAGGTCTTCTTGCAATGGGGCTAACTGAGGGACACAATGGTGGAATAGGAGTGCCATGGTGAGAGCCAATACTGCGACCCTGCACAGGATGCTAATAGACTTGTCAGATTGAAATAGACCTGCCTGATTGCTGTGCATGGCAACTCTGGGGTTCATCTGACTTGACGTGGCCCTGTTCTTGATATTCCACAGACCTGACTAGTCTATACCATATCTGATTGTCAGCTGATGGCTTTATTCATCCGCTAGGGTCCTATTCTGCTGTGTTGGTGCATCGCTATGGATGACATGGTGATGGATCATGGAATGTAGATCATCCAAATGCAGATATGTCTTGATGGTGATGGTCCCTTCTCTGGTGAACTAAGCTGTGCTGGCTGATGATTTTCATGTGACTCGGCCAATGGGGTGCTGGCATTGGGTGTGAATGGCCGACTGGTGTGGGGTTTTGATGGTGTACATGGGAGGCAACTTGACCATTGGTTGTGGGCAACGCTTGCCTTACTGCAGGAAATTGCGGAAAATTGCAGAGTTGCTTGGAATTGCTTGGAGTTGCTTGTTGCTATTGCAGAATTCCTGTGGATGACTCCTCTACACCCTTACCTCGGCACAATGCTCATCATCTCCCCCCCACTTAAAAATCTGACTGTCCTCAGTCAGTCGCACAAAGGAATTGGCTAGTCGATTGCTGGTGGTTGAAATGAATAAAATCTTGACAAACAAAAAATGGCGAAAGGCGAGGCTATGTACTGGGTATCTTGTGGAGTTTGTGTCATCTGTGCTCAGTAGTTTCCTCCTGGGTCAGGATTGTTGTCAATGTCTGGCCAATCGTCAATTACTGAATCTTCGTCACCACTGCTGTTGCTGTTGCTACTGATGTCTTCTTTGTATGTCACCCACAGGTGGCAAGTAGAATGGTGGCAGTGGTGTGGTACTTGTGTGACTGGACTTATGTTCTGTTCTTGATGTGTCAGAGTTGGGGTGGAATCAACTGGAGCGTGGTGGGGTTTGATGGGGCAACTAGACTTGACTATATTTTCTTCTGGGGACTCGATGGCTGCTACTGAGGACTTGACAACTGAAAACTTGGCTGAAATCTGTGATATCATGGGACTTGATGGTGGACTAAACTTAGTGGGCTGACTATCAAGGATGGAGGCTGGTGGGGTTGATGTGTAAATGTCGGGGTTGGTCTTGTGGTGGCTGGTGCTGGTTACTGGTGCATATTCTTCTATGTTGCTGGGTGTCTGCTGGGCTGGTTTGGTGGTGGTGCTATGGTTTTCCTCTCTGTGACTTGTGATCATTTCCTCGAGGCTTACTGAAAATCCTGGTACTTCTCCTGGCATATTTCGACGAATCTGGGTGGTCTGTGGGGTATGGCTGGGGTTGTGATGACTAGTGCTGGTGCTGGTTCTACTGCTGGTATGTGGTGTGGAGTCAAGGCTTCATGCATCTTGTGGCAGACGTTGGGCAAGGCTGCTAGGAGCTCCTTGAAGCTAATGTTCACAGTGGGACTTGTAAGGACACATGTGAAAATTTGATTGACTGCTTGCAGGTTTTGCATGGGAGTGGTGGTGGTGTACGACTGGTCCTTGTGCTTTGCTCAGAATGGTTGTTCTGTTGGCAGCTGGTAACAAGGGTGTGTGAATGGCTGATCTCTGGTTCTGGCAACTTCCTGTGAGGTATTTTCTTTGGGTGTCGGGGCTGGTGGTGCTGGTACTGGTGCTGGTGCTGCTGGTGCTGGTACTGGTCGTGATTCTTTCTCCTTTGTTTGTGGTGGAATTTCTACTCCGTCAGATACTACCTTATTCTTCTTTGCTTGCAATGCTAGAAGGGTCCTTTGCATCTGCTCAATTTCTTTGTCAACTTCATCCACGGTGTTCACTGCTGTCCCATAGTGCATAATTGGTGCGGTACTCAATGCTGTCATTAGCTCCTGGTAGCTGTCGTGGGGTGCATAGAACATCGAGGGACAAAAACTGGAACTTGATCCTAGTGAGACTGTGTTAGGACTAGGAGCTGGCATAGTCTGCGACCAATTCCATGGGGCTGGTGCACAATTCTGTGGGGTTGGCACACGATTCTGGTTCGTCTCGACTGACTGGGTTAGTGACTGTAGCATGGTCTGTGTCTGTAGTGAGCTCTGGACCATCCTTTCCATCATGCCAAACATGCCTTCTGTCTTTATTCTGGGCATAACTATTGGCTTGGGTTTGACTAGCGGAGTTGATGCAGAGTTGACAGGATAGACTGTGGAATTGGTGGGGTACACTGTGGAGTTGGCGGAATTGATGGGGTACACTGCAGAGTTGGCAGAATTGACAATACAAGGCACAGTGGGCTTGTTGATCAGTTTATCATAGAATGACAAGCCTTGAATGACTTCTTTTGCAGCTGCTAGGGTTTGCTCGAGGGAGTATGGGTTGTCGTGGTGCATGTTTGGGTAGTGATACATGTCTATTCCGATGTGGACTTGGAATCCCTTGAAGAAGTATTCGCATTGCTGGCGCATCGTGAGTCATCTGTTCCTAATGAGATACCTAGTGATCACTCAAAATCGCTGGTAGTAGCTGCATAGTTCTTCTGCAGTTTTGATTCTGAGCCAGAAATTCTCTTCCACTAGTTGATCCAAATCCGACTGAGTGTGCTCATGCTTGTTGATTACTCTGGTGTATAGCGCAATGACTGATGCTTTGAACTCCTCATATGTAGATGCTGCGCCATAGGTGTCAACTCCTTTCCATAAATCATACTCTGTGTTGTGGAGATAATGTAGCACGTATGCCTTCTTTTGTTGTGCAGAATTGATTCTGGCTTCACTAAATAGCAACTCAAGCTCATTGAAATAGTGCATGAGGCAGCAGGGTTGGCTGGAGTTGAAGCAGGGTGCTGCATCATTGTAGTGAGTGGGCATGGGCTTGGTGGGCTGGGTGTAGTCAGTCATCGTGGCTTTCATAGAACTAGACTGTTGGAGCTAAAGTTGATGAACTGGCACTGAAGCTACTGGAACTGGAGGAAACTGAAGATGTTGAAGGAGCAGAATTGCTGGAGTTGGGGCATAGTGGTCAGGGAACTGTTACTCGCAGGGTGACTCAGACAGTGTTGACAGCATAATTCTTTCAAAGCCTCACTGGGGCAGCCAATTTGATAAGTTTGCTCCACTATTGGAAATAGGGAGGAAAGGAGAGGTGTGAGGTCGTGAAAGAATTCCCGTCAACTCCAGTGCACTTGATGTCAATGCTACGATGCGCGGAACTGTGGAGTTTGTGGAAAATAACCCTATAGCATGTGATGATAGCAAATGCGGGATGTGGAGTACAACTGGACTTGGCGACGTGAATGAGATGAGGAGGGCGTGGCTAAGGACTGAGACTCGAAGGGATACTACAGTGACTCAAAAAACTGTCCCAATGTTTGGGACTTTTTGATTATTTGTAACATAGCATCATACCAAGACCAAATAGAGCCAAAGTGTCAGTGTATGTAAAAACGTATTACCTGATGGCTATATGCTGAATCAAGAAGTATGTAATTTGATGCAGTATCTATGGAGATATAGTCAATTCAGTTTGATGACTCATTGGGACAGTTATTTGAGTGGGTATCGAAATACAGAAAATACACAATTCAGTACTCTGTATTGCCTCCCTTGGCCTTAATAACTGCTTCCAACCTTCTAGGCATACTCTCAATCAATACCTGACACACCTCTGGCTCTATAACATTCCATACCTCTGCCACTCTCTCCCAAATCTCCCAAACACCTTTTGCTGGTGCTTCATACTTGCACAGCTGCAATTGAATGTGATGCCAAAGATGTTCAATTGGATTAAGGTCTGGAGACTGCAGGCCAGTCCAGAAGAGTGATATTGTTCTCTTCCATCCAGTTTTTGGAGGTGTGTTTGGGGTCATTGTCTTGCTGAACCATGCATCCCCCCTCAACAATCCCAGATTCCTCTATGCTGGGCAGTAAGTCATTGTCCAAAATGTCCACATACTGGTCAGCATCCACCCTCCCCTCAACCTCAGCAAGTTCCCCCACACCATTCCACCCCATACAGCCCTCTACCATGATGTTCCCACCTCCAAATTTCACTGTTCCTTGTACCTCCCTCTCAATCAGCCCATCCCCTGCTTTCTTCCATACACACTGCTTCCCATCTGACCCAATCCTGTTTATTTTGTTCTCATCTGACCAAATTACCCTCTTCCAGTCCTCCACAGTCCACTCCTTGTGCTTCAGAGCAAAAGCCAACCATTTCAATGGCTTTTTCTTCTTTGTTACAGCCTTGAATAAGTGCTGCTTGAGCACATTTCTGACTGTTTGTGGGCAGACTGGATGGGAGATGATGGTGTTAATGTGTCTGGTGACATGGGCAGCATTGGCAGCCTTTCCAGTGGTAATTTGGGTGATGACAGATCATTTATCAGTGGGAGAGAGCCTGGAAGGACAGCCACCAGAAGAAAGTTGTCAACTAGGTTGAAGTTCCTGAAGGACTCTGGAGATAGTGGACCTTCCAACATCAAGTTTGGAGGCAATATCATGAGTGGAGAACCCATTAGAAGCAAGGGAGGGGATATTTTCCTTCTGAGCAGAGGAGATGGGATGCATGTTGGATTGGGGGACTCTGTGAATGCTGGCCCTTGTTAAATACATTGATTTCAGGAACCATATAAGGTACAGTCATCCTGATAACCATCTGTGAAATTTCTCATGCCACAGGAACCAGCCATCATCAGATTCTGATATTTCTGATACCCACTCAAATAACTGTCCCAATGAACCATCATAATGAATTGACTATATTTCCACAGGTACTGCATCAAATTACATAATTCTTAATTGAGCATGTAGCCATTATCTAATCCTTTCCTATATACACCGATACTTTGGCTCTGTTTGGTCTTGTTGTGATGCTATGTCACAATCAATCAATAAGTACCAAACATTAGGACAGTTTTTTGAGTCACTGTATATTCCTCTGATATGTTAAGCTGGTGGTAATCTGAGCTATTCTCTGTGTTGTACATGGGCCTTATATACAATTTCCTACTCTAACTAATGAAGAAACACTTGTAAAATTTTCACCTCACAACCATACATATATCCAAATCCATCTTGAAGGTCTTCTCGTGATGGGGCTAACTGAGGGATGCAATGGTGGAATAGGAGTGCTGCAGTGAGAGCCAATACTGCGACCCTGCATGGGATGCTAATAGACTCATTGGATTGAAATAGACCTGTCTGATTGCCATGCATGGCAACTGGGGTTCATCTGACTTGACATGGCCCTGTTCTCAATATTCCATGGACCTGACTAGTCTATACCATATCTGATTGTCAGCTGATGGCTTTATTTGTCTGCTAGGGTCCTATTCCACTGTGTTGGTGCATCACTATGGATGACGTGATGGATCATGGAATGTAGATCATCCAAATGCAGATATGTCTTGATGGCGATGGTCCCTTCTCTGGTGAACTAAGCTGTGCTGGCTGATGATTTTCATGTGACTTGGCCAATGGGGTGCTGGCATTGGGTGTGAATGGCCGACTGGTGTGGGGTTTTGATGGTGTACACAGGAGGCAACTTGATTGTTGGTTGTGGGCAATGCTTGCCTTACCATGGGAAATTGCAGAAAATTGCAGAGATGTGCAGAATTGCTCGGAGTTGCTTGTTGCTATCACAGAATTCCTGTGGATGACTCCTCTACACCCTTACCTCAGCACAATGCTCATCAGCATATGGTAGGATGTATTTGAATGAGGACTGCATTGTGTCTCATTTGTTCATTCTGCTGCACAAAATCTTTAACCAATTTTGGGCCCTCCACCAATAATTGATCTGTTCATTTGGCTCAGTCCTCCATGCCTGTCCATGATAATGCCTCGTGGAAAGACGAGGGATACTGTCTGCTGTGTTATGGGTCCACAAGCTACTCAGAAGTGTGCACCCAGCAATTTGCCTCACTGTCCTTGTGCCTAGTTATCAAGTGTGCAGCAAATTTCATGCTTGCTAGTACAGAGGGTATGTGTGGACTTTATATCAGCCTTGATATGCACAACAACCAGGTTGGTTCTCTCGTTCCTGAGTTTTTTGGCAATAATGGTATACTATGCTTGGGGTGCATCTGTGGTCTCCTGCCTATGCTCTCCCAACACACTAGTATTCTCATCTATTACTGTGGGTAGACAGACCCAAATGGGTGTATTGAGGACATCTTGTTTGACACCCATTGACAGTATGTGTGGTGAAGTTGATGTCACCTGGAGAGGTCATGGGCTGTGTGGTTACTACCTCTCAGATATGAAACTAGGCCTCTGGCACCATGAGCAACAATGAGCAAGGCATGCTTGGTGCTGTAAGACCAGAGGGGTAGAGTAGTAAAGACTTTAAGTTATGTTAGGACTGGCCTAAACAAAACCACAAGACTTAGAGTGAGGCTAGTTAAAGCCAGAGATGATTCTGTATTGACTAGGAGTTCTGTCTAGGACAAGAAACTACCTAAACTCTTAAGGACTGCCTATGCTACACTACAGCCCTTATATACACCAACCCATGGTCTGTGCACATTTGGCACACAGCTAAAGTCCCTCACAATAGGGACAATGCACAGCAGCCAGCCATGTAACCATATCCAGCCCGCTTCTCTCCCACAGATGGTCTGAGCTATTGTCTAGCCCCTCAACCATTTCCCATGAACACCAGAGCCATACCCTCGGCTCCCTCTGGTATTCCCATGTTGCCCCTCAGGTGCTGTTAGGCCTGTGATCCCTTCACAGCCTAGGCCCATCATTGGGCTGTGTCCCTTTGGCACTCAGTCTATGTCCATAGCCAATGCTTACTTCACCACCTTCCTAATAAGGGCTGCAGTCCTAACATAGCAAGTCCTTCCGTGCATCTCATCATCCAGCCCTTGTATCTATATGTTTGAGTCCAGATAAAAGATAAAAAAGAAAAGAAAAATATGTCCGTCCTCCCCAAGTCCATATCTTCATAAGTTGTATTGACATAATTACTGTAAAATGGATTTTGCTCGTAACAGTATTGTCAATGACCTCACATCCCAAACACACAAATTCCTTTTTAGTTAAAGATAAATCATCTATTTCTTCATCATTCATGATCACTGCTAATTCTTCCAGCCAGTCTGGCTCATTAAGCTGATGGTAATCATGTAATTTATGTGGTTGTTTAGACCATTGAGGAGTTTCCTCTTGATCTGTGTCAATAGAATTATATTTTCTCTTTTTAGTTAGCTCCCCCTCAATAGAAATGGGTTCCTGAGCTATAACTGGTGCCTGAGAATGTTCTCCCAGCATGTCTATAATATTATTATCATTATCATTATTCTCCCCCTCATGCTGAGCAGAAAAAGAATAATTGTGCATCATTTTAATTTGACATGTACTATGGGTGGCACTGGTGTTGAATTTTGATCTAGTAGTTGAATTTCATTTTTTGAAAACTTCCCTCCCATCCTGTCCTTCCAGTATCCACTGGGATATCATTATATACTAGTTGGACACATGAGATAAATCTATGGAAGGGATTATTCTACTGAAAACTGTGCACACAATGTTTCCAGTTTGATGAATGGGTGTTTTGGACACAAATCTGCAACTGGAAGACAAACCACTTGTCTGACAATCCCCCCAAAAATTATGGAGCTTCTTAACCACCTCAGCAACATGGCTACAATGTTTCTACACCTTACCAGTGGCATTGACAAGTATGCCGACCTGCTTTCTTTTGAGCATGACAAATATGAGCTCTGCTGCATGCATCAATGTTTGTTGACGTGATTGCATGAGCACAGCGAACCAGGCTGAAGTGCACATTACAGAAGGCTGCCACTGTCTTGCCTGTGAAAAGCAAAATGGGCTCAAAATCAACATCAAGAAAACAGCTCATGAACTTAACATTCCTTACACGGCTCTTCATAATTGCTTTTGTAATTTCCACAAATCTTGGCACAAGGCACACACAGACCAACAGTTTCTCTCTCCAGGATGTGAACATACCCTTGTACAATGGCTATCCCACCTTGGTGCAAGTCTACACCCAGTTTGTAAACAGGGCATCAGGACTTGTGCACAATACCTCCATCCACAGAAAAAGGAACCAAGTCATACATGGGTCTGCCTTTTCCTTGATCAACATCCTGAGATCATCCTATCTTCAGCCTCTGGACTGGATCCCAAATGAGCCAAAGCCTTCAATCAGCCAGTTGTCAATCGGTTTTTTGATGAACTCTCATGGCTCATTGAAATGTGTGATATCCCAGCTGAAAATGTCTATAATATGGATGAGAAAGGATGCCAGCAAGGTGGTGGTCAGAAGGGCACTCGACATAAATATGTCTATTCTGTTAGGACAACCCTAAACACAACCCAAAAGACTTATGAGGGGCGGCTGGTTAAGCCAAAGATGAAACTGTTTGCTCAAGAAGAAGTGTCTAGGACACAAACTATCTAGAGTCTTAGGGACTTGCTACCTAAGACGACAACCCTTATATACCTGCTCCCTGGTCTGTGCGCAGACAGTGCGCAGCTAAAGTCCCTCACGCTGGATCAATGCGCAGCAGCCGATCTATGCCCATCTGACCATTCCTGGGATCATCCTCCCACACCAGCACACTGTCCTTCCGTATATGGCCACACTAATGTTCTGCATCTCAGCCAACTCCCACATACACCAGTACCAAGTCATTGGTACTTCTTGGCGTTCCCATGTCACCCCTCAGGCGCCATGCCACTCATGTATCCTTTCATGGCATAGGCCCATCATTTGGCCATGTTCCTGTTGGCACTCGGTCTATACCCATAGCTGATGCTGACCTAACCACCTGCCATATAAGGGTTGCAGTCCTAACATAGCCAGCCCCTTCAACTGTGGTATCGTTGATAGGTTCACTCTGCTATTAGAAATAGGGAGGAAGGAGAAGGTGTGAGGTCACAAAAGAGTTCCCGTCAACTCCAGTGCACTCGATGACAATGGTACGCTGCATGGAACTGGCAACTCCGTGGATAATAATGTTCGTCACACAAGGCATAACAGTGATGAATGTGGGATGTGGAGTATGACAAAACGAAGAGGCGTGAACAAAATGAAGAGGCGTGAACAAAATGAAGAGGGCGTAGCTGAAAGGATGAGACTCGAAAGCTGGGGTGTACTATTCTGATATGTTAAGCTGCTAAACTAGATGTACATGGGCTTTATATATGTTTTTCTCTCTAACTATCAAAGTAACACTTGTAAAATTTTTCACCTTGCAACCATATATCCAAATCCATCTTGAAGGTCTTCACATGATGGGGCTAGCTGAGGGACGCAATGGTGGAATATGAGTGCCATGGTGGGAACCAATATCATGATCCTGTGTGGGATGCTAATAGACTTGTCAGATTGAAATAGACTTGCCTGATTGCCGTGTGTGGCAACTCTGGGGTTCATCTGACTTGACGTGGCCCTGTCCTTGATATTCCGTGGACCTGACTAGTCTATACCATATCTGATCATCGGCTGATGGCTTTATTTGTCCGCTAGGGTCCTATTCCACTGCATTGGTGCGTCGCTATGGATGATGTGGCTCTTGGATCTTGGACTGTAGATCTTCCTAATGCGGATATGTCTTGATGGCGCAGTCCCTTCTCTGGTGAACTAAGCTGTGCTGGCTGACGATTTTCATGTGACTCAGCTGATGTGGTGCTGACTTTGGGTGCAAATGACTGACTGGTGTGGGGTATGGATGGCATATGTGGGAGGCGACTTGCTTGTTGAGTGTGGGTGATGCTTGCCTTACCACAGAAAAATGCGGAGTTGCACGGAATTGCGCGGAATTGCGTGGAGTTGCACGGAATTGTGCGGAATTGCATGGAGTTGCTTGTTGCTATCGCAGAATACCTGTGGATGACTCCTCTACACCCTTACCTTGGCACAATGCTCATCATCATCTAAGTCCTGTGTCTAAATGTTTGAGTGCAAATGAAAAGATAAAAAGAAAAAGAAAAAATATCCTGTCTCCTCTAGTCCGTATCTTCATATGTGTCATTGATGTCATTACTGTGAAAATTGTGTAGGATGAGTTATGCTCATAACGTATTCAAAGAAGCAGCATGCATGGTACAAACAATGCAGTGCAAACCTTGAGCTTATCACAATCCTTGAGACTGTTTGTGCAGATGGAGATAATCTCAAGCCCTGCATTGTCTTCCCAGGTGCATCATTTTGCCCCGAATGGTTTGACAATGATCCAGAAATCATGTAAGATGTTATTTAAATAAAGTTGGTGTCATGCTGACTGACATTTCAGTGTTGTGATGTCCCCAAATGGGTGGACTGACGATGTGATTGCAGCCAAATGGTTTGAACAATCATTTATTCCTCAGGCAACTGCTCGTAACAAATCAGGAAAGCTGATTCTACTTGTCCTTGATGGTCATGGCTCACATGAAACATTGGAATTCATTAATCTTGCTGTCCAGCACAATGTCATCATTCTTTGTCTCCCACCCCACATGACACACAAGTTACAACCCCTAGATGTCAGTGTCTTTGGCCCATTTTAACGTGCATGGATTGACAGATGTGATTTGGTTGTTGAGATGACTGGGTCAGAAATTCCGAAACAGGATTTCATCAAAGAATATCTGGATGTTAGGAATGCAACATTCAAATCTATTGCAATTATCTCGGCCTTCAAGAAAAGTGGAATCTGGCCTGTTGACCGAAATGTCTTTTTGGACAAAGACTATGCACCCAGTATTCCCTTTTCTACAGAAGCTAATGACTTTCCTGCACTTCCATCACTTTCCTCCCACATGTTGTCAAATGATGATGATTCTGATCTTGACAATGAAATTGAATTGCATGACCAAACCTGTGTTGCGATCCACTTCCACCAACCCCAAATACCACCTTCAACATCCACAATGGCCATGCCCTTACTACTGCCCCACAGTCATCATGGTCCACCAATGCAGCCTCCATCATTGCTCTCATCTCCAATCCCTCCCAAGCAATTATATCATGATCCTGTTGCTTTTGCCCATATACAGCAACTTGAAGAACAAGTGGAGTGGCTCACAGCACATGCCAAAATGCAAGGTTTCGAGTTGGGCAATTTAAAGTGCCAACTGAATCAACAAAATGGAAGGGCAAGCAAATGGCGAAAACTTAATGTTGAGGCAGGAGTTTTGACATCAATGGAGGGCAGGTGTCTGGCAGAGGAAAAGAAAGCAGAGAGGTCAGCCAAGGAACAAAGAAGACTGAGGTAGAGCAGCGTCAAAAGGAGAAAGAGGCCAAACACCTTCAGCAGCAGTGTGATTGACCCCTGGATGCACCATTCACTGGCTCGCTCCATTCGAAAAACAAATCAGACCTGCAAGAGATATCAGCAGCACTTGGCCTCTCAGAAGATGGCACAAAGGAGGTATTGATACAGTGTGTCAATGCTCACCTTCATGATTCACCTCAATTTTTGGGCTTATTCAACCGGGCAGCACAGTGACGACCTTGAGCAGATGAAAGCCAACCTCCCCTTCCCCATCTACACACTGTGCCTCTCTCAACAGATTTGCTAAATACACTGCTCAGGCTGCCAATCACCTAGAAATCCAACTGAGTCTTCCTTCATATTTCCATAGTTTTAATTTGGCCTAATCTTATTCTACAGCATTATTATACCCTATACACAACATTTTGTCATGTTACATACCACTGTTCTCGAGTAGTTTGCCCCTTGTTGAGCTGCTGACTTTTCAACGGAATCTGGCTTTGAATTTGGTGTGACACGTTTGTGACAAACAACCCAGAATGCCATCTGAGTCTCTCATTCATGGACAGCAGCCAGGAAATCTATAAAAACATTGTAACCACATTACTGAAGTGGTTAAGAAGCCCCATGATTTTTTGGGGGACTGTCAGATGAGCGGTTTGTCTTCCAGTTGTGGATTTGTGTCCAAAACACCCATTCATCAAACTGGCAACATTGTGTGCACAGTTTTCAGTAGAATAATCCCTTCCATAGATTTATCTCATGTGTCCAACTAGTATATAATGATATCCCAGTGGATACTGGAAGGACAGGATGGGAGGGAGGTTTTCAAAAAATGAAATTCAACTACTAGATCGAAATTCAACACCAGTGCTACCCATAGTATACTTATCATAATAATGGATTGCAGATATTTGATCTTCAAAGCCCACAAATATATGTTTGCATGCTTTAGGCTCTAATTTAGATTGTGTAGCCAGTTGTCTTAAAATCCAAACTGGCACACCAAATTCATGTAGATGTTTGACATTAGGTTTTTCCCTATGCCACTGTTCAAAAGGGGTTGCATTAGGTATGGCTTTAGTGTAAGTGTGATTGTGTAAATAAACAGCATGAGAAACTGCTGTTGTCCATAGAAATATCAGAAGATCTTTAGCGCTTAGCATTGTGCATGCTAATTCAACTAGTGTCTGATTTGCTCATTCCACAATACCATTTTGTTGCAGTGAGTAAGGTGCCATTAATTCAATACTGATGCCTTGTTTGTGGCACCAATTGATTAGTTCATCATTTACATATTCCTTGCTGTTATCTGTGTGTAAAGCACATGGCATATAATTATATTGTACATGTATTTTGATTAAGTATTGGATGACACTTTGCACCACTGTGTTTTTATGTTTTAAATATGTGACAGTTGTATAGTGACTATAGTCCTCTATAAATATCAAATAATATGATGCATTGCCAATGGATGTTGTGGATGCCAGCCCCCATAAATCTGTATGAGTCTGTTGTCCTGGTTTAGTAGTTGTTATTTTATATTGATTCAAAAAGGGTTGTGTTGTTAATTTTGTGGCCTTACATGTGTCACAATCCAATACACATGTATTAGGATCAACTGTTAAACCTTTAATCATTTTGTTTTTATACAAATATTGCAAAGAGGGAATATTTATATGTCCAAAGCATTTATGCCAATCATTCCATGACAATAATTGTTTGGACAGCACATATGCATGTTCAATTACTTTTGGTGCTACATCTATTTTATATAACTGATTTTGTAATTTACTGGTTGTAATCAATTGACACGCATTATTATAAATGCACATACAGCCATTGCCAATGAGAGTTAGATAGCCTTGAAGATCAAGGCATGGTATTGATATCAAATTATTAGTTGACATTGGAACATAAAAAACATCATGAATAATGAGTTGACATTTTTGTTTTTGAGACTGAGTCTCTAATACAATTGTTCCATGGCCTTGAGCCTGAACTTGATTATCACCAATACCCTTGATATATTCAGGGTTAGATTGATAGTCCCTTATTATCTTCAATTGATTTGTTATATGAGATGTCATCACTGAATCTCCATACCAGTTGTAAAAAGAACTAGTGGCATTGGAGTTTTCAGCTGCTACATTTACATTCTCATCAGTTAGTTCAACTATTTTAGATGTTTTGTCAATGTCCATATTTATATCCTCATCAACAATATGTGCGCATTCCTTTTTAGCACATCCATCTGATTTCTCTTTCCCCTTTTTGGTCCAACATTCTTCTGTGGAATGTCTGAGCCTGTGACAAAACCACATTTGGGTTTTCCCTTATGCAGACAATTATTTGTAGTATGATTGGTGTGTCCACATATGGTACACACCAATTGGGTAATATTGAATTTTTGTTTTTTCCTGGCATTATATGCCTGATTGGCTGTCTCAGCACTAGTAGACTGAGTGCCTTGACTTTTGCAATGGCACAATTTGCTGTGTATATGTTGTATTAATTGTCCCATGGACATGGGAATATTCTGTAACTCTGTGACAGTGCTGACTGTGGAATTAACCCATTCATTCCATGTTGGTGGCAATGAGCATAGGATGTGGAGTTTAAATAAATTGTCACTGATTTCCCATCCCATCATCTGTAGTTCTGTGCAATATTCCTTCATTCAATTGATATGAGTTATGATGTCATCTCCTTGAGTAGCATGCTTGGCACAAAAATTGCCAAGCATGATGAGTATGGCTACCATGCCTTGTGGCTGATTTGCCTCCCTGAGTGCTTTCCATAACTCCACTGATGTGACAGGTGTGCCATCAAGTTGGAACATGAATCATCTGTTCATCTCCTATCCCAGTAAATAACAGGTTATGGGCCCCACATAGATGAAAACCTTGTGCTCAAGCATTTACATGCATCAGCACATACCCTTTTGTCATAACAAAGGTAAACAAGGGAAGTAGTACATGCACCCATAGTACTGTTTTTATAGTAGTATAGTTATCTAATCATGACATTAATGCACTACTCTTTGCTCATGACAGGAATGATCATTGCTCATCCTAACAAGCCTCTATGCTTGGGATTTGAGTGACTACCTTGGATGGCATGACAATAATCACTAGTGTGACACTTTACTACTCCTTGGTTCTGCAATATCTGAGTTAATAATAAAAATGTAATCTTGATTGGCAGATCACTAAACTGCTTGGTCTGGTGAACCATTCAAATCACTCAGGTTTAGGGCTGCCCTATAGCAGATAAAGGGTCTGGGCTTAATCACTTAGATCTGGAAAGGTTTGGCACCCCCTATTGGCTGTGAATAATTAAGTGCATATGTAGGCTGTTTTTGTCAGCATTAAATAAAAATAAATAAATAAATAAATCTCCATTTAAAAATTAGTAATAATTCTGTATAAGGGTCATGCTGCATGGAACATTGTTCCCTGGTACATGCAGACCAGTGATGGGCACTGATTAGCATCCCATCTCTAATAGGACACTCCTTAGTGTCATAATAATAGCTTATTACTCTATATATAAATAGTGGAGGATATTTATACTGCTGTGGGGAACTTGATGGAGCCCCCAAGCACTCCTGAAGGGCTAGATCTGTTGGAAGTCAACCCTGCCAAAGTTGAACATGGATTGGTGTGTGTGATCATGCATCAATATATTTATGGAATGTTTCTATTTCTGTCACACACCTGCCAAAGCCATGTTGAAACAGCATTTCGATGATAGCTTGTTCTGTTCAGCCTATCAAGGCTGTGTTTATGATACTTATATATTCTAGAGTACTCCAGTGATGCCCCTCAGTTATTGCCTGACTGAGGTGAGCTGTCTTATGTTTATGGCTTAAAAGACATTATTACTTATTCTACTTACAGCCTGTTTGCATTATTACAGGTTATGGGCCCTGCCCATTGCTATTGAAAAC
This sequence comes from Amanita molliuscula, assembly GCA_023014405.1. Taxonomy (NCBI): domain Eukaryota; kingdom Fungi; phylum Basidiomycota; class Agaricomycetes; order Agaricales; family Amanitaceae; genus Amanita; species Amanita molliuscula. The sequence continues at coordinate 885,269 of JAEBUP010000006.1, forward strand.
AGATATTATATTGGTGATACAGGATGTCAACTACATCTTCTATGACTACACTTCCATTATCTGATTTTCACTCTGCCATTGAGAAGCTAGATGCTTCTGGATCCAACTGGGTCATGTTCCAGTGTCATTTCACTATAGCTGCCCACCAGAAATGCATTTGGAAACATTTCAATTGGACTAGCCCCAAACCCACTGCTGTTGCACCAAAACCTGCTGCCACATCTTCTGAGACTTCCACTGCTGTGCCAATTGCCACTTCTAGCTCCTCTGCTGCATCAGTGGAAGTGATTGCCTGGGAAGAGAAAGAGGACTTTAGCAATGTATCTTTTGTCTCAGAAATTACCTGATTCAATATTTGCCAAATATATGTGCAAATCTTCAGTCACCAACATCTGGGCTGCTGTAGTTGTCAAATTCACCCATAAGTCCATGTTGATGAAAGCCAATCTTCATACTGAGTTTATGGCACAGTGCTACATGAATGTTAGGACACACCTAAACACAACCACAGGACCTTAGGAGTGGGGCTTGTTAAGTGAAGACAAGTCAATTGCTCACAAGATAGTTGTAAGGCATACAAACTACCTAGAGCCTCAAGGGCTCTCTACTAGAACTACTCCCCTATATATATACCCAAGGGCCTGGTCAGTGTGCAGCTAAAGTCCCTCAACATGAGGCAACTGCACAGCAACTGACTTCCCTTCAACCTACCATCTATGTGCACATTCTCTCACACAAGACCAGGCCAATTGTGCAGCCCCTCAGTCTTCTCCCACATTGGCTGTGCATCTGTTGTGTCCACACCTCAGTCATCACCATGAGCCATCAGCCATCCCACAACTGTGGCATCCTTCCTAATCCAAATGGGACCCAACATCCCAGCTCAGCAACCACTGACCTAATATCTTCCTGCACACATAGAGGCCACCATCATTGGGGTCATAGTCCATATAAAGTAAATTCCAACTCTTGTTGTATCTTGTGAACTTCTTGTCATCCTGCCTTCACATATATCTGATAAAATAGAAAGAAATCTTCTGAGTCCTAATCCAACCCAACTGAAGCATAGATAAGTTCATTGTCACCATTGTTACTGTGATATAGCTTTTCTAGTTGCAAAAGGGTATCTTGAAGGCTTCCCAGAGTTACCCTGTCAACCTAGTTGTTGACTCCTGTATGGTTCCTGTCTCATGACTTAGGGGCTCCTCTCCAGCTTGTAACATGTCCCTCTCCTCAAGACCTTGCATCCCAAGAGGTCAATGCAACCACATCTACATAGTGTGGATCCTTTTTCATCTTCTCCTCTCCAAAGCTTTCTTCTTTGGGAAATCAAGCATGGCTTCTGGCCACCACACTCCCTTAAGTTGCAGGAGAATGTCCCATCAGTGTCATTGTTGTCCAGCAATGTGTAGATTGCAGCTCAATCCCCCTTCCAAGTCCTCCATTTGCACTCTAGGCACTCCAACCATTCCTGACCAAACTTGCTGTCTTCCCATTCATAAAGCCTTCTTGGTGCTCATGTCTCCATCATATTGTGCCAATGGGTGAACTCCACCATTTCCATTCCTCTGAGTCATCATGGTGTGCTGGAGTTCTCCTTGTGGAACTTTTTTACTTTAGTGGGGGCATTTGCAACATTGTTGGCAGGCTCCCAGGTTGATTCTTCTACAGGGTAGTTTTTCCACTTGATGAGGTACTCTGACTTCCCTCTGCCACAACCTCTGACTTGGCTGTCCAGAATTTCTTCAACTTTGTACTTGGCATCTTCCCCTGACTCTTCTGTCATCTGCATGCACCTGCCTATCCAGTTTCGCCTTCTGACACATTTTGCATATGGGGATGTACTTTTCAATGATTAACATGAAGTAGCTCTTTCCTTTTGCTTGGGGAAAACTTGTTCTTGTATGGTTTGAGTAGGGCTTCATTGAACATGTTATACACCTCCAAGACTTGGGCACTTTGAGTTGATATGCTGACTCTCTGACCTTCTCAATTACTTCCAAAGGACCCACAAACTTCCCATCAAGTTTCTTGGATACCCTTATGACTGGTAAGTTCTCTGTATTCAGATAGACTTTATCCCCTGGTTGATACTGGTGCACCACCTGTCAATGACTATTGTACCACTCTTTCATGATCTGAGCAGCCTTTTCCAATGCCTTCTTCACTTTAGCATGTACATCTTCTATTTCTTTGGTAAGCTGTTCAATGGCAACAGCTTTTGGCACATAAGTGGGATCAAGTCCCTTGTTCAGATGTGATCCATAGTTCATAAAGAATGGGGTGAAACCTGTCACAGAATGTACTTGGTCATTATGACAGAACTGTGCCACTGAAAGCCAATCCAACCAGTTGTCCTGTTGGTTATTTACAAACATCATGAGGAACTCCTTTACTTCCTGGTTGACATGTTCCATCTGTCCATCCATCTGAGGGTGATATGCCATTGACCAATTGGCTTTAATTCCAAGCATCCCATGAAGGTCATCCATGAACTTGGACACAAATTGGGGTCCCCTGTTGCTGGTGACTTTCTGTGGAATCCTGTGCTCTCTAAAGATGTTATCCCTGAGCAAACTGCTGTCCCTTGAGAAGTAATTGAAGATGTTGTCAGCAAGAAATATGACTTCTTGGTAAATTGATCCACAATGACTAAGATCATGTCATTGCCCTTTGATTCAGGGAGCAGTCCTATGAAATTGACAGAAATGATCTCCCATGGCTCTGAAGGGATCTCATTTGGTACCAAAGGTGCTGCTCCAACTGCATGTTGGGCCACCAAAAGTTCCACATGAGCAATTCCAAAGTCCTGGCCACACTGGAGTGTCCCCAGGAATGGTGGATAGCAATGATGTCTTCTCTTAATGCTATAATGGCTGGCATGTAGACCCATCCTTTCCAGGTAATGAGTCATCCTTCCCTCTTGTAGTCCTTATCCCAATTTCAGAGTCCCTTTTTGACCTGCTCTTCCCACTGGCATTCTGGTATGTCCCAGATATCTTTTATGATGTCATCAATTGCCCTATTGTCATCAAAAACTCGAATAAAAAGGTGTCCTTTAAGGAAGATAACACCCTCATTATCATGCTCTCCCTTATGATGGTCTGCCCATCTTGATAGTAAGTCCACTTTTCAGTTTGCCTTCCCCACTCTGTGCTTAATAATGAAGTTGTAATCCTGGAGATCTGTAATCCATCTAGCCTGTTGTCTGTTGAGATTCTGCAGTTTCTGGAAGTACATCATGTTTTGGTGATCAGTTAAGACCTCCACTGACTTTTTAGCACCTTTCAAGTAATGTGCCCATTCATAGAAGGCATGCATTACTGTGAGCATCTCTTTGTCATAGATCTTGTAATTCCATTCTGTGTCATTCAATGATTTGGATATCAAGGTCACCAGCCACCAAGTTCCTTCCTCCATTTCTTGAGACAGAATTCCACCTATGGCAAAATCTGATGTGTCTACCCTGACCTGGACTTGTCCTTCTTCATTGGGAATTTGCAAAGTAACTTTCTGAGCCACTGTATCTTTGAGTGTCTGGAACACCCAATCCTGGAGTTCCATCCACTGCCACTCATTCTTTCCAGTAAGCATTGTCAATGGTTTGGTGATTTTAGCAAAGTTCTCTACAAAGTGTCAGTAAAAGTTGATGAACCCCAGGAATTGTTGGATTTCCTTCTTACACATAGGTGTTGGCCATTTGGTTACTGCTTTGACTTTTCCCTCCTCCATCTCAACAGAGTTCTTGCTGATAACCACTCCTAAGAAGTCCATTTGGTCTTGGTTGAAGAAGCACTTCTCCAGCTTAAGTGACAGTTTATGTTCCTCAAGCTTTGCCAAATTCAATTGACCTGTTGTATGTGTTCCTCTTTATTCTTTGAAAAGACCAGGATGTTGTCCATGTAAATGACTATCCATCCTTCAGCAATTTCAACTCAAAAAATGTCATTCATCATGGTCTGGAATGTTGCTGGGGAATTGGTTAGTCTAAAGAACATTACAAGTGGCTTGAAGAGTCCTCAGTTGATTCTAAATGCCACTTTCCATTTGTTGCCCTCCTTGATTCTGATGTTGTTGTATCCCCACCAAATGTCCATTTTTGAGAAAATTGTTGCCTGAGACAATTTGTTGATGAGCTCCCCTATGAGTGGAAGTGGGTACCAGTTCTTTACTGTCATCTTGTTTAACTTCCTGTAGTCCTGAACCAGTCATAGCTTTCCATCTTTCTTTTTTACAAAGAAGAAAGGTGATGCCATTAGAGACTTGCTGGGTCTGATCTGTTTGGTTTCTAAGTTTTCTTTTAAGAACTCATCTAGCTGTTCCTGTTTGTTTTGGTTCAAGGGGTAGATTTTTCAATTGACCAGGTTGCTTCCTGGAACCAGTTTGATGGCATGGTCCCATTGTCATCTAGGTGGTAGTTCATTGAAAGTTTCTTTCTCAAACACCTTTCAGTGTTTCCAGTAGTGCCATGGTACTTGTTCTTCGATGGTAGTGGCCTTAGCCTTAGATACTTCCCCTGCTGCTCTCTCCATTGCCTTTGATGTGTATGCTCATATCTGTAGCTCTGGTTCATGTATGTGCACTGCTAGTAATTTCTCCCCCTCCTCAAGGGTTCTTGACACATCAATCTCATCCTCTGGTTCCTGCACACTAGATGGTTTCCAACAGACTTCCAGTTGATTGTTGGGTTGTGATGTTTCAGCCATTCATGTCCTAAGAACAAGTTGGTCTTCCCTAGGTGTGCTACTCCACACTCCATGATTTCTTCATGTTCACCAATGCGTAACTTGAATTGAACCGTGTATTCAAGGTTCCCCATAGTATTCTTTGTTCCATCTGCATTATAGACTGGAACTGGTCATACTAGTTTTTGTTTGTTCAAGTTGTGCTTTTCTACAAACCTGTCATTGACACAGGAAGAGGTACATCCTGAATCTAAAAGCCTTTTGACATTGATGGTCTGTAGTGTATCCATGGTGGTGATTACTCTGTCAAGGTCAAGTTGCATTTTGCCTGATCCCTGTACTGCCTTTCTTGCAAGTGCACTATGTTCCAGAGTGTGTCCTTCTTGCTCATTTGGTGAAGCTGGTCCACCAGCTGCTTGTTAGCCTCACCAACTCATTTTTTGTGTATCCACTGATTCAAACAGTCCACTGCTATGTCTTTTGGCTGTTCCCAGATTCATTGTTGATGAGTGTGCTACCTGGCTGGACTGGATCTCAAGCAAAATCTGGGACCATTTCAAGAAGTGCAATATTAAATGAGGTGGTTCAAGCTCTCAAATACCAATACTTCAAGCTCAATGTGAGCACTTGTGAGACATTGGGTAGCCTCAAAGTGGCCATTTGAAATTGCATTTAAATTGTGTAACCCACGGCCTGGATTCTAGGCACAAGATTGAATAGGACAATAAGGAGTAAATTCAAGAGTGGGTATCCAAGGTTCACAGTGGACTATTGCCAGCACAAAGATATTTGTTTAGGTGTGATTCACTATGGCACTGGCAGAGCTATAATGAGCAGTGACCAGCTTGGATTTTTGAGTAACCCACCTTTGTCTGCCCTACAACATAATGCCTGTCAATGGAGTTCATCATTACACAAGAGAAACTGAGTTTCAATCCTTAGTGGATAGATTGTCATCACCAGTTCTGGGGCTAGTTGATGAAGAAGAAGATTTAGTCCTTGAGTGTCCCCCAGCTTCCATTTACATGGGCAATCATGTAGAATGATACAGGAACATGACATTATTGATGGTACTCAAGGCCTCACATGCCTTTGATCTGACCTCCCCATCAGAAATTCAGTATTACTATGCAACAACTAGTGGATTATTGGTAGCCTGCTTCAATCAGATGAGGATTCCCATGGGAGGACCCTTTTTAACATTGTGCAAGCATCTCAAACCAGTTAGACCACCTGCCTCAGGAGCAGATGTCAGTGTTGGACAGTTGGCTTGGAAGGTATCTATTGAAGTCTGTGCTGATGGAGGAGGACCCTACCTCATTATTGGACATGACATCAACCACTATGCCTTACTCAACTGTTGAGGGCACTTATATCCATTTCTAGTTCCAGCCCATCACATTCTCCCTTGTACAATGACTTGGCATGCTGTTTCCCTCCCTGTGGAACTTGAACACCACTCCAACATGCAGGGTCTCTGGCCAGGACCTTCTCATGCATGAAAATGACCCCTTGAACAGGATCAATCTCTCTCAAAGACAAGTGATAACAATGCCATTCCCCATTGCACCCAGCACTCTCCTTTTGTCATGATCTTAGAAGATTAATAAAGTCCCCTTGACCACATACATATCAAACTGAAGCCTGAAGACACTATGTGTGGACATTGGTGCTTTATTTTTAGATCCATCTCTTATTTGAAATATGTGGAGTATCATTTTTCATGTTGCCTGTTGGATTAGGTGGGGCAGTGCCCTTGCCTCATGGGCTTTTCTGTTTCTATACAGAAGAATTTGTTGTCCATGCCTTGACATTCTGAATTACATATACATAGCAGTAGGGTATAGAATCAGGAGATCCCCCTTTTTGATCTCACTCAGTTCAGACCAGTGTTCTCTGTTTTGTTAGCATTCTCCTGCAGCATTTATTTGAGTTTTTCCCAGTGATATCTAGTCATACTGTGATTTTAGTGGCTTCTGCATACCCAAGTTTGGTTTGATAGCATTTGAGCCTCCAAATTAATTCAACAGGACAATTACCAAAATTTCAAGTTAAAACCATTAACAAACTACTTCGTGGCTCATTTAACCCTACCACCCCCATTTTAATCAGTTATTTCCTACAAGACTGCTGGGACTTTTCCAGGACTCACACCCTCACTTGCCCTCAGACACACTCATTTTACCATCACACTCCCTCATATTACTCATCCAGCACTGAGGTGGTGCTTTGCACTTCCTTTTCCCAGTTTGTAGGGTTGTTTGTTGGTACACTTTACACTAGGCAGCATCCCAGGGTACCTATCATCATAATACCCAAGGATGAATCCATGTCCTTAGTCAATTTTTATTTGCACTTGTAGATTCCTCAGACAGTGTACCTTATTCTGGCATTCATACAATTAATCAGTTAATTGGATTCCAGAATCCTTATGTGGTACAGATACACTGTCCTCAGTACTATCTACAGTAGCCAATGGTCCTAAGTGCATGACTATTGGCTTTCTCCAAAACCCAGCTCCATCCTAAGCTCCTTCCATTCATCAGTGGTTAAGTCCCCTGCATTGAGACTTCATATGGATCATTTTCCTTTGTCTGCTGCTGGTATCCTTTTCACTTCTTTGCAATCTTTTGCAAAGTGCCCTTCCTTTCCACAGTTAAAGCAAGTAGCCTTCTTTCTTGGCATCTTGCAATCCCTGCTGGTATGTCTGACTTTTCCACAATTGTAGCATTTGAACAGTGTCCTGGCTTTATTGACATCCATGGTGTTGGGATCTGAACAGCTCCCTGAGGCTACTGGTGCTGGAGGTGGTGCCCTAAATTGGAATTGGGGGCAACACTCTCCTGCATATGGTTTTTCCCTATACTCAGTTCCTCCTGATTTAGCAAATCTGTATGTTTCATTGGATTTTTGGTATACATGTGCTAGAGCTATGACTTGTTCTTGGATCTGTTGTAGTGTAGCCATTTCTGCCAATCCTCCATGTCATACTAGTTCTCATCCTAGGGTGGGGTTAAGATGTCCTTTGAAGTGAGCTACCAGGGCAGCATTGTTCCATTCAACCAGTGGTGTGAGTGTGTTAAATTTCACCATGTAGTCTTTGGCCAGGGTATTGCCTTGGTAGAGCCCTAATAGTTTCTCAACTGCCTTCTCCTTAGTCTTGGTAGACATGAAGAACTCATGCATCTGCTTTTTGAAATCAGCCCAGTTCTTGAAAGGGAACTTCTTCACCAAGGGTGCTCATCACCATGTGAGACTGTCTTCTGAGTCCCATCTGTCATTGTATTCCTTCCAGGTTAGTCCAGTGGTCCATCCTTGGCCTTTGATTTTTTCCTCCATCTCCTGATGTGCTTCCTGGAATGCTCTGAGCTGTGCCCCACTCCAGTCTGCTGCCTGGTTGTCCTTTCCACCCTTGATTCAGTATAGGCATATAGAAACTTTTCACAAGTCTGTTTGTTCTCTTGTGAGCATGAAGTAAGTTTCCATCTGCCTCAACCATCTGTCTACTGTTTGAGGGTTGCCCTGATAGTAGTTGGGCATTTCCATCTTTGTTAGGGGACTGGGTTCAGGTCAATTAGCCATCTGGTATTAATTGATCAGGTCTGCCAGGGTATTACCAATAGTGATAGCAGCTTGTTGTTTTCCCTGGGTTTGTTGGTGAATCTGATCCTCTCAAGCAGCTATAGCAGCAGCATTGGTGGTCTCAGGTAATGATTGAAGGGTCTCCCCATCTCTCCAATAGTCATTCCATCCCCTTAGCACATGGTACAAATTTGATGCCATGTCAGTAGTGAATCTAAATGCTCCGAGTTTTTTATGTCCCAACCCTAGACCATTCAAGACTTCAATCTGGAACCACCCCATTTTGTTACTTGGGAATTGTTTGATGTGATAAGTGTCCATGGTTCCATATGTTTTCCTGATTATCACTGTTACATCCTCATTTTGGGGATTCTTGTCCCAAGTGCATATCTCCTGAATCTGAGGATATGCAGGCCAAAGAAACTCATTCCAATACTTGGGTTGAATTAAGACCAAGTATTAGTATCCAGGTATGTCAGGATGAAGACTGCTTTCTCCCCAAGCCATTTTTGGGTACAGGTATGGGAGCCAGGATTCCTTCTCAATGTTTTGCCACCAGGAGTTGATGTCTTGTTTCTTATGGGTGTTATTAGCCCCTTGTGGATATTTGTCTGTTGAGAACCAATCTGTGGCTGTAGGGATTCCTCCTCCCCACCAGGCTCTATCACTTCCCTGAGTAACCACTCTTGCTTTGTTTTCTCCTATCCCAGTCTGTGATGCTGCTGCATGATCGCACTGGTTGCACAGCTGTTTTAGGTTCCACCACTGCTGGATAATTCTTTCCAGATACTTCCACTACTGCTTGTTCCACTGTCATTGTTGACCTAAGGTAAAGGAACCACCTCCCATTTTTGTTTATTCTTTTGCTTGGATTTGGATTGTCCTCCAAAGTGAGCAGTCCATGTATAGGGTGAGACTTTCCCTAGGTCTTCAAGTTCTGACCAGTCATACTCTGTATCATCTTCTCAGATTGCTTGTTCCTTGATGATATGGTACCATCCATTGTGCATACTCTTCTGGATGGCAAAAGTGATGAAGGGTCTCTTAACTCATGTTCCCAGTTAAGAATTTCATAGAGTTGGCCAAGCTGGCCAGTGATATTTGTCATAATATTCCTTTTGAACAGGTACATGTAACAGTACCCATTCTCTCTCCATTTATCATTTCCTCCTTCCATCTTTTTTGCTGGTCCCAGGATACTGGTGGTGACTTTAGATTGCCAGTTGCATACTTGGGTTTTGTGTTCCTCCCAAGATTGTTTGCCTATTTCTTTCAAGAAACAATCTAGTCCAAGGTTCAAATGCACCAATGGTTCTGTAAGCAATCTTTCTGGTGTTCCTGGTAACAGTTTCCCAGGTGGTGTGGTAATCATATGGGGATCATAGCAAATTCCTTGTTGTTGCTCATCCCTTTCTTGCTTCCTCCTCCATCAAGCATGTGCATGAGGGCATTCCAGTCCTCATGTTCCATTATGAGTCCCTCATGAGCATATAGTCCTTGGGTGTGGTGAATGTGATCTAGTTCCTGTGTGGCAATTTTATATCTGCAGATTGCCCTATCTGCATCCTTGATACAAATGAGCCACTGGTTGTATCATGAGCTCATTATCACCAGCCAAACAGGATCTGCTGAGTTTCCTTCATATTTCTGCTCCAGTATCTTGATCAGGGTGGCATATTCCTGATTTGCTCTCTGCATTACTCACTCTGCTCGAAGTATGGCCCTCCTGGCCCATTGTTGTTCAAGAAGGGCTTTCCAAGCCTCTTCCTGCTCCTTGATTTGCATAGCTTCTTCCATACAAACTTGCTGCCATTCAACTCATGCTTGCACCTGTCATTGTTCTTTAAGGCACTTCCTCCACAACTGCACATGATGATCATAACAGCAAACCACTGTATTGCCAATAAATTCTTGTGGTCCCAACTGGACTGTGTTGTTTTCAGTGACCCACTCTACTTCAAAGATTGCACCTATCTCTGAAAGTGTCACATGGGCATAGGGCAATACATATTCTTATGTTGGTTGGTCCACAAGCTAATTTCGAGCGTGTACCCAGCACTTCCCCTAAATGTCCTTGGGCCTAGTTATCAGTGGCAAACTTAAGTGCCACTGCTAGTACAGAGGGTATGATAGGAATTGAGCTCAGCCTTGATATACACACAGGAAACATGTCTTTGTCTGTTCTGTGGACTTTTTCACAACAACAGTGCTAGTACTTGGGTGCACCTGCCTGCAGCTACTGCTGATGTGCTCTAGCTCTCATCCATTACTGTTTTGTTGCCAGGCCCAATGGGCATATTGAGGACACTTAAACAGTGCCCATTGACAGTGGGTTGTTGGAGTTGTAGTCACCTAGAGAGGTTGTGGGCCTCATGATTACTACCTCTCAGAAAGTTGGTGTCAATATAGGCCTCAAGAATGAGGGCAATGATGAGCAAGGTGTGCTCATGTGTAATATGACTGCTTGTTGAGAGGTATAGAGCAAAGGCTCTAGGTTATGTTAGGACACACCTAAACACAACCACAAGACCTTAGGAGTGGGGCTTGTTAAGCTGAAGACAAGTCAATTGCTCACAAGATAGTTGTAAGGTGTACAAACTACCTAGAGCCTTAAGGGCTCTCTACTAGAACTACTCCCCTATATATATACCCAAGGGCCTGGTCAGTGTGCAGCTAAAGTCCCTCAACATGAGGCAACTGCACAGCAACTGACTTGCCGTCAACCTACCATCTATGTGCACATTCTCTCACACAAGACCAGGCCAATTGTGCAGCCCCTCAGTCTTCTCCCATGTTGGCCATGAATCTATTGTGTCTGCACCTCAGCCATCACCATGAGCCATCACCATGAGCCATCAGCCATCCCATGACCATGGCATCCTTCCTAATCTGAAAGGAACCCAACATCCCAGCTCAGCAACTGCTGACCTAATATCTTCCTGCGCACATAGGGGCCACCATCATTGGGGCCATAGTCCATATAAAGTAAATCCTGACTCTTGTTGTATCTTGTGAATTTCTCATTGTCCTGCTGATTAGTACCCTGGGATGCTGCCTAGCATAAAGTGTGCCAACAAACCCAACCCTACAAACTGGGAGAAGGAAGTGCAGAGCACCACCTTAGTGCTGGATGAGTAATACAAGGGAGCATGATGGCAAATGAGTGTGTCTGAGGGTGAGCAAGGGTGTGAGTCCTGGAAAAGTTCCAGCAGTCTTGTAAGAAATAACCATAAATTTGGTAATTGTCTTGTCAATTTGGTTTGGAGCCTCAAATGCTATCAAACAGAACCTGGGAACACAGAAGCCACTAGAATTGCAGTATGACTGGATATTGCTGGGAAAAACTCAAATAAACACTGCAGGAGAATGCTATCAAAAAGGAGAACACTGGTATGAACTGAGTGAGATCAAAAAGGGGATCTTCTGATTCTTTTACCCTACTGCTATATATATGTAAATTGGAATGTCAAGGCACAGATGACAAATTCCTCTGGATAGAAGTGGAAAAGCCCATGAGGCAAGGGCACTGCCCCATCTAATCCAACAGGCAACATGAAAAACAATACTCCACATATTTGAAATAAGAGATGGATCTGAAAATAAATCACCAACATCCACACACAGTGATGAGCACTGCCTATGGCTGAGTGCAACCAAGTGTCCAATGACAGTACTGAGACATTCTGATGCAGCCCCAACAGTACCAATGCTTGGCATTCAACAATCACTAGCCAGAGAATGATGTATTGATATTCCACTATTCCTGCAATTGCATTCCATCAATTCTGCTATTCCCACAGTCACATTCCATCAACTCTGCTGCCTCTGCTGTCAAAACTCATCAATTTCACTATTACAAGGCACAGTCCGCTATTCTGAGGGGCACAGCCACTGATCTGCTGTCTCTGATGTCACAGTTTCAACTCCAATGTCTCTGCACCTCACAAAATGATCACTGGCCAAACCTGTTATAGCCACAAGGCAAAGCCACAAATCAGGAATTGTGCCAAGGCTAGACCATCAATAGGTGATTGACACTACCTTAGCTGCACATGAAGACTTGCACTATCAGTAGCAAGCACTTTACACCCCCCCCCCCCCCCCCCCCCCCTTACAAGCAGAATCCGAGCTCATTCCGAGATTCTGAGTGGAATCCAAGTCCAATCCGAGTTGATTCCAAGCAGGGTGTAAAACTACTAGGAATCCGATTAGACTCTGAGTCCATTCCAAGCTCAATCCGAGTTGTGAACATTCACCATGGAATCCAAGCTCAGCTTGGAATGAGCTCAGATTCCAAGTACAGTCTGAGTGCATTCCTAGTGGCATCAAAGTTGTGTTATCAACAAATCATGACAGAGTCATCAGTGCATCTTTACCCTCTGTCTCTCCCAGAGTCTCCTAATGATTCAGAATCCAACAGCTCTACCTGTCCCAGTCAATTGTTGGCCCAGTCTTGGTATTTTGGGGAATGAGCATGTTGGACCCTGCTGGGACTGTCAGTCAGGTGCTAACCATGACCTCTGTCTCTATCACAATTTCATCCATGTTCTCACACACCTTTCCACATTCCTACTGCACTCCACTGTGTTTCATGTACATTTATACTCACTTCATAGTCACAAACTGGTTTATTTGCCAAGTACATTTTATGATACCCTTTCCACACATGTTCACATCATCACAGAGTATTTTCAATATGTCTGATCAAATTTGTACCCTTTCCCCACATGTTATACACTGAGAATCAATAGAAAAGGAGAATCATGACATTACCAGCTAACAAAGGCATTGCAACTGGTTTATCTTCTTAACTTCATACCCTTTCTACACATGGTCCCAGTATCATACATCATTGAAAATATGCTTCACCTTGATTTGTAGCTTTTCCCACATGTCAGAGAGTGGGAATTATGACATTGTCAATCAACAAGGATCTTGGTTTACATGCATAGAAGCATAATACATATATTTATGGTCAATTCTTAGTTACAAATTGATGTCTTAGACTTGCCATTGTTTCTCACAGTTCAGAAAATCTGATCCATGACATCACCAGTTGATAAAGACCTTACAATTGATTTACACTCTCAATACATATACCATGGACTTTGACACATATTCCCATAATAAATGGCAGTTTTACAAACATCAATTTATTCAAATTTTTGACTAATATATACAAATAAATTAATATGGCAGGTGGGAGTGGGAGAGAGGATGCAAGTGTGAGAGCAAGGGCAAAGGGGAATGCAGGGGTGAGGGTGAGGGCAGGCACATGGGTGATGGCAAAGGCACAGGTACAAGGGCAAGGGCAGGGTGGGTGCAGGTACAAGGTCAAGGGTGGGGTGGGCACAGGTATGAGGGCAAGGGGAGGGGGAGAACAAAGGCAGGGTGGGCACAGGTATGAGGGCAAGGGGAGGGGGAGAACAAAGGCAGGGTGGGCACAGGTATGAGGGCAAGGTGTGCAGGCTCAGGTGAGGACAAAGGCAGGGTGGGCATGGGTACAAGGGTGAGGGCAGGGCAGGCATGGGTATGAGGGTGAGGGCAGGCATGGGTATGAGGGTGAGGGGGAGGGGGAGAACAAAGGTGGGGTGGGTGTGGGTATGAGGGTGAGGGCAAGGGTGATGGCAAGGGGGAGGGCAAGGGCAAGGATGAAGGCAGGGTGGGCATGGGTATGAGGGCGAGGGGGAGGGGAAGAACAAAGGTGGGGTGGGTGTGGGTATGAGGGTGAGGGCAAGGGTGATGGCAAGGGGGAGGGTGAGGGCAAGGACAAAGGTGGTGGTGGTTGCAGTGGCAATGGCAATGGTGACTCGGGGTTGAGGTGGTGGTGGCAAGGACAAGGGTGAGGGCAAGGATGGGGTGGTGGTGGTTGCAGTGGCAATGGCAATGGCAATGGTGACTCAGGGTTGAAGTGGTGGTGGCAAGGGCAAGGGTGAGGATGAGGATGAAGGTGGTGGTGGTTGCAGTGGCAATGGTGATGGTGACTCGGGGTTGAGGTGGTGGTGGCAAGGGCAGCAGTGGCAGCGGCGGTGATGTGGCAGTGGGAAGGTTGCAGCAGCAATGGTGATGGTGACTCGGGGCTGAGGTGGTGGTGGTGAGGGTGGCAGTGGCAGCAGTGGCAGTGGCAGTGATGTGGCAGTGGGAAGGGTGAGGGCGAGGATGGGTGTAGCCAGGGGGGTTCACCCAGAGAATTCCGAGACTGTGACTCCCCCCCACAACCTGAACAGCATTTCACATGGGGTCCGCCCTGGTTCTGGGGTCCCTCTCTGATTATCTGCATGATTGTGACCTTTCTGCTTTCCTCCATCTGCTACTACTTCTATACTGTGTCTGCTGTGTTCACAATCCTTGAACAATGGAAAATAGCTCTCCCACACAACAATCCATGTCACTAGTGCTTCAAAATGGTTCTACTATTGAAGAGTATGATATTCCAGACAGTTATTCATTATGGGAGATTGCTCAGATTGCTAAAAGAGAGAGAGGTGAATCAACAACTTCTATACATGGTTCTCCAACAAAGAAGACTTAGTTAGTATACAGTAATGTAATGTAGTTTGCTGAGTAATTATTATATCATTACAATGTGAATATAGGAAGAGGGACAGTTGTGAGGAATGAAAGCAGGTCACAGATCACACAGACAATCAGAGAGGGACCCCAGAACCAGGGCAGACCCCATGTAAACTGCTGTTCAGGTTGTGGGGGGGGGGGTTGCAGTCTTGGAATTTTCTGGGCAGACCCCCCTGGGTGTAGTGATGGTGACATGTGACATGTGACGACAGTGAGAACAATCAACAATGTGTCAGATGTGTCATCACATGACATTCAACAATGCATTACGGCACATGTGTCATGCCCTTCATGTCACAAGCTTATATATAGCTGAAGCATACATAGTACTGTCCAGCTCACACAGCTTGGACTCCATTCAGAGTCCTAGGAGTCCTAGTTGACTCCAAGCATAGTCAGCACTAGCTCAGATTTGATTCGGAATGAACTCGTACTCAGCTCAGAGTATGAGTTCCAGTTTTGGTGAGTTCTCTGCCATTTTTTAATGCTCGGAACTGACTCAGATTCTGAGTAGGCTACTCACAATCCTAGGAACAGGCTCGGAATGGGCTCGGAATCTCAGAATAAGGGGGGGGGGAGTGTAAAGTGCTCTCAGTAGCATAGGCACATTGGGTATATAGCAGATCATGGCACCAGAGCTAGCATCAATATGATGGACTGGTATATAAGGCCTTGGATTTGCTGTAGATAAAGGACTTCACTACACCAGACTTCACTTTGGAACAGAATCACACTACCCTTCATCTCTCACTTGTGCAAATAACATTCTCATGTATGCTTGCTCTTGTGCAGTAGTCATCATGGCTCCAACTCCACAGTTCTGGCTACCCCATGTGCTCTAGACCACCTAGTGACAAATGGACACAGCCACCAGCCTCCACCAGCATTCCACAGTCAAGTCCATCTACCCCGGTCATGTCATGCCCATGTGACCAACTCCACACCATCAGGATTTTGAGGTTGTTGTAGCATTTTGCTGTTCCACATATTCTGCAGGTTCTACATCACCTAGTGACAAACGGACACTGCCACCAGCCTCCGCCAGCCTTCCGCAGTCAGGTCCGTCTACCCCGGTCATGTCACGCACATGTGACCAACTCTGCACCATCGGGATTTTGAGGTTGTTGCAGCATTTTGCTGTTCTGCATATTCTGCAGGTTCTAGGTCACCTAGTGACAAACAGACACTGCCACAAGCTTCCACCAGCCATCTGCAGTCAGATCCATCTACACCTGTCGCATCATGCTTGTGTGACCATCCCCAACATTCCAATCCTCAGAGTTGACAGGCAACCTTTACATGGACCCACACCCCCCTTGCTCCATTGTCAGTGTGATGATGGAGCAGACTCATCAACAGCATCTCCAGGCTTCAGTTGTGTTGGGAATGAGCAAGCATCAGATATGATGCAAGTTGCCATAAGCAGAGAAGTAAATCACAATTAGCTATATAAGGTACATAGTGCCTGAACTAATTATAACTTCAGCTCTGCATCACCACCATCTCAGACCAGTTCTCACACATAATATCCCACCTTTATTCACATGCATAGTGCCCTCATGCTATTCATCTATATTCACATGACTATTCTAAAAGGTTATGGGCCCCAGTTGTGTGCTTTAAATGACCTCAAGAAGTTGCTTGTCTATTATTAGCAAAAGAAGCATCATTACAATATGTCTCAACCAATTAATCAGCCTGATCCAAGTGACATGACTGTTACATCATCAACATCAGTGCCAGCCACAGCCACTATGCCTTCTTCATTGGCAAATGCTCTCACACAATGATGTGCCAGTTACACATCAGCCATGACCAAAATGGAGAAGCTTGGCCTGAATAATTGGCTAGCTTGGAAGGAGTGCATGTTATATGTGCTTGATGCTTGTGGTGCCTTCAGTTTTGCTACAGGTCTAATTGAACAGCTGGATGTGTCAATTAGTCCCATTGCTTCACAACAGTGGAAGAAAATGGATGGTGCTGTTTCAACCCTGATTATTACTGGAATTGGAGATGAACAGATGATTCATGTTCCAACATGGCAACTCAACAGCACACCTGTCACATCAGCAGAGTTATGGAAAGCGCTCAGGGAGGCAAATCAGCTGCAAGGTGTGGTAGCCATACTTGTCATGCTTGGCAATTTTTGGGCCAAGTGCACTACTCAAGGAGATGACATCATAACACATATCAATCAGATGAAGGAATATTGTGCGGAACTACAGATGATGGGCTGGGAAATCAGTGATGATTTATTTAAACTCCACATCCTATGCTCATTTCCAATGATGTGGAATGTATGGGTTAATTCCACAGTCAGCACTGTCACAGAGTTACAGAATATTCCCATGTCCATGGGACAATTAATACAACATAACAGCCACTGATTGTATTGTGACCCTAAGACCGCCAGCCAGATGGGATTCAATGTGTCTCCCCCATAGTTTTTTTCTAAGATTTCAACCAGAGTCTCATACTCCTGGTTCATCCAGCACATGACTTGTTCCACCTGGATTATAGCTTGTCTGGCCCGTCTTTCTGTGAGTAAGGCTTCCCAAGCCTCCTCCTGTTCTCATAGTTATGCAGCCTCCCTAGCTTGGAGCTGCTGCCACTCGTCATGTAATTGCACTTGTTGTATGGTTTTTAAGTGCCTCCTCCACAGTCATATGTGGTTGTTGTATCAGCAGACCACTGTGTCCCCAATGAATTCCACTGGTTGTAACTGAATTGATGTGTCATCTGTCATATCCATGACCCAGTCCACATCAAAGATCTGACCAATCTCCTATGTGAATGAGCACTCCATTGCTCCTGTCATATGATATGTAATAATCTCCCATGACAAGGGTGCTGTACCCTGTAATAAAAATCTTCAACCAAGGTAAAGTCCCTTCCCTGGTCCATTGCCTAGATGCTCTCAAGTAGAAAGTGCTGTTGCCTCTTCTTTGGTAGCTTCTGTCTCCCCAGATAGCCACAGCACAATGTGGTCACAACCCTACCTGCACTTGTCTCTTCGATTTGGTCAAAGGTCCGCAAGCTCCCTAATGAGTCACCCCCTGCAGTTCACTTGGGTGTCCTTGTGCCTAGTTATCAGTCACCACGATGATGTAGTGTGGGACTGCTAGTACAGATGGGTATCCTGAGACTTAGTATCAGCACTGATAGATGATATCACTAGGTTTCTTTGCTCATTCCTCAGCTCTTCCACAATCACAGTACTAGTTACCCAGGGTGCATCTATGGTCTCCTGCCTACACTACACCCCAGCGAGCTCTAGTTCTCATCTGTGACTGTTGGTTGCCACCCAAGTTAAGGGTTTGCTGGATCTCTTAAACAGTGATTGTTGACAGTTAGTTTGTTGAAAGGTCAGCTAAAACCCCTCATCCATAAAGGGGGCACAGCAACAAACTCCACTTGCATCTAACCATATACATGTTGATGAGCATCGTTCCAATGTGACAGTGTATAGGTGTCAAATGGACTAGCCTCAGCACTAGACGTTAGAAGCCTTACCCTCACTAGGATTATATGTGCCCTGACCCCATTGCTTAACATCTGTACTCATCTGAGGTCTTCCGCAAAGTCTTCCACACTAGTTATGAGCAACTCTGCCAACTCCATGATTATCTGCTATAAGGCAAGCATCATCCACACCCAATAGCCAAGTCATCTCCTGTGTACACAGTCCAAACCCCATGCTAGTTGGTTGTACGCCTCCGATAAAAGCACACAGTCGACTGATTCACATAAAACTATCAGCTGGCACAGCTTAGGTCACCGGAGAAGGGACTGTCGCCATCAATACTATATCTGCGATAAGAAGGATCTATGATCCAAGGGTCACCCCTATGCAGCCACCAAGGCAACCCTAGCAATGCACTGACATAGCAGAGCAGGACCCTAGCAGATGGGTAAACCCATCAGCTGATGACCAACTATGGCATAGACCAGTCAGGTCTGCGGAAAATAGAGAAACAGGGACGCATCAAGCCAGATGAATCCCGGAGTTGCCACCAACGGCAATCAGCAATGTCTATTGCCAGTCTATGACTCTATTAGCGTTCCGCGTTGGGCCACGACATTGGTTCCCACCACGGTGCTCCTATACTACCATCGCGTCCCTCAGATAGCCCCATTGCGTGAAGACTTTCAAGACGGATTTGGATATACAGTTGCAAGGTGAAAATTTACAGAGTTACTTCATTATTAGTAAGGTAGAAAAACATATATAAACTCCTGTACAAGAGATAGAAGAATAATACATAGTACCCCCCAGTTCCCTTCGAGTCTCAGCTTCCGGTCACATCCTCTTAGTCTTGTTTGCGTTCTCTGTCTCAATATACTCCACATCTTGCACTCTCATTGCTACACACCCGCACGCTGCATATAATGTTATTATCTGCGAACTCTGCAGTTCTGCATGTCATAATGTTGTCATCAAGTGCACCGGAGTTGATGGGACTTCTTCAACAACCTCTCACCTTCCCATTCCTCCCTATTTCCAATAGCAGAGTGAACTCATCAGCGTGTGCCCATATGCTGTTCCTCAGCTCTGCAGTCTTCTATTGTTCAGTGTCCTAACATTGCAACACTTCCCTGGTGCCCATCCCATGGGTGTGGCATAGCCATAGATCCCTATCAGAGACCCACCATCCTGGCTCAGCATCTTGCTGACCTAATCCATTCCCATGCACTGATGAGCATTGTGCTGAGGTAAGGGTGTAGAGGAGTCATCCACAGGAATTCCATGATAGCAACGAGCAACTCCAAGCAACTCCGCATTTTTCCATGGTAAGGCAAGCATCACCCACACTCAACAAGCAAGTCACCTCCCACATATGCCATCAAAACCCTGCACCAGTTGGCCATTCACACCCGATGTCAGCACCCCATTGGCCGAGTTGCAGAAAAATTGTCAGCTGGCACAGCTTAGTTCACTGGAGAAGGGACTGTCACAATATCCACATTAGGAAAGGATCTGCATTCTACGATCCCAGGGTCACCCATACATGGAAGCCATGTCAGCCATAATGACACACCAACATAGTGGATCAGGAACTTAGTGGACAAGTAAACCCATCGGCTGATGACCAACTACAGGATAGACCAGTCAGGTCTGTGGAAAATAGAGAACAGGGACATGTCAAGCCAGATGAATCCCAGAGTTGCCACCAACAGTGATCAGCAGCATCTATTTCAAGTCTATGAATCTATTAGCATCCTGCATTGGGTCATGATATTGGTTCTCACTGCAGTGCTCCTATACCACCATCGTGTCCCTCAGCTAGCCCCATTGTGTGAAGACCTTCAAGATGGATTTGGATATACAGTTGTGAAGTGAAAATTTTACAAGTATTACTTTGATAGTTAGAGTAGAGAACATATATAAAGCCCTGTACAGTATTACAACCAGCTTAGTATATCAGATTACCAGTTTCCTTTCGAGTTTCAAGTTCTAGTCATGCCCTCCTTGTCTCGTCTGCATCACTCAAGTCTCGTTGCACTCTGCATCCTGTGTTCACCATCATTGTGCTATAGCATTATTATCCACAAACTCTGCCAGTTCCACACAGTGTAGCGTGTAGCATTGACATTGAGTGCACCAGAGTTGATGGGAATCCTTTCACTACCTCACACCTTCCTTTCCTCCCTATTTTCAATAGTGGAGTGAACTTATCAGCACATTGTATAGGCCATTGTCTTGATTATGTAATCCCACATCCCATATGCTGCCAGTCCCTAGAGGCTTCATTGTCCCTCCATAAATCTTTAATAAATATGCATAAATCCTCCAAGCCTCCAATCCACTGATCACATGCATAAGTAAGCACAAGTGCATAGTTGTCAAGTTGTCATTACTGTTATGTTGGTTTTCCATATGCCGCCAAGGGTTCCTGAGCCTTCTTAGAGTTATCCTGTCAACAGAAATTGTTGACTCCTGTATGGTCCCTAACCCTGTCCTAGGGTTGCAATTAGGGGCTCTTCTCCAGCTTGTAACAGCATCAACCTTAACACAAGTTGGAACTCACTGAACCACTTAGTGCATTGTCACTAGCCAGACAACATAGATCCGAAACAACCTGAAACCGGACTCTCTAGCCAGAGACCACCAAATGACTCCTTTTTCTACAAAGGAACATATTATCTAGAAAGACAAGAGCTCTTTTTCTCAACACTACATAAACGTTGGGAATTTCGAGGAGTAGGAAAGAACAGGAACACCCCAGTAACTGACAAGTACTTTGAGGGAGATTACACTGAAGGAAACAAAAACTCATTACCTGGAAAGCTCTGGGTCAAGTGGAGAAATGAACAGAAAGAACCAGAAGAAGAACTAGAACTATACTTTGACAGATCTGAAGAAACCCTCTGGTGGGAAGAATACTGTGAAAAACAAACTTGACCTTGACAGCCCCCACCACCAATATTACACTCTCACTGAGGAGGCTATAACTGGGTGGTATACCTTTTTGGAACAGAAACAGATCAAATATGAATTACAGAACCCAAAACCAAAACCAAAACCTGAAACCAACTTGAAACAGATGGCAGCCAATACTGAAACCACTGACACCTCAAGGGGAGACATCAAACCAGTTTCAGCACAAATCTTCACAGGAGATCAGACTGAAGCTAGATCATTCATCAATTGGTTTAGCGACTTCTTTGCCATAAATGCCCACAACTATGAGGGGAAACATGAAAAAAAGATAAGATACATTCTCCAGTGCCTGGGAAAAGAACTAGATGACTGGAAGGAAATAGTCCATGAGCAACTGGAGGAAAAAGATGGACTCACTTGGGAAAACTATGACACCTTCATCAAACAATTTCTTGAGGACTGGGGAGAAGTAAACACAGCAGTCAGAGCACTGAATGAGCTCACCAAATTACGAGTTGGAGGAGAGATCACTGTCCTGATTTATGTTTGGAAATTTAGGATGCTCATAGGGTCCTCTGGACTAACTGGAATCACTGCCCAACTTCAGGCCTTTGTCTGAGGCTTACCAATCACCATTGCTGCCAAAATCTTGGAAGGACAGAGTGACTTCAAAACTATCACAGACGCTTACAGAAAAGCTGAACAACTTAATGCAGCATGGGAAACGATGAAAGCATTGGGAAAAACTGCTGAAACAGGATGCCAGTTCAACAAGGCAGGAGGATCCAAAACAATTCATGCCATGACAACTGGACACTTAACTGATGGACAACGAGAAGAATACTTGCATTCTGGAAAGTGTTTTAGGTGTGGAACCATTGGTCACTTATCCCAAAACTGCCCAAAGAAAGACACCACCAAAAGTCTGCCCCCTCCAGGATGATTCACTAGAACAATCACTGAGGAAAATGACACCAAGAAATTTTGTGCTATGATTACAGCACTCAGCACTGAAGAATGGAAGATTCTCCTCACAGACCTTGAGACTGAGGGTTTTTAAAGTGGAGGAACCAGAAAGTGGTTGGAACCTCCAAGAATGATTATGGACAGTTAGCACTCAACTCTGTAATAGTAAGATTGAATAATAATCAACAACTATCAATAACTGTCCAATTGCCCAAATTACCTGCTGAAATATCTGCCCTTGTTGACTGTGGAGCAGAAGGAAACTTTATCAATGATACCATAATGAAAACTATGAACAAAGAAGCATTAATCCGACCAATATGAGTCAAAAACACTGACAGAACAGTTAATCTAAATGGGATGATCACACACAAAGTCAGAATCCCATACCACATCAGAAATCAATGAATTGAGATGAACTTCTTGATCACTAAGTTAGGAGACCAAAAGCTCATACTTGGACTCCCCTGGTTAGAAAAATACAACCCAGCAATAAACTGGAAAGAACAAACCCTTCTGTTTGATCACTTAGCTCCAGAAAAACTGATAAGATGGATAGGAAAAACTTGGATCAAGAAATTGATGAGTACTGGATCAGGGTTAAAACATCAACATCACAATCATTGGAACATGCACTATGCAAAGAGACCTCAACAACCCTACTGGATGAATATCAGGAATGGAAATCTACCTTTGAAAAGACACCCTTGGAACAATCCCCAATTAGGTGTACATGGGACCATGCAATAGATCTCAAAACCAGATTCACCCCAAAAGTTAGTAAGATTTACCCACTATCAATAAAAGAACAATCATCCCTCAATGAATGGATTACTGAACAACTGGCCAAAGGATATATTAGACTGTCCAAATCCCCACAAGCCTCACCATTTTTCTTTGTTGCAAAAAAGGAAAGTGGAGTGCTCCAACCATGTCAGGATTACTGATACCTAAACAAATGGACAATAAAAAACACATACCAACTACCACTAATCTCTGATCTAATGACTAAACTATCTGGCACTCAATATTTTACAAAGCTAGATCTCTGATGGGGATACAATAATGTCTGAATAAAGGAGGGAGACAAATGGAAGGCAGCCTTCATAACTAACAAAGGATTATATGAACCAACTGTCATGTTCTTTGGCCTATGCAATTCCCCATCCACCTTCCAGACCATGATGAATGAATACCTCCAAGATATGATCAATGAAGGGTGGTTGATCATTTACATAGATGACATCCTAATATGTGGAATGACAACCAAGGATTTAGAAACCCAGACAAAACATGTTCTAACATGGCTAAAAGAGGATGACTTGTTTCTCAAGCTTGAGAAATGCAAATTTTGCACTCAGGAAATCAAATTCCTTGGAATGATAATCAGACCTGGGGAGATAACAATGGACCCGATCAAACTGGCAGGGATAGCAGACTGGCCAATGCTGACAATGGTCAAGCAAGTACAATCCTTCTTAGGATTTGGAAACTTCTACTGGTGATTCATCAGAAACTTTGCAACTCTGGCTTGGCCACTCACTGATCTCACAAAAAAGGATGAAGCGTTCCTTTGGACACCAGAAAGGCAGATGGAGTTTGACAATCTGAAACACCAATTCACCACTGCCCCAGTACTTCGAATGCCAGATATCACCTGACCTTTCATCTTACAAACTGATGCATCAAATAAAGCAATAGGAGCAGTCTTGAAACAAGCTGATGAGGCAGGACTTTTACACCCCTGTGGCTTCATCTCGCACACCCTAACCACAACAGAGCACAATTATCAAATCTACAACAGAGAACTACTGGCAATTGTTAAAGGACTCACAGCTTGGCGACATTTCTTACATGGAACACCACATACCACCATCATCCATTGTGATCATAAGAACTTATCCTTTTACCGAACCCCACAGCAGCTTACCCCCAGACAAGCATGATGGTCCTCCATTCTGAGTGAATTCAACCTTCAAATTGAGCATGTCCCAGGAACCAGAATGTTCAAAGCAGACACTCTGTCCTGACAACCAGACCACATAGGAACTGATGAAATTCCAAAAGAAATCACTGTACTACCCCCTGAATGATTCATCAGAATTGTTGCAAATGACGAGTGCTTTACACTCCCCCCCCCTTATTCCGAGATTCCAAGCCCATTCCAAGTATTCCAAGTAGGCTACTCAGAATCTGTTAGGAGGTCCCTAAACACAACCCTCAAGATGTCCCACAGTGATGGCTTGTTAGGCCAAAGATGAGTCAATTGCTCTGTCTAGTAATGTCTAGGTGACAAAAACTATCTAGAGACTTAAGGACCTCCTACACTGAACTACAGCCCTTATATACATCTCCCTCTGGTCCATGTGCAGTCAGCGCACAGCTAAAACCCCTCACAATAAGAGGTAATGTGCAGCAGCCAAGTCTGCACCCATATGACCATAACTGGCCCCATCTCCCATATGTGGCAGCATCCTATTGTGTTGTGCTATCAACCGCTCCCATGAACACCAGTACTGTTCCCTTGGTACCTTCAGGTATTCCCATATTGCCCCTCAGGTGCCATGCCACCCATGATTCCTTTCATGGTGTAGGCCCATCATCGGGCCATCATCCCAGTTGGCACTCAGTATGTCCCATAGCCAATGCTGACCTAACCACCTTCCTAATAAGGGCTGCAGCTTTCACATAGGCTTCCCATCCTAGTGGTGTATTGTCTGGCCCTTGTATCTAAATGTTTGAGTCCACAGAAAAAGATAAAAAGAAAAGAAAAATGAATCCCCACTCTCCAAGTCCATATCTTCATAATTGTCATCAACATCATTACTGTAAAATGATAGGGGCTTGAGTTATGCTCATAACATCACCCCCCCCTTAAGGCCTCGCGTCCCAAGAGGCTGACATCTCCACATCCACATAGTGTGGACCATTCTTCATTTTTTCATAAAAGTGGTCCAACTGCTCACTCTGTTCTTCATGTGTCAAGCCTGACTGTTCCAACTCTTCATCTTCAACCTCCTCTACAGTGGTTTTCCACTGTATCTGTTTTTGTGTAGGACATGCAATGCCCTTAACCCTTTTTTGTCAGTCCTCTTCTGACTCGCTGCTCTCCTTGGCAGCTTCTGGCTTCTCTGCTCTTTTCAAAATTTTCTTTTTAAGACACTCCATGTCTTTCTCATGTGCTTGGTGCTCCTCTTCCAACTCTTTGTCGCTTCCCTTCTGTGGGAAATTAAGCATGGGTACAACCTGCTGTGCTCCAGATCTCTGGAGAACGTCCCATTGGTGTCATCCAGTAGCTCCACAATTGCCTTCCAGGTTCCTTTCCAGTGATGCAATCTGCATTCCATATTTTCAAGGTACTCATGTCCAAAGTGTCCATCCTCCCATCCAAATAGTTTCTTTTGTTTCCACTCCTGTGGAGTCATTCTGTAAGGATTGTGCTGCATTGTCCCTATGTGCCATACAGGTGTTGGTGTGCAGGGGTTTTCTTTATGGAATTTTTTTAACTTTCACCTTTGCATTGGCGACATTCTCTGCTGGTTCCCAAGTGGACTCCTCCACCAGATAATTTTTCCATTTTATGAGGTATTCCAACCTCCCTCCTCTACATCCGCTGACATGACTATCCATAACTTCCTCAACCTCGTATTTGTCCTCTTGGGACTCCTCCACCATCTGCACGTCCTTGTGCACTGCAGCTTTTGCTTTCTGTTTGGGGAACTCCAGTTCCCTGTATGGCTTCAACAAGACTTCATTGAAGACATTGTAGACCTGCCATGATGCTGGGATTTTGAGTTTATATGACGACTTGCTGACTTTGGCAAGGACTTCTAGTGGACCAACAAACTTGCCATCAAGCTTCTTAGTTGCTTGAATGACCAGTAAATTCTCCGTACTGAGGTAAACCTTGTCACCAGGTTTGTACTCGTGTGCCTCTTGGCAATGCATGTTGTAGCGCTCTTTCATGACTTGAGCAGCTTTCTCTAAGGCTTTCTTTGCCTTTGCATGTACGTCTTCCAGCTCCTTAGCAAGCTGTTCTACTGCTACCACCTTCAGCACATAGGTAGGGTCCAACCCCTTGTTGGGGTGTTGTCCATAGTTCATAAAGAACAGGGTGAATCCCATTGCCAAGTGAACTCGATCATTGTGGCAGAATTGCGCCACTGACAACCAATCACTCCAGTTGTCCTGTCTGTTGTTCACAAAGATGGTCAGGAATTCTTTAACTTCCTGATTCACCCATTCCATCTGTCTGTCTGTTTGGGGGTGATAGGCCATTGATCTATTGGCCTTAATCCCCAGCATCCCATAAAGGTCATCCATAAATTTTGAAGTGAATTGAGGTCCTCTGTCACTTATTACTTTCCTCAGGAGTCCATGCTCCCGGAACACGTTATCTCTGAATAACACTGCTGTTCCTTGTGATGTGATGTCTGCCATTGTTGGTAAGAAATAGGACTTCTTGGTGAACCTGTCTACTATCACCAAGATCATATCATTGCCTTTAGATTCCAGCAATGGTCCTATGAAGTCAACTGATATGACTTCCCATGGTTCTGAGGGAACCTCATTAGGTTGTAATGGTGCCACACATGCTGTCCTGTCTGGCTTTGCTTTTTGACAAGTTTTGCAGCCAGGGATATATCGCTCTATGTCTTCATGCATGTTCAGCCACCAGAAGTTCCGCGTCAAAGACTCCAATGTCTTTGCGATGCCCAAATGTCCCCATGAATGGTGGATTGCAATGATGTCTTCTCGCAATGCCACAACCACCAGTACGTAGACTCTCCCCTTCCAGGTGATGAGTCCTTTCTCCAGTTTATAGTCTCCTCC
The DNA here is from genome assembly GCA_023014405.1 of Amanita molliuscula. Lineage (NCBI taxonomy): Eukaryota > Fungi > Basidiomycota > Agaricomycetes > Agaricales > Amanitaceae > Amanita > Amanita molliuscula. Next base: position 912,290 of record JAEBUP010000006.1, read on the forward strand.
CACCTTTTCAAGGCCCTTGACCACCTGGGTCTCCCACTGCCGCTTGGGCACATCTTTGATATCTTTTATGATGTCATCTATTGCATGATCATCATCAAATACTCGTACAAAGAGGTGTTCTTTCAGCAGAACCACCCCTTCATTATCATCTTCCCCCCAAGCATGCCCTGCTCATCATGACAACAAGTCTGCCTTCATATTGGACTTTCCACTCCTATGTTTGATTACAAAATTGTAATCCTGTAGGTCTGTGACCCATCTTGCCTGTTGTCTATTCAAGTTCTGCGCCTTTCTGAAGTATGTCAGGTTCTGGTGATCTGTCAGAACCTTGACTGTCTGCTTAGCCCCTTTAAGGTAATGGGACCATTCATAGAAAGCATGCATTACTGTGAGCATCTCCTTGTCATAGATCTCATAGTTTCATTCAGCATCATTGAGTGATTTTGAAATGAAAGCAACTGGCTTCCACTTGTCATCCTCCACTTGTTGTGATAGGATTCCTCTGATGGCGAAGTCCGAGGCATCTACCTCGACTCTGAACTGCCCATCCTCATTAGGAATCTGCAACACCACCTCTTCTGCAATTGTCTTTTTTAATTTTTTAAAGGCTACATCCTGTAGCTCAGTCCATCTCCATTCATCTTTTCCAGTAAGATGAGTCAGGGGTTTTGCCACTTTAGCAAAATCTTTCATGAAGTGTCTGTAGAAGTTTACAAAGCCCAGGAATTGCTGGACTTCCTTTTTGCATGTAGGCTTCAGCCACTCCATTACTGCCTTCACTTTGGCAGACTCCATTCAGACCAAGTTCTTGCTAATGATGACCCCTAAGAAGTCCATCTCTGCCTTGTCAAAGAAACACTTCTCCGGTTTCAGTGACAGTTTGTGCTCCTCGAGCTTTGCTAGGATATGGTTGACCTGAACCATATGTTCCGCTTGATTTTTTGAGAATATGAGTATGTCATCCATATAGATGATGACCCATCCCTCCACTATCTTGACCCGAAATATATTGTTCATCATGGTCTGGAAGGTTGCTGGTGAGTTTGTCAATCTGAAGAACATGACTAGAGGCTCAAAGAGTCCTCTATTGGTTCGGAATGCTGCCTTCCATTCATCTCCCTCCTTGATGCATACATTGTTGTAGCCCCAACGAATGTCCATCTTTGAGAAGACCTTTGCCTGCGATAACTTGTCGACTAACTCCCCTATGAGCAGGAGTGGGTAGCGATTTTTTATCGTCATCTCATTTAACTTCCAGTAGTCCTGTACCGGCCTCAATTTTCCATCCTTTTTCTTGACAAAGAAGAAAGGAGATGCCATTGGCAATTTACTCGGTTGGATTCTTCCAGAATCCAGGTTTTCTTTCAGAAATTCATCCAGTTGCTGCTGCTCATCCCTATTCAGCGGATATATCTTGCAGTCAACTGGGTTAGACCTGGGGATCAACTCAATAGCATGATCCCATTGCCACCATGGTGGTAGCTCATCAAAAGTTTCTTTCTCGAAAACTTTTTAATTGTGCAAGTAATGTCTGGGGACTGTTTCCTCCAGAGTTCGTTTTTTTGTTTTCTCCACCTCTTCTGCCACTATTTTTGTAGCTGTCAAGGCATATGCATGTATGTGTAATTCTGGTTCACCAATGTGAACTGCCAACAATTGCTCTCCTTCCTCAAGACACCATGCCACATCTATTTTGTCCTCCAGTTCCTGGACCAATGAAGATCTCCAACAAGTTCCAGGGCATCAGTTAAACTCCAACAATTTCTTTTTCCAGTTAATTGTTGGGTTGTGGTGACCTAACCAGTCGTAACCCAGGAACAGATCTGTTTTCCCTAATTGTGTGATGGCACAGTCCATCACCTCCTCATGTCCTCCAATTTGTAATTTGAATTGCACCATGAATTCTATGCTTCTGGATGAATTTTTGGATCTGTTAGCATTATAGACTGGTATTGGCTGTACTAGTTGGTGTCTCTCCACAAAGTCCTCGTTTATGCAGGACCCAGTGGCTCCTGAGTCTAGTAGCATTGTTACACCAATCCTTTTTAACGTATCCATGGTTGTAACTGTTCCTTTTAGGTCCAGTTCATATTTGCCACTCCCCTGTACCATTTTCTCCCTTAAGTGTACTAGGTTCCACATGGCTTCTGCTTCTGTCATAGCATTCAGCTGATCCACCAGCTGACTATTCGCCTCTTTTATTCATTTTTCATGTACCCACTGCTGTAGGCATTCCACTGCTATATGTTATGAGCACACCTCTTATTTTCAAACCATTACAGTAACGACATAACGATGACTATGAAGACACGCACTTAGAGACAGCATTGTCAATAGAAGATCGGAAGATACGGACTTGGAGGATCAGGATACATTTTTCATTTCTTTTTATCTATTTTACTGCGCTCAAACGTCTATGAGCAAGACTACGCAATGGGACTCTAGGAGGATGGCCTACGTGAACTGCGGTCCCTATTAGGAAGGAGGTTAGGTCAGCATCGGCTATGGAAATAGACCGAGTGCCGACAGGAGATGCGGCCCAATGAAGGGCCTATGCCATGAAAGGAATCATGGGCAGCACGGCACCTGAGGGGCGACATGGGAACGCCGAGGAGTACCAAGTCAATGGTACAGCGTGCATGGGAATCGGCCAAAGTCCTGAACAATAGGAAGGCTGCATGCGGATAACCCAAGAGATGGGAAGGGATGAAACTCTCCACGAATGGTTAGATGGGTGCAGATTGGCTGCTGCGCATTGATCCCGGCATGAGGGACTTTAGCTGCGCGCTGTCTGCGCACGGACCAGGGGAAGCGGTATATAAGGGCCGTAGTTTAGCATAGGAGACTCTTAAGTCTCTAGATAGTCTATTGTCACTAGACATAGCTACTGAGCAACCAGAATCATCTTTGACTTAACAAGTCCCACTTGAGTCGCTTAGGCTATTGTCTAGGGCAGTCCTGACATAATCTAGAGACTTTCTTCTCTACCCCTCTGTGCCATCCAGCACCGAGCACGCCACTCGTAGTTGCTCCTGACGATCAGAGGCCTAGTTTGTACTTTGACGGTTGTAATCCGATTATCCCGGAACCGTTGGCGACGTCGACCACGACATACTTAGGCGGTTGTAACCTGATTATCCCAGGACCATCGGCGACTTCGATTTCGACAAAACCACTGTCAACGGGCACTGTTTAAGTGTCCTCAATACGCCCACAGGGGCCTGGCGACAAACCCAAGCTTGGGTAGGCTACAAACAGTAAAGGACGAGAATACTAGTTCGCTGGGGTGAAGCGTAGGCAGGAGACCATAGACGCGCCCTGGGTTTAGTATACCTTTATTGTGGAAAAGCTCAGGAATGAGCGAAACAACTCTATTGGTGTTGCATATCAAGGCTGAACCCAAGTTCCTCACACACTCCCTGTACTAGCACCCCTACCTGACTTCGGGGTGATAACTAGGCACAAAGATAGTGAGGCGAATTGCCGGGTGCACCCAATAGATAGCTTGCGGACCCACGACACTGCAGACAGTATCTCTCTTGTTTCCCAAGAGATGTCATCGACAGGCGCAGATTTTTTCGACTGCCGCAAAGAACAGACCAAGTGTCAGTGGAGGGCCTGAACTTGGTTGAAGATCTTTTTTACAGGAACGACCTACCTTCCCTCATAAACAAACAATGAATTGTCATTTCCAATACGTACTCCCATACGCCCAGGCGACACTCTCAGAGATTGGTCAAATCTTTGAGGCGGACTGGGTTGACACCACCGAACTTGTCCTTACTAGGACTCCAACCTTTATCGGCAATACCATTGTACGCCACTACGACAACCACGTCAGATTGTACTGGCGATACCGCAAAGACGAGCAGAAGAGGGAACGCGCCGAGGCGCAGAAATTATTACGAGAAAAGGAGCTCAGTCAAGAGCTTGAACAGAAGGAAGCATGGGAGGCCCTTCTGGCAGAACGTGCAGCAAGCAAAGCTGTGCTACGAGCCGAGCGTGCTATGCGCAAGGTGGAGTGGGAGTACCAGACTCTCATGACACTATTAGAGGATCAATACAAAGGCGACACCTCCAACCAAATCTGGCTAGCTCTTGTATCCTCCAAATACAACCAATGGCTGATGTTAATCAACAATGGAGACAAGGCCTTTATGCGATACAGGGTGGCAGTAGAACGACTTCAATGCACTCATCATGTTGAGGAACTATACGCTCACGAAGGAATGACCATGTCTCATGAAGACTGGAACACCTGGATGCATGCGTTAAATGGAAACATTTTGCCGGGTTTCTGGTGGACAATACGAATGGGCCCTATTCCCGAAAAACTCGCACCTACAGTTCCAGGTTTCTGTTACCTCTGCCTTATTAAGCCAGAGTACTGGGACAAATACGAATGGCCCGCGTACCCAACTATCAAAGCCATCTGGCAGATGGAGAGACAATTCCGGGAAGAAAGAGTCAGGACCAGGTGGACCACCACAGAACGACCCGACGTCGTACATGTAGGCCTGGAAATGGCTGACATCAATGGGTGGGATATGGTGGAGAAATTACTCACCAACGGTCACCAAACACTCCGTGTCGGAGGACAGTCAAAGTCTAAACGTCGATTGAAGAATCGACCACTCGCCACCACACCTCTCAAACAAGTTGACTTGCAATCAAAAGTAACGGTTCAGGAGGCAGTAAATCAAGCAGCCGGACGAACATACCCAGCAGTTGTGGAACCGAAACCAGTAGTGCAACCAGCGCGCTCAAATGCAGCGGCAGCACTAGCTGGTGGAGAAAGTACAGCCAAAGTCATCAACGCTGGAGGGGATGCAGCGCACTGGAATGGCGGAGTTCCTACAGCCACAGACTGGCTATCTACGGAAGAATATCCTCAAGGGGCAAATAACGCCCACAAGAAACGACAAATAAACCAGTGGAGAAGGAATGTCAAAAAAGAATCATGGCTTCCTTATCCCTATCCAAAAATGTCATGGACCGACAGCGGTCTTCACCCAGATATACCAGGGTATTGTTACCTGGTATTAATCAAGAAAGATTTCTGGAATGAGTGCGAATGGCCGGCTTATCCACAGTTACAGGAAATCTGCACCTGGGACAGAAACCTATGAGACGAAAATGTCACCACCATCATTTGACAATCGTATTCTCAGACCACCATGTTACACATCGAAAAATACAATAGTAACACAAGAGGGTGGTTCCACGTCGAATGTCTAAACCGAGAAGGGATGGGACATTATAAAATAGGAGCAGAACAGGCAGAAAGTCCTGAAATAGGCAAAATAATAAGTTTAGGGGAAGAAGATGACCTAGAACTGCCGGAGCAACCAGCATGATCAAATGCAGCGGCAGCTCTGGTAGAGATAGACCCTTGTTTACGAAATGGGCGTCCCAATCTAACGGAGCAGCAACAAAACAAGTTGCACCCAAGGTACCCAGGATACTGTTACTTATGGCTAGTAAAGTGGAAATATTGGAACGCTTACAAATGGCCAGCATATCCGACTATCCGGGAAATATATGGATGGGATCCAGAACTCATGGATGAGGATCAACCTATCTATTGGAGACGAACCAAGGGATGTAATCGCATGTGGCACTGTGTCAGGGTATCAGGAGAACCTAATGGATGGCCCTGGATGAAGGCAATGATGTGGCAAGGGTACGGATCGCATCGAGTCGGCGTCGGAAACTTCCGACTCACAGTGGACATGGTTACGCAAGCCTATCATGCGATACTCGGATGGAGAAACCATTGGATGGACACCGAAACACTGGAACCTCTCTCGGACACCCAACCTGCGGCAGCAGTAGCAGCAAGGGAGAACGAAATTCACCGCCAAGAAGAGGAACGACAACAAGCAGTTACTAGCGCCGGACAGGCCCTTGTCGCTATAATAAACAAGTACCAGCGAAGTTCGCGTCCTGAACCAGGACCCCTAACTAAAGCCGAAATGCCCGACTACTACCAGGGAGATCCCAGGACAGTTGACGGATGGTTGCGGCAGATGGGAACCTATTTCATGTTGTCAAGGGAAACAGACCCTAAACGAATGATTTCCATATGCTTATACCGGATGAAGGGAGGAAAAGGGGATAGAGCAGCAGATTGGAGCAGCATTAAGCTCAAAGCACTCCAAGAAGCATTGCAGGAATTCCAGGATAAGGTGGACAATAACGGGTGGAGTCCGCTACTCAATTGGCAACAACTCAATGAGGGAGAATCGACTGAAGACAATCGAGCATGGATACGAAGACCATTAGTTAACCAATTCCCATTCACGGATTGGACCGACTTCAAAAATCAGATGCACGACTTCTTCATGTCAACAGAAACAAAGGATAAGGCAATAGAAGCCTTATTGAAGTTGCGACAAGGAACAATGTTGGTCGAAGACTACATTGTCAAGTTCAACTCCCTCACCGCACTTACCGACTGGAATGACCAGGCCCTGATATCCCAATTCCAAAGTAATCTCAACCCAGCCCTTGGACGGGACTTAATTTGGTATGGAGGACTCCCAGATAATGCTACTCTCCTCCAAATACAAACGCGAGTGACCGCACTAGCCCGAGCCTACAGGAAGGCCAACGAAGCATACGGCTTCCCAAAGACCCGGCAAGAATATCGAGAGCAGACCCCGAGTAGAAATCCCCGTCCACAATACCAGTACAAGGCTCCAGCTCCATTCGTGTCGGGAAGTCGAGACCCAAACGCCATGGACATAGACAAGAAATGAGACGTCAAGCCATGGTGTTACAATTGCGAAAAAGAAGGACATTACAGTCGCCGATGCCCGCTGCCACAAGGAAGGAAACCCATACATGAATGCAGTAACTGTGGAAGGAAAGGACACACTGAGGAAAGGTGTTGGAAGAAGGATCTAACAAAGGATAAAGGAAAGAAAGTGGTGCGAATGATAGACAACGGGGAAACGACCCTGGAAGGATGTGCCAAAATCGAGGAGGTCTCGGATTTTGGAGACAGCCAGTGAACAAGTGCTCTGTTCAACTGGCTCCCAGTTCTAATTCTTGTAACGGTGTATTAGTACCAGAAGATTCCACAATTAACATGCATGACTTACTCTATGAATGCAGTGGGAACATACACCATATACGAAACTTGGAAATGAGCGTAAAACCGGAAAAAAGATTAAAAGCCTGGACTACCCCTTGGATATTAAGGCGCATATGGCAACAGCTGGAACAAACGGCAATCGAATGCCTAAGGCAATGGGTAGAACCCAAACGAATGAAGGAGGTAGATGGAAAACTTGTTGAGCAATTAAACGCACTATCAGAAGCCGACGCCCTTTGGAATCTAGTTCACTTAAGAGAAAAAGTGGTACAGGGAATAGGGAAACAAGAGTTGGATCTAAAAGGAACGCTGACAACAATGGACACGCTTCAAACCTCGAACATAACCATGCTACTAGACTCCGGCTGCACTTCTTCATGTATAAGTGAAGAATTCATAGAAAAACATAAAATGAACAAAAAAAAGTTACTACACCCGATTCCAGTATATAATGCAGATGGAACACGTAATGGATCCGGGAGTGTGGAGTACTTTGTCCAGTTCAAACTACGAATAGGAGCGCACGAGGAAGTAATGGATTGTGCTGTAGCCAGATTAAGCAAGACTGATCTCTTCCTGGGACATGACTGGTTGGAACACCACAATCCAACCATTAATTGGAAAAAGAAGTCCCTGGAGTTTAACCGATGTCCCGGAACTTGCTGGAAACCATCTGCTGTACAAGAGCCAGAAGACGAGATAGACGTGTTGTATCATTTGAAAGAAGGAGAGCGCCTTTTAGCTGTTCATATCGGGGAACCTGAGTTACAAATACGAGCTTTTGCCTCAACCGCCACAAAGATAGCTGCGGAGCAGGCAAAAACAGAAAAGAAGCGTACACTCGAAGAGGTGGTTCCCCGTCATTATCTCAAACACAGAAAGGTTTTCGAAAAAGAAACCTTTGATGAACTCCCACCAAGACGGCGATGGGATCATGCAATCGAGCTGATACCAGGATCAACTCCTGTAGATTGCAAAATCTATCCCCTTAATAGAGACGAACAATAACAGCTGGATGACTTCCTAAAAGAAAACTTGGATTCCGGACGAATCCAACCTAGCAAATCGCCAATGGCGTCTCCTTTCTTTTTCGTTAAAAAGAAGGATGGGAAACTAAGACCTGTACAGGACTACAGGAAGTTGAACGAAATGACAGTCAAAAACCGCTACCCTCTACCCTTAATTGGGGAACTAGTAGATCAACTATCCCAAGCTAAGGTTTTTTCCAAAATGGACATACGTTGGGGATATAACAACGTAAGAATAAAGGAGGGCGATGAATGGAAAGCTGCTTTTCGAACAAACCGGGGACTCTTCGAACCGCTTGTTATGTTTTTCGGACTAACCAATTCACCCGCCACTTTCCAAACCATGATGAACGACATCTTCCGAGTCGAGATAGCTGAGGGATGGGTAGTCATTTACATGGATGACATCTTGGTGTTCTCAAAGAACCAAGAAGAACACATCAGGCATGTAAATCGAATACTGGAAAAATTGGAAAAGCATAAACTCTCACTCAAACCGGAGAAATGCTTCTTCGATAAAAATGAAATCGATTTCCTCAGAGTAATCATTGGAAAAGATACTGTTCGAATGGACCCTGCCAAAGTTAAAGCGGTATCGGAATGGCTGAAACCTATGTGTAAAAAAGAAGTTCAGCAGTTTCTGGGCTTTGTCAATTTCTATCAACGATTTGTGCGGGACTTCGCAAAGTTGGCCAAGCTGTTGACACGGCTCACGGGAAAGGAGGAATGGCTGTGGACACAGCTGCAGGACGAAGCCTTTGATAGGCTTAAAACAACGATAGCAGAGGAAGTGGTGCTTCGGATCCCCAGCGAAGAAGGACAGTTCCGAGTAGAAGTGGATGCCTCAGACTTCGCCATAGGAGGGATCTTATCTCAGCAGGCAAAAGACGGATTATGGAAACCAGTAGCCTTTATTTCAAAATCGCTCAACGACGCCGAGTGCAATTATGAAATATATGACAAAGAGATGCTTGCAGTAATGCACGCCTTCTACGAATGGGCGCACTACCTCAAAGGAGCAACTCAAACCATTGAAGTTCTGACAGATCATCAGAACTTAACGTATTTCAGAAAAGCGCAGAATCTAAATAGGCAACAGGCGAGATGGGTTACAGATCTGCAGGACTATAACTTCACGATAAAGCATCGAAGTGGGAAGTCAAATACCAAAGCAGATTTATTGTCCTGGCGAGCAGGACACGACAAAGGAGACAATGACAATGAAGGCATCATCCTCCTTAAAGAACATCTCTTCATTAATGTCCTCGATGATGATCGAGCAATAGACGCCATCATCAAGGATATCAGAGAAGTCCCTCGTCGACAGTGGGAAACCCAGGTGATAAAGGGACTAGAAACCACGGGAGGGGAATATAAGATCAACAAAGGATTGGTAACTTGGCAAGGACGCGTTTACGTGCCAGCAGTACTGGCACTACAAGAAGATATCATAGCCATCCATCACTCGTGGGGACACTCCGGGGTGGCTAAAACGCTAGAATCGCTTACCCGAAACTTTTGGTGGCCCAATATGCGCAAGGATATTGAGCGCTACATCCCCGGATGTGAAACATGTCAAAAAGCAAAACCAGACAGGACTGCCCGGGCAGCACCATTGCGACCAAAAAATCCTACTTCATACCAACTACATCGGATATTACCTCACAAGGAACAGCGGTGCTGTTCCGAGACAATGTATTCAGGGAGCATGGACTCCCCAGGAAAGTAATTAGCGATCGAGGACCTCAATTCACCTCGAAATTCATGACGGACCTATATGGGATGTTGGGGATCAAAGCCAACAGGTCGACGGCTTATCACCCTCAAACGGACGGGCAAACAGAGCGAGTGAACCAAGAACTAAAAGAGTTCTTAACTATCTTTGTCAACAACCGACAGAACAATTGGTCGGACTGGTTATCAGTGGCACAATTTTGCCACAATGACAGGGTTCATTCAGCAACCAGCTTTACCCCTTTTTACATGAATTACGGGAGACATCCCAACAAGGGTCTTGATCCGACATATGCGCCAAAGGCGGTAGCGGTCGAGCAATTAGCGAAAGAACTGGAAGATGTACATGCCAAGGCAAAATTGGCATTAGAAAAGGCAGTGCAGGTCATGAAACAGCGTTATGACACACATCGAAAACAAGCTGTGAAGTACCAACCTGGCGACAAAGTCTATTTAAGTACAGAAAACCTACCAGTGATTCGGGCAACAAAGAAATTAGACGGAAAGTTCGTCGGCCCCTTAGAAGTACTCGCTAAAGTGGGCGAGTTGGCATATAAATTAAAAATTCCAGCATCTTGGAAAATATATAACGTCTTCAATGAAGCCCTATTGAAGCCGTACAGGGACCCAGTTTTCCCAAAACAACAGGCAAAGGCAGCAGCGTGCAAGGACGCACAGATGGTAGAAGAATCCCAGGAAGGGGAATACGAGGTGGAAGAAATCCTAGAGAGCTGAGTGAGCGGAAGAGGAGGAGCGAGGCTGGAATACCTCGTGAAATGGAAAAATTACCCAGTGGAAGAAGCCACCTGGGAACCAGTGAAGAATGTTGTCAACGCTCCCACCGTAGTCAAGAAATTCCATAAGGCAAACCCAGATGCTCCCAAACTCGTCAGAAATATTCGAGATGGGATCCTGTACATCCAATACACAGTTACGGAGCCAAAAGAGAGTCCTGTCACCCCTAACCAACCCACTAGTGCACCACAGCACAAACGAACAAGGGGAACACATTGGAAGGACCGTCAAAAGCTGTTTGGATGGGAAGATGGCCGTTTTGGGCCTAAATACCTGGCAAATATGGAGCGCCGATGGCGCAACTGGAAGGGCGATAGGGCAGCAATCATGGAGCTGCCGGATGACACCGATGGGACGTTCTCCAGAAACCTGGAGTGCGGTGGGCGGTCTAAACCCGTGCTTAATTTCCCTCAGACGACAGAAGTGGAGGAGCTAGCGGAGGAGAAAAGAGCTCAAGAAAAAGACATGGCGGTACTCGCCAAGAAAATATTAAAAAAGGAGACAGAAGTGGCTGCAAAGGAGAGCAGCAAGTCGGAAGAAGACCGACAGGGGAGGATTAAAGGCGCAAAACGCCTCGAAAAACCATTGGTCAGATATAAGACCACCATCGAGGACGTCGAGGACGTCGACTCCGAACAAATTGGGCTGTCACCCAATGAACAACAGGCGCGCTTGGCCACGTTTTATGCAAGAATGCGGGAAGATCCAAGATATGTGGACTCTGCCATGTCAGCCTCTCGGGACGCAAGGCCTTGAGGGGGGGGTGATGTTATGAGCACACCTCTTATTTTCAAACCATTACAGTAACGACATAACGATGACTATGAAGACACGCACTTAGAGACAGCATTGTCAATAGAAGATCGGAAGATACGGACTTGGAGGATCAGGATACATTTTTCATTTCTTTTTATCTATTTTACTGCACTCAAACGTCTATGAGCAAGACTACGCAATGGGACTCTAGGAGGATGGCCTACGTGAACTGCGGTCCCTATTAGGAAGGAGGTTAGGTCAGCATCGGCTATGGAAATAGACCGAGTGCCGACAGGAGATGCGGCCCGATGAAGGGCCTATGCCATGAAAGGAATCATGGGCAGCACGGTGCCTGAGGGGCGACATGGGAACGCCGAGGAGTACCAAGTCAATGGTACGGCGTGCATGGGAATCGGCCGAAGTCCTGAACAATAGGAAGGCCGCATGTGGATAACCCAAGAGATGGGAAGGGATGAAACTCTCCACGAATGGTTAGATGGGCACAGATCGGCTGCTGCGCATTGATCCCGGCATGAGGGACTTTAGCTGTGCGCTGTCTGCGCACAGACCAGGGGAAGCGGTATATAAGGGCCGTAGTTTAGCGTAGGAGACTCTTAAGTCTCTAGATAGTCTATTGTCACTAGACATAGCTACTGAGCAACCAGAATCATCTTTGACTTAACAAGTCCCACTTGAGTCGCTTAGGTTATTGTCTAGGGCAGTCCTGACACTATATTTTTGGGCTGTTCCCAAATTCTCCGTAACATCCACTGGGGTGTCCACACTTGTAAATGTTCCCCTCATTTTGTGCTCACTCTTAGGTTCCTCAGATGATGTATGTTTCTGCTGCACTCATACAGTAAATCATGCATTTTAATTTCTGAGTCTATATATACATCATCCTTAGAGACCTGAGTAGCAGCCAGCAGCACTGAGCGCTCGCCTACTGGCTTTCTGCAAAACCCTGGAGCTCTCCAAGCTCCCTATACTCCGCCGCCATCATTTCTCCAGCTACAATGGTCCACACGGCTCATTTGCCTTTCTCACCCATCATGATTCTCTTTGGCTTCTTGCAAGCTGATGCTATGTGGCCTTCCTCTCCACAACTATAACAATGGACCATTCATCCTTTCAATCTACACTCTTCCTTTGAGTGTCCTTTTGCCCCACAGTGCGAACAGGTAACTGTCTTTCTTTCTCTGTCGACGTCCATTGCATCAGGGTCTTTCTTGACCCAAGAAGGTCCTGCAGGGGGCGGTGCTCGAAATTGATATTGGGGGCGATTAGTGGTTGCCAGTGCTCGCTCTTTGTATTCTCTTTGTGTCTTAGAGAATCCATACGTCTTGTTGGCCTTCTGCCAAGCTCGTGCAAGCACTGTAACCCTTGTCTGGATCTGGTGCAAAGTAGCATTGTCTGCCAAGCCTCCATATCGAATCATCTCTCTTCCCAGTGCTGGGTTGAGGTTATTTTGGAATTGTGAAATTAGAGCTTGGTTGTTCCAGTCCATTAATGATGTGAGGGAGTTAAATTTGATGATGTAGTCCTTGACTGTTATTGTTCCCTGTTGTAGCTTTAGAAGTGCCTCAATTGTTACAACTTCTCCTTTGTACGCTTACTTGCTACAATAACCTTTCTTCACTTCGTTGCTATGCTTTGATACTTGTTTCATCTACCTGGACTGCCCCTCGTTTCACTTCCTTTTATACTTCTTCATTGTTCTCTAGGCAGTATATAAACCCCCGCATGTACCGTAGTACTTCAGTTCCAACTTAATCGAGTATTGTCCTTTACTGAACAAGCCTCTCGCTCTCGTCCTCCTCATCGCTCGAACCATCTTCGTCGTCGTCCAGCATAACGACGACAAGCACCTCTGTCCATTGACTGGGATTAGACCGAGACTCTAGTCGTCATTGTTGACTCGGTAGCGAACCAAGGGCATCAATCCTAACACAAGTTGGAACTCACTGAACCGCTTAGTGCATCGTCACTAGCTAGACAATATAGATCCGAAACGACCTGAAACCAGACTCTCTAACCAGAGACCACCGAACAATTCCTTTCCCTTTAAAGGAACATATTATCTAGAAAGACAGGAGCTCTTTTTCTCAACACTAAATAAACGTTGGGAATTTCGAGGAGTAGGAAAGAACAAGAACACCCCAGTACCTGACGAATACTTTGAAGGGGATTACATTGAAGGAGACGAACACTCACTACCTGGAAAACTTTGGGTTGAGTGGAGAAACGAACAAAAAGAACCAGAAGAAGAACCAGAACTATATTTCGAGAGACCCGAAGAAACCCTTTGGTGGGAAGAGTACTGTAATGCGGAATTTGATTTCGACGGTACTGATCCATACTACTCTCTCTCTGAAACATCCATAACAGGGTGGAACACCTTCTTGGAACAAAAACAAATCGAATACGAACTAGAAAACCCGAGACCTGAAACAGATGCTGAAACCGACACAAAACAAATGGCAACTAACATTGAAACCACTGATGCCCCCAGGGGAGACATCAAACCAGTCTCAGCATGAATTTTCACAGGAGATCGGACTGAAGCTAAATCATTCATCAACTGGTTTAGCGATTTCTTTGCAATAAACGCCCACAACTATGAAGGGAAACATGAAAAGAAAATCAGATATGTCCTCCAATGCCTAGGAAAGGAACTAGACGACTGGAAAGAAATAATCCGTGATCAACTGGACGAAAAAGATGGACTTACTTGGGAAAACTACGACACCTTTGTCAAACGATTCCTTGACAACTGGGGAGAAGTCAACACTGCAGTCAGGGCGCTGAATGAGCTCACTAAATTATGAGTTGGAGGAGAGATCACTGTCCCGATCTACGTCCGAAAATTTAGAATGCTCATAGGATCTTCCGGACTAACCGGAATTACTGCCCAACTCCAGGCATTCATCCGAGGCCTACCAACCACCATTGCTGCCAAGATCCTTGAAGGACAAGGTGACTTTAAAACTATCACAGACGCCTACAGAAAAGCGGAACAACTCAATGCAGCATGGGAAATGATGAAAGCGTTAGGAAAAACTGATACAGGGCGTCGATTCAATAAAACAGGGGTACCTAAAACAATCCACACCATACCAACTGGACGCCTTACTGATGGGCAACGAGAAGAATACATGTGTTCTGGGAAATGTTTCAGATGCAGAACCATTGGTCACCTATCCCAAAATTGCCCAAAGAAAGATACCACCAAGAACCCACCCCCCTCAGGACAATTCACCAGAACAATCACCGAGGATAATGATGCTAAGAAAATTCGCACTATGATTGCAGCTCTCAGCACAGAGGAGCGAGAGACTCTCCTCACTGACCTTGAAACCGAGGGTTTTTAAAGCAGAGGAACCAGAAAGCGGTTGGAACCTCCAAGAACAATTATGGACAGTTAGCACTCGACTCTGTAATAGTAAGATTGAATAATAATCAACAACTCTCAATAACTGTCCAATCACCTGAATTACCCGCTGAGATATCTGCCCTCGTTGACTGCGGAGCAGAAGGAAACTTCATTGACGAAACTATAACAAAAAACATGAACAAGAAACCACTAATCCGACCAATATGAGTTAAAAACGCCAACGGAACAGTAAACTTAAACGGAATGATCACACATAAAGTCAAGATTCCCTACCACATCAGAAATCTACAAATCGAAACAAGCTTCCTAATCACTAAACTGGGAGATCAAAAACTTATACTCGGACTCCCCTGGTTAGAAAAACACAACCCAACAATAAACTGGAAGGAATGGACCCTTGAGCTCAATCACCAACACAAACCAACAAAGCAGATAGAAAGAAACCTGGATCAGGAAATCAACGAATACTGGATCAGGGTTAAAACTTCGGCATCACAGGCACTAGAACACACGCTATGCAAAGAAACCATAACAATGCTGCCAGACGAGTACCAAGCATGGAAATCTACCTTCGAAAAGGCGCCTTCAGAACAATTCCCAGTCAGACGCACATGGGATCATGCAATCGATCTCAAAGCCGGATTTACCCCAAAAGTCAGCAAAATCTATCCACTATCGATAAAAGAGCAATCATCCCTCGACGAATGGATCACAGAACAGCTAGCTAAAGGATACATTAGACCATCCAAATCCCCACAAGCCTTGCCATTCTTCTTCGTCACAAAAAAGGAAAGCAGAGCGCTCCGGCCATGTCAAGACTACCGATACCTGAATGAATGGACAATAAAGAATGCATACCCACTACCATGGATCTCTGATCTAATGACCAAACTATCCGGCACGCAATATTTCACAAAACTTGATCTCCGATGGGGATACAACAACGTTCGGATAAAAGAAGGAGATGAATGGAAAGCAGCCTTCATAACGAACAAAGGACTATATGAACCAACAGTCATGTTCTTTGGCCTATGCAATTCCCCATCCACTTTCCAGACAATGATGAACGAATACTTCCAAGACATGATCAACGAAGGATGGTTAATCATTTATATGGACGACATTTTAATATGTGGAACAACACCCAAAGACTTAGAAACTCGGACAAAACACGTCCTAGAACAACTAAAAGAAAACGACTTATTTCTCAAACTCGAAAAATGCAAGTTCTGCACTCAGGAAATTGAATTCCTCAGAATGATCATTAGACCTGGGGAGATAACCATGGACCCAATCAAACTGGCAGGAATAGCAGATTGGCCGACACCAACAACGGTCAAGCAAGTACGATCCTTCCTAGGATTTGGGAATTTCTACCGACGATTCATTGGAAACTTCGCAACCCTTGCTCGACCACTTATTGATCTCACAAAAAAAGATGAAGTGTTCCTCTGGACACCAGAACGACAGGTGGCATTTAACAACCTAAAAAAACGCTTTACAACAGCCCCTGTGCTCCGAATGCCAGATGTCACCTGACCATTCATCCTGCAAACTGACGCCTCGAATAAAGCAACAGGAGCAGTACTGAAACAAGCTGATGAAGCAGGACTCCTGCACCCTTGTGGCTTCATTTCACACGCCCTGACCACGACAGAGCAAAACTATCAGATTTACGACAGGGAACTACTGGCAATCGTCAAAGGACTTGCAGCATGGCGACACCTTCTTCATGGATCACCTCACACTACTATCGTCCATTGCGATCACAAGAATTTATCCTTTTATCGAACCCCACAACGCCTTACCCCCAGACAAGCCAGATGGTCCTCCTTCTTAAGCGAATTCGACCTTCAAATAGAGCACGTCCCTGGAACTAAGATGTTTGAAGCAGATGCCCTATCTCGACGACCAGACCACGTCGGAATGGACGACACCCCAGAAGAAACCACGGTGTTACCACCTGAATGATTCATCAGGCTTATAGCAGATGACCTAGCAGAGAAGTTGCGCAAAGGCATGACTAAAGACAACTTTGGACAAATACTAGTCGAAGTAATCCAAAATCATCGAGCACCACCAATAAAATCAAAGCTGCAAGACTGGACATATGTCGACCACATTGTACATTACCAAGGAAAAACCTATGTACCTGATCAAGATGGATTGCGCACTCAACTCATTAAACTGACACATGAATCACCTACATCTGGGCACCCCGGACGATTTAAAACTCTAGAATTACTCAAACGGAACTACTGGTGGCCCGGAATGAACAAGCATACCAGAGAATGGATCGAAGGATGCGTGCTCTGCCAGCAAATGAAAGTAAACACGCATCCCAACACCCCTGCCCTACAACCAATCAAATCTAATGCCACCCAACCCTTCCAACAAGTCACAATTGACTTCATCACAGACCTACCAATCGCCGACGGTTTCGACTCAATCATGGTCACGGTGGACCATGGACTTACAAAGGGGGTAACCTTTTCCCCTTGTCACAAAACGATCGACGCACTAGGGACCGCAGATCTATACATAAATGAAAACTTCAAACAATTCGGTTTACCGGATATCCTCATATCTGACAGGGGACCACAGTTCGCATCTAAAGTATTCCAAGAAATAGGAAAAGCGCTGGGAATAAACCATAGAATGAGCACAGCCTACCATCCCCAGACAGATGGCGAGACAGAACGAGTCAATCAAGAACTAGAAGTCTACCTCCGAATGTTCTGCACAAACGAACCGCACAGATGGAAATCGCTACTGCCAATTGCGGAATTTGCTCACAATAACCGACACCATGATACCATCAAAGCATCACCGTTTCAGCTAATGTACGGAATAGACCCTGTCGCTATTCCCACAGCCGCATCCCCCATGACGACCCCAGCAGCTGAAAACTGACTACGAATGCTACAAAAGGCTAGAGAAGAAGCACTCGCCGCACACAAACTCGCTAGACAAATGGTAGCGCTCAGAACAAAAGACAAAAGTATCAGATTCGAGAAAGGAGACTGTCAGGACTGCCCTAGACACAACCTAATGACTCAGAGTGGGGACTTGTTCAGTCCAAAGATGAAACGAGTTGCTCAGAAGCTATGTCTAGTGACAATAGACTATCTAGAGACTTAAGGTCTCCTATGCTAAACTACGGCCCTTATAAAGCCCATCCCCGGTCTGTGCGCAGACAGCGCGCAGCACAAGTCCCTCACAATAAGGCGACTCGGCGCAGCAGCCATTCTGCGCCCATATGACCATACTTGGGGTCATCTCTCCATATACGGCTGCGACTTATTGTGTTGCGCATTCAACCGTTCCCATGCACGCTGTACTGTTGACTCGGTACTCCTCGGCGTTCCCATGTCGCCCCTCAGGCGCCATACTGCTCATGATTCCTTTCATAGCGTAGGCCCATCATCGGGCCACCTCCTAAGTCAGCACTCGGTCTATCTTCATAGCCGAGGCTGACCTAACCACCTTCCATATAAGGGCCATAATGTTCGCACAGAGTCTCCTTCCTAGTGGCGTCTCGTCCAGCCCTTGTATCCTAACGTTTGAGTGAAGTAAAATAGCTAAAAAGAAAAGAAAAATATAGTCCGACTCTCCGAGTCCGTATCTTCCGATCTTCTATTGATAACGTTGCCTCTAAGTGCGTGTCTTCATAGTTATCGTTATGTCGTTACTGTAATGGTTTGAAAATAAGAGGTGTGCTCATAACATCACCCCCCCCTCAAGGCCTCGCGTCCCGAGAGGCTGACGTGGCGGAGTCCACATATCTTGGATCCTCCCGCATTCTTGCATGAAACGCGGCCAAGCGCGCTTGTTGTTCGTTGGGCGACAGCCCAAACTGTTCAGAGTCAACGTCCTCGACGTCTTCAATGGTGGTCCTATAGCTGACCAATGGTTTTTCCCGGCGTCTCGCGCCTTTGATCCTCCTCTGTCGGTCCTCTTCCGACTCGCTGCTCTCCCTGGCAGCCGCTACATTCTCCTTTTTTAAGATTTTCTTGGCGAGTACCGCCATATCTTTCTCCTGAGCTTTCTTTTCCTCCGCTAGCTCCTCCTCTGTCGTCTTCTGAGGGAAATTAAGCACGGGTATTGACCACCCGCCGCGCTCCAGGTCTCTGGAGAACGTCCCATCGGTGTCGTCTGGCAGCTCCATGATTGCTGCCCTCTCGCCTTTCCAGTTGCGCCAGCGGCGCTCCATATTTGCCAAGTACTTAGGCCCAAAACGGCCATCGTCCCATCCAAACAGCCTCTGACGGTCCTTCCAATGTGTTCCTTTTGCTTTTGTGTGCCGTGGGGCACTGGTGGGTTTTTTGGGGGTGTCCGGACTCTTCTTTGGTTCTGTAACTGTATATTGGATGTATAAGATCCCATCCCGAATATTTCTGACGAGTTTGGGAGCGTCAGGATTTGCCCTATGGAATTTTTTGACTATGGCGGGTGCGTTGACGACATTTTTTACTGGTTCCCAGGTGGCTTCCTCCACCGGGTAATTCTTCCATTTGACGAGGTACTCCAGCCTCACTCCTCCCCTGCCGCTTACTCGGCTTTCTAGAATTTCTTCAACTTCATATTCTCCCTCCTGTGACTCTTCCACCATTTGCGCATCCTTGCGCACTGCTGCTTTCGCCTGTTGCTTTGGGAAAACCGGTTCCTTATACGGCTTCAAAAGGACTTCGTTGAAGACGTTATAGACCTTCCAAGAGGCCGGGATTTTTAATTTATACGAGGATTCGCCTACTTTGGTGAGTACTTCTAGCGGTCCAACAAACTTTCCATCCAGCTTCTTTGTTGCTCGAATTACTGGTAAATTCTCCGTGCTGAGATAAACCTTGTCTCCAGGTTTATATTCGACAGCCTGTTTTCGGTGAGTGTCGTAGCGCTCCTTCATTACTTGCGCTGCTTTTTCCAATGCCAATTTCGCTTTGGCATGTACATCCTCTAATTCTTTTGCTAGCTGTTCGACAGCTACTGCCTTCGGTGCATAAGTCGGGTCAAGACCTTTGTTGGGATGCCTCCCATAATTCATATAGAAAGGGGTAAAACCTGTAGCGGAATGAACCCTATCATTGTGGCAAAATTGCGCCACTGATAACCAATCCGACCAATTGTCCTGTCGGTTGTTGACAAAGATAGTTAAGAACTCTTTTAGTTCTTGGTTTACTCGCTCTGTTTGCCTGTCCGTTTGAGGGTGATAAGCCGTTGACCTGTTGGCTTTGATCCCCAACATCCCATATAAGTCCGTCATGAATTTCGAGGCGAATTGAGGTCCTCGATCGCTAATTACTTTCCTGGGAAGTCCGTGCTCCCTGAAGACGTTATCTCTGAACAGCACTGCTGTTCCCTGCGAAGTGATTTCCGATGTAGTCGGTATGAAGTAGGTTTTTTTTGTAAACCTATCTACGATAACCAAGACCATGTTGTTTCCTTTGGACTCGGGAAGTGGTCCGACAAAGTCTACTGAGATAATTTCCCAGGGTTCCGAGGGCACCTCGTTTGGTCGTAAGGGCGCTGCCCGGGCAGTCCTGTCTGGTTTTGCTTTTTGACATGTTTCGCATCCTGGAATATATCGTTCAATATCTTTTCGCATATTGGGCCACCAGAAGTTTCTGGTGAGCGATTCCAGCGTTTTAGCCACTCCCGAATGTCCCCATGAGTGGTGTATAGCTATAATATCTTCTCGTAGTGCCGGTACGGCCGGCACGTAGACGCGTCCTTGCCAGGTTATTAATCCCTTGTCGATTTTGTATTCTCCTCCCGCGTTTTCTAGTCCTTTTATTACCTGAGTTTCCCACTGTCGACGAGGGACTTCCCTGATGTCCTTGATGATGTCGTCTATTGCTCGATCGTCATCGAGGACATTAATGAAGAGGTGTTCTTTAAGGAGGATGACGCCTTCATTGTCGTTTTCTCCTTTATCATGTCCTGCTCTTCGAGATAGTAAGTCTGCTTTGGTATTCGACTTCCCACTTCGGTGTTTTATCGTGAAGTTGTAATCCTGTAGATCGGTAACCCATCTTGCTTGTCGCCTATTTAGATTCTGTGCTTTTCGGAAATATGTTAAGTTCTGATGATCCATCAGAACTTCAATGGTCTGAGTTGCTCCCTTAAGGTAGTGCGCCCATTCATAAAAGGCGTGCATTACCGCAAGCATCTCTTTATCATATATTTCGTAGTTGCGTTCGGCATCATTGAGCGATTTTGAAATAAAGGCTACTGGTTTCCATAATCCGTCCGCTGTCTGTTGTGACAGGATTCCCCCTATGGCGAAATCTGAGGCGTCCACTTCTACTCGGAACTGTCCTTCTTCGCTGGGGATCCGAAGCACCACCTCCTTTGCTATTGTTGTCTTAAGCCTATCAAAGGCTTCATCCTGCAGCTGTGTCCACAGCCACTCTTCCTTTCCCGTAAGCCGTGTCAATGGCTTGGCTATCTTTGCGAAATCCCGCACAAATCGTCGGTAGAAGTTGACAAAACCCAGAAATTGCTGAACTTCCTTCTTACACGTAGGTTTTGGCCATTCTGACACCGCTTTCACTTTAGCAGGGTCCATTCGAACAGTTTCTCTCCCAATAATGACTCCGAGGAAATTGATTTCGTTTTTATCGAAGAAGCATTTTTCTGGTTTAAGCGAGAGTTTATGCGCTTCCAACTTTTCGAGTATTCGGTTAACATGTCTTGTATGTTCTTCTTGGTTCTTTGAGAACACCAGGATGTCGTCCATATAGATAACCACCCATCCTTCTGCGATTTCGACTCGAAATATGTCGTTCATCATGGTTTGGAAGGTGGCGGGTGAATTAGTGAGACCAAAGAACATGACCAAGGGTTCGAATAATCCTCTATTAGTTCTGAAAGCGGCTTTCCACTCATCGCCTTCCTTGATCCGAACATTATTGTATCCCCATCGTATATCCATTTTAGAGAAAACCTTTGCTTGCGATAGTTGGTCTACAAGTTCTCCTATGAGAGGTAGGGGATAACGGTTTTTAACCGTCATTTCGTTTAACTTCCTGTAATCCTGTACAGGTCTAAGTTTTCCATCCTTTTTCTTGACAAAGAAGAAAGGAGACGCCATTGGCGATTTGCTAGCTTGGATTCGTCCGGAATTCAAGTTTTCTTTTAGGAACTCGTCCAGTTGTTGCTGCTCGTCCCGGTTTAAAGGGTAAATTTTGCAGTCTACTGGAGTCGAACCAGGTATGAGTTCAATTGCATGGTCCCACCGTCGTCTCGGTGGGAGCTCATCGAAAGTTTCCTTTTCAAACACTTTTCGATGTTTTAAGTAGTGATGGGGGATGGCTTCCTCCAGTGTCCGTTTCTTTTCTGTTTTTGCCTGCTCCGCAGCTATCTTCGTAGCGGTCGAGGTGAAGGCTCGTACTCTTAATTTGGGCTCTCCGATATGGACGGCTAGAAGGCGATCTCCTTCGTGTAAACAGTATGACACATCGATTTCATCTTCAGGTTCTTGAACTGAGGATGGTTTCCAACAGGTTCCCGGACAACGGTTAAACTCCAAGGATTTCTTCTTCCAGTTAATTGTTGGATTGTGATGTTCCAACCAATCGTGTCCCAGGAATAGGTCTGTTTTGCTAAGCGTAGCGACAGCACAGTCCATTATTTCCTCATGGGATCCTATCCGTAATTTGAACTGAACGAAGTATTCCACACTTCCTGATCCGTTTTGAGTACCGTCCACATTGTATACCGGTATAGGACGCAACAATTTCTTTTTGTTCATCCTTTGTTTTTCAACGAACTCCTCGCTTATACACGAGGCGGTACATCCGGAGTCTAGTAACATCGTGACGTTGGCGGACTGGAAGGTGTCCATAGTGGTGAGGGTGCCTTTTAGGTCTAACTCTTGCTTCCCAATTCCTTGTACTACTTTTTCCCTTAAGTGTACTAGGTTCCATAGGGCATCGGTTTCTGACAAGGCGTTCAACTGTTGAACCAATTTTCTGTTTACTTCATTTACTCGTTTCTCATCTACCCATTGGCATAGACATTCGATTGCCGTTTGTTCATCCTGCTGCCAGATACGTCTTAGTACCCATGGCGGCGTCCACGTTTTTAATCTTTTCTCGGGTTTTGCGCTCATTTCTAAGTTCCTTATGTGATGTACGTTCCCTTTGCATTCATAAAGTAAGGCATGCATATTTATTTGGGAATCTATAGGTATTGGTACACCACTAAGAGAACTTGAACTAGAGGCCAGTGAGACAGAGCGCTTGTCTACTGGCTTTCGCCAAAATCCGAGACCTCCTCTATTTTGGCACATCCTTCTGGGGTCGTTTCCCCTGAGCTGCCGCTGCGTTTTATCGCGCTGGTTGCTCATATAATCTGTTGGCCTTTATCTCCGGCCGTGATTCTTTTCCTTTCCCGACACCTTTCTGTCGGGTGTCCTTTCCTGCCACAATTGGCGCATTCGGGGATTGCTCTTTCTCGAAGCTGCGGACATCTCCACTTAGTATGTCCTTCTTTCTGACAGTTATAACACCACAGCCTAGTACGTGGTTTCCTGTCAACATCCATTGCGTTTGGATCTTTGCTGCCAGATGCGAAGGGAGCTGGTGCTTTGTATTGGTACTGAGGATGAGGATTCGTACTCGGGGTTTGTTCTCGGTACTCCTGACGTGTCTTTGCGAAGCCGTAAGTTTTGTTTGCTTTTCTATATGCCCATGCAAGGGCAGTGACTCGTGCTTGTATCTGTTGAAGCGTGGCATTGTCAGAGAGTCCTCCATATCTGATGAGATCCCTCCCAAGAGCTGGATTAAGGTTGTTTTGGAACTGCGAGATTAGAGCTGCATCGTTCCAGTCCGTTAAGGAAGTGAGAGAGTTGAATTTTATGATGTAGTCTTCGACTATCATCGTTCCTTGTCGCAACTTTAATAACGCTTCAATTGCTTTCTCCTTTGTTTCCGTCGACATGAAGAACTCGTGCATCTGGTTTTTAAAGTCGGCCCAGTCCGTAAATGGGAACTGATTGTTTAATGGCCGTCGAATCCATGCTCGATTGTCGTCGGTGGACTCTCCCTCATTTAACTGTTGCCAGTTAAGCTGAGAACTCCATCCGCTATTGTCTATTTTGTCTTGATACTCCTGTAACGCTTCCTGAAACGCTTTAAGTTTAACGCTGCTCCAGTCTGCAGCTCTGTCCCCTTTTCCGCCTTTCATTCGGTAGAGACATATTGGAATTTGTCGCTTCGGGTCTACTTCTCTTGCCAACATAAAATACGTCTCCATTTGCCGCAGCCATCCATCGACTGTTCGTGGATCCCCTTGATAGTAATCAGGCATTTCTGCCTTGGTAAGAGGTCCCGGTTCCGGTCGAGAGCTCCGCTGGTATTCGTTTATTATGGCTACTAGGGCTTGCCCTGCATTGGTGATGGCTCGTTGCCTATCCTCTTCTTGCCGGTGAATTTCATTTTCTCGTGCTGCGACTGCTACAGCCGGTTGAGTGTCTGGGAGGGATTCCAACATTTCGGAGTCTGCCCAATGGTTCCTCCATCCGAGTAGTGCGTGGTAGGCTTGGGTGACCATATCAACTGTTAGTCGGAAAGTTCCAACGCCGACTCGGTGCGACCCGTATCTGTTCCACATCTTTTCTTTCATCCACGGCCACCCTCCTGGCTCTCCTGAAACTCGAACACAATGCCACATGTGGCTGCATCCTTTTGTTCGTCTCCAGTATATGGGTCGGTCCTCGTCCATGAGTTCCGGATCCCATCCGTAAATTTCCCTGATGGTCGGGTACGCCGGCCATTTGTATTCGTTCCAGTACTTTTGTTTCACCAACCATAGGTAGCAATACCCTGGATGTTTCGGATGCAACTTATTTTGTTGCTGCTCGGTTAGACCTGGACGACCATTCCGTAGACAAGGATCTATCTCCACCAGAGCTGCCGCTGCGTTTGATCGCGCTGGTTGCTCTGTTGGTTCCTTATCACTTTCTTCCCCTAGGCTTATTATTTCGCCTACTTTGGGGCTTTCTGTTTGTTCTGCTCCAACACGTAGTTCTTTGTGACCACTGGTGAAAAGCATCTCCACCATGTCCCATCCATTTACGTCGGCCATTTCTAAGCCTACATGCAATACATCCGTTCGTTCGGTGGTTGTCCACCTTGTGTGAATTCCTTCATTTCGATATTCTGCTTCCATTTCCCATATCGCTGTGATCGTAGGATATGCAGGCCACTCGTACTTGTTCCAGTACTCTGGCTTGATGAGGTTAAGATAGCAGAAACCCGGAACTGTGGGTGCGAGCTTTTCGGGAATAGGGCCCATTCGTATTGTCCACCAGAAGCTGGGTGATATATTTCCGTTTAGCGCATGCATTAATGCGTTCCAATCAGAATGTTCCAACGTCATGCCTTCATGCTCGTATAATTCTTTAGCATGACGTTCGTATTGTATAGTGTGGGGTTGTATTCCTGAAGTTCGGATAGTTTTTTCCCCGTCGATAATAAGCATGAGCCATTGATTGTATCCTGATGTCATCATGGCTTTCCATATGGGACTGGATGCGTCTCCTTTGAATGATTCGTTTAACAAGTTAGTGAGGGTAAGGTATTCCCTCGTTGCTCTTTCCAGGGCCCGTTTTGCCCGTAACGCAGCTCGGTTTGCTGCCCTTTGTTCCAGTAAGGCGTTCCATGCCTCCTCCTGGATCCTCGTCTCTTCGGCTTTATGCTGCCGGATGAGCTGTTGTGCACGCGCACGTCTTTCTCGCTTTTGTTCTTTCAAAAACTTCCACCACAATCGTATGTGGTTATTATATCGGCGGTAAATGATGTCGCCGGTTATTTCTTTTGGTCTAGATGAGACCTTATCGTAGTCGGTGACCCAGTCCGCTTCAAAGATGCATCCAATCTCCGAAAGTGTCGCCTGGGCGTGAGGTAGTATGTATTTGAACATGCAGTTTATTGTGACGAGGGAGAGATCAGGTCGTTCCTGTAAAATAATCTTCAAACTATTTCAGGCCCTCCACTGACAATAGTTCTGTTCTTTCGGCAGTCGGAATCCGCGCCTGTCGATGATGTCCTTTGGGAAACAAAGGAGTTGTTGTCTGCAGTATCGTGGGTCCGCAAGCTACTCAGTTAGGTGCACCCGGCAATTCACCTCAATGTCATTGTGCTCAGTTATCAGCCCGAAGTCAGGTAGGGCTGCTGATACAGAGGGTATGAGAGGACTTCAAGTCAGCCTTGATATGCACGATAACTGGTTTGTTTCGCTCGTTCCTGAGCTTTTCCGCAACTGCAGTGTACGTTACCCCGAGTGTGTCTATGGTCTCCTGCCTACACTGCTCTCGGGCGAACTCGTACTCTCATCTGCAACTGTTTTGTAGACAGGCCCAACGGGCGTATTGAGGATCTCTCGTTCGAGACCCGTTGACAGTAAAAAGTGTCGTTGTCGATGTTGCCAATGGTCCCGGGATAATCGGGTTACTACCGTCAAAGAAAAACTAGGCCTCTGGTGTCTGGAGCAGCTACGAGCGACGTGCTCGGTGCTTGGACAAATACAGAGGGGTAGAGAATAAAGTCTCTAGATTATGTCAGGACTGCCCTAGACACAACCTAATGACTCAGAGTGGGGACTTGTTCAGTCCAAAGATGAAACGAGTTGCTCAGAAGCTATGTCTAGTGACAATAGACTATCTAGAGACTTAAGGTCTCCTATGCTAAACTACGGCCCTTATAAAGCCCATCCCCGGTCTGTGCGCAGACAGCGCGCAGCACAAGTCCCTCACAATAAGGCGACTCGGCGCAGCAGCCATTCTGCACCCATATGACCATACTTGGGGTCATCTCTCCATATACGGCTGCGACTTATTGTGTTGCGCATTCAACCGTTCCCATGCACGCCGTACCGTTGACTCAGTACTCCTCGGCGTTCCCATGTCGCCCCTCAGGCGCCATACCGCTCATGATTCCTTTCATAGCGTAGGCCCATCATCGGGCCACCTCCTAAGTCGGCACTCGGTCTATCTTCATAGCCGAGGCTGACCTAACCACCTTCCATATAAGGGCCATAATGTTCGCACAGAGTCTCCTTCCTAGTGGCGTCTCGTCCAGCCCTTGTATCCTAATGTTTGAGTGAAGTAAAATAGCTAAAAAGAAAAGAAAAATATAGTCCGACTCTCCGAGTCCGTATCTTCCGATCTTCTATTGATAATGTTGCCTCTAAGTGCGTGTCTTCATAGTTATCGTTATGTCGTTACTGTAATGGTTTGAAAATAAGAGGTGTGCTCATAACAGAGACAAAGTCTGGCTCGAAAATCGAAACCTCCGAATACCCTATGAGTCAAGGAAGCTAGCGCCCAAAAGAGAAGGACCCTTCATGATTGAGCAAGTACTAGGACCTGTCACCTACAAACTGAAACTCCCCAAACAATGGCGCATCCATCCCGTGTTTCATACTACATTGTTAACCCCATATAAGGAAACAATGGCGCATGGACCAAACTTCATGAAACCACCCCCTGACCTCATCAACGGACAAGAAGAGTTTGAAATAGAAGCAATCATCACACACAGAAAACAAGGAACTGGCTATCAATACCTAGTCAAATGGAAAGGGTATGGACTGAACGAAAACTCATGGGAACCTGAAACAAATCTGAAAAACGCTGCGGACATCCTTAGAGCATATAAGAACCGCCGAGACCTGCTATGAAAACCATGGTCCAGTATCGCAACAAACAGATCCTCAGACAGAACACTAGACATACCAAAAACATCACTTCCCCCTACTCCCGATTCTCTCCCAGACAATCTATCCCAAAACTTAGACACCTAATCATCCAACTCCCTAATCGAACCCATCCTCACCAAGGACGACGTGCAATAGGAACAGCCTTCATTGAAATACGCAAAATCCTGCTCTATCGAACAAAAGTACCGTCACTACACCCAGTATACAAAACACAGATCAGCTCCGACTCCCAGACACCAACCAACGCCATCAGCAGAAATTGCCATGTCAGGGAAGCGCGAAGAGCACTGACCTTATGGATCATTGACCGAACAAGAGACCTGGAAGCGGCAGGAGTGACCTGCCTACACCAGACAGAGGCACTATTCCCAGACAAGATCGATTTCCCATCTGGTGGACTGCTGAACTTTAACCTACCCCTGAACTACCTATACATCCCACACGGAGGGATACCACCTCCATACCCGAATCCGCCGCCACCACCCCACTACCGCGACTTTGAATGGGAACCTGGATACCCAATGATCACGGGCATCATTCATCATACGAACCAGGGGACGATTACGCATCAAATTCCGCCTAGACCACTACACGAACCATATTTGGCTGAAAGACCTCCCATGCGACCTAATACTCCCAGACCAGAAGCATTGGCCAATCAACTCTTATGAAACATCCTCTCTATTGATGCAGACAATTCATTCTGGGACGTGGAATACTTCGACGAAGTCAACCTATAAAAGAACGAGATTCCCACTTCCTAGCCTTCCAACCAACGTCACAAACACAAAGATGTTCTCGCTCGTCGCCATCCTCGTCACCCTTGTCTCCACCCTCTTCCCTTCTGTCCTCATTGGAGGACTTGTTCTCGCTACCCTCCTCACTACCCTCGCCCTCGCCTATTCTTTTCCCGAAAAACTCCTGGAGCTTGACGTCTTCACACCACCCCTCGAAATCTTCGTCGAGACCGAAACAACAACCCATACCAACAACGATCTACACATTCACCCACCTGAACTTGTCGAGGAACCACCTATCGCAGAAGAAATCATTCCTGCACCTATCCCCAGATCGAACCCCCTCGTCGCCACCACCTCTCTAGAAGCCTCGTATATTACAGCCAATCTCCGAGACCTCTCTGCCCCACTTGGAGCCCTCATAGGACTCACCCTCACCACCGACCCTAACGCCATGACCTATGCCGAACGAGATCTAGCGCTCCGTGAACTTCGTCAATTAAAAGTCACCCTCAACTCCGTACGATGGCACATAGACATGGCACAAAAGGACATCGAAAACGTCGTCCACTGGTATGAGTCTAGAGCAGACCATGCCTGGACAACTCAAGGGTGGCCTTAAGAAGTTGGTGACTTCTTGCATAGGGAGGGGGTAATGTTACAACTTCTCCTTTGTACGCTTACTTGCTACAATAACCTTTCTTCACTTCGTTGCTATGCTTTGATACTTGTTTCATCTACCTGGACTGCCCCTCGTTTCACTTCCTTTTATACTTCTTCATTGTTCTCTAGGCAGTATATAAACCCCCGCATGTACCGTAGTACTTCAGTTCCAACTTAATCGAGTATTGTCCTTTACTGAACAAGCCTCTCGCTCTCGTCCTCCTCATCGCTTGAACCATCTTCGTCGTCGTCCAGCATAACGATGACAAGCACCTCTGTCCATTGACTGGGATTAGACTGAGACTCTAGTTGTCATTGTTGACTCGGTAGTGAACCAAGGGCATCGATCCTAACATCAATTGCTTTTTCCTTTGTTTTGGTAGACATGAAGAACTCGTGCATCTGAGTCTTAAAGTCCATCCAGTCTGTGAAAGGAAATTGATGTTCGAGAGGTTGCCTTCTCCAAGCCTGATCATCGTCCATTGCTTCCCCTGCATTTAGCTGAGCCCAGTCTAATTCAGGACTCCAACCACTGGTGTTGATTTTGTCCTGAAACTCTTGTTGCACTTCTTGGAATGCTTTGAGTTTCACCCCACTCCAATCTGCCACTCTGTCTCCTTTTCCGCCCTTTATTCTGTAGAGGCAGATTGAGACCTTCCGTCGGTCTTCTTTCTCATTTGCCAGCATGAAATACATTTCCATCTGGCGTAACCATCTGTCTACCATCTGGGGATCTCCTTGGTAAAAGTCAGGCATTTCTGCCTTTGTGAGAGGTCCTGGTTCTTGATGACTGGACCATTGGTATTCGTTTATCATGGCAGCTATGGCCTGTCCTGCACTAGTGATGGCTTGCTGCCTCTCCTCTTGTTGTCGAGTTATTTCATCTTCCCTTGCTGCTACTGCTGCAGCTGGTTGTGTGGTGGCCAAAGGTTCAAGCATCTGGGTATTTTGCCAATACCCTCTGTACCCAAGTAAAGCATGGTAGGCATGGGTGATCATATCCACTGTGAGTTGGAAGGTTCCAACACTGACTCGGTGCAATCCATATCCCTGCCACATCATAGCCTTCATCCACAGCCACCTGCCAGGTTCTCCTGATATGTGGACACAATGCCACATGCAATTGCATCCCTTTGTTTGTCTCCAATATATGGGTCGGTGCTCGTCCATGAGTTCCGGATCCCATGCATAAATTTCTCTGATGGTTGGATATGCTGGCCATTTGTAGGCATTCCAATATTGTTGTTTTACCAACCAGAGGTAACAGTATCCAGGGTGTTTCGGATGCAGTTTGTTTTGTGCCTGCTCTGAGAGTCCTGGTCATTTGTTCTGTAAACACAGATCAATTTCTACCAGAGCTGCTGCTGTGTCTGAGCGCACTGGTTGCTCTAGTACCTCCACATCATCCTCCTTCCCTAGGCTTATGATTTCGCCTACTTCGGGGTCCTCTATCCTTTCTAACAAGATGTTGCCATTAAGCACATGCATTAGTGTGTTCCAGTTGGCATGTTCCATTGTCATGCCTTCGTGTTCATACAATTCTTTTGCATGACACTCATATCGTACTTTCTCTGGTGCCACTCCATAGTTTTGGATGGCCTTCTCCCCATCAATGACTATCATCAGCCATTGGTTATAATCCGATGCCATGAGCGCCTTCCATATGGGACTGGATGCATCCCCTTTAAATGTGTCATTGAGCAAGTTTGTCAGGGTAAGGTATTCCCTGGTTGCTCTTTTGAGGGCTCATTTTGCCCGTAACGCAGCTTGTTTTACTGCCCATTGTTCCAGTAAGGCATCCCATGCCTCTGACTGAATTTGTGACTCCTCGGCTTCTCATTGCTGGATGATCTCTTGTGCAAGTGCACATTTCTCTCATCGTCATTCTTTCAAGAATGTCCACCACAATCATACATGGTTGTTGTAGCAGCAGTAAATAGTTTCACTGGTAATCTCTGCTGGTCCAGACTGGACCCTGTCACAATTGGTGACCCAGTCCACTTCAAAGATGCATCCAATCTCCAAAAGTGTCACCTGGGCATGAGGTAAAATGTATTTGAATGAGCACTGCATGGCTCTCTCATATATGTGTTCTTAAAAATAAAATCTTCAACTGACTTCAGGCTGTCTGGTTAAAACAATCTGCACCTGTTGATGATGTCCCTTGGGAAACAATGGAGTTACTGTCTGCTGTGTTGTGGGTCTGCAAGCTATCAAGGTACATGTGCCTGGCAATTCACCTCTCTATCTTTGTGCCAAGTTATCAACCCCGAAATCAGGTAGGGGTTGCTTGTACAGGGAGTGTGAGAGGAACTTTGTATCAGCCTTGATACACAATGTAAATCAAATGTTTTCGCTCATTCCTGAGCTATTCCACAAATATGGTGTACTACACCCGGGGCGTGTCTATGGACTCCTGCCTATGCTCTCCCAGCAATGCTAGTACTCTCTTCTGTAAATGTGTCTAGACTACCCAAGTAGGGTTTGTCGCCAGGCCCAATGGGGCATATTGAGGACACTTAAACAGTGCCCATTGACAGTAAAACAACTGTCAATGTCAATGTCACCTGGAGAGGTTGCAGGCTGCACAGTTACTACCTCTTGTTACAACTTCACGCTCATTCACTATGGTAACCTTTCTACACTTCATTGCTATGCTTTGATACCTGTTTCGTCTGCCTGAACTACCCCTTGTTTTACTTCCTTTTATACTTCTTCATTGTTCTCTAGACAGTATATAAACCCTCGCATGTACCATAGTTCTTTAGTTCCAACTTAATCGAGTATTGTCCTTTACTGAACAACCCTCTCGCTCTCATCCTCTCTATTGCTCAAACTACCTTCGTCACTGCCTAGCATGACGTTGAGCAGCATTCTTGTCCAGTGACTGGGATTAGACCAAGACTCTAGTCGTCATTGTTGACTCAATAACGAACCAAGGGCATCGATCCTAACACAAGTTGGAACTCACTGAACCGCTTAGTGCATCGTCACTAGCTAGACAATATAGATCCGAAACGACCCGAAACCAGACTCTCTAACCAGAGACCACCGAACGATTCCTTTCTCTTCAAAGGAACATATTATCTAGAAAGACAGGAGCTCTTTTTCTCGACACTAAACAAATGTTGGGAATTTCGAGGAGTAGGAAAGAACAGGAACACCCCAGTATCTAATGAATACTTTGAAGGGGATTACATTGAAGGAGACGAACACTCACTACCTGGAAAGCTTTGGGTTGAGTGGAGAAACGAACAAAAAGAACCAGAAGAAGAACCAGAACTATATTTCGAAAGACCCAAAGAAACCCTTTGGTGGGAAGAGTACTGCGACGCAGAATTTGATTTTGACAGTACTGATCCATACTACTCTCTCTCCGAAACATCCATAACAGGGTGGAACACCTTTTTGGAACAAAAACAAATCAAATACGAACTAGAAAACCTGAGACCTGAAACAGATGCTGAAACCGACACTAAACAAATGGCAACTAATGTTGAAACCACCGATGCCCCCAGGGGAGACATCAAACCAGTCTCAGCACGAATTTTCACAGGAGATCGGACCAAAGCTAAATCATTCATCAACTGGTTTAGCGATTTCTTTGCAATAAATGCCCACAACTATGAAGGGAAACACGAAAAGAAAATCAGATACATCCTCCAATGTCTAGGAAAGGAACTAGACGACTGGAAAGAAATAATCCGCGACCAACTGGATGAAAAAGACAGACTTACTTGGGAAAACTATGACACCTTCGTCAAACAATTCCTTGACGACTGGGGAGAAGTCAACACTGCAGTCAGGGCACTGAATGAGCTCACTAAATTACGAGTTGGAGGAGAGATCACTGTCCTGATCTACGTCCGAAAATTTAGAATGCTCATAGGATCCTCCGGACTAACCGGAATTACCGCCCAACTTCAGGCATTCGTCCGAGGCCTACCAACCACCATTGCTGCCAAGATCCTCGAAGGACAAGGTGACTTTAAAACTATCACAGACGCTTACAGAAAAGCAGAACAACTCAATGCAGCATGGGAAATGATGAAAGCATTAGGAAAAACTGATACAGGGCGTCGATTCAATAAAACAGGGGGACCTAAAACAATCCATACCATACAAACCGGACGCCTTACTGATGGGCAACAAGAAGAATATATGCGTTCTGGGAAATGTTTCAGATGCGGAACCATTGGTCACCTATCCCGAAATTGCCCAAAGAAAGATAGCACCAAGAACCTGCCCCCTTCAGGATGATTCACCAGAACAATCACCAAGGATAACGATGCTAAGAAAATTCACACTATGATTGCGGCTCTCAGCACAGAGGAGCGAGAGACTCTCCTCACTGACCTTGAAACCGAGGGTTTTTAAAGCAGAGGAACCAGAAAGCGGTTGGAACCTCCAAGAACGATTATGGACAGTTAGCACTCGACTCTGTAATAGTAAGATTGAATAATAATCAACAACTCTCAATAACTGTCCAATCACCCGAATTACCTGCTGAAATATCTGCCCTCATTGACTGCGGAGCAGAAGGAAACTTCATTGATGAAACTATAACAAAAAATATGAACAAGAAACCACTAATTCAACCAATACGAGTTAAGAACACCGACGGAACAGTAAACTTAAACAGAATGATCACACATAAAGTCAAGATTCCCTACCACATTGGAAATCTACTAATCGAAACAAGCTTCCTAATCACTAAATTGGGGGATCAAAAACTTATACTTGGACTCCCCTGGTTAGAAAAATACAACCCAGCAATAAACTGGAAGGAACGGACCCTTGAGCTTGATCACCAACCCCTATACAAACCGACAAAGCAGATAGAAAGGAACCTAGATCAGGAAATCAACGAATACTGGATCAGAGTTAAAACTTCGGCATCACAAGCGCTAGAACACACGTTATGCAAAGAAACCATAATGACGCTGCCAGACGAATACCAAGGATGGAAATCTACCTTCGAAAAAGCGCCTTCGGAACGATTCCCAGTCAGACGCACATGGGATCATGCAATCGATCTCAAAACTGGATTTACCCCAAAAGTCAGCAAAATCTATCCACTATCAATAAAAGAGCAATCATCCCTCGACGAATGGATCACAGAACAACTAGCTAAAGGATACATTAGACCATCCAAATCCCCACAAGCCTCGCCATTCTTCTTCGTCACAAAAAAGGAAAGCGGAGCACTCCGGCCATGTCAAGACTACCGATACCTGAATGAATGGACAATAAAGAATGCGTACCCACTACCATTAATCTCTGATCTAATGACCAAACTATCCGGCGCTCAATATTTCACAAAACTAGATCTCCGATGGGGATACAACAACGTTCGGATAAAAAAAGGAGATGAATGGAAAGCAGCCTTCATAACGAACAAGGGACTATATGAACCAACAGTCATGTTCTTTGGCCTATGCAATTCCCCATCCACTTTCCAGACAATGATGAACGAATACTTCCAAGACATGATCAACGAAGGATGGTTAATCATTTACATGGACAACATTTTAATATGTGGAACAACACCCAAAGACTTAGAAACTCGGACAAAACGCGTCCTAGAACGACTAAAAGAAAACGACTTATTTCTCAAACTCGAAAAATGCAAGTTCTGCACTCAAGAAATCAAATTCCTCGGAATGATCATTAGACCTGGGGAGATAACAATGGACCCGATCAAACTGGCAGGAATAGCAGACTGGCTGACACCAACAACGGTCAAGCAAGTACGATCCTTCCTAGGATTTGGGAATTTCTACCGACGATTCATTGGAAACTTCGCAACCCTTGCTTGACCACTTATTGATCTCACAAGAAAAGATGAAGCATTCCTCTGGACACCAGAATGACAGGTGGCATTTAACAACCTAAAAAAACACTTCACAACAGCCCCAGTACTCCAAATGCCAGATGTCACCCGACCATTCATCCTGCAAACCGATGCCTTGAATAAAGCAACAGGAGCAGTACTGAAACAAGCTGATGAAGCAGGACTCCTGCACCCTTGCGGCTTCATCTCACATGCCCTGACCACAACAGAGCAAAACTATCAGATTTACGACAGGGAACTACTGGCAATTGTCAAAGGACTTGCAGCATGGCAACACCTTCTTCATGGATCACCTCATACCACTATCGTTCATTGTGATCACAAGAATTTGTCCTTTTATCGAACTCCACAATGCCTTACCCCCAGACAAGCCAGATGGTCCTCCTTCTTAAGCAAATTCAATCTCCAAATAGAGCACGTCCCTGGAACTAAGATGTTTGAAGCAGATGCCCTATCTCGACGACCAGACCACATTGGAATGGACAACATCCCAGAAGAAACCACGGTGTTACCACCTGAACGATTCATCAGGCTTATAGCAGACGACCTAGCAGAGAAGTTGCGCAAAGGCATGATTAAAGACGACTTTGGACAAATATTAGTCGAAGTAATCCAAAATCATCGAGCACCACCAATAAAATCGAAGCTGCAGGACTGGACATATATCGACCACATCGTACATTACCAAGGAAAAACCTATGTACCTGATCAAGATGGATTGCGCACTCAACTCATTAAACTGACGCATGAATCACCTACATCTGGGCACCCCGGACGATTTAAAACTCTAGAATTACTCAAACGAAACTACTGGTGGCCTGGAATGAACAAACATACCAGAGAATGGATCAAAGGATGCGTGCTCTGCCAGCAAATGAAAGTAAACACTCACCCCAACACCCCTGCCCTACAACCGATCAAATCTAATGCCACCCAACCCTTCCAACAAGTCACAATTGACTTCATCACAGACCTACCAATCGCCGATGGCTTTGACTCAATCATGGTCACGGTGGACCATGGACTTACAAAGGGGGTAACCTTTTCCCCTTGTCACAAAACGATCGATGCACTAGGAACCGCAGACCTATACATAAATGAAAACTTCAAACGATTCGGTTTACCGGATATCCTCATATCTGACAGAGGACCGCAGTTTGCATCTAAAGTATTCTGAGAAATAGGAAAAGCGCTGGGAATAAACCATAGAATGAGCACAGCCTACCACCCTCAGACAGATGGCGAGACAGAACGAGTCAATCAAGAACTAGAAGTCTACCTCCGAATGTTCTGCACAAACGAACCACACAGATGGAAATCGCTACTGCCAATTGCGGAATTCGCTCACAATAACCAACACCACGATACCATCAAAGCATCACCATTTCAGCTAATGTATGGAGTAGACCCTGTCGCTATTCCCACAGCTGCATCCCCTATGACGACCCCAGCAGCTGAAAACTGACTACGAATGCTACAAAAGGCTAGAGAAGAAGCACTCGCCGCGCACGAACTCGCTAGACAAATGGTAGCACTCAGAACAAAAGACAAAAGTATCAGATTCGAGAAAGGAGACAAAGTCTGGCTCGAAAATTGAAACCTCCGAATACCCTATGAGTCAAGGAAGCTAGTGCCCAAAAGAGAAGGACCCTTCATGATTGAGCAAGTACTAGGACCTGTCACTTACAAACTGAAACTCCCCAAACAATGGCGCATCCACCCCGTGTTTCATACCACATTGCTAACCCCATATAGGGAAACAATGGCGCATGGACCAAACTTCGTGAAACCACCCCCTGATCTCATCAACGGACAAGAAGAGTTTGAAATAGAAGCAATCATCACACACAGAAAACGAGGAACTGGCCATCAATACCTAGTCAAATGGAAAGGGTATGGACCGAACGAAAACTCATGGGAACCTGAAACAAATCTGAAAAACGCTGCGGACATCCTCAGAGCATATAAGAACCGCCGAAACCTGCTATGAAAACCATGGTCCAGTATCGCAATAAACAGATCCTCAAACAGAACACGAGACATACCAAAAACATTGCTTCCCCCTACTCCCGATTCTCTCCCAGACAATCTATCCCAAAACTTAGACACCTAATCATCCAACTCCCTAATCGAACCCATCCTCACCAAGGACGACGCGCAATAGGAACAGCCTTCATTGAACTACGCAAAATCTTGCTCTATCGAACAAAAGTACCGTCACTACACCCAGTATATAAAACACAGATCAGCCCCGACTCCCAGACACCAACCGACGCCATCAGCAGAGACTGCCATGTCAGGCAAGCGCGAAGAGCATTGGCCTTATGGGTCATTGACCGAACAAGAGACCTGGAAGTGGTGGGAGTGACCTGCCTACACCGGACAAAGGCACTATTCCCAGACAAAGTCAATTTCCCATCCAGTGGACCGCTGAACTTTAATCTACCCCTGCATTACCTATACATCCCACACGGAGGGATACCACCTCCATACCCGAATCCGCCACCACCGCCCCACTACCGCGATTTCGAATGGGAACCTGGATACCCAATGATCACAGGCATCATTCATCACACAAATCAAGGAACAATTACACATCGAATTCCACCTAGACCACTACATGAACCATATTTGGCCGAAAGACCTCCCACGCGACCTAATACTCCCAGACCAGAAGCATTGGCTGATCAACTCTTACGAAACATCCTCTCTATGGATGCAGATGACTTGTTCTGGGACGTGGAATACTTCGACGAAGTCAACCTATAAAAGAACGAGATTCCCACTTCCTAACTTTCCAACCAACGACATAAACACAAAAATGTTCTCATTCATCACCATCCTCGTCGCCCTCGTCTCTACTCTCATCCCCTCTGTCCTCATCGGAGGGCTCGTCCTCGCCACCCTCCTCACCACCCTCGCCCTCGCCTATTCTTTTCCTGAAAAAATCCCTGAGCTCGACGTCTTCACGCCATCCCTTGAAATCTTTGTCGAAACCGAAACAACTACCCATACCGACGATGACCTGCACATTCACCCGCCTGAACTTGCTGAGGAACCACCTATCACAGAAGAAGTCATCCCTACACCTATCCCCAGATTGAACCCCCTCGTTGCCGCCGCCTCTCTAGAAGCCTTGTACATTACAGCCAATCTCCAAGACCTCTCCGCCCCACTTGGAGCCCTCATAGGACTCACCCTCACTACCGACCCCAACGCCATGACCTACGCTGAACGAGATCTAGCGCTCCGAGAGCTCCGTCAATTGAAAGTCACCCTCAACTCCATACGATGGCACATAGACACTGCACAAAAGGATGTCGAAAACATCGTCCACTGGTACGAGTCTAGAGCAGACCATGCCTGGACAACTCAAGGGTGGCCTTAAGAAGTCGGTGACTTCTCGCATAGGGAGGGGGTAATGTTACAACTTCACGCTCATTCACTATGGTAACCTTTCTACACTTCGTTGCTATGCTTTTGATACCTGTTTCGTCTGCCTGAACTACCCCTTGTTTTACTTCCTTTTATACTTCTTCATTGTTCTCTAGACAGTATATAAACCCTCGCATGTACCGTAGTTCTTTAGTTCCAACTTAATCGAGTATTGTCCTTTACTGAACAACCCTCTCGCTCTCGTCCTCTCTATCGCTCGAACTACCTTTGTCGCTGCCTAGCATGACGTCGAGCAGCATTCTTGTCCAGTGACTGGGATTAGACCAAGACTCTAGTCGTCATTGTTGACTCGATAACAAACCAAGGGCATCGATCCTAACACATTCAGTTTTGCCCACACAGCTCAGACAACTGATATTCCACTCATAGTCTGAGTCCATTCCAAGCATTGTCAATCCTAAGACAAATCAGCTCAATCCAAGCTGAGCTCAGATTTGACTTGGATCCAACTTGTACTGAGCTCAGACTATGAGTTCCAATTTGAGTGAGTTGCCTGCCAATTTTTTTGCACTCAGAATTGACTTGGATTCTGTTATGAGCATAACTCATGCCCCTATCATTTTACAGTAATGACGTTGATGACAATTATGAAGATATGGACTTGGAGAGTGGGGATTCATTTTTCTTTTCTTTTTATCTTTTTCTGTGGACTCAAACATTTAGATACAAGGGCCAGACAATACACCACTAGGATGGGAAGCCTATGCGAAAGCTGCAGCCCTTATTAGGAAGGTGGTTAGGTCAGATGGGACATACCAAGTGCCAACTGGGATGACGGCCCGATGATGGGCCTATGCCATGAAAGGAATCATGGGTGGCATGGCGCCTGAGGGGCGACATGGGAATACCTGAAGGTACCAAGGGAACAGTACTGGTGTTCATGGGAGCAGTTGATAGCGCAACACAATAGGATGCTGCCACATATGGGAGATGGGGCTGGTTATGGTCATATGGGCGCAGACTTGGCTGCTGTGCATTACTTCTTATTGTGAGGGGTTTTAGCTGTGCACTGACTGCACATGGACCAGAGGGAGATGTATATAAGGGCTGTAGTTTAGTGTAGGAGGTCCTTAAGTCTCTAGATAGTTTTTGTCACCTAGACATTACTAGACAGAGCAATTGACTCATCTTTGGCCTAACAAGCCATCACTGTGGGACATCTTGAGGGTTGTGTTTAGGGACCTCCTAACATAATCTAGAGACTTACCATTCTACCCCATTGGTCTTATAGCACTGA
The DNA here is from genome assembly GCA_023014405.1 of Amanita molliuscula. Classification (NCBI taxonomy): domain Eukaryota; kingdom Fungi; phylum Basidiomycota; class Agaricomycetes; order Agaricales; family Amanitaceae; genus Amanita; species Amanita molliuscula. Next base: position 951,763 of record JAEBUP010000006.1, read on the forward strand.
GTTGTTTTACTCATTGCTGCTCACTGAGACAAGCGGCCTAGTTTTGGATCTGAGAGGTGTTAGGATCGATGCCCTTGGTTTGTTATCGAGTCAACAATGACGACTAGAGTCTTGGTCTAATCCCAGTCACTGGACAAGAATGCTGCTCGACGTCGTGCTAGGCAGCGACAAAGGTAGTTCGAGCGATAGAGAGGACGAGAGCGAGAGGGTTGTTCAGTAAAGGACAATACTCGATTAAGTTGGAACTAAAGAACTACGGTACATGCGAGGGTTTATATACTGTCTAGAGAACAATGAAGAAGTATAAAAGGAAGTAAAACAAGGGGTAGTTCAGGCAGACGAAACAGGTATCAAAAGCATAGCAACGAAGTGTAGAAAGGTTACCATAGTGAATGAGCGTGAAGTTGTAACATTACCCCCTCCCTATGCGAGAAGTCACCGACTTCTTAAGGCCACCCTTGAGTTGTCCAGGCATGGTCTGCTCTAGACTCGTACCAGTGGACGACGTTTTCGACATCCTTTTGTGCAGTGTCTATGTGCCATCGTACGGAGTTGAGGGTGACTTTCAATTGATGGAGCTCTCGGAGCGCTACATCTCATTCAGCGTAGGTCATGGCATTGGGGTCGGTAGTGAGGGTGAGTCCTACAAGGGCTCCAAGTGGGGCGGAGAGGTCTCGGAGATTGGCTGTAATGTACAAGGCTTCTAGAGAGGCGGCGGCAACGAGGGGGTTCGATCTGGGGATAGGTGTAGGGATGACTTCTTCTGCGATAGGTGGTTCCTCAGCAAGTTCAGGCGGGTGAATGTGCAGGTCATCGTCGGTATGGGTAGTTGTTTCGGTTTCAACAAAGATTTCAAGGGATGGCGTGAAGACGTCGAGCTCAGGGATTTTTTCAGGAAAAGAATAGGCGAGGGCGAGGGTGGTGAGGAGGGTGGCGAGGACAAGCCCTCCGATGAGGACAGAGGGGACGAGAGTAGAGACGAGGGCGACGAGGATGGTGATGAATGAGAACATTTTTGTGTTTATGTCATTGGTTGGAAAGTTAGGAAGTGGGAATCTTGTTCTTTTATAGGTTGACTTCGTCGAAGTATTCCACATCCCAGAACAAGTCATCTGCGTCCATAGAGAGGATGTTTCGTAAGAGTTGATCAGCCAATGCTTCTGGTCTGGGAGTATTAGGTCGTGTGGGAGGTCTTTCGGCCAAATATGGTTCATGTAGTGGTCTAGGTGGAATTCGATGTGTAATCGTTCCTTGATTTGTGTGATGAATGATGCCCGTGATCATTGGGTATCCAGGTTCCCATTCGAAATCGCGGTAGTGGGGCAGTGGCGGCGGATTCAGGTATGGAGGTGGTATCCCTCCGTGTGGGATGTATAGGTAATGCAGGGGTAGATTAAAGTTCAGCAGTCCACTGGATGGGAAATTGACTTTGTCTGGGAATAGTGCCTTTGTCCGGTGTAGGCAGGTCACTCCCACCACTTCCAGGTCTCTTGTTCGGTCAATGACCCATAAGGCCAATGCTCTTCGCGCTTGCCTGACATGGCAGTCTCTGCTGATGGCGTCGGTTGGTGTCTGGGAGTCGGGGCTGATCTGTGTTTTATATACTGGGTGTAGTGACGGTACTTTTGTTCGATAGAGCAAGATTTTGCGTAGTTCAATGAAGGCTGTTCCTATTGCGCGTCGTCCTTGGTGAGGATGGGTTCGATTAGGGAGTTGGATGATTAGGTGTCTAAGTTTTGGGATAGATTGTCTGGGAGAGAATCGGGAGTAGGGGGAAGCAATGTTTTTGGTATGTCTCGTGTTCTGTTTGAGGATCTGTTTATTGTGATACTGGACCATGGTTTTCATAGCAGGTTTCGGTGGTTCTTATATGCTCTGAGGATGTCTGCAGCGTTTTTCAGATTTGTTTCAGGTTCCCATGAGTTTTCGTTCGGTCCATACCCTTTCCATTTGACTAGGTATTGATGGCCAGTTCCTCGTTTTCTGTGTGTGATGATTGCTTCTATTTCAAACTCTTCTTGTCCGTTGATGAGATCAGGGGGTGGTTTCACGAAGTTTGGTCCATGCGCCATTGTTTCCCTATATGGGGTTAGCAATGTGGTATGAAACACGGGGTGGATGCGCCATTGTTTGGGGAGTTTCAGTTTGTAAGTGACAGGTCCTAGCACTTGCTCGATCATGAAGGGTCCTTCTCTTTTGGGCACTAGCTTCCTTGACTCATAGGGTATTCGGAGGTTTCAATTTTCGAGCCAGACTTTGTCTCCTTTCTCGAATCTGATACTTTTGTCTTTTGTTCTGAGCGCTACCATTTGTCTAGCGAGTTCGTGTGCGGCGAGTGCTTCTTCTCTAGCCTTTTGTAGCATTCGTAGTCGGTTTTCAGCTGCTGGGGTCGTCATAGGGGATGCGGCTGTGGGAATAGCGACAGGGTCTACTCCATACATTAGCTGAAATGGTGATGCTTTGATGGTATCGTGGTGTCAGTTATTGTGAGCGAATTCCGCAATTGGCAGTAGCGATTTCCATCTGTGCAGGTTCGTTTGTGCAGAACATTTGGAGGTAGACTTCTAGTTCTTGATTGACTCGTTCTGTCTCGCCATCTGTCTGGGGGTGGTAGGCTGTGCTCATTCTATGGTTTATTCCCAGCACTTTTCCTATTTCTCAGAATACTTTAGATGTGAACTGCAGTCCTCTGTCGGATATGAGGATATCCGGTAAACCGAATCGTTTGAAGTTTTCATTTATGTATAGGTCTGCGGTTCCTAGTGCATTGATCGTTTTGTGACAAGGGGAAAAGGTTACCCCCTTTGTAAGTCCATGGTCCACCGTGACCATGATTGAGTCAAAGCCATCGGCGATTGGTAGGTCTGTGATGAAGTCAATTGTGACTTGTTGGAAGGGTTGGGTGGCATTAGATTTGATCGGTTGTAGGGCAGGGGTGTTGGGGTGAGTGTTTACTTTCATTTGCTGGCAGAGTGCGCATCCTTCGATCCATTCTCTGGTATGTTTGTTCATTCCAGGCCACCAGTAGTTTCGTTTGAGTAATTCTAGAGTTTTAAATCGTCCGGGGTGCCCAGATGTAGGTGATTCATGCGTCAGTTTAATGAGTTGAGTGCGCAATCCATCTTGATCGGGTACATAGGTTTTTCCTTGGTAATGTACGATGTGGTCGATATATGTCCAGTCTTGCAGCTTCGATTTTATTGGTGGTGCTCGATGATTTTGGATTACTTTGACTAATATTTGTCCAAAGTCGTCTTTAATCATGCCTTTGCGCAACTTCTCTGCTAGGTTGTCTGCTATAAGCCTGATGAATCATTCAGGTGGTAACACCGTGGTTTCTTCTGGGATGTTGTCCATTCCAATGTGGTCTGGTCGTCGAGATAGGGTGTCTGCTTCAAACATCTTAGTTCCAGGGACGTGCTCTATTTGGAGATTGAATTTGCTTAAGAAGGAGGACCATCTGGCTTGTCTGGGGGTAAGGCGTTGTTGAGTTCGATAAAAGGACAAATTCTTGTGATCACAATGAACGATAGTGGTATGAGGTGATCCATGAAGACGGTGTCACCATGCTGCAAGTCCTTTGATGATTGCCAGTAGTTCCCTGTCGTAAATCTGATAGTTTTGCTCTGTTGTGGTCAGGGCGTGTGAGATGAAGCTGCAAGGGTGCAGGAGTCCTGCTTCATCAGCTTGTTTCAGTACTGCTCCTGTTGCTTTATTCGAGGCATCAGTTTGCAGGATGAATGGTCGGGTGACATCTGGCATTCGGAGTACTGGGGCTGTTGTGAAGCGTTTTTTTAGGTTGTTAAATGCCACCTGTCTGTTCTGGTGTCCAGAGGAATGCTTCATCTTTTCTTGTGAGATCAATAAGTGGTCGAGCAAGGGTTGCGAAGTTTCCAATGAATCGTCGGTAGAAATTCCCAAATCCTAGGAAGGATCGTACTTGCTTGACCGTTGTTGGTGTCAGCCAGTCTGCTATTCCTGCCAGTTTGATCGGGTCCATTGTTATCTCCCCAGGTCTAATGATCATTCCGAGGAATTCGATTTCTTGAGTGCAGAACTTGCATTTTTCGAGTTTGAGAAATAAGTCGTTTTCTTTTAGTCATTCTAGGACGTGTTTTGTCTGAGTTTCTAAGTCTTTGGGTGTTGTTCCACATATTAAAATGTCGTCCATGTAAATGATTAACCATCCTTCGTTGATCATGTCTTGGAAGTATTCGTTCATCATTGTCTGGAAAGTGGATGGGGAATTGCATAGGCCAAAGAACATGACTGTTGGTTCGTATAGTCCCTTGTTCGTTATGAAGGCTGCTTTCCATTCATCTCCTTTTTTTATCCGAACATTGTTGTATCCCCATCAGAGATCTAGTTTTGTGAAATATTGAGCGCCGGATAGTTTGGTCATTAGATCAGAGATTAATGGTAGTGGGTACGCATTCTTTATTGTCCATTCATTCAGGTATCGGTAGTCTTGACATGGCCGGAGTGCTCCGCTTTCCTTTTTTGTGACGAAGAAGAATGGCGAGGCTTGTGGGGATTTGGATGGTCTAATGTATCCTTTAGCTAGTTGTTCTGTGATCCATTCGTCGAGGGATGATTGCTCTTTTATTGATAGTGGATAGATTTTGCTGACTTTTGGGGTAAATCCAGTTTTGAGATCGATTGCATGATCCCATGTGCGTCTGACTGGGAATCGTTCCGAAGGCGCTTTTTCGAAGGTAGATTTCCATCCTTGGTATTCGTCTGGCAGCGTCATTATGGTTTCTTTGCGTAGCATGTGTTCTAGCACTTGTGATGCCGAAGTTTTAACTCTGATCCAGTATTTGTTGATTTCCTGATCTAGGTTCCTTTCTATCTGCTTTGTCGGTTTGTATAGGGGTTGGTGATTGAGCTCAAGGGTCCGTTCCTTCCAGTTTATTGCTGGGTTGTATTTTTCTAACCAGGGGAGTCCAAGTATAAGTTTTTGATCCCCCAATTTAGTGATTAGGAAGCTTGTTTTGATTAGTAGATTTCTGATGTGGTAGGGAATCTTGACTTTATGTGTGATCATTCTGTTTAAGTTTACTGTTCCGTCGGCGTTCTTAACTTGTATTGGTTGAATTAGTGGTTTCTTGTTCATATTTTTTGTTATAGTTTCGTCAATGAAGTTTCCTTCTGCTCTGCAGTCAACGAGGGCAGATATTTCAGCAGGTAATTCGGGTGATTGGACAGTTATTGAGAGTTGTTGATTATTATTCAATCTTACTATTACAGAGTTGAGTGCTAACTGTCCATAATCGTTCTTGGAGGCTCCAACCGCTTTCTGGTTCCTCCGCTTTAAAAACCCTCGGTTTCAAGGTCAGTGAGGAGAGTTTCTCGCTCCTCTGTGCTGAGAGCCACAATCATAGTGCGAATTTTCTTAGCATCGTTATCCTCGGTGATTGTTCTGGTGAATCGTCCTGAAGGGGGCAGGTTCTTGGTGCTATCTTTCTTTGGGCAATTTCGGGATAGGTGACCAATGGTTCTGCATCTGAAACATTTCCCAGAACGCATATATTCTTCTTGTTGCCCATCAGTAAGGCGTCCAGTTTGTATGGTATGGATTGTTTTAGGTCCCCCTGTTTTATTGAATCAACGCCCTGTATCAGTTTTTCCTAATGCTTTCATCATTTCCCATGCTGCATTGAGTTGTTCTGCTTTTCTGTAGGCGTCTGTGATAGTTTTAAAGTCACCTTGTCCTTCGAGGATCTTGGCAGCAATGGTGGTTGGTAGGCCTCAGACGAATGCCTGAAGTTGGGCGGTAATTCCGGTTAGTCCGGAGGATCCTATGAGCATTCTAAATTTTTGGACATAGATCGGGACAGTGATCTCTCCTCCAACTCATAATTTAGTGAGCTCATTCAGTGCCCTGACTGCAGTGTTGACTTCTCCCCAGTCGTCAAGGAATTGTTTGACAAAGGTGTCATAGTTTTCCCAAGTAAGTCCATCTTTTTCATCCAGTTGGTCGCGGATTATTTCTTTCCAGTCGTCTAGTTCCTTTCCTAGACATTGGAGGATGTATCTGATTTTCTTTTCGTGTTTCCCTTCATAGTTGTGGGCATTTATTGCAAAGAAATCGCTAAACCAGTTGATGAATGATTTAGCTTTGGTCCGATCTCCTGTGAAAATTCGTGCTGAGACTGGTTTGATGTCTCCCCTGGGGGCATCGGTGGTTTCAACGTTAGTTGCCATTTGTTTAGTGTCGGTTTCGGCGTCTGTTTCAGGTCTTGGGTTTTCTAGTTCGTATTCGATTTGTTTTTGTTCCAAAAAGGTGTTCCACCCTGTTATGGATGTTTCAGAGAGAGAGTAGTATGGATCAGTACCGTCGAAATCAAATTCCGCGTCGCAGTACTCTTCCCACCAAAGGGTTTCTTTGGGTCTTTCGAAATATAGTTCTGGTTCTTCTTCTGGTTCTTTTTGTTCATTTCTCCACTCAACCCAAAGCTTTCCAGGTAGTGAGTGTTCGTCTCCTTCAATGTAATCCCCTTCAAAGTATTTGTTAGATACTGGGGTGTTCCTGTTCTTTCCTACTCCTCAAAATTCCCAACGTTTGTTTAGTGTCGAGAAAAAGAGCTCCTGTCTTTCTAGATAATATGTTCCTTTGAAGAGAAAGGAATCGTTCGGTGGTCTCTGGTTAGAGAGTCTGGTTTCGGGTCGTTTCGGATCTATATTGTCTAGCTAGTGACGATGCACTAAGCGGTTCAGTGAGTTCCAACTTGTGTTAGGATCAATGCCCTTGGTTCGTTATCGAGTCAACAATGACGACTAGAGTCTTGGTCTAATCCCAGTCACTGGACAAGAATGCTGCTCAACGTCGTGCTAGGCAGCGACGAAGGTAGTTCAAGCAATAGAGAGGATGAGAGCGAGAGGGTTGTTCAGTAAAGGACAATACTTGATTAAGTTGGAACTAAAGAACTACGGTACATGTGAGGGTTTATATACTGTCTAGAGAACAATGAAGAAGTATAAAAGGAAGTAAAACAAGGGGTAGTTCAGGCAGACGAAACAGGTATCAAAGCATAGCAACGAAGTGTAGAAAGGTTACCGTAGTGAATGAGCGTGAAGTTGTAACAATTCCTAAGTATTCCCTTAGATCACCTAAGTCTCTACTTTCCCATTTATTCATAAATCCTGGTTTTAATTTATTAACAGTATCTTCATTATTGCCCATGAATATTATGTCATCAACATATAAAATGATTATAACTATATCATTTTTGTTTCAATAAACATAAATTCCTGTATCTGCAAATAATCATCTGAATCCAAGTTTAACTATACTGTTATGTGCTTGTATATTCCAAGCTAAATATGCTTGTTTCAAACCATATAAAGCTCTTTTTAGTCTGTAGACTTTATCTTTATCATTGGTTTTGAAACCTTCCAGTTGTTCCATATATATCTCCTCTTCTAATTGGCCATATAGAAAAGCAGTTTTAACATCTAGTGCTTTGAGTACCCATCCCTCTAAAGCTGCTAGTGCCAGTAAGACTCTGACAGTTTTGAATCTTGAAACCGGACTAAATGTGGCTCCAAAGTCTATTCCTGGTACTTGTGAAAAGCCTTGAGCTATTAGTCACACTTTGTATCTATTATCTAGTGGCTTTATCATATAAACCCATCTACATCCTATAGGTTTATGATTTCTAGGTCTATCTACTAATTCCCATACATTCCTTTTCTCTATTGATTTAATTTCTTCTTTCATGGCATCTACCCATTTATTATATATTTCAGGATCTTTAATCTTTGCAAGATCTCTATATACAACAGGTATACCTTTCTTTCTATTTTCTTGTTCAGCAAGTTTATTTGCTGCTTTAGAAAGAAATATCATGAATTTATTCTTCTGGATTTTAGCTTTCCTTTTAGCTAACCATTCTTGATTTTGATTTATATGAGATATTGATTTTCTTAAATCAATTATAGGACCTTCTAAATCTTCAATATTTAGATCTTGATCCTTAGATTTTGGATCTTGTATTGATTCTATATCAGAAGTCTCTGATATTTGTTCAACATCAACCATAGATTTATCTAAATCAAGTTCAATCTCTTTTGGTTCTTCAAAATGAACTTTTCATTTCTTTTTTAATTCAGCTTCAATCTGAACTGGATGTTTATTTCCATAAACATTTTCAGCTATAACTCTACCTTTTGGTATTTGAGAAGATTTATGAGTCTGTTGTTGTATAACAGCTCTCTCTTGCTCTCTAAAACCAAATGGATGAGATGATTGATCTGGAATATTTGGTTTAGAAATAATCTTAGGTCTTCCAGCTTGTAATTTATCTCTTTTAGCTGCAGTAAGGTCTAATTTCTTTCCAACTCTTTTTTGACCTGTTAAAGTAGCTCCATCAAGAATGTCTCCCCAAAAATCATCTAACAACCTATTTGAAACTCTATCTTCTTTTCAAAGATTAATAGGTGGTGGAAATGGATTTTCTTTAATAATTCTTTGGACAGCAGCTCTATGATCTTCTAACTGTTTTGAAATGTCTATAGATTTTTTCTCTTTAGATTTTTCAACTACTTTAGGTTTAAAAGGTGGTATATCTGGAATGGAATATTTCTTCCTAAGATCATCATATTTTTAGCTAAATTTATCCTTTTATTAGTTAATTCTTTTTGATTGGTTGATTTAGAAATAGATTTATCAATTGATTCATGTTTTTCTTGATCCAATTCTTCATCAGAATGTTCTGATCCAGTATAATAATCAGAAGAATCACTGTCATTTTTATGATCATCTGAACCTGACATATCATTTCTTTTAAAACTATGTGAATCATGAAATGATTGCCTTTTATCATTAACTGTAGTATCATGATTTTTAAAGTTTTGTATATCAGGAATTGTTTTTAGATCTAAAGTTGGGTAATTATCTTTAATTGATTTATGTTTGGATAATTTGGGAAATGTAATCTCATCGAATATAGCATGTGTGGCAATAACAATAGTATTTTTATCATTCATGAACTTATATGATTTATTATCATATCCAATGAATATCATTGGTTCAGCTCTTGGTGATAATTTATCTTTTCTTCTTTCTTTTACTATATAAACATATGCCAAACATCCAAATATTTTAAAATTTGATATATCAGGTGTTCTTTTCATCAAATTTTCATAAGGTGTTGTCCATTTTGTTCTTCTTAATGGTGTACAATTATATATATGAATAGCAGTCTCAAAAGCAAAAGACCACCATGACTTAGGACAACCAGATTCTAGAAGCAATGTATGTGCTTTCTTTAAAATGGTTTCATTTAATCATTCTGCTCTACCATTTTGTTGATGAACATTTAGAGCACTAAGTTCATGTTTAATACCTTTTTCTTGAAAATAGTCTGTAAGCTTTTTATTTACAAATTCTCCCCCTCAATCTGAATGCATACTGTTTAGTTTTGTATTCAACTGATTTTCCATATAAAGAATGTATCCTTTAATGGAATTAAAAGTATCAGATTTAGATTGTAGTAATGCTATTTGAGCAAAAGAAGAATAATCATCTAAAATTAATAAAGCATATTTCTGTTTATGATAAGAAATGATTGGCATTGCTATTAAATCAACATGTATAAGTTCAAGTAAAGTTGTTGCTCTACTTGAAGAAACATGATAAGGTTTATTATCAAGTTTACCCATAATACATGTGCAACATATATTATTCATATGCGGTTTACTAATTTTAGTACTTTTTTCAGTATTTCTGAACATATGGCTTAACACATTATCATTTGGATGTGCCATTCTTCAATGCCAAATAAAGTAATCAATAGTTTGAGAACTATTATTAGTTAACAAATATTGTGAAGTTTGTTTAATAACTGTTGATAACCAATGTATAGAATTGGTTTCTAGTGGATAACCAGTCAACATTATGTTTCCCTTATGTATTATAGTTTTATGTTTTGTGTGATGGACTTGATAGTCCATACTAGTTAGTTGTGGTACAGAAATAATTCTGTATGGTAACATTGGCATATAGCAAACATTCCAGTTTATAATATGTTTATCATGTTGAAAACATATTTTACCTTCTCCTTCTATTAAAGTTTTATTGTTTCTATTTGCTGTAGTAACATTTATTGGTGTAATAAATTTTTTATATGATATGAAATCATTTATAAATGGTGTACAATGACATGTTGCACCAGAGTCTATCACCCATTTATCATTTCTATTCATAAACATCATTTGTTCACCAGGAACATTATATTCATAATTACTATTGTTACATTTGTATCTACTGTTATACATATCTTGATATGATGTGTTCAACACATAGTTAAGTAATTATGATGAAAGTTAGTTCCATACCCAAAGTTACTATTATCCATATTTGTGTCTTGATCAATGTATTCAAGACCAGTATCATTGTCATAATATTCTTCATCATGACTTTCATTACTGTTTCCACTGTTTTCACTTGTAAGTGGAGTTAAAGGAGAAGTTGGTGTTTGAAATATGGGTTTCTCTTGTTCAGGAGATTCATAATCTACTATATCAATGATAGTTTCAAGATATTCTCCTTCTACTGGATGTGGAAGGTTGATATTAATATCTCCAAGTCTATCAATGAGTTTCAAAGTAGATGTTGTTTCTGGTATTTCTTCATCCATAATGCCAACCGTTTGAATATTGTCATAATAATCTTTATAATAAGATTGATTTTCATCATGATCAATAATCATTGGATTAGCAAAGTGAATAGTAGTTGAAGAATCATCATTACAATTTTTCTTCAATCTTTCTATTTCTGCTACTAAAGCTTTATTCTTAAGCTTTTTATTAGCACAATTCTTCTCATTTCACTTTTTCTCATCATCTTTACTCAAAGTAGATGATGTAGTTGGTTTACTATTATTTTTACTTTGGCGAGGAATAAAATTTCTTCTGAAATTATTGAATCTTCCTCTAAAAGATCCTCTAAACCTATTATTAGAAGATTGATCCTTCCAATTTGGGTTTGGATTTGGATTCTTTTGAATATTAGATCCAATATTAGCAATTTGGACAGATGGTCTATTTTTTCCTTTTGTCTGCATAAGATTCCATTCATTCTGAATTCTAGGAATGATTTTAGTGAGTGTAAAATCTTCAATCTTACTGTCAACAATATTAGTAACTAAGTTACCATATGTTTGACTAAGATTATGTAATATAAAGAAACAAACTACAAAATCCAGATTTTGTATGCTGCTTCTGTTCCTAGATCAGAAACTAATTTTTGCAATTTAGAAATTGCAACAATGGGATCTTGACCAGGTTTCATAGACCATGCAAATATAGCTTTATACATAACAAAGTATTTAGCTATACCTGTTAATCCAAATACTAAATCAAGATTAGTTATAGTTATTTTTGGATCTACACCAACATAAGACCAAAGATTGGGTATTAAAGACATTTTTATAATTCCATTTGTCTTTTTAGCATTTTCATCCCAATCTGCTCTTTCAGCAAAGATATATTTATATCTTAACTCCCATTGAGTTTTTTGTGCTAAATTGACTTTTGATTCATCAATATTAGCAGGATACTCTGGTCTTTCTTCAGTGATATATTTAGAATATCCTTTCATATCTAAATATGCCATGAGTTGATTTTTCCATTTTTGATAATCAATGACTCCATTGAATACTGTAACCATTTTTTCAAGTGAGTCTTTATCAGATCCTCCACAAAGATTATTAACTATCTTGTTACCAGATGAAATGAGATCATCTAATGTCCACCAGCTAATTCTTGTATCTGGATTTTCATCAAAATGGAGATTGTTGGATCCAACTTGCTATAGTTAAAGTTGATGTTTCAATGCCATTCCTTAGGATAGTATACTATAGTTGAAAGTTTGGGATACATAGGCCAAACATTGTCCTTATAGTATCTTGGTTTGAAAAGAATCATGTAACATAACCCATCCTTTGTCCAAACAGGATGATCTGGTGTATGTTGTATCATCTTCTTAAGAATACCAGAATGATAGTATACCCTACATCTTGTAGGATACATATCATCAGCAAATCTGATTTTAGTTTTAGTATCAGATTGTATGTGTTTGTCACTATTAGACTTAGAATCAGACCTTTCAATCAAAAAATCTCTGCCTTGTTGAGCAGCAAACAAATCTCTTTGCTTTTGAGCAAATGATTGCTCTTTCTTATTTAAAGCAATGATTGTTTCTTGAAGTTTTTGATTTTTCTTGTTAAGTCTTTGATTCTTTTTCGATTTACTTTCATATCAAAAATTATGAACCTTCTTTGTCCTATGAAGTGGTCTAGGTAAAGATACTCTTGGATAAAGAATTTCTTCAGACCTTTCCTTCTTAAGTTGATTTTGAGAATCTACTTTATTATCCTTTTGAATCCATTCCTTGTTAGGTATTTGATTATCATTCCAATTAGAATTTCTACCTTTCCAATCATTTTCATGATTAGAATTGTCATCATTCTTTGGTTGTTTCTCAAATATCCTTTCAAGATGTTTAATTAATCCCTCAAGAATATTCTTATCGTCTAACAATGCTGGATTAGAGATAACTTCTCCAACAGTTTCAGGGGTGTTAGTGATGATTTTTTGATTCTCAGGATTAATAAATGGTGAATCATCATCTTCCAATGATGGAACTGAATCAGGATAGTACTCCTTGTATACATCCAAAGGAACATAAATGTATGCAGAGTCATCAGGATAATGAATGAATTCATATTGATGGACTCTATCAGAATTTTGAGTATTCTGATTCACACACTTATCAGACTGTGAAGAAATGTTCATAATTGGACTCCTGGAGTGTTAGGACGACCCTAAACACAACCCAAAACCTTAGAGGGATGGCTGGTTAAGCCAAAGACAAAAACTGTTTGCTCAAGAAGAAGTGTCTAGGACACAAACTATCTAGAGTCTTAGGGACTTGCTACCTAAGATGACAACCCTTATATACCTGCTCCCTGGTCTGTGCGCAGACAGCATGCAGCTAAAGTCCCTCACTCAGGGATCAATGTGCAGCAGCCAAGCCTGTGCCCATATGACCATACTTGGGATCATCCTCTCACACCAACACACTGTCCTTCTATATATGGCAACACTATTGTCTTGCATTCTCAGCCATTTCCCATGTTGCCCCTCAGGCACCATTTGGCCTATGTATCTGTCATAGCCTAGGCCCATCATTGGGCCATGTTCCTGTCAGCACTCAGTCTATACCTATAACTGATGCTGACCTAACCTCCTTCCTTATAAGGGTTGCAGTCCTAACATAGCCAGCCCCTGCAACCGTGGTATCATCTGAGTCCTGTATCTAAACGTTTGAGTGTAAATGAAAAGGTAAAAAGAAAAGAAAAATATATCCCATCTCCTCTGACCCGTATCCTCATATGTGTCATTGACATCATTACTGTGAAAATTGAACAGGATGAGTTATGCTCATAACATCACCCCCCCCCCTTAAGGCCTCATGTCCCAAGAGGCTGACATCCCCACATCCACATAGTGTGGATCCTTCTTCATTCATTCATAAAAGCGGTCCAACTGCTCATTTTGTTCCTCAGGCATCAAGCCTGATTGTTTGGAATCATCATCTTCTATCTCTTCTATAGTGGTCTTCCACTGAACTGATTTTCTCATAGGGCATGCAATGCCCTTAATTCGTTTTTTGCAATCCTCCTCTGATTTGCTGCTCTCCTTAGCAGCTGCTGGCTTCTCTGTCCTTTTCAAGATTTTCTTCTGAAGACACTTGATGTCTTTCTCATGCGCTCAGCGCTCCTCTTCTAATTCTTCCTTTTCTCCCCTCTGTGGGAAATTAAGCACGGGTAACCGCCTGCCACGCTCCAGATCTCTGGAGAACATCCCATTGGTATCATCCAGTAGCTCCATTATTGCCTTCCGGGTGCCTTTCCATTTGTGCCATCTGTGCTCCATGTTTTGTAGGTATTCTGGCCCAAAACAACCATCTTCCCAACCAAATAGTTTCTGCCTATCCTTCCAATGAGATCCCTGACTTTGTTTGTGCCTTGGTGCACTAGGGGGTTGTTGGGGACTTCTTATTGTGGTCTGTATGTACACCTTTCCATCTCTAAGGTTTCTGATCTGTTTAGGTGTGTCAGGATTTTCTCTGTGAAACTTTTTGACTTTCACTTGTGCATTGGTGACATTTTCTGCTGGTTCCCAAGTGGACTCTTCCACCAGGTAATTTTTCCATTTAATGAGGTATTCCAACCTCCTGCCACCTTGTCCACTAATGTGGCTATCCATAACTTCTTCCACCTTGTATTTGTCCTCCTGGGACTCTTCGACCATCTGCATGTCCTTGCATGCCGCTGCCTTTGCCTTTTGTTTGGGAAACTCCAGTTCCCTGTACAGCTTCAACAAGACTTCGTTGAAGACGTTGTAAACCCACCATGATGGTGGGATTTTTAGTTTATAAGACAACTTGCTGACTTTGGTGAGGACTTCTAATGGACTGACAAATTTTCTGTCAAGCTTCTTTGTTGCTCAAATGACTGGGAGGTTCTCTGTGCTGAGATAAACCTTGTCGCCTGGTTTATACTCTTGTGCTGTTTGGCGATGACTGTCATATTGCTCCTTCATGATCTGAGCAGCTTTTTCCAAAGCCTTTTTTGCCTTTGTGTGCACATCTTCTATCTCCTTTGCCAGTTGTTCCACAGCTACTGCCTTTGGTGCGTAGGTGGGATCTAAACCCTTGTTTGGGTGTTGTCCATAGTTCATAAAGAAGGGCGTGAAGCCCATAGCGGAGTGTACTCAGTTGTTGTGGCAGAACTGTGCCACTGATAGCCAATCACTCCAATTGTCTTGGCAATTGTTTACAAACATGGTCAGGAATTCTTTTACTTCCTGATTAACTCGTTCCATCTGCCCATCAGTCTGCGGGTGGTAGGCCGTTGATCAATTAGCCTTGATTCCCAACATCCCATACAAATCATCCATGAATTTTGAAGTGAACTGCAGTCCTCTGTCACTTATAACTTATCTGACAACCTGCTTCCCTTTATCTCCAGTTGTAATTCTCCTAGGCTTCCTGCATCTCCATGCTGTATGTCCTTTTTTGCCACATCTGTAACATGTGCTGTTCTTTTGTCTACACTCTTCTTCTGAGTGTCCTTGTCTCTTGCAGTAGGAACAAACTTTTTCTGTCCTCTGCTTATCGACATCCATTGCATTGGGGTCGGATCGACTTCCTGATGCTACCGGGGGTGGCACTCTAAACTGCCACTGGGGGTGACCATTAGGGGCTGGTGCTCGCTCTTTGTATTCTCTTTGTACATTAGAGAATCCGTAAGCTTCATTGGCTTTTCGATAGGCTGTTGTGAGCGCCATAACTCTGGTCTGAATCTGATGTAAGGTGGCATTGTCTGGTAACCCTCCGTATCGGATTAGTTCTTTGCCTAGTGCTGGGTTAAGATGGTTCTGGAATTGCGAGATCAGAGCTTGATCATTCCAGTTGGTTAGTGAGGTGAGGGAATTAAATTTGATAATGTAATCCTCTACAATCATCGTCCCTTGTTGTAATTTCAGTAATGCCTCAATAGCCTTCTCCTTAGTTTCTGTTGACATGAAAAACTTGTGCATCTGAGTTTTAAAATCCGCCCAGTCTGTGAATGGGAATTGGTGCTCTAATGGTCATCTGACCCATGCCTGATCGTCATCAGTTGCCTGTCCAGCATTGAGCTGTGCCCAATCTAATTCCGCACTCCACCCGCTAATGTCCTGTTTATCTTGAAACTATTGTTGCACTGATGCACAGTGTTGAGCTCAACACACCTAACCTCTTCAACTGAGGTGCATGGGCACTCCTTCAGGGAAAACAACCAAAGCTGTCCGAAGCAGGCTCGAGGGTGGCTGAGGTGACAACTAACTCGAAACTGCAAAATGCGAGGCCATTTCAGGGAACCAGACTTATACTGGACTAAAAGACAATGGTGAGGACGAGTAGTGCAAGTAGGGGCTGAATAATGGCAGGATGAGGTCAAGACGAGGGCTAGGCGAGTCAAATCAAAGAGGGCGAGGCTGATAGTCAAGGTGACAAGTCAAAAACTAGGCGAATTCCAGTATGGGAACAAAGCGGTGAGTGTGGCAAGGAGGGCAAGTGTGGCAGACAAGGGGGACTAAGCAAGACGAAGCTAGACAAGGCAAGTCGAGGTGAGGCGAGGCTAATCAAGGCAAAGGCTAGGTGAGACAAGTCGAGGACAAGGTGAGAACACAAGGCACTACCCAGACAAGCTCTGAGACACCAAGGGAGAGGGGAACAAAGGGGCGATTCTTCTCTGTTTTATTTCAAAGACAGGAGGATATATATATAAAAGGATGAAAGATAAAAATAGTCCAAAACCGGAGCATCAAGCAAGGGTATGTTGGATACCTCTGGGATACTGCACTGTCGAAGGCAACAAAGAACTGTGCAAGGAACAAGGAACAGAATGATGAGATCAAAACAAGGATTGAAACCGACCAAAATGGCTATAACCTGACATCTCCACAATGTCTGAACATATCCATGTGACTCTGAAACACCTCTGGAAAGCAGGCGCACCATAGACAAAGTCCAAAAAGTCTGGCAAGGAACTTGACACATTGAGAGCAATTGAAGAGGCTGGAACTGGGCTCTAAGGGGCATCCTGCTTAGATGGATATGGAAGGTCCACTGGAGATCCTTGATGGCGATGATGGCAAATAACGAGTCTATTGACCTTTGGAAGAGTGTGATCAGTTCAACTGGTCTCGAATGGCTAGTAGTGTGTCCAATAATTGACGGCATGGTGAGGATAAGGTCTGAGGATAAAAGGCATGCAAGATCAAAGGTGGGCGAAGGCAGGAATGGACTCCAAAAGCGAGACGAAGGCCCACAACTCTTTCAGGCACCAAATTTGTCTTTTCCTGATGCGCCAGGGCTGCAATTCAAAAGCAGATCACTTGTATGGGCATAGTGGCACCACAGCAATGCCAAAATAGCTGAGACCGATATGTTTGATCAACCATCAATTGATGCCGAGATGCCGATTCGAAGCTGATCGAGTTTCAAACTTTGACTGCGCTTGCCTATCACTGATCCTCCTTCAAGCCTGAATGATCTTCGATGAGCTTGTCAATCTGTGAACTGCCAGTACTGCCATCCAATCTGAAGGTCCTTCAAGATGTCGAATGCTTCAAATGTTATAAACTTGCTTCGATAGGACCAGTCTGACTTCGATTCCACCCTAGGCACACAGCATGCATATCAGCACCTCCTGGAAGGCTTTGAGTTTCACCCCACTCCTGTTACAACTTCTCCTTTGTACGCTTACTTGCTACAATAACCTTTCTTCACTTTGTCGCTATGCTTTGATACTTGTTTCATCTACCTGGACTGCCCCTCGTTTCACTTCCTTTTATACTTCTTCATTGTTCTCTAGGCAGTATATAAACCCCCGCATGTACCATAGTACTTCAGTTCCAACTTAATCGAGTATTGTCCTTTACTGAACAAGCCTCTCGCTCTCGTCCTCCTCATCGCTCAAACCATCTTCATCGTCATCCAGCATAATGACGACAAGCACCTCTGTCCATTGACTGGGATTAGACTGAGACTCTAGTTGTCATTGTTGACTTGGTAGCGAACCAAGGGCATCAATCCTAACACAAGTTGGAACTCACTGAACCGCTTAGTGCATCATCACTAGCTAGACAATATAGATCCGAAACGACCTGAAACCAGACTCTCTAACCAGAGACCACCGAACAATTCCTTTCCCTTTAAAGGAACATATTATCTAGAAAGACAGGAGCTCTTTTTCTTGACACTAAATAAACGTTGGGAATTTCGAGGAGTAGGAAAGAACAAGAACACCCCAGTACCTGATGAATACTTTGAAGAGGATTACATTGAAGGAGACGAACACTCGCTACCTGGAAAACTTTGGGTTGAGTGGAGAAACGAACAAAAAGAACCAGAAGAAGAACCAGAACTATATTTCGAGAGACCCGAAGAAACCCTTTGGTGGGAAGAGTACTGTAATGCGGAATTTGATTTCGACGGTACTGATCCATACTACTCTCTCTCTGAAACATCCATAACAGGGTGGAACACCTTCTTGGAACAAAAACAAATTGAATACGAACTAGAAAACCTGAGACCTGAAACAGATGCCGAAACTGACACAAAACAAATGGCAACTAACATTGAAACCACTGATGCCCCCAGGGGAGACATCAAACCAGTCTCAGCATGAATTTTCACAGGAGATCGGACCGAAGCTAAATCATTCATCAACTGGTTTAGCGATTTCTTTGCAATAAATGCCCACAACTATGAAGGGAAACATGAAAAGAAAATCAGATATGTCCTCCAATGCCTAGGAAAGGAACTAGATGACTGGAAAGAAATAATCCGTGATCAACTGGACGAAAAAGATGGACTTACTTGGGAAAACTACGACACCTTTGTCAAACGATTCCTTGACAACTGGGGAGAAGTCAACACTGCAGTCAGGGCACTGAATGAGCTCACTAAATTACGAGTTGGAGGAGAGATCACTGTCCCGATCTACGTCCGAAAATTTAGAATGCTCATAGGATCTTCCGGACTAACCGGAATTACCGCCCAACTCCAGGCATTCGTCCGAGGCCTACCAACCACCATTGCTGCCAAGATCCTTGAAGGACAAGGTGACTTTAAAACTATCACAGACACCTACAGAAAAGCGGAACAACTCAATGCAGCATGGGAAATGATGAAAGCGTTAGGAAAAACTGATACAGGGCATCGATTCAATAAAACAGGGGTACCTAAAACAATCCACACCATACCAACCAGACGCCTTACTGATGGGCAACGAGAAGAATACATGCATTCTGGGAAATGTTTCAGATGCAGAACCATTGGTCACCTATCCCGAAATTGCCCAAAGAAAGATACCACCAAGAACCCGCCCCCCTCAGGACAATTCACCAGAACAATCACTGAGGATAACGATGCTAAGAAAATTCGCACTATGATTGCGGCTCTCAGCACAGAGGAGCGAGAGACTCTCCTCACTGACCTTGAAACTGAGGGTTTTTAAAGCGGAGGAACCAGAAAGCGGTTGGAACCTCCAAGAACAATTATGGACAGTTAGCACTCGACTCTGTAATAGTAAGATCGAATAATAATCAACAACTCTCAATAACTGTCCAATCACCCGAATTACCCGCTGAGATATCTGCCCTCGTTGACTGCGGAGCAGAAGGAAACTTCATTGACGAAACTATAACAAAAAACATGAACAAGAAACCACTAATCCGACCAATATGAGTTAAAAACGCCAACGGAACAGTAAACTTAAACGGAATGATCACACATAAAGTCAAGATTCCCTACCACATCAGAAATCTACAAATCAAAACAAGCTTCCTAATCACTAAACTGGGAGATCAAAAACTTATACTCAGACTCCCCTGGTTAGAAAAACACAACCCAACAATAAACTGGAAGGAATGGACCCTTGAGCTCGATCACCAACACAAACCGACAAAGCAGATAGAAAGAAACCTGGATCAGGAAATCAACAAATACTGGATCAGGGTTAAAACTTCGGCATCACAGGCACTAGAACACATGCTACGCAAAGAAACCATAACAACGCTGCCAGATGAGTACCAAGGATGGAAATCTACCTTCGAAAAGGCGCCTTCAGAACGATTCCCAGTCAGACGCACATGGGATCATGCAATCGATCTCAAAGCTGGATTTACCCCAAAAGTCAGCAAAATCTATCCACTATTGATAAAAGAGCAATCATCCCTCGACAAATGGATCACAGAACAGCTAGCTAAAGGATACATTAGACCATCCAAATCCCCACAAGCCTCGCCATTCTTCTTCGTCGCAAAAAAGGAAAGCGGAGCGCTCTGGCCATGTCAAGACTACCGATACCTGAACGAATGGACAATAAAGAATGCATACCCACTACCATTGATCTCTGATCTAATGACCAAACTATCCAGTGCACAATATTTCACAAAACTTGATCTCCGATGGGGATACAACAACGTTCGGATAAAAGAAGGAGATGAATGGAAAGCAGCCTTCATAACGAACAAAGGACTATACGAACCAACAGTCATGTTCTTTGGCCTATGCAATTCCCCATCCACTTTCCAGACAATGATGAACGAATACTTCCAAGACATGATCAACGAAGGATGGTTAATCATTTATATGGACGACATTTTAATATGTGGAACAACACCCAAAGACTTAGAAACTCGGACAAAACACGTCCTAGAACGACTAAAAGAAAACAACTTATTTCTCAAACTCGAAAAATGCAAGTTCTGCACTCAGGAAATTGAATTCCTCGGAATGATCATTAGACCTGGGGAGATAACCATGGACCCGATCAAACTGGCAGGAATAGCAGATTGGCCGACACCAACAATGGTCAAGCAAGTATGATCCTTCCTAGGATTTGGGAATTTCTACCGACAATTCATTGGAAACTTCGCAACCCTTGCTCGACCACTTATTGATCTCACAAAAAACGATGAAGCGTTCCTCTGGACACCAGAACAACAGGTGGCATTTAACAACCTAAAAAAACGCTTTACAACAGCCCCTGTGCTCCGAATGCCAGATGTCACCCGACCATTCATCCTGCAAACTGACGCCTCGAATAAAGCAACAGGAGCAGTACTGAAACAAGCTGATGAAGCAGGACTCCTGCACCCTTGTGGCTTCATTTCACATGCCCTGACCACGACAGAGCAAAACTATCAGATTTACGACAGGCAACTACTGGCAATCGTCAAAGGACTTGCAGCATGGCGACACCTTCTTCATGGATCACCTCACACTACTATCGTCCATTGCGATCACAAGAATTTATCCTTTTATCGAACCCCACAACGCCTTACCCCCAGACAAGCCAGATGGTCCTCCTTCTTAAGCGAATTCGACCTTCGAATAGAGCATGTCCCTGGAACTAAGATGTTTGAAGCAGATGCCCTATCTCGACGACCAGACCACGTCGGAATGGACGACACCCCAGAAGAAACCACGGTGTTACCACCTGAACGATTCATCAGGCTTATAGCAGACGACCTAGCAGAGAAGTTGCACAAAGGCATGACTAAAGACAACTTTGGACAAATACTAGTCGAAATAATCCAAAATCATCGAGCACCACCAATAAAATCAAAGCTGCAAGACTGGACATATGTCGACCACATCGTACATTACCAAGGAAAAACCTATGTACCTGATCAAGATGGATTGCGCACTCAACTCATTAAACTGACACATGAATCACCTACATCTGGGCACCCCGGACGATTTAAAACTCTAGAATTACTCAAACAGAACTACTGGTGGCCCGGAATGAACAAGCATACCAGAGAATGGATCGAAGGATGCGCGCTCTGCCAGCAAATGAAAGTAAACACGCATCCCAACACCCCTGCCCTACAACCAATCAAATCTAATGCCACCCAACCCTTCCAACAAGTCACAATTGACTTCATCACAGACCTACCAATCGCCGACGGTTTTGACTCAATCATGGTCACGGTGGACCATGGACTTACAAAGGGGGTAACCTTTTCCCCTTGTCACAAAACGATCGACGCACTAGGGACCGCAGATCTATACATAAATGAAAACTTCAAACAATTCGGTTTACCGGATATCCTCATATCTGACAGGGGACCACAGTTCGCATCTAAAGTATTCTGAGAAATAGGAAAAGCGCTGGGAATAAACCATAGAATGAGCACAGCCTACCATCCCCAGACAGATGGCGAGACAGAACAAGTCAATCAAGAACTAGAAGTCTACCTCCGAATGTTCTGCACAAACGAACCGCACAGATGGAAATTGCTACTGCCAATTGCGGAATTCGCTCACAATAACCGACACCATGATACCATCAAAGCATCACTGTTTCAGCTAATGTATGGAATAGACCCTGTCGCTATTCCCACAGCCGCATCCCCCATGACGACCCCAGCAGCTGAAAACTGACTATGAATGCTACAAAAGGCTAGAGAAGAAGCACTCGCCACACACGAACTTGCTAGACAAATGGTAGCGCTCAGAACAAAAGACAAAAGTATCAGATTCGAGAAAGGAGACAAAGTCTGGCTCGAAAATTGAAACCTCCGAATACCCTATGAGTCAAGGAAGCTAGTGCCCAAAAGAGAAGGACCCTTCATGATTGAGCAAGTACTAGGACCTGTCACCTACAAACTGAAACTCCCCAAACAATGGCGCATCCATCCTGTGTTTCATACTACATTGTTAACCCCATATAAGGAAACAATGGTGCATGGACCAAACTTCATGAAACCACCCCCTGACCTCATCAACGGACAAGAAGAGTTTGAAATAGAAGCAATCATCACACACAGAAAACGAGGAACCGGCTATCAATACCTAGTCAAATGGAAAGGGTATGGACCGAACGAAAACTCATGGGAACCTGAAACAAATCTGAAAAACGCTGCGGACATCCTTAGAGCATATAAGAACCACCGAGACCTGCTATGAAAACCATGGTCCAGTATCGCAACAAACAGATCCTCAGACAGAACGCTAGACATACCAAAAACATCGCTTCCCCCTACTCCCAATTCTCTCCCAGACAATCTATCCCAAAACTTAGACACCTAATCATCCAACTCCCTAATCGAACCCATCCTCACCAAGGATGATGTGCAATAGGAACAGCCTTCATTGAAATACGCAAAATCCTGCTCTATCGAACAAAAGTACCGTCACTACACCCAGTATACAAAACACAGATCAGCTCCGACTCCCAGACACCAACCGATGCCATCAGCAGAAATTGCCATGTCAGGGAAGCGTGAAGAGCACTGACCTTATGGATCATTGACCGAACAAGAGACCTGGAAGCGGCAGGAGTGACCTGCCTACACCAGACAGAGGCACTATTCCCAGATAAGATTGATTTCCCATCCGGTGGACTGCTGAACTTTAACCTACCCCCGAACTGCCTATACATCCCACACGGAGGGATACCACCTCCATACCCGAATCCGCCGCCACCGCCCCACTACCATGACTTTGAATGGGAACCTGGATACCCAATGATCACGGGCATCATTCATCATATGAACCAGGGGATGATTACACATCGAATTCCGCCTAGACCACTACACGAACCATATTTGGCTGAAAGACCTCCCACGTGACCTAATACTCCCAGACCAGAAGCATTGGCTGATCAACTCTTACGAAACATCCTCTCTATTGACGCAGATGATTCATTCTGGGACGTGGAATACTTCGACGAAGTCAACCTATAAAAGAACGAGATTCCCACTTCCTAGCCTTCCAACCAACGTCACAAACACAAAGATGTTCTCACTCGTCGCCATCCTCATCACCCTCGTCTCCACCCTCTTCCCTTCTGTCCTCATTGGAGGACTCGTTCTCACTACCCTCCTCACTACCCTCACCCTCGCCTATTCTTTTCCCGAAAAACTCCCGGAGCTCGACGTCTTCACACCACCCCTCGAAATCTTCGTCGAGACCGAAACGACGACCCATACCAACAACGATCTACACATTCACCCACCTGAACTTGTCGAGGAACCACCTATCGCAGAAGAAATCATTCCTGCACCTATCCCCAGATCGAACCCCCTTGTCGCCGCCACCTCTCTAGAAGCCTCGTATATTACAGCCAATCTCCAAGACCTCTCTGCCCCACTTGGAGCCCTCGTAGGACTCACCCTCACCACCGACCCTAATGCCATGACCTACACCGAATGAGATCTAGCACTCCGTGAACTTCGTCAATTAAAAGTCACCCTCGACTCCATACGATGGCACATAGACACGGCACAAAAGGACGTCGAAAACGTTGTCCACTGGTACGAGTCTAGAGCAGACCATGCCTGGACAACTCAAGGGTGGCCTTAAGAAGTCGGTGACTTCTCGCATAGGGAGGGGGTAATGTTACAACTTCTCCTTTGTACGCTTACTTGCTACAATAACCTTTCTTCACTTCGTCACTATGCTTTGATACTTGTTTCATCTACCTGGACTGCCCCTCGTTTCACTTCCTTTTATACTTCTTCATTGTTCTCTAGGCAGTATATAAACCCCCGCATGTACCGTAGTACTTCAGTTCCAACTTAATTGAGTATTGTCCTTTACTGAACAAGCCTCTCGCTCTCGTCCTCCTCATCACTCAAACCATCTTCGTCGTTGTCCAGCATAATGACGACAAGCACCTCTGTCCATTGACTGGGATTAGACTGAGACTCTAGTTGTCATTGTTGACTCGGTAGCGAACCAAGGGCATCGATCCTAACAACTCCAGTCTGCAGCTCTGTTGTCTTTTCCGCCTTTAATCCTGTATAGGCAGATAGAGACCTTTTGGAGGTCCTTGGTTTCATTTGCCAGCATGAAGTATGTTTCCATCTGGCGCAACCATCTGTCTACTGTCTGGGGATCCCCCTGATAAAAGTCAGGCATTTCTGCCTTTGTGAGTGGTCCTGGTTCTTGGTGGTTGGACCTCTGGTATTCATTAATCATGGCTGCTAAGGCTTGTCCAGCACTGGTGATAGCTCGTTGTCTTTCTTCTTGTTGACAATTTATTTCGTCCTCTCTTGCTGCTACTGCTGCAGCTGGTTGTGTGACTGGTAAGGGTTCCAATGTCTGGGTGTCCTGCCAGTGTTCCCTGTATCTGAGTAAGGCATGGTAGGCATGGGTAATCATGTCAACTGTGAGTTGGAAAGTTCCAACACCAACTCAATGTGACCCGTATCCCTGCCACATCATGGCCTTCATCCATGGCCATCCACCAGGTTCTCCTGATACTCGGACACAATGCCACATGCGATTGCATCCCTTCATTCATCTCCAATATATGGGGTGGTGCTTGGACATGAGTTCCAGATCCCATCCGTAAATTTCTCTGATGGTTGGATATGCTGGCCATTTGTAGGCATTCCAGTATTGTCGTTTTACCAACCAGAGGTAACAGTATCCAGGGTGTTTCGGATGCAATTTGTTTTGTGCCTGTTCCGAGAGGCCTGGTCGTTCATTTTGTAAACACAGATCTATCTCTACTAGAGCTGCTGCTGTGTCAGAGCATGCTGGTTGCTCTAGTATTTCCTCTCTGTTATCTTCCCTTAGGCTTATAATTTCGCCTACTTCGGGATCGTCTCTTTGCTCAGCTCCAACTCAGAGTTCTTTGTGGCCACTGGTGAAAAGCACTTCCACCATGTCCCATCCATTAACATCAGCCATTTGTAGGCCCACATGCACCACGTCTTTTCGGTCAGTGGCAGTCCACCTTGTATGAATTCCTTCATTTTGGAATTCTGCTTCTATGTCCCAGATGGCAGCAATCATGGGATATGCCAGCCATTCGTACTTGTTCCAGTACTTTGGCTTGATGAGATTTAGGGGTGGGAACCTGGTTGTGCAGCCAAACATGGTGAGAAGCAGCTTCAGCCCATAGAAAGTCAGGGAGTCCAGATGCTAGTAGCATGGCTCTCACCCCCTCAATTATGGTGTGGTTGGCTTGTTCTGCCTTTCTGTTTGATTGTGGACTGTCATGTACAGTCAGGTGGTGAGCAGTTTCAGCTTTGTCAAGGTGTTTAGTGAAGGTAGCACCTGTGAATTCTCCTCCTTGGTCAGTGCCGAAAATTTTAATCTTTGCCTCACATTGCATCCTGACCCAAGCTTTGTAGATCTTGTAGGTCTCAAAAGCTTCAGACTTCTGTTGTAGGAAGTAGATGCACATTTTGTGGGTGTACTTGTCTTGAAAGGTGAGGTAGTACTGCTTCCCTTTGATAGATGCAGTGGGAGCAGGCCCCTAGAGGTTGGATACAACTTTGTTGCCATATTTCTTGGCACATTTGCTCATGCTCTGTTTTGGGAATGGTTTGTGGGTAGCTTTTGCTTTTGTGCAATCCATGCATGACTCTGGTTTTGAGTTCATGTCTAGATCTATTCCCATGACTGTGCCATTCTTAACCATGCTTTGTAGAGCTTCATGGTTCACATGTCCCATTTGCTGGTGTAGTTCACTAATGGAAATTTTTCCAGTAGTGGCAGCAGTGTTAAGGTTGATGCCCTCAGTTCATTACTGAGTTGACAGTGATGACTAGAGTTTTGGTCTAATCCCAGTCAATGGACAAGAGTAGCCCTTGGTGCTGTACTAGACAGTGATGAAGGTAGCTTGAGCAATGAGGAAGGCAAGAGGAGATTGTTCAGATGAGAGCAATACTCAACTAAGTTGGAACTGAAGAACTATGATACATGCATGGGTTTATATACTGTCTAGGAACAATGAGAGGGTATAAAAGGAAGTAAAACAAGGGGTGAAACAGGTAAGTGAAACAAGTAAAGAAGTGTAGTGACAAAGTGTATGAAAGAGATTGTAACATTACCCCTCTTCTATGTGAGAAGTCACTGACTTCTCAAGGCCAACCTTGGGTAGTCCAGGCATGATCTGCTCTAGACTCATACCAGTGCAGAATGTTTTTGACATCCTTTTGCACTGTATTGACATGCAATTGCATGGAGTTGAGGGTGACTTTCAGTTGACAAAGCTCTTGAAGTGCAAGATCTCATTCTGCATATGTCATGGCATTTGGATTGGTGGTAAGGGTGAGTCCTGTGAGGGCTCTAAGTGTGGATGAAAGGTCTTGGAAATTGGCTGTCATATATGAGGCTTCTAAGGAGGTGGCAGCAATGAGGGGATTGGATTGGGGGATAGGTGCAGGGATGACTTCTTCCACAATGGGTGGTTCTTTGATGAGTTTGGGGGGGTGGACATGCAGGTCATCATCCATAAAGACCATTGTCTCAGTCTCAACAAAAATTTCAAGGGGCAGCATGGGGATGGCGAGTTTGGGGAGTTTTTCTGGGAAGGAGTAGGCAAGCATGAGGGTGGTGAGGACAAGTCCTCCAACAACTACTGAGGAGAAGAAGGTGGAGATGAGGGTGATGAGGATTGCAATGAAAGAGAACATGTCTGTATGTGTAGTGGTGGTTGGAAGGTCAGGAGGTGGGAGTCATTCTTCTTATAGATCTTGTGTGGGAGTATACTCATCAATGTATTCTACTTCCCAGAATAAATCATCTGCATCAATAGAGAGGATTTCTCATAAGAGTTGATCAGCTAAAGCTTCTGGTCTGGGAGTATTAGGTCATGTGGGAGCTCCTTCTGCTATATGCAGTTTGTGTAACAGTCTAGGTGCAATTCAGTGTGTAATTGTTCCATGTTCAGGATGGTGGATGATGCCTGCGATCATTGAGTATCCAGGCATCCATTTGAAGTGTTGATAGTGCAGTGGCTGTGGTAGGTTCAGATATGGGGGTGGTACTCCCCCATGTGGAATATATTGATAGTTCAGGGGAAGGTCAAAGTCTGGTGGTCCACTGGATGGGAAATCGATTCTGTCAGGAAATAGTGCTGCTGTGTGGTGTAGGTGAGCCACTCCCACTGCTTCCAGGTTCCTTGCTCAATCAATGATCCATAAGACTAGCACTCTTTGTGCTTCTCTGGCATAGTGGTCTCTGACAATAATTTCAGCTGCAGTCTGAAGGTCAGTGCTGGGTTGTTGTCTATACACAGGGTGTAACGATGGTACTCATGCTTGATATATTAGGATTGTGCTTCATTCAAGGAAAGCTGTTCCTATAGCATGTCTTCCTTGGTAAGGATGAGTTCAATTAGGGAGTTGGATGAGTAAGTGTCAAAGTTTTGGGATAGATTGTCTAGGGGGGAAGTGAGAGTAAGGGGAGGTGATGTTCTTTGTATGTCTAATGTTTTGTTCAAGAATCTGTTTGTTGTGGTATTGAGCCATGGCTTCTCATAGGATGTTTTGTTGTGAAGATAGAGACAAGACGGGAGCGCTCGAGCGGATGCAAGTTAAAGCTCTGCATTTACACTGTAAACTACACATATATATACTTTATACAATATGAAATAGACGGGCATCAGCAGATAACTGCGCACCGTATTTATGTCAGGCGCTAATCATGCGCACTCGTCTTTTTGTTTCTTTTTTTCCAATTCCTTTCATCATGACCTCCTCTCCATCAGCTCGTGAATCTTCATTGTCTCATGTCCAAGTCCATGACCTACTGTGCCTCACACGCCTCCTTCTGCCATCGATCTGTCATTCCCAACACTCCCCCTCGGGTTGACTCCAATCCCCATCATATTTGTTAAACGCTCGTGTTGAATGCAGGGTAATCCCTTTGTAAATATATCCGCTATATTCTCTTCACTCCGTACATAGCGTATTTTCAGTTGTCCATTCTTCACGAGGTTGCGAATGAAATGTAAAGCGATGTCGACATGTTTAGTGCACACGTGAAATTCCGGATGGTGCGCAATAGCAATGGCTGCCTGATTGTCGCTAAGAATGGTGGGCACATTTGGCGTGAATCCTATTTCGTCAAAAAGTGTATGGATCCAAAGCACCTCTCGTGCTACATGAGTAGCTGCGACATATTCAGCCTCGGCGGTCGAAAGAGCAATAATGCTCTGCTTCTTGGAACTCCACGCGATAGCTCCCCCTGCGAATAATACTATATAGCCGCTAGTAGATTTTCGGCTAGCCTGGGAAGCCCAATCAGCATCGCAATAAAAGATGGGATGATTCTCATCTGATCCCCTTCCCCTATATCCAATCCTATACTCCTTCGTCCCCTTCAAATATCAAAATATCCTCTTTACGGCCATCCAATGGTGTGGTTTAGGGTTGCGTGCAAATTGTCCAAGTCGCATAGTTGCAAAGATGATATCGGCCCAAGTGATCATAGCTAAACAGAGTAATTTCCCAATTAGGGCTGAATAAGCGTATGTCACTTGATCAGAACGGCTGTTGTCATCTTCTTCTTCATAATCAAGATTGACGTTGGGATCGAGTGGAGTCGATATAGGGTTACATTCATGAAGGCCTAGTTTGACTAGCACTTGATCAATATAATGTGTCTGCGAAAGGAAAAGCGTATGCTTGTCTCGGTTATAATTGATTTGAATCCCAAGGAGATATTTTGGGATGCCAAGACTTTTAATTTCAAACTTCCTTTTGAGGTCCAAAGCAATCTGATCGATTTCCGCTTCCGCATTAGTGATGGCAATGATGTCATCAACCCAAACAAGCAAAATAGAGAACTTATCACTGTTTCGCCGAATGAAAACACAGTAGTCGGCTCTAAGTTGTCGGTATGATAAGTCAAGGAGTGCGGCTGTAAGGGTATTGTTCCACATGTTCCCAGCTTGCTTCAATCCATATCGCAATCGTTGAAGGTGACATACGCGATTACTTCCATTGTCGAAACCAGGAGGTTGCCGCATATAGATTTCTTCTTGTAGTACGCCATTAAGATAAGCGTTCTTGATGTCGTACTGTGTAAGGTGCCAACCATGCTGTGCTGCAGCGGCGAGTAAAGCGCAGAGGCTTTCATAACGCATTACTGGTGCATAAGTGTTGAGATCGTCATAATCGAATCCCAGTTTTTGAGTGAATCCCTGAGCGACGAGTCGAGCCTTGAACCTAATGGTGTTCCCATGCTCGTCGGTTTTTCGCGTAAACACCCATTTGCTCCCCACCACATTCCGTCCCTCTGGAATATTCTCCAATCTCCATGTCCCCATCTTATCCAGCATACTCATCTCCTCATCCATAGCCTTCTTCCATTCTACCCGGTCCTCACTCTCCAATGCTTCTTCAACTTTCTTCGGCACCTTATCTTCATTTGACAGGAAAACGAAGTCAAAAGAATCAGCTGATTGATCATCGTGATCAATGATCTGTTGAGATCGGTCGGCAAAGCGATCGGCTGGTTTGCGCGTGTCTGGGTTGTGGAGTAACTTGTAGTCAATGTTTTTGACAGTAGAACAAGGTTGGCATGACGTGGAAGTAGGCACGGCATTAGTTGTAGATGGTAGTGGTTGAGCCGGTATCTTAATGATAAGGGGTTCGTTTCGTTGTGTAACAACTGTTGGTTCAGTTGTAAGCTGTTGGTCTGGCTTGTGCGCCGAATCCACCAAATCGAGTGTTACCGCTGCTCCTGGTGCTCCTGGTGGTGGTGCTCCTGGTGGTGCTACTGGCTCCCCCTCAGCGTGCAATCCGGGTACACGAATAGTTTGTGTGGGCAGAGCGTGTTCACCAAATGCGTAATTCCGAGAAACTTTAATGATTTGGCTACCAATATCATAGTAGCGAATAGATTTGGAACCATCAATAAAACCTAAAAACTTTCCTTTTATTGACTTTGATTCCAATTTATTCTCTCGACATTCATCCAACACCCAAACATCACAGCCGAATTCCCGGAGGTGGGAAACATCTGGTTTAGTCCCAGTCCAGGCTTCATAAGGGGTTGTTTTAGACAGGGCGCGTGTTGGCACACGATTGCGGAGATATACTGCATGTGAGATGGCGCTATCCCATAAATAGTTTGGTGTATTGCTGGCCAATAGCATAGTACGAGCCATTTCCACCAATGTTCAGTTAAACCGTTTGGCGACGCCATTCTGGGATGGTGAGTATGGAGCTGATGGTTCAAGGACCATACCCTTCTCATTCACCCACTTCCACAACCGCTTGTTGACCAACTCTTTGCCATTGTCAAGTCTAAGCTTCTTCGGCATCTTCCCATACTGTTTCTCGATATGGTTAAAGTATGTCGTAATTTGATCAAAGGCTTCGTCCTTTGTTTTCATGAATAGAACATGACACATGCGAGTTGCATCATCTGTAAATGCAATGAAGTAACGGTGTTTATTGATAGATTGAACGGGTGCTGGTCCCCACACATCTGTCATAGTTTGTTCACTGGCAGTCTCCAATCGGTGTGTAGCTTCGGTAGGATATGGCTTGCAAGCCATCTTCCCTTTTAGGCAGTCTTGGCAGGAGTTTGATGGGATCGACATTTCGTCTATATTTATCCCTGTAATTAAATTCTCCTGCACAGCGCGTTGTAGGGCAGTAATGGAGAGGTGACCATACCGTTTATGCCATTTGTCCCAAGAGTACTCTTGTACCCCAGCGACGAAGGCTTTATCATTAGTGCGCATTTCTGCTCTTGCATGAAGCAAGTATAGACAGCCAATCATCCATCCCTCTCCAACAACTTTCCCATCCCTAGTCTTCAAATAACATTTCCCACCCGTCATTTCCACGTGTCCACCGCCTTCATCAAAATGTCTGAGTGACATCAAACAATTCGGCGCGATTGGCACGTGTGAGACATTTTGTAAGCAGTGTGAGAAATACTTTTCCCCAACTCGGAATTTGAGTATAACGGTTCCACAACCTAAAACGGGCACAGGCTCTGGTCCTATCCCTTGCAATGTTGTTTTCTCGAGTGGGGTATAGTCGGTGAAGGCATCGCGTGATGTGCAAACATGAGCCGATGATCCGCAATCAAGGATCCAATCGTTTTTGGAAAAAGCGTGGGACTTGCCATATATGAGAAGTCGGTGAGATCGGTGCCTGGCGCATCAACTTCTTGTGCCTGATTAGCTCGATCGGTTTTTCCGCCCTTCTTCTTCGGCCCCTGTCCCTCTTTTCCTCCTCCTTTCGCCCAGCAGTCCTTTGCTAGATGACCTTTCTTTTTACAGTTGTGACACTCTCACGTCTCCTTGATTAGTAATGATGTGCCATCACCGGAATCTCCAGTATGTCCCTTTCTTCTCCTTTCTTCGTCGAGTAATACGGTGACCAGATCGGAAGATGAGATTGTGGGAGCGTTACTTTGTGTGCCAAGGTATGCCGAGGTATAGCTGTCCCATGACTCTGGCAGCGATGTAAGCAATATCATGGCAAAGTCGTCGTCAGGGACTATACTCCCCATGAGGTGAAGCTCCTCCTGCATTCTCCTCAGCTTTGTGATGTGGGCAGACATGTCAAGGTCATCGGAAGCCAACATCCGGAATAGCGCACGCCGTGCTGCGAGTATGCCAAGCTTTCCTCTTGTCTCCTTGACAGTCCTTAATTGTTCCCACATGGCTTTCGCAGTGATGGCACCTAAAAGGTGAATCATTTCACTGTCGCCTACCGCTAATTTGATGCGCGTCCGCACCCTAGCATCCTTCTTCTGCCACTCAGTGATGGCCTTTGCCTCGTCGTTTGTAGGTGCATTGTCAACCTTCGGTTTTGGGGGATCTGCGAGAAGAACTTCTTCAAGATCGAGATTGTGTAATACAGCAGTGATCTTCCTTTTCCACGCTAACCAATTCGAGGCATTAAGGGGTTCGATTCGGTAACTTCCAGATCCAAGAGTGATGGTAGCGTCAGGTTTGGCGGTTGAAGTTTCTGACATTGCGTAGATCAATAACGAGTTTGAATATAGATAGAAGAATGTGTCTCAATGTATAAGGTTAAAGCATGGGGCCCATAACCTGTTGTGAAGATAGAGATGAGACAGGAGTGCTCGAGTGGATGCGAGTTAAAGCTCTGCATTTACACTGTAAACTACACATATATATACTTTATACAATATGAAATAGACAGGCGTCAGCAGATAACTGCGCACCGTATTTATGTCAGGCGCTAATCATGTGCACTTGTCTTTTTGTTTCTTTTTTCCAATTCCTTTCATCATGACCTCCTCTCCATCAGCTCGTGAATCTTCATTGTCTCGTGTCCAAGTCCATGACCTACTGTGCCTCATGCACCTCCTTCTGCCATCGATCTGTCATTCCCAACATGTTTCAATGATTTTTATATGTTTTGAGGATATCCACAGCATTTTTGAGATTTGCTTCGGGTGTTAGGATTGATGCCCTTGGTTCGCTATCAAGTCAACAATGACGACTAGAGTCTCAGTCTAATCCCAGTCAATGGACAGGTATGCTTGTCGGCGTTATGCTAGACGACAATGAGGGTGATTCGAGCGATGAGGGGACAAGAGCGAGAGGACTGTTCAGCAAAGGACAATACTCGATTAAGTTGGAACTGAAGTACTACGGTACATGCGGAGGTTTATATACTGCCTAGAGAACAATGAAGAAATATAAAAGGAAGTGAAACGAGGGGCAGTCCAGGCAGATGAAACAAGTATCAGAGTATAGCAACAAAGTGAAGAAAGGCTATTGTAACAGGTAAGTGTAAGAACGAAGTTGTAACATTACCCCCTCCCTATGCGAGAAGTCACTGACTTCTTAAGGCCAGCCTTGAGTTGTCCAGGCATGATCCACTCTAGACTCGTACCAGTGGACGATGTTTTCGACGTCCTTTTGCGCTGTATCAATGTGCCATCGTACGGAGTCGAGGGTGACTTTCAGTTGACGAAGTTCACAGAGCGCAAGATCTTGTTCGGCGTAGGTCATGGCATTGGGGTCGGTGGTGAGGGTGAGTCCTACGAGGGCTCCGAGTGGGGCAGAGAGGTCTCGGAGATTGGCTGTGACATATGAGGCTTCTAGAGAGGCGGCAGCAATGAGGGGGTTCGATCTGGGGATAGGTGCGGGAACGACTTCTTCCGCGATAGGTGGTTCCTCGATGAGTTCTGGTGGATGAATGTGTAGGTCGTCGTCGGTGTAGATCATTGTTTCGGTTTCGACAAAGATTTCGAGGGGTGGTGTGAAGACGTCGAGCTCGGGGAGTTTTTCGGGAAAGGAGTAGGCAAGGGCGAGGGTAGTGAGGAGGGTGGCGAGAACGAGTCCTCTGATGAGGACAGAGGGGAAGAGAGTAGAGACGAGGGCGACGAAAATGGCGACGAGCAAGAACATCTTTGTATTTGCGATGTTGGTTGGAAGGCTAGGAAGTGGGAGTCTCGTTCTTTTATAGGTTGACTTCGTCGAAGTATTCCACGTCCCAGAATGAATTGTCTGCGTCAATAGAGAGGATGTTTCGTAAGAGTTGATTGGCCAATGCTTCTGGTCTGGGAGTATTAGGTTGCATGGGAGGTCTTTCAGCCAAATATGGTTCATGCAGTGGTCTAGGCAGAATTCGATGCATAATCGTTCCCTGGTTCATGTGATGAATGATGCCCGTGATCATTGGGTATCCAGGTTCCCATTCAAAGTCGCGGTAGTGGGGCGGTGGCGGCGGATTCAGGTATGGAGGTGGTATCCCCCCATGTGGGATGTATAGGTAGTGTGGGGGTAAGCTAAAGTTCAGTGGTCCACTGGATGGGAAATCGATCTTGTCTGGGAATAGTGCCTCTGTCCGGTGTAGGCAGGTCACTCCCACCACTTCCAGGTCTCTTGTTCAGTCAATGATCCATAAGGTCAGTGCTCTTCACGCTTGCCTGACATGGTGATCTCTGTTGGTGGCGTCGGTTGGTGTCTGGGAGTTGGGGCTGATCTGTGTCTTATATACTGGGTGTAGTGACGGTACTTTTGTTCAATAGAGCAGGATTTTGCGTAGTTCAATGAAGGCTGTTCCTATTGCGCGTTGTCCTAGGTGAGGATGGGTTCGATTGGGGAGTTGGATGATTAGGTGTCTAAGTTTTGGGATGGATTGTCTGGGAGAGAATCAGGAGTAGGGGGAAGCGATGTTTTTGGTATGTCTAGTATTCTGTCTGAGGATCTGTTTGTTGCGATACTGGACCATGGTTTTCATAGCAGGTCTCAGCGGTTCTTATATGCTCTAAGGATGTCCGCAGCGTTTTTCAGATTTGTTTCAGGTTCCCATGAGTTTTCGTTCGGTCCATACCCTTTCCATTTGACTAGATATTGATAGCCAGTTCCTCATTTCCTGTGTGTGATGATCGCTTCTATTTCAAACTCTTCTTGTCTGTTGATGAGATCAGGGGGTGGTTTCATGAAGTTCGGTCCATGCACCATTGTTTCCTTATATGGAAGTTAACAATGTAGTATGAAACATGGGATGGATGTGCCATTGTTTGGGGAGTTTCAGTTTGTAGGTGACAGGTCCTAGTACTTGCTCGATCGTGAAGGGTCCTTCTCTTTTGGGCGCTAGCTTTCTTGACTCGTAGGGTATTCGGAGGTTTCGATTTTCAAGCCAGACTTTGTCTCCTTTCTCAAATCTGATACTTTTGTCTTTTGTTCTGAGCGCTACCATTTGTCTAGCGAGTTCGTGCACGGCGAGTGCTTCTTCTCTAGCTTTTTGTAGCATTCGTAGTCAGTTTTCAGCTGCTGGGGTCATCATAGGGGATGCGGCTGTGGGAATAGCGACAGGGTCTACTCCATACAGTAGCTGAAATGGTGATGCTTTGATGGTATCATGGTGTTGGTTATTGTGAGCGAATTCTGCAATTGGCAGTAGCGATTTCCATCTGTGCGGTTCATTTGTGCAGAACACTCGGAGGTAGACTTCTAGTTCTTGATTGACTTGTTCTGTCTCGCCATCTGTCTGGGGGTGGTAGGCCGTGCTCATTCTATGGTTTATTCCCAGTGCTTTTCCTATTTCTCGGAATACTTTAGATGCGAACTGCGGTCCTCTGTCAGATATGAGGATATCTGGTAAACCGAATCGTTTGAAGTTTTCATTTATGTATAGATCTGCGGTTCCTAGTGCGTCGATCGTTTTGTGACAAGGGGAAAAGGTTACCCCCTTTGTAAGTCCATGGTCCACCGTGACCATGATTGAGTCAAAGCCGTCAGCAATTGGTAGGTCTGTGATGAAGTCAATTGTGACTTGTTGGAAGGGTCGCGTGGCATTAGATTTGATTGGTTGTAGGGCAGGGGTGTTGGGGTGAGTGTTTACTTTCATTTGCTGGCAGAGCGCACATCCTTCGATCCATTCTCTGGTATGCTTGTTCATTCCAGGCCACCAGTAGTTTTGTTTGAGTAATTCTAGAGTTTTAAATCGTCCAGGGTGCCCAGATGTGGGTGATTCATGCGTCAGTTTAATGAGTTGAGTGTGCAATTCATCTTGATCAGGTACATAGGTTTTTCCTTGGTAATGTACGATGTGGTCGACATATGTCCAGTCTTGTAGCTTTGATTTTATTGGTGGTGCTCAATGATTTTGGATTACTTCGACTAGTATTTGTCTAAAGTTGTCTTTAATCATGCCTTTGCGCAACTTCTCTGCTAGGTCATCTGCTATAAGCCTGATGAATCGTTCAGGTGGTAACACTGTGGTTTCTTCTGGGGTGTCGTCTTTTCCAATGTGGTCTGGTCGTCGAGATAGGGCGTCTGCTTCAAACATCTTAGTTCCAGGGACGTGCTCTATTCGGAGATCGAATTCGCTTAAGAAGGAGGACCATCTGGCTTGTCTGGGGGTAAGGCGTTGCGGAGTTCGATAAAAGGATAAATTCTTGTGATCACAATGAACGATAGTGGTATGAGGTGATCCATGAAGAAGGTGTCGCCATGCTGTGAGTCCTTTGACAATTGCCAGTAGTTCCCTGTTGTAAATCTGATAGTTTTGCTCTGTCGTGGTCAGGGCGTGTGAGATGAAGCCGCAAGGGTGCAGGAGTCCTGCTTCATCGGCTTGTTTCAGTACTGCTCCTGTTGCTTTATTCAAGGCGTCGGTTTGCAGGATGAATGGTCAGGTGACATCTGGCATTCGGAGTACAGGGGCTGTTGTAAAGCGTTTTTTTAGGTTGTTAAATGCCACCTGTCGTTCTGGTGTCCAGAGGAACGCTTCGTCTTTTCTTGTGAGATCAATAAGTGGTCGAGCAAGGGTTGCAAAGTTTCCAATGAATCATCGGTAGAAATTCCCAAATCCTAGGAAGGATCGTACTTGCTTGACCGTTGTTGGTGTCGGCCAATCTGCTATTCCTGCCAGTTTGATCGGGTCCATTGTTATCTCCCCAGGTCTAATGATCATTCCAAGGAATTCGATTTCCTGAGTGCAGAACTTGCATTTTTCGAGTTTGAGAAATAAGTCGTTTTCTTTTAGTCATTCTAGGACGTGTTTTGTCCGAGTTTCTAAGTCTTTGGGTGTTGTTCCACATATTAAAATGTCGTCCATGTAAATGATTAACCATCCTTCATTGATCATGTCTTGGAAGTATTCGTTCATCATTGTCTGGAAAGTGGATGGGGAATTGCATAGGCCAAAGAACATGACTGTTGGTTCGTATAGTCCCTTGTTCGTTATGAAGGCTGCTTTCCATTCATCTCCTTCTTTTATCCGAACATTGTTGTATCCCCATCGGAGGTCTAGTTTTGTGAAATATTGGGTGCCGGATAGTTTGGTCATTAGATCAGAGATTAATGGTAGTGGGTATGCATTCTTTATTGTCCATTCGTTCAGGTATCGGTAGTCTTGACATGGCCAGAGTGTGCTGCTTTCCTTTTTTGCGACGAAGAAGAATGGCAAGGCTTGTGGGGATTTGGATGGTCTAATGTATCCTTTAGCTAGCTGTTCTGTGATCCATTCATCGAGAGATGATTGCTCTTTTATTGATAGTGGATAGATTTTGCTGACTTTTGGGGCAAATCCAGTTTTAAGATCAATTGCATGATCCCATGTGCATCTGACTGGGAATCATTCTGAAGGCGCCTTTTCGAAGGTAGATTTCCATCCTTGGTACTCGTCTGGCAGCATCATTATGGTTTTTTTGCGTAGTGTGTGTTCTAGCGCTTGTGATGCCGAAGTTTTAACCCTGATCCAGTATTCGTCAATTTCCTGACCTAGGTTCCTTTCTATCTGCTTTGTCAGTTGGTGATCAAGCTCAAGGGTCCATTCCTTCCAGTTTATTGCTGGGTTGTATTTTTCTAACCAGGGGAGTCCAAGTATAAGTTTTTGATCTCCCAATTTAGTGATTAGGAAGCTTGTTTCGATTTGTAGGTTTTCGATGTGGTAGGGAATTTTGACTTTATGTGTGATCATTCCAGTTTAAGTTTACTGTTCCGTCGGCATTCTTAACTCATATTGGTCGAATTAGTGGTTTCTTGTTCATGTTTTTTGTTATAGTTTTGTCAATGAAGTTTCCTTCTGCTCCGCAGTCAACAAGGGCAGATATTTCAGTGGGTAATTCGGGCGATTGGACAGTTATTGAGAGTCGTTGATTATTATTCGATCTTACTATTACAGAGTCGAGTGCTAACTGTCCATCATCGTTCTTGGAGGTTCCAACCACTTTCTGGTTCCTCCGTTTTAAAAACCCTCGGTTTCAAGGTCAGTGAGGAGAGTTCCTCGTTCCTCTGTGCTGAGAGCCGCAATCATAGTGCGAATTTTTTTAGCATCGTTATCCTCGGTGATTGTTCTGATGAATCGTCCTGAAGGGGGCAGGTTCTTGGTGGTATCTTTCTTTGGGCAATCTCGGGATAGGTGACCAATGGTTCTGCATCTGAAACATTTCCCAGAATGCATATATTCTTCTCGTTGCCCATCAGTAAGGCGTCTGGTTTGTATGGTATGGATTGTTTTAGGTCCCCCTGTTTTATTGAATCATCGCCCTGTATCAGTTTTTCCTAATGCTTTCATCATTTCCCATGCTGCATTGAGTTGTTCCGCTTTTCTGTAGGCATCTGTGATATTTTCAAAGTCACCTTGTCCTTCGAGGATCTTGGCAGCAATGGTGGTTGGTAGGCCTCGGACGAATGCCTGAAGTTGGGCAGTAATTCCGGTTAGTCCGGAGGATCCTATAAGCATTCTAAATTTTCGGACGTAGATCGGGACAGTGATCTCTCCTCCAACTCGTAATTTAGTGAGCTCATTTAGTGCCCTGACTGCAGTGTTGACTTCTCCCCAATCGTCAAGGAATCATTTGACAAAGGTGTCATAGTTTTCCCAAGTAAGTCCATCTTTTTCATCTAGTTGGTCGCGGATTATTTCTTTCCAGTCGTCTAATTCCTTTCCCAGGCATTGGAGGACGTATCTGATTTTCTTTTCGTGTTTCCCTTCATAGTTGTGGGCATTTATTGCAAAGAAATCGCTAAACCAGTTGATGAATGATTTAGCTTCGGTCCGATCTCCTGTGAAAATTCGTGCTGAGACTGGTTTGATGTCTCCCCTAGGGGTATCGGTGGTTTCAACGTTAGTTGCCATTTGTTTTGTGTCGGTTTCGGCGTCTGTTTCAGGTCTCGGGTTTTCTAGTTCGTATTCGATTTGTTTTTGTTCCAAAAAGGTGTTCCACCCTGTTATGGATGTTTCGGAGAGAGAGTAGTATGGATCAGCACCGTCGAAATCGAATTCCGTGTCACAGTACTCTTCCCACCAAAGGGTTTCTTTGGGTCTCTCGAAATATAGTTCTGGTTCTTCTTCTGGTTCTTTTTGTTCGTTTCTCCACTCAACCCAAAGTTTTCCAGGTAGTGAGTGTTCGTCTCCTTCAATGTAATCCCCTTCAAAGTATTCATCAGGTACTGGGGTGTTCTTGTTCTTTCCTACTCCTCGAAATTCCCAACGTTTATTTAGTGTCGAGAAAAAGAGCTCCTGTCTTTCTAGATAGTGTGTTCCTTTAAAGAGAAAGGAATCATTCAGTGGTCTCTGGTTAGAGAGTCTGGTTTCAGGTCGTTTCGGATCTATATTGTCTAGCTAGTGACGATGCACTAAGCGGTTCAGTGAGTTCCAACTTGTGTTAGGATCGATGCCCTTGGTTCGCTATCGAGTCAACAATGACGACTAGAGTCTCGGTCTAATCCCAGTCAATGGACAGGTATGCTTGTCGGCGTTATGCTAGACAACGATGAGGGTGATTCAAGCGATGAGGGGACAAGAGCGAGAGGACTGTTCAGCAAAGGACAATACTCGATTAAGTTGGAACTGAAGTACTACGGTACATGCGGAGGTTTATATACTGCCTAGAGAACAATGAAGAAATATAAAAGGAAGTGAAACAAGGGGCAGTCCAGGCAGATGAAACAAGTATCAGAGTATAGCGACGAAGTGAAGAAAGGCTATTGTAACAGGTAAGCATAAGAACAAAGTTGTAACATCGGGTTCCCATGAGTTCTTGTTTGATCCATATCCCTTCCACTTGACTAGGTATTGGTGGCCAGTTCCTCATTTCCTGTGCATAATGATCACTTCTATTTCAAATTCTTCCTGTCCATTTATAAGATCAGGGGGTGGTTTTGTAAAGTTTGGTCCATGTGCCATTGTTTCTTTATATGTAACAGGGCCTAGCACCTGTTCAATCAAGAAGGGTCCTTCTCTTTTGGGTGCAAGTTTCCTTGATTTGTAAGGTATCCTGAGATTTCAGTTTTCAAGCCAAACTTTGTCTCCTTTTTCGAATCTGATGCTTCTGTCTTTTGTCCTAAGCACTACCATTTGTCTGGCAAGTTCATGTGTGGCAAGTGCTTCCTCTCTAGCCTTCTGTAACATTCATAGTCAGTCTTCAGCTGCCAGGGTTGTCATTGAGTGTGCAGCTGTGGGGATAGCAATGGGGTTTGTTCCATACATTAACTGAAACAGTGATGCCTTGATGGTAATGGTGTCAATTGTTGTGGGTGAATTCCATGATTGGCAGTAGTGACTTCCATTTGTGTGGTTCATTTGTGCAGAACATTCAGAGATAGATTTCTAGTTCCTGATTGACTTGTTCTGTTTCACTGTCCATTTGGGGGTGATAGGCTGTGCTCATTCTATGATTGATTCCCAGTGCCTTTCCTATTTCTTGGAATAATTTAGATGCAAACTGTGGTCCTCTGTTGGAAATGAGGATGTCTGGCAAGCCAAATCATTTGAAATTCTTGTTTATGTACAGGTTCACAGTTTCTAGTGCATTGATCATTTTGTTGCAAGGGGAAAAGGTTACCCCCTTTGTAAGGCCATGGTCCACCATGACCATGATCAAGTCGAAGCCATCAGAGATTGGTAGATCAGTGATAAAATCAATTGTGACTTGCTGGAAAGGGCAGGTGGAGTTAGATCTGATTGGCTGCAAGGCTGGGGCATTTGGGTGAGTGTTTACTTTCATTTGCTGACAGAGTGTGCATCCTTCAACCCATTCTTGTGTGTGTTTGTTCATTCCAGGCCACCAGTAATTTCATTTAAGCAATTCTAGGGTCTTAAATTGTCCTGGGTGTCCAGATGTGGGCAATTCATGTGTGAGTCTGATGAGTTGGGAGTGCAATCCATCTTGATCAGGTACATATACTTTTCCTTGGTAGTGTACTATGTGGTTGGAGTACATCCAATCTTGGAGCTTGGATTTTATCAGTGGTGTGTGATGATTCTGAATTACTTTGACTAATATTTGTCCAAAGTTGTCCTTGGTCATGCCTTTGCATAATTTGTCAGCTAAGTCATTCACTATGAGTCTAATGAACCATTCAGGGGGTAGTACAGTGATTTCTTCTGGGGTATCCTCAGTTCCTATGTGGTCTGGTCATCAGGATAAAGTGTCTGCTTCAAACATTTTGGTACCAGGAACATGCTCAATTCAGAGGTTGATTTTGCTAAAAAATGAGGACCATCATGCTTGTCTGGGGGTAAGATGCTGTGGGGTTTGATAGAATGACAAGCTCTTATGATTGCAATGGATGATGGTGGTGTGTGGTGATCCATGGAGGAAGTGTCACCAAGCTGCGAGTCCTTCAATAATTGCCAGTAGTTCCCTATCATAGATCTGGTAAATCTGCTCTGTTGTGGTTAGGGCATGCGAGATGAAGCTGCAAGGGTGTAAGATTCCTGCTTCATTGGCCTGTTTCAGGACAGCTCCTATGGCTTTATTTGATGTGTCAGTCTGCAAGATGAATGGTCAGGTGATGTCTGGCATTTGAAGTACTGGGGCAGTTCTAAATCATTGTTTTAGATTGTTGAATGCCTTTTGCCTGTCCAGTGTCCATAGGAATGCTTCATCCTTCTTTGTGAGATCAGTGAGTGGCTGAGCCAAAGTTGCAAAGTTCCTGATGAATTGTCAGTAGAAGTTTCCAAATCCTAGGAAAGATCACACTTGCTTGACTGTTGTCAGTGTTGGCCAGTCTGCTATTCCTGCCAGTTTGATCAGATCCATCATTATCTCCCCAGGTTTGATTATCATTCCAAGGAACTCAATTTCTTGAGTGCAAAACCTGCATTTTTCGAGTTTGAGGAATAAGTCATTCTCTTTCAGCTGTGTTGGGATGTGTTTTGTCCAGGCTTCTAGATCTTTGGCCATTGTTCCACATATGAGGATGTCATCCATGTAAATGATTAACCATCCTTCATTAATCATGTCTTGGAAGTATTTGTTCATCATCATTTGGATGGTGGATGGGGAATTGCATAACCCAAAGAACATGATGGTTGGTTCATATAGCCCTTTGTTTGTTATGAAGGCTGCTTTCCATTCATCTCCCTCCTTTATTCAGACATTGTTATACCCCCATTGAAGATCCAGTTTTGTAAAATATCAAGTGCCAGATAGCTTAGTCATTAGGTCAGAGATTAACAGCAGTGGGTATGCATTTTTTATTGTCCACTCATTTAGGTATTGGTAGTCCTGACATGGTTGGAGCACTCTGCTTTCTTTTTTCACAATGAAAAAAATGGCAATGCTTGTGGGGTTTTGGATGGTCTGATGTATCCTTTGGTCAATTGTTCAGTGATCGATTCATTGAGGGATGGTTGTTCTTTTATTGATAGTGGGTAGATCTTGCTGACTTTTGGGGCAAATCTGGTTTTGAGATCTATTGCATGGTCCCAAGTATGCCTAACTGGGAATTGTTCTGAGGCTGCTCTCTCGAATGTCGATTTCCATTCCTGATATTTGTCTGGTAGAGCAGTGGTTGCAGTTTCTTTGTGTAGTGTATGTTCCAAGGTTTGTGATGTCAATGTTTTAACTCTGATCCAATACTTGTCAAGTTCTTGATCTAAGTCTTTTTTTACCTGTCTTATCAGTTTTTCATCTGGAGCTGGGTGGTCAAATAGAAGTGTTTGTTCTTTCCAGTCTATTACTGGGTTGTGTTTTTCTAACCATGGGAGTCCAAGTATGAGTTTCTGGTCTCCTAGCTTAGTGATCAAGAAGTTTTGTTTCAATTTGTTGATTTCCAATGTGGT
Source organism: Amanita molliuscula (assembly GCA_023014405.1). NCBI lineage: Eukaryota > Fungi > Basidiomycota > Agaricomycetes > Agaricales > Amanitaceae > Amanita > Amanita molliuscula. The sequence continues at coordinate 994,603 of JAEBUP010000006.1, forward strand.
ATGGGATTCAAACTTTATGTGTGATCATCCCATTGGAATTGACTGTTCTGTCAGTGTTTTTGACATGTATTGGTTGGGTTAATGTTTCTTTGTTCATGTTTTTTGTTATTGTATCATTGATAAAGTTTCCTTCTGCTCCACAGTCAATGAGGGCAGATATTTCAGCAGGTAATTTGGGTGATTGGACAGTTATTGATAGTCATTGATTATTATTTGATCTTACTATTACAGAGTCGAGTGCTAACTGTCCATAATCATTTTGGAGGTTCCAACTACTCTCTGGTTCCTCTGCTTCAAAACCCTCAGTCTCAGGGTTGGTGAGGAGAGTGTTTTGATCCTCTGGGTTGAGCACTGCAATCATTGTGCGAATTTTCTTGGCATTGTTGTCCTCAGTGATTGTTCTGGTGAATTGTCCTGGAGGAGGTGGATTTCTGGTGGTATCTTTCTTTGGGCAATTTCAGGAAAGGTGACCAATGGTTCTGCATCTAAAACATTTTCCAGAGCACATGTATTCTTCTCTTTGTCCATCAGTTAAATGTCCAGTTGTCATGGTGTTAACTGTTTTAGATCCTCCTGTTTTGTTAAACCATCATCCTGCTTCAGCAGTTTTTCCCAATGCTTTCATTGTTTCCCATGCTGCATTAAGCTGTTCAGCTTTTCTGTAGGTGTCTGTGATAGCTTTAAAGTTGCCTTGCCCTTCAAGAATTTTAGCAGCTATGGTGGTTGGTAGTCCTCGGACAAGGGCCTGAAGTTGGGCAGTGATTCTGGTTTAGTCTGGAGGATCCTATGAGCATTCTGAATTTTCAGACATAAATTGGGATGGTGATTTCTCCTCCAACTTGTAATTTGGTGAGCTCATTCAGCACTCTGACTGTGGTGTTTACTTCTCCCCAGTCCTCAAGGAATTGTTTGATGAAGGTGTCATAGTTTTCCCAAGTGAGTCTGTCTTTCTCTTCTAGTTGTTCATGGACTATTTCCTTCCAGTCATCTAGTTCCTTTCCTAGGCACTGGAGAATGTATCTGATCTTCTTTTCATGTTTCCCCTCATAGTTGTGGGTGTTTATGGTGAAGAAATCACTGAACCAATTGATGAATGATTTAGCTTCAGTCCAATCTCCTGTAAAGATTCATGCTGAAACTGGTTTGATGTCTCCTTTTGAAGTGTCAGTGGTTTCAGTAGTGGATGCCATCTGTTTTGCATCAGTTTCAGGTTTTGATTCAGGTTTCAGGTTCTGTAGTTTGTGTTTGATCTGTTTCTGTTCCAAAAAGGTATACCACCCATTTATAGCCTCCTCAGTGAGAGTGTAGTATGGATTGGTGTTGTCAAAATCAAATTTGTTATCACAGTATTCTTCACACCAGAGGGTTTCTTTTGGTCTTTTGAAATATAGTTCTGGTTCTTCTTCTGGTTCTTTTTGTTTGTTTCTCCACTCAACCCAAAGTCTCCCAGGTAGTGATTGTTCATTTCCTTCAGTGTAATCCCCTTCAAAGTATTTGTTGGATACTGGGGTGTTCTTGTTCTTTCCTACTCCTTGAAATTCCCAACACTTATGTAGTGTTGAAAAAAAGAGCTCCTGTCCTTCTAGATAGTATGTTCCTTTATAGAGAAAGGAATTGTTTGGTGGTCTCTGGTTAGAGAGTCTGGTTTCAGGTTGTTTCAGATCTATGTTGTCTGGCTAGTGATGATGCACTAAGTGGTTTGGTGAGTTCCAACTTGTGTTAAGGTCAATGCCCTCAGTTCATTACTGAGTCGACAGTGACAACTAGAGTTTTGGTCTAATCCCAGTCAATGGACAAAAGTAGCCCTTGGCACTGTACTAGACAGTGATGAAGGTAGCTCAAGTGATGAGGAAGGCAAGAGCAAGGAGATTGTTCAGATGAGAGCAATACTTGACTAAGTTGGAACTGAAGAACTACAATGCATGTGTGGGTTTATATACTGTTTAGGAACAATGAGAGGGTATAAAAGGAAGTAAAATGAGGGGTGAAACAGGTAAGTGAAACAAGTAAAGAAGCATAGTGATGAAGTGTATGAAAGAGATCATAACAGGGTGTACTCAGTTATTTTTGTTACCATATATCTGTTGTACAGGAGCTTATATACATTTTTCTACTCTACTAATAACAAAGTAACTCTGTAAAATTTCACCTCACAACTGTATATCCAAGTCTGTCTTGAAAGTCTTCACACAATGGGGCTAGCTGAGGGACACAATAGTGGAATAGGAGCACCACAGTGGGAACCAATATCACAACCCAATGTGGGACACTAATAGAATCATAGGCTTGAAATAGCTGTTAATGATTGCCATTACTGGCAACTCCAGGGTTCATCTGGCTCAACATGTCCCTGTTCTCTATTTTCTGTGGACCTGACAGCTGGTTACTGGTCCATACTGTAGCTGGTTGTCAGCCAATGGGTTTACTCATCCACTATGATCCTAATCTGCTATGTCAGTGCATCATTATGGATGACCCTAGGATCATATAATGCAGATCTTTCTTAATGCAGATATGATTTTGATGGCAATGGTCCCTTCTCCAGTGAACTAAGCTATGCAGGCTTACAAGTTAGGCATATCAGCCAATGGGGTGCTTCATCAGATGCAAATGACTGATTAGTGTGGGGTTTGGATGGCATATGCGGGAGACAATGTGTTCACTGGGCATGGGTGACACTTTGCCTTATCACAGATAACCATAGATAATTGCAGAGTTTGTGGAGTTGCTCATAGCTAGTGCAGAATACCTGTGGAAGACTCCTATACACCATCACCTCAGAACTATGCTCATCATCAGACAGACCACACCTGGACCACCCAAGGTTGGCCTTGAGAAGTCAGTGACTTCTTGCATAGGAAGGGGGTAATGTTACAATTTCTACATCACTTACTTACTTTTGTTGTCACATTTCACTACTTGTTTCACTTACCTGTTCCACCCCTTGTTTTACTTCCTTTTATACCTTCTTATTGTTACCTAGACAGTATATAAACCTGCTCATGTACCATAGTTCTTCAATTCCAACTTAGTCAAGTATTGCTCTCATCTGAACAATCTCATCACTCTTGCCTTCCTCACTGCTCAAACCACCTTTGCCACTGTCTAGCATAGTGCCAAAGGCTATCTTTGTCCATTGACTGGGATTAGACCAAGACTCTAGTTGTCACTGTTGACTCAGAAATGAACCAAGGGCATTGACCTTAACAGGTAGACCATCATGGGTCTCATTAAAGACTTGTGATACCAAGGTGTGCAACCATAGTGCCTCCCTTGCTGCATGTGTTGCAGCCATGTACTCAGCCTTGGTCATGGATAAAGCAATTAATGATTGCTTTTTTGAGCTCCAGGAGACAGCACTGCCATTTATCATGAACATGTATCTGGAAATGGCCTTCCATTCCTCATGCATAGACCCATCAGCATCTGTAAACCCTTCCAGACATCACTTGGCTCCCCCATAAGTGAAGGCCCAGTCATGCATTCCAACAAGGTATGCAAAAACTTTCTTGATGGCTGTCCAAGTGTGTGATACCCAGCTTATTGTTGTATTTCAACAGAATCCCCACAGCATAGGCAATATCTGGACATGTTCCCAGTGTGGTGTACATAAGGGAACCCATGGCCTCCCTATAGGGCTTCTCCTTCATCAAGGGGAACTCTTGGGCCATCTGCAGTGAATTGCTGTTGGAAAGTTGGGTAGTCAGATCCATTGGAATGGCAGCCAATTTGATATTCTCAAACCCAAAGCATTGGAGCATTGACTTGAAGTATGCCCCTTGTGACAAAGATATGGTCCTGTGCTCCCTATCATGTTTGACAGCAAACCCTAGGATCCAATGGATTTCCCCCATATCGGAAATCTGAAACTCTTTTGCCAGGCTGTCTTTCACTTTCCCCATCAGCTCCAATGACAATGTCAAGATCATCAGGTCATCTATGTGTGCCACTATCACAATCAAGTCATCATCCTCACACCAATAGAAGACCACCTGGTTGATGTCACACCATGTCATTCCCAGGTTCTGTCTCAGAGTGCTCCACAAGCACTTATACCAGTTGCACACTGACTGTTTCAGTCCATACAATGGCCACAAAAGCTGTAGGGCCTTGCACTTATCACTAGTCAGGGTGAGTCCAGGCAGTTGTTTCATGTAAATGACCTCATTGTTGATGAGCCATTCAGATAGGCATTCTTGATATCCACCTGGTGGATCTTGTAATCTCGTTCAGTGCCATATGCAAGAGCTGTTTTAATGGAGGCAAGTTTGGCAACAGGTGCATATGTGTCAAGAAATCGATGCCAGGGACCTGAGAGAAGCCTTGGGCAACTAACCAAGCCTTGTAGTGTATGAGATTGCCAGCAGCATCATGCTTGAGTGCAAAAACCCAATGACAGCCAACAACATTTGCACCCTGAGGTAGGCCTTCAAGTCCCCAGGTTCCATGTCATTCTAATGCATCACATTCCTCCTCCATAGCCTCCTTCCATCATGCAGAGTCAGGACTTCTCATCGCCTCCTCAAGGGACCATGGCTCCAAGCCCCCTAATTCCCCCATCTTCACACTCATGGCCATCCCTGATATCTCCTCATCAGGGCCCACCACCTTATCACCATCCCAATCCCTGGGTATTCCCCATGGTAAGTCACCCTTCTGGCCTGTCACAAACTCACCTGATTGCAAGTCTCATATATATTGACTTGGCTTACATGCACAGGATGACTGGCAAGCAACAGGAGCAGTGGGTAAAGTTGGATTAGCTAGTTTTGGCAGTGGTGGCAGGGTCAGCAATATGGGTGGTGCCTCATGGTGTGCATGGGCAGCCTCATGTTGGGCATTAGGTTCATTAGGTTCAGGGCTGGTGAGTTCTTTAGCTATCTTGTCCTCTTCCTCTTTGTCTACTCCCTTTGTCACAGTGTCAATGAGAGTCTCATCTGGAATACTCCCCTGGCTCTCATCACATCCAGCAGGGAGAAGGTTGAATGCCAGTAAGGCTTGAGAGAAGACCAAGTTATGCTCAACTGACACAGAGCAACTAGACTTCCAGTAAATGCAGTGTGCCACACTCAATGTGTCATAGCCAACCCAACAACCTTCTCTGGCATGTGCACCAAACTTCCCAGCTCCATTGTCATGGACCCAAACTTTGGCACCCCATTTCTGTATGTCAGCCAAGTTTGGCTTGGAGCCATAGATGACTTCATATGGCATTTTGTTGTCAGGTAGTGCATGTGTCCAAGAACAGTGCAGCAAGTAAGCGACATGCATCAAGCATTTGCCCCAAAGAATGGCAGGGAGGCTGGGCATCAGAAGCAGGGCATGTACTTGCTCCATGAGCATATGGTTCAAATGCTCAGCAACACCATTTTGTTGCAGTGTATGGTGTGTGGTAAGTTTTTGTTCTGTTCCAGCACTGTCCAGGAATGACGAAAACTCGGCACTTAGGTATTCACCCCCTTGATCAGAATGGAGGGCCTTAATATGAGCATCAAACTGAGTTTGGACCCATGCAGAGTGTTATGAGCTCACACTTGCAAGCAAAACCCCAAAGCCTCGCAGAGGGGAGTGTTACTCCAGAGACGAAACACAGGCTATGTTGCAAGCCTAACTACTACAAGAGTGGTTCACTAACAAGAGCTAACTTGTAGTGTGAGATAAACCATCTTGAGTCTTGAGGACTCAAGTGCTATGAACTGTCTGACTTATATACCCTTCAGGAATTCCCCCCTGATACCTCTCCAAGACCTATGACACTATTACCAAACTTCAGTGCCCATCTCTTCTGTGTTGAGTGTTTCCCATATGAGCACATATGCTTTGAGCAATTCTGTATGAGCACAATCTTTCTGCCATGACCAATTGCTGTGAGTGGCTTCTCTAGTTAAGCTGAGATCTCCTTGGACTGTTCTAGACTGCTCCGGACTGTGATTTACTACCAGTGCACATGTGTTGCATGTGTATGCCCACACATTGCTGTTCCTGTTTGGACTTACTACCCATAATGGCTGCCATGTCCTATGTCATCCTTGTGGAGTGTCTGTGTGTTGTCTAAGTCCTGTGATCGATCCCTAAGCCTGCTGTGATATCTCCTAGAGATGCTGAGTGCTGTGGATGATTCCATGACACACAAGTCCTAAGTGCCATACTGCATAATCTCCAACCTGTGCCTGTATTCCTAGTGTTGCCATGAGCACCCATATATGAGCACTACCTCATGTTCATCATGCAGTATTTCTGCAGTGTCTCGATCTATCCACTACCCTTGTCCTGGGTTCGCCTGGGCTGTGCCTGTTGTCTGGACTACATCTAGACTCCTCCTAGATCCTCTGTGTTAAGACACCATTGCTGCATGTCACCCTGATGACTGAGCAATCCATAGTTCAAGGTTCTGCAGCATCCCAATCCATATGCCATCCTGTGGCTGTGCTCAGCCCTGACTAAGTCCTCGAGTCCCAGATTGGTAAGTGCTGATGTAATGTCTAATAGGGGCTCCTGTGGCTATGCCTCCTATGCCTGTGCATTCTCAGCCCTGACTGGCCCTGTGGCCATAACAACAGTGGTAGGTCTCTCCTTCCTGGTATGTATATGGCTTCTTGTAATGCCATTGTCTCATTGTCTGTTAAGTGCTCCCATGCACTGATCCACACAAAGTGTTCTCCTAAGGTTTCCATGACCTTCTCCAAGTGTTCCCAATAGTAGTATCCCCTTATAGTGCCATGATCACTGGCACATAAGCTCATCCTTCCCTCTTGCAGTCCTGGTTGCATTTGCTAAGTCTCTTCTGTATACACAATGGTCCCAGACAATTAGAAAATGAAATTGAATGCCTGCTAGGACTCTGTTCCTAACACAGAGAAAGATCAATACATGGTGAACACCTCAGCCTTGGTGCATAGCAGGTATAGAGTTGTCCAATGACTCCAGTCATCAGTAAAACTGACATAGTATCATCAACCACCTAGTGTTGACACATGAGCAGGCCCCCAAATATCCAAGTGAATCTCTGCAGTGAATTCAACAGCATGGCCACCTATTTGTTCATGTGGAACACCCTTCTCTGTGGATTTAGCAAGGGCACACACATGACATTCCAGATTAATGTCATCTATGTCAAGTTCTATATCCAGGAGAAGACCTGTGTTAAATAGATGATGAACACAGCTCATGGAGATATGGCCAAGTTGTTCATGGGCATCACAGAGTTGGATACAGTGAAGTGCAGCATTGGTGGAAAATTGGTGAGATAGATGTTCCATCATATAGACCCCTGCTCCCTTCAGGATTCTTCCAATGACTTTATTCTTAGGATCACAGATAATGCATAGACTATTCCCAAAGTAAGCAAAATATCCTGCCTCATCAATACAACTGACTGATATCAGAGTAAAGCCAAGCACTGGGGTATACAAGACATCATGTAGTATGCAGGTAGTTGAGTCACCATTAGGTACAGTGACTATCAAGTCACCCATACCCTTGGTTGTGAATGATTGGCAGTTAGCAGCAGTAAGTGCTCATGGTGGCATAGCTTTGAAGTTAATGAAATCTTCATGTAGTGGCAACATGTGGTGACTTGCACCCAAGTCATACATGTCCCAGAACAAGCTCAGGTGTTCTAGGTGGGCAAAAGACACATAGGCCATAGCATATACAGAGATGAAGACATCTTCAGTGTGGGGATAGGACACCTCAAGTCCAAAAACAGTAGGGCCAGGCTTGTTGTTGTTGTCATGATGGCACACACAAGGTATGGCACCCCCACTACAAAAGCCAGCTTTGAACATCACTAGGCCATGTCCTTCAGGGTAAACAAGTTCATCAAGGTAAACAAGTTCTGCAAAATCAAAATCCACCACAGAGTCACTGTCTGCAATAGTAATCAAGTCAGGAAGGTCATCATAGCCATCCTCAGTGAGTTCATCAACAATCTGCATGTCTTCTAGAAAGGCTGACCAAGCACCAGCAATGTCAACATCAGTAGTGATGTTGGCACTGCCACCTTTAGATTTATATGGTGGAGGGGGTGGCAGTCCCTTCTTGGAATTGTCACTAGAAGCAGAATTGGACTGTTTAGGTACATCAACTTCTTTCTTTGGCTTTGGGCATGTGTCCTGCTTATGGTTTGCATCACCACAGTTCCAACATACACCTATGGGTCTCCTTGGGCCACCACCTCAGGGTTTATGGTGTCCACCACCAGACCTAGCACCAGGCTTTTTGCTTGACACTGTCAATAATGCAATGTTATTCAGAGCATTTGCCTGATTTGCATTCAAAGAAGACTGTTTGGTGCACCTGTAAGTATCTCAGCACTGATGAGTGCACTACCTGGCTGAACTGGATCTCAAGCAAGATCTGGGACTATTTCAACAAGTGGCAATATTAAACAAGGTGGTTCAAGTTCTTGGTTTTGTCAAAATGCACAATATTGATACTTCAAGCTCAATGTAAGCACTCATGAGACATCAGGTAGCCTCAAAGTGGCCATTGCATTAAAATTGTGTAACCAGCAGCCTGGGTTCTAGGCACAGGATTGAATAGGATGATAAGAAGTATATTCAAGAGTGGGTATCCAAGGTTTACAGCAGACTATCACCAGTGCAAAGATAATTGTTTAGGTGTGATTCACTATGGCATTGACAGAGCTATAAGAAACAGTGACCAGCCTGGTTTTGAGTAACCCACCTTTGCCTGTGCTACAACATAATGCCTGTCAACAGGGTTTACCATTACACAAGAGAAACTGAGTTGCAATCCTTAGCAGATAGATTGTTGTCACCAGTTCTGGGGCTAGTCAATGTTGAAGAAGATTTAGTCCTCAAGTATCCCCCAGCTTCCATTTACATGGACAATCATGTAGAATCATGCAGGGATATGACATTATCAATGGTACTCAAGGCCTCACATGCCTTCAATCCAGCCTCCCCCTCAGAAATTAATTATTCCTAGGCAACAACTAGTGGATTATCATTAGACCCTCCACCTCAGGAGCAGAAGTCAGTGTTGGACAGCTGGCTTGGAAGGTATCTATTGAAGTCTGTGCTGATGGATGGGATGTACAAATTGATGGAGGAGGACCCTACCTCATTATTGGACACAACATCAACCACTATGCCTTACTTGACTGTCAAGGGCACCTTATATCCATTTTTAGTTCCAGCCCATCGCATTCTCCCTTGTACAATGACTTGGCATGCTGTTTCTCACCCTCTGGAACTTGAACACCACTCTGACATGCAGGATCTCCAGCTGGGGCCTTCTCACACATTAAAATGACCCCTCAAACAGGATTGATCTCTCTCAAAAACAAGCAATAATAATGCTGTCCCTTGTTGCACCCAGTGCCCTCCTTTTGTCATGGTCTTAAAAGATTGATAAAGTCCCTTCAACCATATACAATCAGCATGTGACCACATTGGAGGACCACATGCTACCTAGCTTGGAGGAGAGTGGGATTCCTGAAGAGGAGGTCATCTATCAGCAAGACAATGACCCCAAGCACACCTCAAAAAAGGCCAAGAAGTGGATGGAAGACAACAATATCACTCTTCTGGACTGGCCTGCACAATCTCCAGATATCAGTCCTACTGAACATCAATGGGTTCACCTCAAGAGGGAGCTTGCCAAGTACCTAACACCACCAAAGGGGGTTTTGGAGATGTGGGAAAGAGTGGCAGAGGTGTGGAATGAAATACAACCTGAAGTGTGCCAGAATTTGATTGAAAGCATGCCTAGAATGCTGGAAGCAGTGATTAAGGCAAAAGGAGGTCATACCAAGTACTAGAATTGTATTCCTGATACCCCCTCACAAAACTGAGTCAATGAGTTCCTGATTTAAATTGAATATATCCCCATGGTTTCTGATTGGAATTACATAATTCTTTTTTTCTCACATATCCCTGATCACATAATCTATTTTATACACCAATGGTCTGTCTATATTTGCTTTGGTTCTAAAGATATGCTACAAATAATCAAAATGTGCCAAACATTGACTCAGTTTTGTGAGCCACTGTATGTCCAAAGTGTTTATGCCAATCATTCCATGACAAAGGCTGCTTTGTCAATGCATATGTGTGCTCAATTACTTTCAGCATTACATCTAATTTATATAACCAGTTTTGTAGTTTACCAGTTGTGATCAAATGGCATGTTTTATCATAAATGTGCATATAGCCATTGCCAATGAGAGTTAAATAGCCTTGTAGATCAATGTGTGGAATTGAAACTAAATTATTAGTAGATGTTGGAACACAAAAACATCATGAATAGTAAGTTGATGCTTTTGTTTTTGAGACTGGGTCTCAAGAATAATAGTTCCATGACCTTGAGCTTGTACTTGGTTACCACTGATACCCTTGATATATTCAGGGTTAGGATGATAGTCCCTTATTATCTTTAATTGATTTGTTATATGAGATGTTGCTGAATCTCCATACCAGTCATAAAAAGAACTAGTAACATTGGAGTTTTCCATGGCTACATTTACATTTTCATCTGATAATTCAACTATTTTAGATGTTTCATTGATGTCCATAGTTATACCCCCACCAGCAATATGTGCACATTCCTTTTTGGTGCATCCATCAGATTTTTCTTTTCCTTTTTTGGTCCAACATTCTTCTATGGAACATCCAAGCCTATGACAAAAGCCACATTTGGGTTTTCCCTTATGCAGACAATTGTTTGTAGTATGATTGGCACATCCACATATGGTACATGCTATTGAATTTTCATGTTTTCCTGTATTATATGCCTGATCAGCTGTCTCAGCACTCAAAGACTGAGTACCTTGACTTTTACAGCAGCACAATTCACTGCATATGTGTTGAATTCATTGTCCCACAGACATGGGAATATTCTGTAATTCTGTGACAGTGCTGACAGTGGAATTGACCCATTCATTCCATGTCAGCAGCAATGAGCATAGGATGTGTAATTTGAATAAATCATGACTGATTTCCCAGCCCATCATCTGTAGTTCTGCTCAGTACTCCTTCATCCAATTGATATGTCATCTTCTTGAGTAGCACACTTGGCCCAAAAATCACCAAGCATGACAAGTATGGCTACCATGCCTTGTGGCTGATTTGCCTCCCTGAGCACTTTCCATAATTTGGCTGATGTGACCAGTGTACCATCAAGTTGTCATTTAGGTACATGGTGTTGAATTAATAATGATATGGAGTCTTGAGTATCAAATTCATAGCTTGAATATCATAAATCATTATTAATGAATGACCAAATCACAAACATAATCTGATATTTGGATACTGCTGACATTCTTATAGAGTTTGACAGTTTTAGGATAGGCATGTGATTATAGATGAATAGCATGAGGGTGCTATGCATGAGAATAAAGGCAGAATATTATGTGTGAGAATCAGTCTGAGATGGCAGTGATGCAGAGCCAAAGTTATATATAGTTCAGGCACTATGTACCTTATATAGCTAATCATGATTTACTTCTCTGCTTATGGAAACTCACATCATGCTTGGACATATCCAATGCTCACTCATTCCCAACACTCCCCCTCAAGCTTAGGATATTCCTAGCTCATGTTTATGTTGTTGAAATTTATCTTTAGGGAGCACTTCAGTCAATATATCTGCTGTCATAAATCACATAGATTGATATTGTGTATTAATAGAACAGTCTTTGATCTGTTCTCATATGTAATGGTTCTTCATTTCAAAATGTTTAGTTCATTTGTGATATGCAGGATTTTTTGCTATGGCTAATGAACTCATATTATCCCTGTAAATTAGTGTAGGTTCAGAAATGTCTGATCCTAATTCTTTATGAAGGTTTCACAACCAAGCAGCTTCACATGTGGCAGACAAATATATTCAGCTTCCATCAATGATAATGTAGTCGACATTTGCTTTTTAGATGCCCAAGTGATTGTGCCCTCTGTGGCTATAAATGTATAGCCCAACACTGATATTGTGTTGTCTTTAGACACATAACTTGCATCTGAGTAACCATAAAAAGGCAGTTCATTATTATTTTTAGGTGGTTGATAGGTTATTTCTTTGTGCCATGTCCCAGATAAATATCTAAGTATTTGTTTAGCTGCCATCCAATGTTCTAAATCCAGTTTAGCTGTATATGATGCTAAGCAGAAGATGGCAAAAGCTATATCTGGATGTGTTGTAACTGCAATAAACATTAATGACCCAATTAATGATGCATAAGGATTACTATGATCCTGAGGGTCATTTGACTTTGATGGCAGAGCAAATTTATAGTCGGGATTCATTGGTACTTGAATGCCATTAGCATTATCCAATCCATATTTCTGGAGAAGATTCTCAATATAATGTGTTTGAGTGATTTTTACTTCCACAGTTTCTGGATGAATAGCAATTTCAATCCCAACAAGTTTGCCAGGTTTGCCCAAGCCTGTAACCCCAAACATCTTATCTAGGTCACTTACCATCTGCTCCATCATCTGATCACCACCTGCAAACAATATTAGATCATCTACCCAAATGGTAACTATGCCCACACAATCATTTTCAACACACTTATAGATGCAACAGTCAGAAATGAATCTATGATAGATCTCCTGATCTGTGTCAGTTAGTTTATCATTAAATTCATTATTCCATTCGCATCTGGTGATATGCTCACTCCACTATTGGAAATAGGGAGGAGAGGAAGGGGTGAGGTCATGAAAGAGGTCCCATCAACTCCAGTGCACTCAATGACAATGCTACAACATGCAGAACTAGCAGAGTTTGCAGATAATAACACTTTATGCAGCATGCAAGTGTGTAACAGCAGGGAATGCAGGATGTGGAGTATGACAAGGCTTAGAGATGCAGATGAGACAAGGAAGGTGTGACTAGAGAATGAGACTCAAAGGGAACACTGGGGTGTACTATATTGTTTTCTATGTGTTGTACAGGAGCTTATATATGTTTTCTACTCTACCAACAACAAAGTAACTCTGTAAAATTGTACCTTGCAACCATATATCCAAATCCATCTTGAAAGTCTTCCCACAATTGGGCTAGCTGAGGGACACAATGGCAGAATAGGAGCACCATGGTGGGAACCAATATTGCAACCCAACACAGGATGCTAATAGAATTGTAGGATTGAAATAGACATTACTGATTGCCATTGCCAGCAACTCTGGGGTTCATCTGGCTCAACACATCCCTGTTCTCTATTTTCTGCAGACCTGACCAATGGTTACTGGTCTATACCATAGCTGATCTCAGCCAATGGGTTTATTTGTCTGCTAGGATCCTGATCTGCTATGTTGGTGCATTGTTATGGATGATGTTGGTGACCCTTGGATTGTAGAATGTAGATCCTTCTTAACACAGATATAGTTTTAATGGCAACAGTCCCTACTCTGGTGAACTAAGCTATGCCAGCTTATGAGTTAGGCAGAGTGGCCAACAGGGTGCTCATTGGATGTGAATGGCCAACTAGTGTGGCATTTGGATGGTGTACACAGGAGACAACTTGGTCATTGGGCATGGGCAATGCTTGCCTTATTGTGGATAATCATGGAGTTCACAGAGTTGCTCATAGCTAGCATGGAAGACCTGCAGAAGACCTCAGATAAGTACAGATGCTAAGCAACAGGAGTTAGGGCATGTATAATCCTATACACCATCACATTGGAACGATGCTCATCACTGGCTTGTTTTAAATCATAGATAGACTTTAACAATTCACAAGCTTTATTTGTTCCATCTTCAAAACCACTTGGCTGTTCCATGTAGAGCTGTTCATGTAAGTGCCCATTTAAATATGTGCCTTTGACATCCACTTGATGTATTTTCCAGCACTTCCAAATGGACTCTACCATGAGCACTCATAGCATCTCTAGATGAACCACTGGAGCATATGTCTCTGTAAAATCAATTCCAGGGATTTGAGAATATCCCTTCACAACTAAGCACTGATGAACCTACTCCAATGCCAGCTGGCAAGGGAGTGGTGAGGGGGTTGAGTCCAGGAAGGTTCCCAGCACCAAGGCTGAGTGCTCAGGTGTCATCTGTGGGTGCTGTGTGCAACTGGAGGCTGTGACAATGGCAGAGGCTGCATGTGATGAATGCAACTAGTGTACAAAGGTGTGGGGAAAGGAGTGTGGCTGAAACAAAAGAGATTATCATGGCAGGAGGTAAGCTACTTCATTGTGTGACACGTGACAATGTGACTATATAATGCCACACTGAGCCAGTGCTCATCAATGCACTTTGTATTTAGTGAGTATTCCTTCTTTATTATATTTTTTGACAAATACCCATTTATTTTTAATCAATTTTCTATCAGGTGGCAGTTCTGTCAATTGCCAAGTCCCCATATGGTTAAGCTGTTTTAATTCAGCTTCAATAGCTTTTTGCCATTCTGGCCATTCAGGTGAAGCTTTAGCTTCTTCTAGTGTATTTGGATTACCAGATGTATTGTCAATGACCTCACATCCTAAACACACAAATTCCTTTTTGGCTAAAGGTAAATCATCTATTTCTTCATTATACATGATCACCACTAACTCTTCCAGCAAGTCCAGCTCATTATGCTGATGGTAATCATGTAATTTATGCAGTTGTTTAGACTGTCAAGGAGTTTCCTCTTCATCAGTATCAATAGAATTATATTTTCTCTTTTTAGTTAGCTCCCCTTCAATAGAAATGGGTTCCTGAGCTAAAACTGGTGCCTGAGAATGTTCTCCCAGTGTGTCTATAATATTATCATCATTATTCTCCCCCTCATGCTGAGCAGAGAAAGAATAATTGCACATCATTTTAATTTGATGCATATACTCATCATAATATCAGATTGCAGATATATGATCTTCAAAACTAACAAATATATGTTTTAGTGCTTTTGGTTCTAATTTTGATTGTGTAGCCAGCTGTCTTAAAATCCAAACCAGCACACCAAATTCATGTAGATGTTCAACATTAGGTTTTTTCCTATGCCAGTGTTCAAAAGGTGTCACATTAGGTATAGCTTTAGTATAAGTGCAATTGCATAAATAAACAGCATGAGAAATTGCTGTTGTCCATAGAAATGTCAGAAGATTTTTAGCACATAGCATAGCACATGCTAATTCAACTAGTGTCCAATATGCTTGTTCTGCAATACCATTTTGTTGTGGCAAGTATGGTGCCATTAATTCAATACTGATGCCTTGTTCACAGCACCAATTTATTAGCTCTTTGTTTACATATTCCTTGCCATTATCTGTGTGTAAAGCACATGGCATATAATTATATTGTACACATATTTTGGTTAAGTATTGGATGACACTTTGTGCCACTGTATTTTTATGTTTTAAATATGTGACAGTCATATAGCAACTATAGTTGTCAATAAATATTAAATAATATAATGCATTGCTGATGTATGTTGTGGACACCAGTCCCCATAAATCTGTATGAGTCTGTTGTCCTGGTTTAGTAGTTGTTATTTTATATTGATTTAGAAAGGGTCATGTTGTTAACTTTGCAGCCTTACATGTGTCACAATCCAATATGCATGTATTAAGGATTGACAGTTAAACCTTTAATCATTTTGTTTTTATATACATATTGCAAAGAGGGAATATTTATATGTCCAAAGCATTTACACCAATCATTCCATGACAATGGCTGTTTGGACAGCACATATGTGTGCTCAATTACTTTTGGTGCTACATCTATTTTGTATAACCAATTTTGTAATTTACCAGTTGTAATCAATTGATGCACATTATTATAAATGCACATATGGCCATTGCCAATGAGAGTTAAATAGCCTTGAAGGTCAAGGCATGGTATTGGTATCAAATTATTAGTAGACATTGGAACATAAAAAATGTCATGAATAATGAGTTGACATTTTTGTTTTTGAGACTGAGTCTCTAATATAATTGTTCCACAGCCTTGAGCTTGAACTTGATTATCACCAATACCCTTGATATATTCAGGGTTAGGTTGATAGTCCCTTATTATCTTCAATTGATTTGTTATATGAGATGTTGTCACTGAATCTCCATACCAGTCATAAAAAGAACTAGTGACATTGGAGTTTTCAGCTGCTACATTTACATTCTCATCAGATAGTTCAACTATTTTAGATGTTTCATCAATGTCCATAATTATATCCTCATCAACAATATGTGTGCATTCCTTTTTAGTGCATCCATCTGATTTCTCTTTTCCTTTTTTGGTCCAACATTCTTCTGTGGAATGTCCAAGCCTGTGACAAAAGCTGCATTTGGGTTTTCCCTTATGCAGACAATTATTTGTAGTATGATTACCATGTCCACATATGGTACACACCAAGCAAGTAACATTGAATTTTCGCTTTTTTCCAGCATTATATGCCTGATTGACTGTCTCAGCACTTGAAGACTGAGTGCCTTGACTTTGGCAACAGCACAATTCACTGTGTATATATTAATTGTCCCACAGACATGGGAATATTCTGTAACTCTGTGATGGTGCCAACTGTGGAATTAACCCATTCATTCCATGTCAGTGGCAATGAGCATAGAATGTGGAGTTTAAATAAATTGTCACTGATTTCCCAGCCCATCATCTGTAGTTCCACATGATATTCCTTTATTTGATTAATATGTATTATGATGTCATCTCCTTGAGTAGTGTTAGGGATGACCTAAACACAACCTCAAGACTTATGAGAAGGATGGCTTGTTCAGCCGAAGACAAGACAGACAAGACAGGTCAAGACAAGACAAGCTTGTTGCTCAAGTAGAAGTGTCTAGGACACAAACTATCTAGAGTCTTAGGGACTTGCTACCTAAGACGACAACCCTTATATACTACTCCCCTGGTCTGTGCGCAGCAGACAGCACGCAGCTAAAGTCCCTCAAGCCGGGATCAATGTGCAGCAGCCGATCTGCGCCCATCTGACCTTTCTAGGAGACATCCTCCCACACCCACACTCTGTCCTTCCATATGCAGCAACACTATTGTCTTGCATCTCGGCTGACTCTCACATATGCCAGGTACCTAGTCATCGGTACTCCTCAGCATTCCCATGTCGCCCCTCAGGTGCCATGCCACTCATGTATCCTATCATGGCGTAGGCCCATCATCAGGCCATCATTCCTGTTGGCACTCGGTCTACACCCATAGCCAATGCTGACCTAACCACCTTCCATATAAGGGTCACAGTCTTAGTGTAGTCTGTCCCTGTGACCAAGGTATTGTCTGAGTCCTGTATCTAAACGTTTGAGTGAAGATAAAAAGATAAAATGAAAAGAAAAATAAAGTCTGATTCCCCAAGTCCATATCTTCATAAATGTCATCGACGACATTACTGCGAAAATTAAATGGGACGAGGTATGCTCATAACATCACCCCCCCCCCCTTAAGGCCTCGCATCCTGAGAGGCTGAAGTGGCTGAGTCCACATAGTGTGGATCTCTTTTCATTCTTTCATAAAAGTGGGCTAGCTGCTTGTTCTGCTCTTCAGGTGTTAAGCCCGACCATTCTGAATCATTGTCTTCCACCTCCTCCAGGGTGGTTCTCCATTTGATTAAATTTTCTGTGGGGCATGCAATGCCCTTAATCCTTTTCTGTTGGTCTTCTTCCAACTCACTGCTTTCCTTGGCAGCTTCTGATTTCCCTGCCTTTTTTAGAATTTTCTTTTGAAGACACTCGGTGTCTTTCTCGTGCACTCTGCACTCCTCCTCTAACTCTTCCTTTTCTCCCCTTTTTGGGAAATCAAGCACAGGTGACTGCCCGCCATGCTCCAAGTCTCTGGAGAACGTCCCATCAGTGTTGTCCGGAAGTTCCATTATTGCCCTCTGGTCTCCCTTCCAATTGCACCATCTGCGCTCCATATTTTGTAAGTATTGTGGCCTGAAATGGCCATTGTCCCATCCAAAAAGTCGTTTGTCTTTCCAATGGGTTCCTTGACTTTGTTTGTGCCGTGGTGCACTAGGGGTTCATCATGGAACCGTTTCTGTATATTGGATGTATATTTTTCCATTTTTCAGGTTCCTAATGAGCTTAGGAGCCTTTGGGTTTTCCTTATGGAATTTTTTGACTTTTGCTGGTGTGTTGGTGACATTTCCAGCCGGTTCCCAAGTAGACTCTTCTACTGGGTAGTTTTTCCATTTAACGAGGTATTCCAACCTCGCCCCTCCTCGTCTGCTGATGTGGCTTTCCATAATTTCCTCAACTTCATATTTGTCCTCCTGGGACTCCTCCACCATTTGTGCATCCTTGCGCGCTGCTGCTTTTGCCTTTTGTTTGGGAAACTCCAGTTCCTGGTATGGCTTTAACAAAACTTCATTAAAGACATTGTAGACTTTCCATGATGCTGGTATTTTTAATTTATAAGACGATTCGCCGACCTTGGCAAGGACTTTGAGTGGACTGACAAATTTCCCATCAAGCTTCTTGGTTGCTCGAATTACTGGGAGGTTCTCTGTGCTGAGATAAACCTTGTCGCCAGGTTTATATTCTCGTGATGCTTGGCGATGGCTATCATACCGCTCCTTCATGATTTGAGCGGCTCTTTCCAAAGCCTTTTTCGCTTTCTCATGCACATCCTCTATCTCTCTTGCCAGTTGTTCCACTGCTATTGCCTTTGGCGTGTAGGTGGGGTCTAGTCCCTTGTTCGGATGTCTCCCATAATTCATGAAGAAGGGCATGAAGCCTGTTGCAGAGTGTACTCAGTCATTGTGGCAAAATTGTGCCACTGACAGCCAATCGCTCCAGTTATCTTGGCGATTGTTGACAAACATGGTCAGGAATTCTTTTACTTCCTGGTTTACTTGTTCCGTCTGTCCATCTGTCTGTGGGTGATAGGCCATTGATCAGTTGGCCTTGATTCCCAACATCCCATATAAGTCATTCATAAACTTGGAAGCGAACTGAGGTCCTCTGTCACTTATTACTTTTCTGGGGAGGCCGTGCTCCCGAAATACGTTGTCCCTGAACAGCACTGCTGTTCCTTGTGATGTAATTTCTTTAGTGGTAGGTAAGAAGTACAACTTCTTAGTAAACCTATCCACCACCACCATAATCGTGTCATTCCCTTTTGACATGGGTAGGGGTCCCATGAAGTTGACAGATATGACTTCCCATGGTTCCGTCGGGACCTCGTTGGGTCTAAGTGGTGCCGTGCATGCCTGTTGATCTGGTTTCGCTTTTTGACATGTTTCGCATCCCAGAATGTAGCGCTCAATGTCCTTGCACATGTTCGGCCACCAAAAGTTCCTGGTCAGAGACTCCAAGGTTTTTGCAACTCCCAAGTGTCCCCATGAATGATGTATTGCGATGATGTCCTCTCGCAATGCCACGACTGCTGGTACATAAACTTGTCCTTTCCAAGTAACAAGCCCTTTTTCAAATTTGTATTCTCCCTCAGCCTTTTCAAGGCCTTCGACAACCTGTGTCTCCCACTGCTGCTTGGGCACATCTTTAATATCTTTCATGATGTCATCGATTGCACGATCATTGTCAAACACCCATACAAAGAGGTGTTCTTTGAGTAGAACTACTCCTTTGTTATCATTTTCTCCTCAGGCATGTCCCGCCCGTCATGATAGTAAGTCCGCCTTTGTGTTGGACTTTCCACTCCTATGTTTTATGATGAAGTTGTACTCTTGCAAGTCTGTCACCCATCGTGCTTGCTGTCAGTTTAGATTCTGCGCCTTTCTAAAGTATGTTAAGTTCTGATGATCTGTCAGAACTTCGACTGTGTGCTTAGCCCCTTTGAGATAGTGGGACCATTTGTAGAAAGCATGCATGACTGCAAGCATCTCTTTGTCATAGATCTTGTAGTTTCGCTCGGCATCATTTAGGGTTTTTGAAATGAAAGCCACAGGCTTCCATACATCGTCTTCTGTCTGTTGCAATAAAATTCCCCCAATGGCAAAGTCAGAGGCATCTACCTCTACTCAGAACTTCCCGTCTTCATTTGGGATTCACAACACTACCTCTTCTGCAATTGTCCTTTTCAGCATGTTGAATGCTGCATCCTGAAGTTCTGTCCATTTCCACTTGTCCTTTCCTGTGAGACAAGTTAACAGTTTGGTGGCCTTTGCAAAGTCCTTGACAAAGCATCGGTAAATGTTTACGAAGCCCAAGAACTGTTGGACTTCCCACTTGCAAGTTGGTTTAGGCCACTCTGTTACCGCCTTTACTTTGGTGGACTCCATCCTGACCGAATTTTCACTGATGACTACTCCAAGGAAGTCCATCTCTTTTTTATCAAAGAAACATTTTTCCAGTTTCAATGATAACTTGTGTTCTTCTAGCTTTGCTAGGATACGGTTGACCTGCACTGTATGTTCCACCTGGTTTTTCGAAAATACAAGAATGTTGTCCATGTATATGACGACCCATCCTTCCATGATTTCGACTCTAAAGATGTCATTCATCATTGTCTGGAAGGTGGCTGGCAAATTTGTGAGCCCAAAGAACATGACTAAGGGCTCAAAGAGCCCTCTATTGGTTCGAAAGGCTGCCTTCCATTCATCTCCTTCCTTGATTCGTACATTGTTGTATCCCCAACGTATGTCCATTTTCGAGAAGACCTTTGCTTGTGACAATTTATCCACCAGCTCTCCTATTAGCAGTAGTGGATAATGATTTTTGACCGTCATTTCATTTAATCATCGGTAGTCTTGTACCAGTCATAATTTTCCATCCTTTTTCTTTACAAAGAAAAAGGGTGATGCCATGGGTGACTTGCTCGACTGGATTCACCCAGAATCCAGGTTCTCTTTTAAGAATTCATCCAGTTGCTGCTGTTCATCCCGGTTTAATGGGTAAATTTTACAGTCAACTGGATTAGACCCAGGAATCAATTCAATGGCATGATCCCATCGCCGCCGTGGTGGTAACTCATCAAAAGTCTCTTTTTCGAAGACCTTTCAGTGTTCTAAGTAATGTCTGGGAACTGCCTCCTCCAGAGTTTGTTTTTTCGTTTTTTCCGCTTCTTCTGCAGCTATTTTTGTGGCTGTTGATGCATAAGCCCTGATGCGAAGTTCTGGTTCACCAATGTGAACAGCCAATATCTGATCCTCCGCTTCGAGGTCTTCGACTATTTCCATCTCATCCTCCGGTTCCTGAACAGATGAGCCCTTCCAACAAGTGCCTGGACATTGGTTAAACTCTAGTGTCTGCTTTTTCCAGTTGATGGTTGGGTTGTGTTTCCTCAACCAATCAAAACCTAAGAACAGACTTGTTTTTGAGAGATGCATTACTGCACATTCGATGACTTCTTCATGTTCACCAATGCATAGTTTTATTTTTGCCATGTATTCTAAGGCACCTCTCGAGTTCTTTGTTCCGTCTGCATTAAATACTGGTATTGGTCAGACCAGACATCTTGTAGGTATCTGATGCTTTTCCACAAAGTCAGTACTAATGCAGGTCCCTGTGCATCCTGAGTCGAGTAGCATTTTTATGTGGATGGACTTCGATCCATCCATTTTGGTTACTACTCCTGTTATGTCCAACTCACTATACCCAGTTCCCTGCACTTTCTTTCTCATAAGTGCATGAGGTTCCACATAGCATCGGCTTCTGTCATGGCATTCAGGTCATCTACCAGCCGTTCATCCACCTCTTTCACTCTTCTGTTGTCTACCCATTGTTGTAGACATTCCACTGCTATTTGTTTGGGCTGTTCCCAAATCCTTCTCAGCATCCACTGAGGTGTCCATGTTTGTAATCGTTGTCCCTTTTTTGCGCTCACTCTTAGGTTTCTCAAGTGATGTACATCCCCACTGCACTCGTAAAGTAAATCATGCATGTTTATTTTGGAGTCTACTAGTACATCACTTTTTGAAACCTGAGTAGCAGCCAGCAGCACTGAGCGCTCACCTACTGGCTTTCTGCAAAATCCGAGACCTCCTCTATATGTCTGACTGGGGTCGTTTCCCTATTGTCGACATATCTGACAACCTGCTTTCCCTTATCACCAGTTGTAATTTGTTTGGGTGTCTTACACCACCATGCCAGATGTCCTATCTTTCTGCATTTTGGGCATGTAGCCTTCCACCAGCACCCCTTCTCTAAGTGCCCTTGTCCTTTGCAGTAGGAGCAAACTTTGGCATTTTTTGTGTTGACATCCATAGCACTAGGATCTGATTGACTTCTGGATGCAGCTGGTGTGGGTGCTCCATATTGCCACTGTGGGCAATTATTGGGAGCTGGGGCTCGTTCTCTGTATTCCTGCTGTTTTGCAGGAAACCCATAAGCCTCATTGCCTTTACAATATGCCCTTGCAAGTGCTGTGACCCATCAAAATCGGTCACTCTAGCCTGAAATACACAAGGAAACTAGAGAGGAGAGCAATCACGTCCAAAGCGGGAGCTGGCGCTCAACCAGCAATGGCATTGTGAAGCCTACTTGTAACACCAATCCTGTTTACAACTTAAGCAAGCTTCAGGAAAGATTCCATTACTCCTTCGGACTCATGCCACATGGGCAGCCTGGTGGTAATTTGGACTTCCCCTACTAGTCACCGATGTAGAATATGTCCTCTCAGGTCGGTATTGCCTCCTGACCTCTCCACTGGTCTTACACTATTGCCAGCAGTCGGAGGGCTTTCCAGTCATTGCTCGGGAATGTTACCACGGGCAGCAATCCAGCAGGAGGTTAGCACTCAGACGGCCACTATGTCTGCCTGAAGCTTTGTACCACCACAGCCCAGGCGTTATTGCCCTTCCTGTTGCAAAACCCCCTTATGGAGTGAGTTGCTCTACACCTAGCCTTTTACGGGGTGATCAGGCCCAACCTCTCTACCCATGGAGGATTAGACTAACCAAATTGCCTGCTGGGATCGAACCAGTTTCAGACAACCCAGGGGTGCCCTGTCTACTGATTCTGAGAGCATGTTAACTTGGCTTCGCAGTAGTTGGGTGGTTTTTAAACAGACTGCACACAGAAACATTCCCCTGTTCCTGTCTGAAGCTTGCAATAGTCAGAGGCTTCAGTACAGGCTCTGTGCCAGCATGTATTCCATTTGGATCTGATGAAGAGTGGCACTTTCTGGTAATCCTCCATATCGGATTAATTCTCTGCCCAGTGCTGGATTGAGATGATTTTGGAATTGTGAGATCAGAGCTTGATCATTCCAATCAGTCAACGAGGTGAGGGAGTTGAATTTGATGATGTAGTCTTCTACAATCATCGTTCCCTGTTGTAGTTTTAATAGTGCCTCAATGGCCTTCTCCTTTGTCTCAGTGGTCATGAAGAACTCCTGCATCTGAGTTTTGAAATCTGTCCAGTCCATGAAAGGAAATTGATGTTCCAAGGGTCATCGAACCCATGCTCGATCATCATCAGTAGACTGTCCAGCGTTGAGCTGTGCCCAATCTAATTCTGCACTCCATCCGCTAGTGTCCTGTTTGTCCTGAAATTCCTGGAGTGCCTCCTGGAAGGCTTTAAGTTTTACTCCACTCCAGTCTGCAGCTCTATTCCCTTTTCCGCCCTTGATTCTGTACAGGCAGATCGAGACCTTCCAACGTTCCTCTTTCTTGTTGGCTAGCATGAAGTAAGTTTCCATCTGGTGTAGCCATCCATCCACTGTTCAAGGATCTCCTTTGTAGAAAGCAGGCATTTCTGCTTTGGTGAGAGGTCCTGGTTCTCGATAGTTGGAACATTGGTATTCATTAATCATTGCAGCGAGAGCTTGCCCAGCACTGGTGATGGCTCACTGTCTTTCCTCTGCCTGTCAATGAATTTCGTCCTCCTGTGCTGCTACTGCTGCAGCTGGTTGGGTATCAGGCAGAGGCTCAATCGTTTGGGTGTCCTGCCAATGTTCCCTCCAGCCCATTACTGCGTGATAGGCATGGGTAATCATGTCGACAGTGAGTCAGAAAGTTCCAGCACCAACTCGGTGAGAACCATATCCCTGCCACATCATAGCTTTCATCCATGGCCATCCACCAGGTTCTCCGGATACATGGACACAATGCCACATGCGATTGCATCCTTTTGTCCTTCTCCAGTATATGGGTCGGTACTCGTCCATGAGTTCCGGATCCCATCTGTAAATTTCCCTGATCGTGGGGTAGGCTGGCCATTTGTATGAATTCCAGTATTCTCGTTTTACCAACCAAAGGTAACAGTATCCTGGGTGTTTTGGATGTAATTTGTTCTGCGCCTGTTCTGAAAGCCCTGGTCATTCATTTCATAGACAGGGATCTATTTCTACTAGAGCTGCCACTGCATCTGAGCACACTGGTTGCTCCAATACCTCTTCTCCATTATCCTCCCTTAGGCTTATGATTTCGCCTATTTCAGGGTCAGTTGTAATTTGTTCTGCTCCAACTCGTAACTCTTTGTGACCACTGGTGAACAATACCTCCACCATGTCCCATCCATTGATGTCGGCCATTTCTAAGCCTACGTGTACCACGTTGGTTCGTTCTGTGGCAGTCCACCTCATATGGACTCCTTCATTTCGGAATTCTGCCTCCATATCCCAGATTGCTTTTATAGTTGGATATGCTGGCCATTTGTACTTGTTCCAGTACTCTGGCTTGATAAGGCTGAGGTAACAGAATCCTGGTACTGATGGTGCGAGTTTTTTTGGTATGGGGCCCATGTGAATGGTCCACCAAAAACCGGGTGATATGTTTCCATTTATTGCGTGCATCCACGCATTCCAATCCTCATGACTCATGGTCATGCCTTCGTGCTCGTACAGTTCCTGTACATGGTGCTGGCACTGTAGTTTTTCCATAGCTATTTTGTATCGTCAGATAGCTTTGTCACTGTCATTTATCAATATGAGCCACTGGTTATATTTTGATGAGACCAGGGCTAGCTGTTAGGATCGATGCCCTTGGTTCGTTATCGAGTCAACAATGACGACTAGAGTCTCGGTCTAATCCCAGTCACTGGACAAGAATGCTGTTCGACGTCGTGCTAGGCAGCGACGAGGGTAGCTCGAGCGATAGAGAGGACAAGAGTGAGAGAGTTGTTCAGTAAAGGACAATACTCGATTAAGTTGGAACTGAAGTACTACGGTACATGCGCAGGGTTTATATACTGTCTAGAGAACAATGAAGAAGTATAAAAGGAAGTGAAACAAGGGGGAGTCCAGACAGATGAAACAAGTGTCAGAGCGTAGCGACGAAGTGAAGAAAGGCTATTGTAACAGGTAAGGAAAAGAAGAAGGAATCATAACATTACCCCCTCCCTATGCGAGAAGTCACCGACTTCTTAAGGCCAGCCTTGAGTTGTCCAGGCATGATCAGCTCTGGACTCGTACCAGTGGACGATGTTTTCGACATCCTTTTGCGCTGTATCAACATGCCATCATACGGAGTCGAGGGTGACTTTCAGTTGTCGGAGTTCACGGAGCGCAAGATCCCGCTCAGCGTAGGTCAAGGCGTTGGGGTCAGTTGTGAGGGTGAGTCCTACGAGGGCTCCAAGTGGGGCAGAGAGGTCTCGGAGATTGGCTGTGATGTACGAGGCTTCTAGAGAGGCGGCAGCAACGAGGGGGTTTGATCTGGGGATAGGTGCGGGAATGACTTCTTCCGCGATAGGTGGTTCTTCGACGAGTTCAGGCGGGTGAATGTGTAGGTCGTCGTCGGCGTAGGTCATTGTTTCAGTTTCGATGAAGATTTCGAGGGGTGGCATGAAGACGTCGAGCTCGGGGAGTTTTTCGGGGAAGGAGTAGGCGAGGGCGAGGGTAGCGAGGAGGGTGGCGAGAACTAGTCCTCCGATGAGGATTGAGGGGAAGAGAGTAGAGACGAGGGCGACGAGGATGGCGATGAGCGAGAACATCTTTGTATTTGCGACGTTGGTTGGAAGGCTAGGAAGTGGGAGTCTCGTTCTTTTATAGGTTGGCTTCATCGAAGTATTCCACGTCCCAGAATGAGTTGTCTGCGTCAATAGAGAGGATGTTTCGTAAGAGCTGATCGGCCAATGCTTCTGGTCTGGGAGTATTAGGTCGCGTGGGAGGTTCTTCAGCCACATATGGTTCGTGTAGTGGTCTAGGTGGAATTCGATGCGTAATCGTTCCCTGGTTTGTGTGATGAATGATGCCCGTGATCATTGGGTATCCAGGTTCCCATTCAAAGTCGCGGTAGTGGGGCGGCGGCGGCGGATTCGGGTATGGAGGTGGTATTCCTCCATGTGGGATGTATAGGTAGTGCGGGGGTAGGTCAAAGGTCAGCGGTCCACTGGATAGGAAGTTGATTTTGTCTGGGAATAGTGCCTTTGTTTGGTGTAGGCAGGTCACTCCCGCCGCTTCCAGGTCTCTTGTTCGGTCAATGATCCATAAGGCCAGTGCTCTTCGCGCTTGCCTGACATGGTGGTCGCTGAGGGCGTTGGTTGGTGTTTGGGAGTTGGGGCCGATCTGTGTCTTATATACTGGGTGTAGTGACGGTACTTTTGTTCGATAGAGCAGGATTTTGCGTATTTCAATGAAGGCTGTTCCTATTGCGCGTCGTCCTTGGTGAGGATGGGTTCGATTAGGGAGTTGGATGATTAGATGTCTAAGTTTTGGGATAGATTGTCTGGGAGAGAATCGGGAGTAGGGGGAGGTGATGTTTTTGGTATGTCTAGCGTTCTGTCTGAGGATCTGTTTGTTGCGATACTGGACCATGGTTTTCATAGCAGGTTTCGGCGGTTCTTATATGTTCTAAGGATGTCCGCAGCGTTTTTCAGATTTGTTTCAGGTTCCCATGAGTTTTCGTTCGGTCCATACCCTTTCCATTTGACTAGGTATTGATAGCCGGTTCCTCGTTTTCTGTGTGTGATGATTGCTTCTATTTCAAACTCCTCTTGTCCGTTGATGAGATCAGGGGGTGGTTTCATGAAGTTCGGTCCGTGCACCATTGTTTCTTTATATGGAGTTAACAACGTAGTATGAAACACGGGGTGGATGCGCCATTGTTTGGGGAGTTTCAGTTTGTAGGTGACAGGTCCTAGCACTTGCTCAATCGTGAAGGGTCCTTCTCTTTTGGGCGCTAGCTTCCTTGACTCATAGGGTATTCGGAGGTTTCGATTTTCGAGCCAGACTTTGTCTCCTTTCTCGAACCTGATACTTTTGTCTTTTGTTCTGAGTGCTACCATTTGTCTAGCGAGTTCGTGTGCAGCGAGTGCTTCTTCTCTAGCTTTTTGTAGCATTCGTAGTTGGTTCTCAGCTGCTGGGGTCATCATGGGGGATGCAGCTGTGGGAATAGCGACAGGGTCTATTCCATACATTAGCTGAAACGGTGATGCTTTGATGGTATCATGGTGTCGGTTATTGTGAGCAAATTCCGCAATTGGCAGTAGTGATTTCCATCTGTGCGGTTCGTTTGTGCAGAACATTCGGAGGTAGACTTCTAGTTCTTGATTGACTCGTTCTGTCTCGCCATCTGTCTGGGGGTGGTAGGCTGTGCTCATTCTATGGTTTATTCCCAGCGCTTTTCCTATTTCTCGGAATACTTTAGATGCGAACTGTGGTCCTCTGTCAGATATGAGGATATCCGGTAAACCAAATCGTTTGAAGTTTTCATTTATGTATAGATCCGCGGTTCCTAGTGCGTCGATCGTTTTGTGACAAGGGGAAAAGGTTACCCCCTTTGTAAGTCCATGGTCCACCGTGACCATGATGGAGTCGAAGCCGTCAGCGATTGGTAGGTCTGTGATGAAGTCAATTGTGACTTGTTGGAAGGGTCGCGTGGCCTTAGATTTGATCGGTTGTAGGGCAGGGGTGTTGGGGTGAGTGTTTACTTTCATTTGCTGGCAGAGCGCACATCCTTCGATCCATTCTCTGGTATGCTTGTTCATTCCGGGCCACCAGTAGTTTCGTTTGAGTAATTCTAGAGTTTTAAATCGTCCGGGGTGCCCAGATGTAGGTGATTCATGCGTTAGTTTAATGAGTTGAGTGCGCAATCCATCCTGATTGGGTACATAGGTTTTTCCTTGGTAATGTACGATGTGGTCGACATATGTCCAGTCTTGCAGCTTTGATTTTATTGGTGGTGCTCGATGATTTTGGATTACTTCAACTAGTATTTGTCCAAAGTCGTCTTTGGTCATGCCTTTGCGCAACTTCTCTGCTAGGTCGTCTGCTATAAGCCTGATGAATCGTTCGGGTGGTAACACTGTGGTTTCTTCCGGGGTGTCATCCATTCCGATGTGGTCTGGTCGTCGAGATAGGGCGTCTGCTTCAAACATCTTAGTTCCAGGGACATGCTCTATTCGAAGGTCAAATTCGCTTAAGAAGGAGGACCATCTGGCTTGTCTGGGGGTGAGGCATTGTGGGGTTCGATAAAAGGATAAATTCTTGTGATCGCAATGGACGATAGTGGTATGAGGTGATCCATGAAGAAGGTGTCGCCATGCTGCGAGTCCTTTGATGATTGCCAGTAGTTCCCTGTCATAAATCTGATAGTTTTGCTCTGTCGTGGTCAGGGCATGTGAAATGAAGCCGCAAGGGTGCAGGAGTCCAGCTTCATCGGCTTGTTTCAGTACTGCTCCTGTTGCTTTATTCGAGGCGTCGGTTTGCAGGATGAATGGTCGGGTGATATCTGGCATTCGGAGTACAGGGGCCATTGTAAAGCGTTTCTTTAGGTTGTTAAATGCCACCTGTCGTTCTGGTGTCCAGAGGAATGCTTCATCTTTTTTTGTGAGATCAATAAGTGGTCGAGCAAGGGTTGCGAAGTTTCCAATGAATCGTCGGTAGAAATTCCCAAATCCTAAGAAGGATCGTACTTGCTTGACCGTTGTTGGTGTCGGCCAATCTGCTATTCCTGCCAGTTTAATCGGGTCCATTGTTATTTCCCCAGGTCTGATGATCATTCCGAGGAATTTGATTTCCTGAGTGCAGAACTTGCATTTTTCGAGTTTGAGAAATAAGTCGTTTTCTTTTAGTCATTCCAGGACACATTTTGTCCAGGTTTCTAAGTCTTTGGGTGTTGTTCCACATATTAGAATGTCGTCCATGTAAATGATTAACCATCCTTCATTGATCATGTCTTGGAAGTATTCGTTCATCATTGTCTGGAAAGTGGATGGGGAATTGCATAGACCAAAGAACATGACTGTTGGTTCGTATAGTCCTTTGTTTGTTATGAAGGCTGCTTTCCATTCATCTCCTTCCTTTATCCGAACGTTGTTGTATCCCCATCGGAGATCTAGTTTTGTGAAATATTGCGCGCCGGATAGTTTGGTCATTAGATCGGAGATCAATGGTAGTGGGTATGCATTCTTTATTGTCCATTCGTTCAGGTATCGGTAATCTTGACATGGCCGGAGCGCTCCGCTTTCCTTTTTTGCGACGAAGAAAAATGGCGAGGCTTGTGGGGATTTGGATGGTCTAATGTATCCTTTAGCTAGCTGCTCTGTGATCCATTCGTCGAGGGATGATTGCTCTTTTATCGATAGTGGATAGATTTTGCTGACTCTTGGGGTAAATCTGGCTTTGAGATCGATTGCGTGATCCCATGTGCGTCTGATTGGGAATCATTCTGAAGGCGCCTTTTCGAAGGTAGATTTCCATCCTTGGTACTCGTCTGGCAGCGTTGTTATGGTTTCTTTGCGTAGCGTGTGTTCTAGTGCTTGTGATGCCGAAGTTTTAACCCTGATCCAGTATTCGTCGATTTCCTGATCCAGGTTTCTTTCTATCTGCTTTGTCGGTTTGTGTTGGTGATCGAGCTCAAGGGTCCGTTCCTTCCAGTTTATTGTTGGGTTATGTTTTTCTAACCAGGGGAGTCCAAGTATAAGTTTTTGATCTCCCAGTTTAGTGATTAGGAAGCTTGTTTCGATTTGTAGATTTCCGATGTGGTAGGGAATCTTGACTTTATGTGTGATCATCCCGTTTAAGTTTACTGTTCCGTCGGCGTTTTTAACTCGTATTGGTTGAATTAGTGGTTTCTTGTTCATGTTTTTTGCTATAGTTTCATCAATGAAGTTTCCTTCTGCTCTGCAGTCAACGAGGGCAGATATCTCAGCGGGTAATTCGGGTGATTGGACAGTTATTGAGAGTCGTTGATTATTATTCGATCTTACTATTACAGAGTCGAGTGCTAACTGTCCATAATCGTTTTTGGAGGTTCCAACCACTTTCTGGTTCCTCCGCTTTAAAAACCCTCAGTTTCTAGGTCAGTGAGGAGAGTTTCTCGTTCCTCTGTGCTGAGAGCTGCAATCATAGTGCGAATTTTCTTAGCATCGCTATCTTCAGTGATTGTTCTGGTGAATCGTCCTGAGGGGGGTAGGTTCCTGGTAGTATCTTTCTTTGGGCAGTTTCGGGATAAGTGACCGATGGTTCCGCATCTGAAACATTTCCCAGAACGCATATATTCTTCTCGTTGCCCATCAGTAAGGCGTCCGGTTTGTATGGCATGGATCGTTTTAGGTCCCCCTGTTTTATTGAATCGACGCCCTGTATCAGTTTTCCCTAATGCTTTCATCGTTTCCCATGCTGCGTTGAGTTGTTCCTGCCTTTTTGTAGGCATCTGTGATAGTTTTAAAGTCGCTTTGTCCTTCGAGGATTTTGGCAGCAATGGTAGTTGGTAAGCCTCGGACGAATGCCTGAAGTTGGGCGGTAATTCCAGTTAGTCCGGAGGATCCTATGAGCATTCTAAATTTTCGGATGTAGATCGGGACGGTGATCTCTCCTCCAACTTGTAGTTTAGTGAGCTCATTCAGTGCCCTGACTGCAGTGTTAACTTCTCCCCAGTCGTCAAGGAATCGTTTGACAAAGGTGTCATAGTTTTCCCAAGTAAGTCCGTCTTTTTCATCTAGTTGGTCGCGGATTATTTCTTTCCAGTTGTCTAGTTCCTTTCCTAGGCATTGGAGGACGTATCTGATTTTCTTTTCATGTTTCCCTTCATAGTTGTGGGCGTTTATTGCAAAGAAATCGCTAAACCAGTTGATGAATGATTTAGCTTCGGTCCGATCTCCTGTAAAAATTCGTGCTGAGACTGGTTTGATGTCTCCCCTAGGGGCATCGGTGGTTTCAATGTTAGTTGCCATTTGTTTTGTGTCGGTTTCGGCATCTGTTTCAGGTCTCGGGTTTTCTAGTTCGTGTTCGATTTGTTTTTGTTCCAAAAAGGTGTTCCACCCTGTTATGGATGTTTCAGAGAGAGAGTAGTATGGATCAGTGCCGTCGAACTCGAATTCCGCGTCGCAGTACTCTTCCCACCAAAGGGTTTCTTTGGGTCTTTCGAAATATAGTTCTGGTTCTTCTTCTGGTTCTTTTTGTTCGTTTCTCCACTCAACCCAAAGCTTTCCAGGTAAAGAGTGTTCGTCTCCTTCGATGTAATCCCCTTCAAAGTATTCGTCAGATACTGGGGTGTTCTTGTTCTTTCCTACTCCTCGAAATTCCCAATGTTTATTTAGTGTCGAGAAAAAGAGCTCCTGTCTTTCTAGATAATATGTTCCTTTAAAGAAAAAGGAATCGTTTGGTGGTCTCTGGTTAGAGAGTCTGGTTTCGGGTCGTTTCGGATCTATGTTGTCTAGCTAGTGACGATGCACTAGGTGGTTCAGTGAGTTCCAACTTGTGTTAGGATCGATGCCCTTGGTTCGTTATCGAGTCAACAATGACGACTAGAGTCTCGGTCTAATCCCAGTCACTGGACAAGAATGCTGTTCGACATCGTGCTAGGCAGCGACGAGGGTAGCTCGAGCGATAGAGAGGACGAGAGCGAGAGAGTTGTTCAGTAAAGGACAATACTCGATTAAGTTGGAACTGAAGTACTACGGTACATGCACAGGGTTTATATACTGTCTAGAGAACAATGAAGAAGTATAAAAGGAAGTGAAACAAGGGGGAGTCCAGACAGATGAAACAAGTGTCAGAGCGTAGCGACGAAGTGAAGAAAGGCTATTGTAACAGGTAAGGAAAAGAAGAAGGAATCGTAACACTAGCCAAATAGGGTTGGAGGTGTCGTTGTTGTATTGGACCTCCAATAACTCCATGAGTGTGCGGTATTCTCTTTCCGCTTTCCGCATAGCGTGTTCTGCTCGTAGGACTGCACAAGCAGCAGTTCATTCCATAAGAAGGGCCTCCCAGGCTTCCTTCTGTTCCAGCTCCTGTTTGGCTTCTCGTTGCCTGAGGAGTGTCTGTGCTTGAGCACGCTCGAGTCATTGTGACTCTTTCTGGTGTTTCCAATACAACCAGACATGGTTATCATAGCAGCGAATGATAGTGTTGCCAATAAATTCTCTTGGTCCTGTTGTGACCATGTCACTGATAGTAACCCAGTCCGCCTCGAAGATGCACCCAATCTCCAAGAGTGTCGCCTGGGCATAAGGTAGTATATATGTAAATGTGCACTGCATTGTGCTAATCATATATGGGTTGGATCTGTAAAAGAATCTTCAACCAATTTCAGGCCCTCCACTGACAACTGGTCCGTTCTATCGGCTGTCCAGTTCGGAATCCACGCCTGTCAATGATGTCTCTTGGGAAACAAGAGAGATAATGTCTGCTGTGTCATGGGTCCACAAGCTATCAATGTACAGTGACTCACAAAACTGAGTCAATGTTTGGCACATTTTGATTATTTGTATGATATCTTTAAAACTAAGACAAATATAAACAAACTGTTGGTGTATGAAAAAGATTATATAATCAGGGCTATGTGACAAACAAAAAAGTATGTAAATCTGATCAGAAACCATGGAGATATATTTGATTTAAATCAGGAACTCATTGACTCAGTTTTGTGAGGGGGTATCAGAATATCAGAATCTGATGCTCCACCAATTATATAGCTGGCAACCCTTGATAGATGGTTACTATGGGGATGTTATCTTTCATGGGAACCCAAATTGAGCTATTTAATCAAGGCTAACATTCTCAGACCTTCACAATTCTCCAATGCATCCCACCTCTTCTGCTCAGAAAGAAGACATCCTCTCTCTGGCCAATAATGGCTATTCCACTCACAATATTGCCTCCAGGCTCAATATCAGCCAATCCTCAGTATCCAGGACACTTAGGAATCTCCATCCTAACCTGCATCACTCCTCTGGGGGTTGTCCTCCCAAGCTCTCATCCACCTCTCAGAGAGCCATCATCACCCAAATCAGAACTGGAAAGGCATCCAATGCTGTCCAGGCCACAAATTACATCAATACCATCATCCCCAATCCAGTCTCCTCAGAAACAGTCAGAAGGGTCCTCAGGAAAAATTCATTCAAGGCTGTGGTGAAGAAGAAAAAGCCCTTGCTTAGTGCAAGGCATAGACAAAGGAGGTTGGCCTTTGCTTTGAAGCACAGGGAATGGACTGTGGAGGACTGGAAGATGGTTATTTGGTCAGATGAGACTAAAATCAACAGGTTGGCATCAGATGGGAGGCAGTGGGTTTGGAAACAGAAGGGGGAAGGATTGATTGAGAGAGAGGTGCAGGGAACAGTCAAATATGGGGGTGGAAACATCATGGTATGGGGGAGTATGGGGTGGAATGGTGTGGGACATCTTGCAAAGGTTGAGGGAAGGATGAATGCTGACCAGTATGTGACCATTTTGGAGGACCACATGCTACCTAGCTTGGAGGAGAGTGGGATTCCTGAAGAGGAGGTCATCTTTCAGCAAGACAATGACCCCAAGCACACCTCAAAAAAGGCCAAGAAGTGGATGGAAGACAACAATATCACTCTTCTGGACTGGCCTGCACAATCTCCAGATATCAGTCCTATTGAACATCAATGGGTTTACCTCAAGAGGGAGCTTGCCAAGTACCCAACACCACCAAAGGGGGTTTTGGAGATGTGGGAAAGAGTGGCAGAGGTGTGGAATGAAATACAACCTGAAGTGTGCCAGAACTTAATTGAAAGCATGCCTAGAAGGCTGGAAGCAGTGATTAAGGCAAAAGGAGGTCATACCAAGTACTAGAATTGTATTCCTGATACCCCCTCACAAAACTGAGTCAATGAGTTCCTGTTTTAAATTGAATATATCTCCATGGTTTCTGATCAAAATTACATAATTTTTTGTTTGTCACATAGCCCTGATTGTATAATCTTCTTTATACACCAACAGTTTGTTTATATTTATTTTAGTTTTAAAGATATCATACAAATAATCAAAATGTGTCAAACATTGACTCAGTTTTGTGAGTCACTGTATGTGTGCCTGGCAATTTGCCTCAATGTCCTTGTGCCAAGTTATCAACCCAAAATCAGGTAGGGTTGCTTGTACAGAGGGTATGAGAGGACTTTGTATCAGCCTTGATACACAACATATATCGAGTGTTTTCACTCATTCCTGAGCTTTTCAGCAATAACAGTGTACTACACCCAGGGCGCATCTGTGGTCTCCTGCCTACACTCTCCCAGCAATACTAGTACTCTCATCTGTTACTGTGTGTAGACTACCCAAGTAGGGTTTGTCGTCAGGCCCAATGGGGCGTATTGAGGATCTCTTGTTCGAGACCCATTGACAGTAATGTGTCGATATCGATGTTGCCTGGAGAGGATGCAGGCTATGCGATTACTTCCTCTCAGAAAGAAACTAGGCCATTGGCGCTGTGAGCAACAACAAGCAAGGTGTGCTCGGTGCTGTAAGACCAATGGGGTAGAGTAATAAAGACTCTAGATTATGTTAGGGACGACCTAAACACAACCTCAAGACTTATGAGAAGGATGGCTTGTTCAGCCGAAGACAAGACAGACAAGACAGGTCAAGACAAGACAAGCTTGTTGCTCAAGTAGAAGTGTCTAGGACACAAACTATCTAGAGTCTTAGGGACTTGCTACCTAAGACGACAACCCTTATATACTACTCCCCTGGTCTGTGTGCAGACAGCGTGCAGCTAAAGTCCCTCAAGCCGGGATCAATGCACAGCAGCCAATCTGCACCCATCTGACCTTTCTAGGAGACATCCTCCCACACCCACACTCTGTCCTTCCATATGCGGCGATGCTATTGTCTTGCATCTCGGCTGACTCTCACATATGCTGGTACCTAGTCATCGGTACTCCTCGGCATTCCCATGTCGCCCCTCAGGTGCCGTGCCACTCATGTATCCTATCATGGCATAGGCCCATCATCAGGCCGTCATTCCTGTTGGCACTCAGTCTACACCCATAGCCGATGCTGACCTAACCACCTTCCATATAAGGGTCACAGTCTTAGTGTAGTCTGTCCCTGCGACCAAGGTATTGTCTGAGTCCTGTATCTAAACGTTTGAGTGAAAATAAAAAGATAAAATGAAAAGAAAAATAAAGTCTGATTCCCCAAGTCCGTATCTTCATAAATGTCATCAACGACATTACTGCGAAAATTAAATGGGACGAGGTATGCTCATAACAAGTAGCACACTTGGCCCAAAAATTGCCAAGCATGACAAGTATGGCTACCATGCCTGGCAGCTGATTTGCCTCCCTGAGCACTTTCCATAACTCCACTGATGTGACAGGTGTGCTGTCAAGTTGCTGTTTAGGAACATGAATCATCTGTTCATCTCCAATACCAGTAATAATCAGTGTTGAAATGGTGCCATCCATTTTCTTCCACTGCTGTGAAGCAACAGGATTGATTAATGCATCCAGTTGTTCAATTAAACCTGTAGCAAAACTGAAGGTGCCACAAGCATCAAGCACATAGAACATGTGCTCCTTCCAAGCTAGCCAAATATTTGGGCCAAGCTTCTCCATTTTGGTCATGGCTGATGTTGTAACTGGCTACATCTTTATGAGAATATATTTCATCAACTGGCACATCATTGCATGTGAGAGCATTCACTGATGAAGAAGGCATAGCAGCTGTGGCTGGCACTGATGTCAGTGATGTAATAGTCATGTCACTTGGATTGGGCTGATTAATTGGTTGAGACATATTGTAATGATGCTTCTTTTGCTAATAATAGACAAGCAACTTCTTGAGGTCATTTAAAGCACATGACCAGGGCCCATAACCCTTTAGGATAGGTGTGTGATTATAGATGAATAGCATGAGGGCACTATGCATGAGAATAAAGGCAGAATATTATGTGTGAGATTTGATCTGAGATGGTGGTGATGCAGAGCTGAAGTTATATATAGTTCAGGCACTATGTACCTTATATAGTTAATTGTGATTTACTTCTCCACTTATGGAAACTCACATCATGCTCAGACATATCCAATGCTCACTCATTCCCAACAGACAGATATTATAGAGTTTCATCCCAGGAACAGTATGAAACAATAGCATGTGATACATGCTTCATATAACCATTATTGACAGATTGCTGTACAAAGCACAGCAATATGACACCATGCACAACAAGGAGCTGTGCATTACTAGATATAGGTAGATTACTGGTAGTTCCACATGTTTCCTGTAACTGTATATAAGCAGGACCTTAAGCACTGCTGAAATCTATCTCCTGTTCTATTGCATAGTTGAGCCATCACTCTTAAGCCTTCAAACAGTACTCTGTAAGTGTCCCTCACTTACTAAGCCTCACTCTGTGCTGCCATTGCTCATTTCAACACATGGATCATTTGCATCTCCAATACTGGTAATAATCAGGGTGGAAACAGCATTATCCATTTTCTTCCACTGTTGTGAAGCGATGGGACTAACTGACACATCTGGTTGTTCAATTAAGCCTGTAGCAAATCCAAAGGCACCACAAGTGTCAAGCATATAGAGCATGCACTCTTTCCAGGCTAACCAATTATTTGGGCTGAGCTTTTCCATTTTGGTCACAGCTGATGTATAACTAGCTACTTCTTTGTGGGGATATGCTTCATCAACTGGTGCATCATTGTGCATGAGAGTGTTCACCAACAAAGAAGGCATAGCAGCTGTGGCAGGTGCTGATGTTGGTGATGTAATAGTCACATCACTTGGATTGGGCTGAAGATACAGCAGGAGGTTGGAGATCTCACAGAGGGGGCACCTAGGACTTGTGCACTGGAGATCATCCATTGGACTCAGCAGCTCTACACTGGAGCATAGCAGGCTTAGGGGTATGGGACATGGACACAGACACTCAGTAGAGAGGATGAAGACTCAGTAGCCATGAGAAGGCATGAGTACAGAATAGGCCAAGCAGCATATGACCTGTTAAGGTCGATAGCCAGAGCTCTAAGGTTCAACCCTAGGCTAGGAGCGATGTAGCTGAGGAGGAAGTACAGAGCTAAGACTAGTACTCGACTAAGGTCAAGATGGGTAGCTACAGTGATAACTAGCTACTTATATACCTAAGGACCCAGGTAAGTGAAACAAGTATCAAGGGGTTCAAGGATGAGACAAGGGGTGAAACCAGGGGTGAAACCAGGGGTGAAACAAGGGGTGAAACAAGGGGTGAAACAAGGGGTGAAACAAGGGGCGAAACAAGGGGTGAAACCAGGGGTGAAACAGGGGTAAAAAGTTAGGGTCTAGTTTGTAACATGACCATGCATATAGGCATTGAGGTCCAGAGCAGTCTAGGGAAGTCCATGAAGATCTGAGCTTGGCTAAAGGTAGCTGTAGAAGGATAGAGTCATTGCAGGAAGGCAGTGCTCATGTAGCCATACATGAAGACAATAGGGATGGGTGCTGGAGCATGGTAGGAATGCTAGTGGTCTGAGGGAGGTACCAGGGGGGATTCCCTGGTGGTATGTAAGTTGGTTGGTAGTGTCTTGAGTCCCTAAGACTCAAGATGGTTTTCCTTACACCCATGTAGGATACTGCTTAGAGTAGGCTTATACAAGCCTGAGTTTCATCTCTACTCCCCACTCTCCTCTGCAAGGCTGTTGGTTGTGTGTATGGGTATGAGCTTGTAACAATCAGCCAGCATATGCCATGAGCACCAAGTGTGAGTGCTGCCTCATTTTTGTCATGCAGTACTTCTGCCATTGGTCTAATGACCCTCTACCATTGTCTCGGGTTCATCTGGGCTGTGCCTTCATCTGGACTTCATCTAGACCTCTCCTAGAACTGTTGCCTTGAGTCACCATTGCTGCACACTCTCTATATGGTTAAGTGATCCATGGTCCTGGTCCCACAATGCCTTTGTCCATATGCCATTCTTGTGGCTATGCCTCCTGACTAATCCTCCCTCGAGTCCTGGACCAGGATTGGCAAGTGCTGAGCTAATCCTACATAGGGGCTTCTGTGGCTGTGTCCTTAAAGACTTTGGCCTCCTATGCCTGTGTGCTCTGGCCCTATCCAGCCCTGTGGCTAT
Source organism: Amanita molliuscula (assembly GCA_023014405.1). Taxonomy (NCBI): domain Eukaryota; kingdom Fungi; phylum Basidiomycota; class Agaricomycetes; order Agaricales; family Amanitaceae; genus Amanita; species Amanita molliuscula. The sequence goes on from JAEBUP010000006.1 coordinate 1,032,659, forward strand.
GCCACACCATATCCCCGCTGCGACTCACGACGCTGATGTAATGCACCCATAATGATAGGGGTGTGTCCCTCCTTCTTGGTATACTGATGGCTCCTTGCATGGCCATCATCTCATCATCTGCTGAATGCTCCCATGCCTTGATGCACATGAAGTGTTCCCCTAGCCTCTTATGACAGTCCCTGACAGTCCCATGTCTTCCCATGGTGGTCCCTGACCACTAAAATGAAAAATAAAAAGTGCTGCTAGGATTCCACTCCTAACACTGATTAATTGCTTGAGACATGTTGTAATGATGCTTCTTTTGCTAATAATAGACAAGCAACTTCTTGAGGTCATTTAAAGCACACAACCAGGGCCCATAACCTATTAGAATAGGCATGTGACAATAGATGAATAGCACAAGGGTGCAGGACTCATGAATAAAGGCAGGATGATATATGTGGGAATCAGTCTGTGATGGCAGTGATACAGAGAGCCAATGTTATAATTAGTTCAGGCACTATGTACCTTGTATAGCTAATCATGATTTACTTCTCCACTTAAGGAAACTCATGTCATGCTTGGATATATCCAATGCTTGCTCATTCCCAACACACTGTTTGAGACAAACAGTTTTTAGGGGGGGAAAGGGCTACTTCCCCATTTTCACTGTTTTTTATTGCATTTCACAAGCTACACACATGAAAAATTGCATTGATGACAAAACCATTTGAGTACTACTTAGCCAAGACTTTGCAGGTTTACTGATGCACTTTGTTAATAAGCAGATCAGATTTTTCCCGATGTCCACAGACCATGGCTGTAGAAAAAGCCCAAGTGGGTGCACCCAGGTGATAGACCGTGCCTCAGCGCGATCTAAACAATTTTTACTGGGCCATTTCTATGGGACATACAGGTGCGCACAAATTCGGTACTCATGCTTTTCCCAGCACACAATGACCAGTTCTATCTACGACAACGGATCATAAGACATAAATCACAGACGAGGGGCATGAATAGAGCATGGCTGCCATTGCTTTGCTTCAATATATGCCAACAATCCATCATCGTTCAAATTGCGAAGCAGCTCATTTTTGTCGATGCCCTGCCCAAATGTCAGCATCTACCGACCTGGCATGGACCTTTCCCTACCTCTTTTTGTGCTGCCCTGACGACTGCTGTTGCCACCCTCGCACTGAGCGTCCGAATACGCGCAAGCCGTGGATAGACGAGGTCAGCCGCCTCTTCATCCGGGGTCAAGGACGAAGAAAGAGTGATTGCGGCCTGCTCGACCATGCTGTCCGTAACGCGCCTAGCTTTTGCCAAAACGGCGCCCATGCCTATGCCGGGAAACATGTACATGTTATTGCCCTGGCCTGGCTCGTAAACGGTGCCATTGTGTTCGACTGGCTTGTATGGGCTTCCGGATGCAAAAATGACTTTCCCGTTGGTCCTGCGATTGTGGTTTAAATAAAACCGTTAGCCAGGGTTTCAACGAACTAACCATTTAATTGCGTCTTCATAATCCACCTCGCAGAGAGAAACAGGGTTAGACAAAGGGAAGATGATTGGACGTGCGTTTAGGGAAGCCATAAGTTTAACTACCTCTTCCGTAAAGGCATTCTAGAGAAGCGATTCCAGTTTCAAACTCCTTGGAGTACACAGACACGTACTCGTACTGTGCTGAGACCGAGGAGAGCGGTTGGTTTGACGTATCTCACAACGTCAGCGAGGCTTGTCAACGGAGGTCCGTCATAATCGGTACGCGCAAAGACTGGACGAAGATCAACCCTTATCCCCGGGTAAATGACGCCTACGCACACTTTTTGTGTTCTTGAAGTCCCTTCCTATTGGCCGTAATCAACCCTTTTGAATCTACGGTCTTGTTGCTGTCAGTGTCAGGTTTACAAATGCCAACGAGAGGGGAATTACATAGATCCTCTTCTTAGCTTCTTCCAACGACAGGCCCTGGAGAGTGAAAACCGAAAGAAGCTGCTTCGCTACTCCGACTGCCGGAAGAACCTGCACCAAAGAACAAGACGCGATGTTCAATCAACGGCAAGCCAGAAGCCGCCGATGCCAAGCGGGCGGCATTGATAAACCCGGAAAGCACGACAGCACCTGAATCCCAGCTGCTATCATCAATCTGCCTGAATAGTATTGACGATCAACAAACCTGTGCCTTGAATCTAAGGACGTTGTTCGGATCAGATCAAATATGATATTAGCGGCTCACATCATCGTTAAAGCACCTGTGCTGTTCCCTGAACATGTCTAGGTATCGGAAAGCATTGTCGGTGGAAAAGTCTTCGAACTGGACAAGCAGCTGAGGGGCTGTTTCTGCCATTGCTCCCATGAATTCTTTCATAAATTCATCCATCTGCGGATGCCGCGTCACTCCGTAGTAAACGTACGCAGTCGAATCTTCCGTACCTCTGGAGTATCCGGTCTGGTCCGGCGTACGCCAATGTAAAGCGGGTCGTCGAGAAGCCCTTTGCGTGTTTGTGCCCAGGTCCAAGCAGATGGGCAACGTTGACAAGGGCTTGATTCCTGCACCCGCAACGTATAAATCTCTACAACGCGGGTAAGCTCAGCCCCGCCACCCGTGCCACCTTTTGCTCAACTCACAGTTTGCCAATACTGATGGGTAGGCCATTGGCTCCGAGATCTCCGAGACCAAGGATGCGCGAGCCTTCAAACAAGATGAGTTGAGCATCGGAACAATAAACCTGGAAAAAGAAACTCGCCATCTGTGACGACCGCGATCCTGGCATTTTCAATGGCAGGCCATGATCCGAGTATATCCCGAATGCGTCCCTTGTTTTCTATCGTGATGTATAATCCCTCTGGGCGTCTCCAAATATGGGAATAGTTTGAGCAAGCGTCCCCTACCTGTGCTCTCAAAAGGTCAATACGGCAAAAGTCAAAGAGAAGGTGGAAAGTGGGTCAACCGTTGGGGTATAGAGAATGGGGACGATTTCGAGCATGTTGCCGAGCAGGACTTCATAAAACAAGTTTGGATCTCTCTCCTTGAGACCGTTGAGATAAATGTATTTCTCGAGCCCGGACGACTTGCTTCGCAACTGAGCAAGACATCGTTGGCGGTGGTCCGTTTTCAAGAGAAAAGGGGGGATCTTCACAAGCGGGGTAGTTACCGAAGCCATCATGGGGGAACGAATAGAATTAAACGCGTACGGTTGCATCTTAAAAATGTCTAGACACGACCATGTGAAATGGGCGCGGGACTTTGTCAGGAGGTGCGACGGCGTTCCGCGCGCGCGGCTGCATGCCCATCGGCCTCACCAGTCACCAGAGCTCCCGCCGCTTGGCCCGAATCGCCCTGACCATTACCTTTTTCTCGCTCCAATCAGCATGCTCCCGCTCCCGCCTGTCCTCCTCCTTCCTGATCAGCACCTTCCGCTGCGACTTTTTCAGGGCGGCCACCGCGCCCACGAACGTCTGCGTGCATCCAAACATCTTGGCTAGCTTGGCCCTTGAGTAGGTCGCCGGGTCTGAGCGCCTGAGCTGCCGGATTTTCTCCACGTCCTCGTCGTTTAGCCGTTGCAGGGGCAGCTTGTTGAGCGAGGGGCGGCTGATGGGGGGAAGAGGGGCGCCTTCTGTCGGGGTAGTGCGCGGCTGGAGAAGTGGCGATGCTGGGGCGGTTGTCAGTGAGTAGGGCGAGGGCGCGGTGGGGGGTGGTCGGTGGATAAATGTGAGGTTCTCTTCTGAGAGACGCGTGACGACGGCGTTTGGATTGTCGGCGAGTGGATCTGGTCTACGAACTGGCGGGCGTTCTGCAGTGCCCGGCCTTGGTCGTGGATATTTGGTTGCATAGTGCCGAACAAACGACAGCATGGCTCTGCTCATTGTCGGTGGCCAACTCGCAATTCTTCCCACGCGTACAGAATTAAAAGGTCTAATACACAGCAAAGGACAGTGTATACTCCAAACTCCCAGAACCCAAAAATACGATACATATAGAGTCCAAGACAACGACAAGATAAGGCATGAAATCATGAGGGGGTCGCCCGAGGCGGCAGAGACGAATCTACCCAATGGATACTCATCTTTGGTTAACCATGCGGAGAGGATGCTCCTCTCTCGTTACTCGTCAAGTGGGCAAGCTGAGGCGACCGGCCTGCCACTGTCGCTCGGGATGCTTTGCCATGGATGCTGGGCGGCGGCAGATGGTCGCGGTGCGAGTTACGAGTAAAAGAGGAAGACTCTGACGAGGTGGTATTCATTGAGAGCGTTCTGGCGCCAAAAGCAGCGGGAGACCCCGTCTCTGCATTATCTGTCGCTTGCTGGTTCTCTCGAAGGTCCCTTTCTTGGCCCCACAGTCCTGTGCGGATGGCATCCGCTTTTGTCCGCGATTGATCGGCAGAAGATGGCCGGTGTCTCTCCCAACTTGCGTCTGGAGATGATGGCGCCTGATCCTCCAGTTCAGCTACGCGCCGTTGCAGTGCCGAGACGTCGGACTGCAAGGCAGCCACCTTTCTCTCGACCAGTGTCTCGACCGTGTCTTGCCATTTGTCCTGCTGTTGTGCCAAGGACTGCAAGAGGGAATTGGATTTCTGCAGCTGTTCGGCGAGCCATTTTTTCAATTCCTTGGAATCGTTGAGGGCATCGTAAAACATTTCAAACGGGGCCAAGAAAGCGGCCTTGTCCCCCGAGTAACCAGGGTGATGGAGCGAACTGGGAGTCGGAGGCACAAGGGTCGTAGCGATGGGTATCGAAGCGGCAGGAGGTGACCGGGCCGAGAGCCCGACGTGGGATGCAGAAGGAGCAGGAGGTGGTTGTCGGGAATGCATGGAGAGCCGGGTTGGGGTTGGAGGCACGTTACCGGCTACTCGTCTGATGTTGTCGCCGGAGCTCATGACAGACGGCAGTCTGGGGAGCGCAATTGGCAGTCTGTCAGTGTAGAGCGCACCCTGGCCTCCATCCGGTATGGGCGGAGCGCTCTGGATGGCCGGGCGCTGGTCAGCCGTACGAGCATCCCTCGGCCTGATAAGCAAGTCGGCAGGTTTTTTTCCTGCGCCGGGATGGGCAGCGCGGCGAAGGGCAAAACTGTTTCGAGTTGCTATTGACGACGGTTGCTGGGGGGATGGACTGGGTGGACGCGTAGGAGGACCAGCGACGCTAGTGGCGGGGGGTCTGCGAATGGCAGAAGCGGTGTTTGGGCTGCGACGGATGGGACGGGAAGGGGTGGAGGCAGCAGCAGCAGCGGGGGTCTGACGGTCGTCGGAGCTGGCGAGAGGGGGGGCGGGAGAGGAGACCGGAGGACGATGGTGGAGCTTGCTGGGGCCACTGAGAGTGACGCGGCGTTTTTTTGCGGGGACGGGAGACGCGTCTGTGGGGTCAGCGTCGTTCTCGAGCTTGACGGCGAGGCCGGGGTCGTCTGCGGGCGACACGGAACGCTTACGGAGCTGGAGAGGCGGCAGGGGGGGCAGCGAATGGCCAAAGGCAGCAGCAAAGGGGGGCAGCGGCTGGGGGACGGACATGCGATGGTGGCAGAAGAGAGGCTGCGATGACAAACTCCTACCGACCTTTCCGCTTCCGCCGCGCGGTCAGCACCCGCACCGCGTCCTCCCGCTCCTCCCTCGCGCCTCCTCCCGCCGCACCGCTCGCCCGAGCTCTCCCATGTATCTGCTCGTATCTCGTCTCCCCACACAGCTGTCTGATCGTACTCTCCACCGTCTCCGTCGCACGTGTCGCCCGCTCGCCTGTCGAGTACTCCCCCCCGGTCGTCAGCGTCACCAGCACCCGTTGGATCAGCTGCCGCGCCACCTGCCCTGCCCCCTCCTGCCCTGCCCCTTCCCTCCCTCCGTCCACCCCGGATCTCACTCCAACCGCAAAGAATCCCGTAATCGCACCAGACACGCACTCCTGCCGAAATGACATCCGTTCCCAGAATTCATCAGCTGTCACTTTGCCTAGCTCTCCAAGCGGCCCCTCCTTCCCCTCCTTCCCTCCTTCCCTTCCTTCCCTTCCTCCGTCTCGAGCCTCGCTCGCTTCCGCGCAGGCGATCTGATCTCCCCTCCCGTGTTGTACGCCATTTCATCCAGGAAGCGTGACTTCGGGTCGTCCTCAAACGACGGAACCAGCATCCCTAGATTCTGTCCCTCACGGCCCCGCGGGCACGGCAGCGCAATCTCCGTCTGCGAATACGGCTGTCCATATATCCATGTCACGTCACTGGTTGCCGTTGGTATATACTTTAGCGCGTTCGACGCCTCATGCTCGCTATAGCCCGGAAAGAGATAATACATTTTCAGCGTCTCCGTTCGGGATTGTACCTTTTCAGCTACGTCCGTCAACACCCGCTTCCACCACCCACACAGCTTGATGTCGCTCAGTGGCCGTTTACCGGGGAACTCGGACGAGTTGGGAAATAGATACTGCCCCTGTGCACGTGCGAACAGGTGGACCCAGAGTTGCTCGGTAGGGATGGGTCGTGTAACCGGGTTGGCGTAATACGCGACCAATGTCCGCACAAGTGCCACAGTCGGAGACGGGCGGCTTCCTTGTCCCGTGCTGTCCACCTTGGCGATGTACAACACGAGACTCGAGCTGGCCGGTATATGATAGACAGAGGCTTCGAATCGCCGTCACCATGACGCGGGGGCCGTCGGCGGTCGTCTGCTCAGAGCACAGGACAAGCACCTCCTGCAGATATATCTTTGGCAGCGGCTTTGCGAATATGTAGAGAGACGAGTTTTTGCGCGGCACAGACACGAGGACATGGAGATGGAATTCACGAGTGCCGGGCAACTCTTTGAGCGATGCCAGCAAGCAGTCGCGCAGGTTCTCCATTGGCGGAATACAATCTTCCCACGTTCCACACAACTCCTATGCTACATATGTATACATGTCTTTGGTCCCCTCCACCCGTTCAAGATACTCCTTGTCCAATAACGTCTCGATGGCCTGAAATCACAACGTCATCCCCTGCCATCATGGCGCGGCAATACATCACCTGCCTTCTTGATATCCGGTATACGCGGCGTAAATCTTTGGGAAATCTGCGTGATCACCTCCTGCATCAACGGCTGATACTTCATCGTCTTCCTCGCCTTCATAATCCTGCGCTCATAACCTAAGTAGCATCCCTCGACTAGGCAGCAGCTATCCGCACCGCACAATCGTCGCCTGAATGATGTACTTTCTGTCCTCGTCAACAGCACGCATCACATCCGTGTTCTCGGCCTTGGTCTCTGCCTTGATGGGCTGGTTCAAGTTGACCTTGATCTTTTTCGACTTGAACCCTAGCCATCAAATCAGACAACGCCACTACCGGTCCAAAAGTAGACAACTCCACGGACCAGGATTCAGATCGTATTGTTTGGTCTCAGTCGCTGATTAGAACCCTGGCTCTCACGAGGATTTCCATAACCTGTATCAAGATCCCTTCCGGTATCGATGTTGCCGCCATGAGCTCTGTCAGTGATAGCGTCTCGTGCGTGTTGTACTGCAGCAATACCGCCGTCTGGTACGCGCTCGTCATGAAAATGTAACTTTGGTTCAAATACGTCGTCCCCAACTCGTTCTTGGAATAGTTCCACAACCATGTAAGCTTGCGCCCAGAGTGCTTTGTCTGGTAATATCGCTGGAACCGATCATACGTCGTCTGAAGCTGCCGCGGTATCACAAAATTGTGACTCGGTGGATTCAGAGGCCATATATTCGTTCCAAGAACCATCACTCCAAAGTTAATGTCCAGATCTCCGTGACTCTGCTGCATGCGCTGCCGGAATTGGTCCGAAAGATCCTTGCTAAGACTCACGTCTACAAAAATCAACCGCTGATTTTCGACAAAGAATGTAAAGTAGGGCAGACCTGTGAACATCCTCTGTAGCTTGGCGGTATACTCAAAACCACACGCTTCCTTGAGTTTGGATATCATACTGGCTTCGATCTCGTCAGACACAGATACGTCATGTATAAGTCGTTTCGAGAGCTTGGTGGTGTAAAAAGTCTGGAATATATCCTTGTCCTCGAGGTACTTGAACAAAATCATCTACTCAGCAGAAAAATAAAGAGATACAACCACTGGTAGTACAAAAGGACAGACCACGCGATTCAGCTCGTTTTCAATGTCGCTTGCTACAGTCACTTTGCTATTTTTCCGCAAAAGAAGGTCGGCGTATTTGGCTATAAACTCGGGAGATTTGGAGCTGGACCGGTGCGTGATGGCGTTCCGGTTGATGAAATCGTGGCAGGCTTTATCCAGGCTGGTAACAAATCCTGCTTCTCCCGAAAAGCTCTTGGCAGCCGTCTCAGTGTTCTTCCGATGCACCTCCAGCAGCGCATCAACATAGGCCTTGGGATCGACCGCGTCCACGCTCCCTTCTCCTACCAAGGTAGAAACAGCAGTTCTCCCCGCAGTCCCCACATACTCTCCAAACATTTGCCGCAAGGGATCCAGACCACCCACTATCCGCAACAGAAGAGTGTAGATTCGTTGCAGGTCCGTCTCCTTGTCAAAATCAAGAAGGGACTGAAAGCTGCCCCACATGAGCTGACAGTGAGCTTCAATCAGCATCTCTTCGCAAGTGCTGGTCAGAATCTTGCGCGTCTGCGAATGCAAGTATCGATCCACGCGATTCTCTTCCTCTTTTAGCCTCTCCTCGGCCTTGTGGAGATAGTCCGAGATGCTATGGTCCATAAGAAAGGTTTCGGATTCATGTTTGTAGTAAGCTTTCGTTGCATCAATAAATGCAGTTTCAAAATGTTCAGTGTACACATCAAGACATGGCTTATCAGGGTTATCGTCGTTGATGCCGAGAGACACCAAGGATTCCACGACGTTCTTGATCAGACCTTGATCGACGTTTTCTCCATCTCGATGTCTCTCTATTAGCCTTAGGACAGCGACGGCCAACTTGGATCGCTGTTTTGGCATCCTTCCCAGAAGCCAGTCTCTCCACTGCACGAGCGCGAGCTATAAATCCAGTGAGTACATGACTGAATGGAACCGGGTACTCGGACCGTGTAGATTTGATAGACTTTCTTCTTTCCATCGTCCCTTTCTTTTTTCACCCAATGACGATTCAAGTACATGAACAGTTGGTTGATGTATTTTGCCCCTGTCGTGTACCGAAACCATTCTTTGGAATAAAAATTCAATAGTTCTTCGTCTTCAAGAGAATCCGCTTTCTGTGTCAATACCTGTCAGTTTATTGGCCTCCAGTCGATAGTCAAACTAACACCAAGACTCGTCACAAGATGCGCGGAGAAATATCTCGACAAGTTGTTGTATAGATCTAAACCAATTGAGTCGGCGCTTGCACGCGAAACGAGGCAAAGAGTCGCTAACCATTGCCTGATCCATGTGAATCAAAGCCCATCCGCGAAACTGTGCAATAGGTATATGCAGCAGAATACATTGACATGTACTAGGAGAGCAAGGGTCAAATTGCATGATGTCTGGGACATCACAACGCACATGCCGTTGATTACCTTGGAGTAGGTTACACCGAGATGCAACCTTGTCATCATATGGTCAATGCCTTCAATCAAAAAGGCCCAGGTCGTATTGAGGTCTGCATCTGCAGGCGGCAATCTGCTGCTAGTCATGGTACTGCGGACAGATCTCATGTGGCCACTTGCCGTGTGGCTGTGTCTATTGTCTATTGTTAGACCTTTACGCCTGTGTGAATGCACGCTATTCCGCCCATCAGATTCGTCCATGCTCTTCCATCAACGTCTTCTCCAGTCGCAAATCCTGCTTCTCGAATCATTCGTGCAAACTCGTGCTGCGGCGGGAACCGTCGGATAGACTCGACGAGATATTGATAAGAGTCCCGGTCGCCCGCAATGATCGTTCCCAACAAAGGTATCACGGAAAACGAATACTGGTCGTACAGCCTAGAAGTGGATTATGAGTTCAGACACATGAGAATGTGTATAAAGCATACATGCTGAGCAGAGGGCTTTTCGACTCTGCTAAACTCGAGACAAGCAAACATCCCTCCAGGTCGTACGACTCGATATGCCTCCTTGAGAACGTCAGGTATAGACGTGCAGTTTCTGATTCCAAACGCGATAGTGTAAAGATCGTATGTGTTATCTTGAAACTGGGATGAAGGCAGTTCTTGTGCATTGGCTTCATGAAATGATATCTGGGGCGCTGACGCGACGTCAACAACTCGCTGAGCTCAGAAGACAGACAAACATACTATTGTGATACATGGTCTTCTTGAAATTGCGGTAGCCTTCCTTGAGCATCTGTCCGTTGATATCTACAACTTCGATCGTAGTTTCCCTGTCCGCATACTTTTCTCTTGCATAGTCCAGTATGCGAAGAGCGATATCTCCCGTTCCCCCTGCGACGTCAATACAACGGATGGGTCCTGTTCTTCCGGGTTTCAGCTTTGAAATAAAAGAGTCTTTCCACAATCTATGGACGCCCAGCGAAGAGGCGTCATTCATTAGGTCGTATTTGGATGCAACAGAGTCGAACACATTCTTCACGAGAGACTCTTTTTCTTCCTCTGGTACCGTCCTGTAACCGAACGATGTTGTTTTCGACTGTCTCTCGGCTTCATGTGCGGTGTTCTGTGAGTATGTCCGATGAGCTAGGCTGAATTGGACGTGAGTTAACCGGGGCAGAATGGTTCGGGAGCCGCGAGCGAAGAGCATGTTCGTCGACGCGTCGCCAAGTCACGTGGGCGCAATTTTAGAAAGCCGGTCCCAATGTCTTCCCCGCTGGCCAAAACCAAAGGAAAGCAAAAGGCTTCAGGTCAGTTACAGTCGTATCACTCGGTCATTTTCGACTGATGGCTATAGACGAGGAAACAAACGAAGAGTCGGAGGATGAGATAACGTCTAGCTCAGAGTCAAGTTCTTATTCTTCCGATTCAGACTCAGAAAGTGAAGACGAGTCCTCTCAAGAAAACGCAGGTAAAGATAAGAATAGTGGATTTGGTGAAGCGCTGGATGAGGCGTTCGAGGAAGATGTGATCACTCTTGAAAAAGACCACCCGTTGAGTGTCCAAAGCCCTTCCTGACCTTCGTCTCATGCCGTTGTCAGGCCCATACGCCTCAACTCTGGCGTCCCACCTTCAACATACCTGCAATTAAATGGGGTATACCCAAGGCTACGGGATCCAGATGTAGAAAAGGCAGAAAGAGCGGCATCCATGTCTGCGCCCGCCCCGCCACTTCCACCACCCGAGTTGGACAAGCATGGAAAACTATTGACAAAAAAGCAAAAGAAAGAGGTACGTCTCTAGTCATGCAATCACAGTTCTCCTCGATACATCTTTGTGCCTCAGCTCAAGAAAAAAACGGCCGGTCCTGGCTGGTTCGACCTTCCTGCTCCATCAGAAGCTGAACTTCCCTCGCTTGTATCGTGAAGTCGAAGCTCTTCGGCTTCGAAACCAGCTTGATCCCAAGCGCTTCTACCGGAAAGATGAAGGTGAAGGCAAGGGTATCAAGGGACTACCCAAGTACTTCGCCGTACGACAGTTCCCAACAGTAAACCAACCGCAACTCTGACAACTTATTTTTTCAGATTGGCACTATTATACCTTCTACGACACCGTTTGGCACGGCCAGTGCCGATAACCTTCCCAAATCGCATCGGAAGAGGACAATGATTGATGAACTCGTGGACGATGCAGAAGCGAAGAGATATGCCAAGAAAAAGTTCAACGAATTGCAAGCTGTTAGGGAGTCAAAAGGCAAAAAAACCCTTGCTGCCAAGAAAGCTCTGCGGCAACCAAAGTGGTAGCTGCCCACTATTGATGGCTGTATGATATAGCACAGCATGTACGATAGAAAACATGTCATGCCAAACGAACACTTTTGACAATCTTGGATATACCAGACTTCTCGCCGTCGTAATGCCCACCAGCTCCCGACGATCCACCCTTGTATATCGCTTTTTGCGATGCGACTTTCTTCTTTGCTTTTTCGTACTTTTCCCGCTTCCTGACCCTTGGATTGCGCGAGCTTTTCGGTCGATGTGGTGTGAGACCTCTATTGCTGAGAATAGCTTTTGTCAGAGACCGCGGCCCGCCCTCGCCCTCATCCAGGTTCTGCCTAAATTAAAATAAAAACTCATCGGTCAGATAATTCGTGTTGGGCGCGACGATTCCAAACCTTTGCGCAGCCTCCATGGCTTCATGATCGGCCTTTTTCTTCTCTTTTCTCTGCTTGGATTGCTCCTTGACAAGGTTATAGTAACCATCGGGATCAGCATCTTCATCTTCTGGAGCCCTATCCAGTCTCGGCTCTGGTTCAGTGTCGTCAAGATCTGCACCGCCTTGGCCCATGACACGGTCTTTGCCAGCTTTAGACTGCCTCGCCTCCCTTTCTTTCCGACGTTCCCGGTAAGGTATATCATCGTCACCGCCCAAAGCCTGTCGTGCACCGTGTCGCCTTGCGCTTGCACTCTCAATCCTCGCTGTATGAAAACGCAATGATTTCCGCCGTGCACTTTTATCAGCGGCATCTGCATGCTGCAACGACAGCATTTCTCCATAAACATCCGACACGTTGTCTTGTGTTGAAGGCTTCGCTGTTGACGCTTTAGTCTGTTTGAATTCCGGCTCGACCAAGTCAAATACGGGCTGTGCAGGTACTGATGAATCCTTAGAGACCTTTCTCTTCTTTTTTGGAGGCTTCAGTTCGGTAGTTTGCGGGGCTCCCGCTTTTAGCTCTTCTCGATAACCAAGGGCGTCCTTGAGCAGTTCACTCAATTCCCGCGGCTCCAATTGTCCGAGACGTCCTGCCAATTGTTTGCTGATCTCCAGTTCATCGAGATCCGCATCAGATTCTTCGTCCAGTTCAGACTCATCCTCCGAATCCGTTGGAGCAAAGTTCAACTCTTCCAACATCGACAAGGTTTGCTTTAACGTCAGCAGACGTGTCATGATAGGGTGTGCCCTAAGCATGTCTGGCCGTTGAGCATACTTCTCGTTTGCCCGAAGGTACAGATAAAATCCCAATGTCGTGGTATACGTGACCAACGTTTCTACAAGGCACTCAATGAGGAGTTCCGATATGCTTGGAAAAAACGTACGATAATACAAATGGACCATACCAAGGCCAGGAGAATCGGGATTCGCAGATTGCAACCTAGAAATCTCGGATTTAGCACTTGACCAGCTCAAGTACGTTGGAATCGCACTGTTCTAGTTTAGCTTGACTTCTCATAAGAGTATTGACCGAGTCATCCCAATCCATGGCTAAAGCGAGCGCCTCGGGACTAACCTTCTCGAGATGACGTAGCAACGATTTCTTGTCATTTGGAAGCGAAGGCAGGACGATGGACGTAGGCTCTACAAGGTCACTGAAAATCTTTGTAAATGGCGAACCAGACAAAAGATGGATACTTACTCGGTCATGTTTGTATCTTCGTCGTAAGGATCGTTTAGGCCGAAATCATTTTCGTCCATCCCATCGCGAGCCTTTGCCTGCAATCGCATTGCCTCGTTTTCTTCGAGCTGAAGAGCTTCCTCATCGTCCGAATCAATCTGGGTGGCGTTTGACGCATAATATGCAGATGCATTGCGTCCCCATGATTCTTCTTCCTCTTCCTCGGACGAGGGTGACTCCCTTCTCTTTTTCGCCTGCTTTTTGCCTTTGATTTTGAACGTGTAGATTTGGGGGATTCAACGCCTACGCGTTTCGCCATCGCCAATTTCATCATCCTCCGGGTCCGTCGTCCAATTCCTCCCCTTCTGATTCGTCTACAAGTCCTTTCAGTGCAAAAACTTCCTCGTCATCCTCCGAGCCCTCATCAGGTTCTCCATGCCAGCAATATTTTATCACGGGACACGTGAACTGGTACGATCAATAAGTTCACCGTCCGAGAGCCAGGAGAAACCACACACACTGGTCTTCCTCGTCGAGGGGTACATCATCCAATGTGTTCCATTTCTCTATGCTCGCCCCTGAGCGTTTGTGGGGACGCGAACGCTTGCTTTTGTCTGAGGTGCTCTTTGGACGTCGCGGCATTGAAAGTGTCGGCAACTTGAAATTTGGGCGTGACTAGAAATACATGTACTGTGTACAATACGCTGCTCGATCCTGGCATCTATCCCACGTCTACGACCTGGTCCTCGACTTGGGAGCCGGACTGTCATTTTCTTGCATGAGTAATGGCGGCAAAGATGCATTCGATCCTTACACATCCGGCGTAGCATTTTTCATTATCGTCAGCTTCTCGGAGGAGGCTGCAGACACCATCTGCGCTTCTATCGATTTGTTGATTTTGGTGCTTAAAGCCTGTATTCGATAGACTGAGTGCACGTCTCTACCGCAATAGGCATCGTGACCTTGTGCATCGCCGCCTGTTTAACAAGCGCTGGTTTTTTCGGTGCAATGTACTTTTTCCCCTTCTTGGTGTTGGCAGATTTTTGCCTGTTAGAAGGCGTCTTGTTCTGCAGCCCCTTGGTCTTGCCTTGGACCATGGATGGTGTGGAAGGGCGCTGAAGATTCCCACGTGACATTCTCCGAACTCTACCGCTATTGCCCGCTGTCCTAGAAGGCCCATGATTGCGCCGCGCTCTGGCACACTATGCTTGCGCGTAGCTTTCTGTAATCCATCTCGGGTAAAAGTTTCTGTTGCTCTATGTCCGTTTTGCGCTAGCTAACTCTGATCGGAAGAGGACCTATCACGACCTCGTCACACTCCCTTCAAAGAAAGCTGCCGTCTCTCAAGGACCTCCCGGTTATAGCGCCGTCTCCGCGCACACTGCAACTATCTTTGGCTGCACCGGATTCCTTGGTCGATACGTCGTGTCAAAGTTGGGTACGAACTTCACAGTCGTAACCAGGATACGCAGCAGTTGAACGACGTGTATAGCAAAGGCAGGAACTCAAGTAATTGTCCCCTATCGTGATGAAGATGAAGCCAGACTATTCAAACCCATGGGCGACTTGGGCCAGATAGTTCGAATGGTAATAACAACGGTTATGAGTGTTACCTCAGCCCTCCTAACACTCCATAGGAATGGAACATCCAGAATGAAAATCAAATTGCAGAGTGTTTGAGGCACTCTGATATCGTGTTCAACCTTGTTGGTCGCGATTACGAGACCAAGTGAGGACAGTGCCATGCAGCTGACATTATCCGCTCACCGAATGACAAACTTGCAGGAATTTTGATTTTTCATCAGTCCATGTCACCGGCGCGGAAAGGATCGCAAAAATCGCAGCACAGGAGGGAGTCTCACGCTTTGTTCATGTCTCCCACCTGAATGCAAACTTGTCGTCACCGTCCAAATTTTATCAGACAAAGGCAGAAGGGGAAGAAAAGTGAAAGCGGTATTCCCAGGTGCCACTATTGTTAGGCCAGGGTCCATGTTCGGATATGAAGACAAACTTTTGACCAATATGGCTGGTAAGTGATGACGATAGGTAGCATCAACCGAGTTAATGAACCTCTTCTAGTCTGGCCGATATGGTGGAAATTAAATCATGGACAGACAAAGATACGTCCAGCCCACGTAGGTCTCGCGGGACAAATCGAACCTTGCAGGGAATAATTTTGTCTAGGTTATGGACGTTGCCCAAGCGGTGGTAAACTTGGTTTCGTTACCTCAGATACCCCGCACGCTGTCATTGCCAGGCCCGTCAACGCTGACATATGAGTATCTTCTGGAGCTCATCACGTCTGTTACCCTCCGAGAGCCAACGCGGGCACCGACGCTTCCGAAGCCTATCGCATCGCTGATGGCGCGAGGCGGACAAATGGCGTGGTGGCCAACTCTGAGTCCAGATGAGGTCACCAGAAGGTACATCGACGATATTGATGTACCTGGCGATTGGGAGGCTGTGAATGTGACCCCGTCCGAAGTAGAGCAACACGCCATCACATACTTGAGGAGATACCGATCTGCGTATGTCGTAACACCTTGTTCCGTTCAAGGCCAGTCTAACAATTGCGCAGCGAGAACTTTGTACGGCCCGTTGTATTTCCGTCTAGACCATCACTTGCCGTAAGTACGGATGGTTGACGGGCTATGGTAGTCATGGGGCTATCCACTGAATTAGAGAGTTGTAGAGATACCTCCGAGTGGAATAAAGGTTTACAAAGACATGCGACCATACGTGGCTAGTGAGTGGAGGACGTAATACGAATACGTGTATGCGAGTGCAAGCTAGCATTAATACTGTATCTATGTGTGTCATGGGTCTAGAACCCTGGGGGGACCAGAGGTTTTGGCTGGTTGGGATTTGGACCAGCAGGAGGATAGGCCGAGCCAAGCATCTGAATGACACGTCAAGTTGCGGTTAGATTAGAAAGAACGCAGGAAGGTCACCTGCTGTGCGCCTTGCTGCTGCTCGAGCATTTCCCTTTCCTGGGCGACGATTTTGGCCTCGTCCTCCAGGCTGAGGGCGAGAGGAAGGGCGACGAGAAGGGCGGATGTGGTGACGATCCAGACAATATTGCCCGCAAGCTTGCCCCCGCGCCTTACCCAGGAAGCTGTTTTTGCAACACGGGAGGTGATGGAGTGGCGGGTGGCGGGGGGGACGATGTCCTTGAGGGCAGCGAGACGGTCGAGCAGAGACTCGTCATGGTCGGGGCTTGAGTCGAGGGAGTCCAGCGAGGTGGAGGAGGAAGCGGCGGAGGAGGCGGAGGAGGCGTAGGGGGAGCGGGCGTCTGCGTCCTTCTCCTCGACGATTTGGACTCTGACCATGGCTTTGATGGCAGTCAAAAAATTTCGGCTCCGAAGTTGGGCTCGCTTTGGCCTTATTAAGAATAGATAACGCATATATCTACGCTCATACCGCCCGCCCTTCTCACCTCATGCTGCCCCATCATCCTCAGCAAGGTGCCTCTCCTCTTCTTCGTTTCTCTCCGCTGACCTCCCCAGGCCTTCTCCTCCCCACCCCCTCCATGCAGGACCAGATCCACGAGCTTGCAAAAACTCTTCCTCCGCCCCGCAAGCAGAATACAGCTTGCGACGCTTGCAGGTTCATCCCTCTCCATCCATCTGCTCTCCCCCCCTGATTTTTCCAGGACCCGCAAGGTCAAATGCAACCGTGTTCCCGGCCAAGACAAGGTACGGCTCTGCCTCTCCACACCATCTACTTTTGATCCCTCCTCAGTGCCAGGTACTTTGTTTTGTGCTCTCGGATTTTACGCTGGCTTAGCCCACTGCTTGTAGCACTGTATTACCAAGAATTATCCCTGCACGTCCGTTGGCTTAATATATGCGCGGCGCAGGTGGCGCTCATGACCTCCTAGACACTATGTGCAGCAGGCTACTAGTGAGCGGAAGCGCAACTCGTCTACCAGCAGAAGACCCCGTAACGGCAATCAAAATCATAGGTGTGTGTGTTTTCCGCCGCCGCAGTTGCACTGACCCGTTTATTGCTTTCTAGCATTATTCCTGGTAACTTTAGATTGTAAAATCTCCTCTCTGGTCTATCCTACTAGCTATTCTCATGCACAGTATCAGCGCCGTCCCTGCACAGGAACAGGTCCTTGGACCTTCCCCTTTTGTCAATAACTCGGTACCGTTCACGGTCAAGTTTGGCTTCCACCCCGCCATCACAATCATGACTCCGACTCCAGATGTCCTATCTTTCGTATTTGCTCCTCCGGATAATGGCAGGTCAGTTGTCACTATCGGTTGCGTACACATGGAGGAGATAACGTTCATCGATAGCGACTCCTCTACATTTCCTGCCAGTAGGCTTAAATCCTCTTATAACGCATGGGGAGAAGACGCCTATAAGCTTGAAGATGGCAAATTCAAAGCTGAGTGTGTATCTTTTAATTTATCACGTAAGCTCTTGGATCCTTGAGCCACCTCATTCAGTTCCCCCAAGCACCGGAATAGAATGACACTAACTTGGATATTAGCTCTTGTTCCGAATTAGAGACTTGGTCTAACATTGTTTTTTAAGATTTGCGCAGGATCTTGTTGAAGTGTTCTTCCAGATTGTCCATACTAGGATTCCCCTTCTTAATCCGGCACAGTTTCGGCGTCGTTTACAACTCAATTCCCCCACTGGCGAAAAACCTTTGCACCCTGCCATGGTAGCCACAGTTCTTGCGTGGGGTTCAAAATTTTCGGAGCATCCCCTTTTAGTTTCCGACAGGAAACGCCCAGGTGGCCAAAGTCTTCTCGCAAAAACTCTGGTTGACAGGGCACGCGATTTGGCCGAGGCGCTTAAAGTCCACCGCGTCCCGTCAGCCGATCATGTGGTGATTTGTTTACTAATTGAACCTCTCCAGAGTCGTGAGTTCATCTCCTGCCATATTCATCCTGCAGCTGATACAGTTTAATAGAAAACCCGGATGATCCCAGCGGTACTTTTGCTCTCGTTTATTTGTGCACGAACCTGACAAGCGGAACTTAGGTTTCCACGGGTTTTGGTTAAAATCTGCAACACGTCATCTGCTGGAATTAGGGGTATGGATCATATCTTAACCTCGGCGCCCAACGTACTTATTCTGATCAAAATAATAGATCAATCACAAGTCTGTCATGACCAACATATCAGACCCTGAGAGCAGGGGTACTATGATTTTTGCGTGGTGGATGACATGCTTATGTGATGCATACTCATCCGTTTACTACCGGCGTAAACCCGCCTTCGATGACGACGACTATGACATCGATTTTTATACAGTGGAACCCCTCAACCCGGAGCCATTAGAATCCCACAATACAATGCCTTCGCCTCGAGTGCAGTTAGAGGTACCGTCTTATTGATAAATGTGCTCATAAAGCTGATGTGCTTCCAATAGTTTTTGGTTGGTGCGACCAGCATGCAACGGAAAACTAATGACTAAATCCATGAAAGGGATATTATCGCGCAGCCCACTCACTGGCGCGGACAGCAAGGAAAATGTCGCGTCAACTATGGAAACCTGCGACAGAATCCGACGGAGTGCCATACGACGTGCTATGTTCATTCAGCGTTGAACTCATACACTGGAAAGAGCAATTTCTACATCTTGTTGGAGTTCCTAATGGCTTCACCGGGGAATGGGATTTTGTGTCTGTCAGTCTATCCTTGGCTCGATTCCATTTCTCTCTGACATGTGAGAATTACAGGCCGTAACTTGTTGTGCAAGCGATGCAACATATCATGTCATGTGGATCATACTATTCAATGCATTGGATGAATTCGGAGTAAATAGCAGTGGTACAGCCGTTACTCATGCGCAGATCGACAGTGCTAAACGAAAAGTTGCCGATGAAGCCTTGTACGGCGCTCTTAGAATAGCAGGTCTTGTGCGTACGCTTTCTGTTTGCCCCTAACGGCGTTACTGAATTTGCTTCAAGGCCAATGTTCTGACCACAAATGGATACCTGGTAAGCAAGTTTTCAGGGCCAAGAAAGGGGTCTCATTGCATTGATCAGAAATTGGATCCCGCCTGTAATGCTGTACAGTTGTAACCAAGCTGGCATGTTTCTGGCTCGGCTGGGACGACCCGAAGTGTCCCACTGTAGCGCAGGCTTGGAACAATATAGCGCTGCATACGAAGAAGCCGGGGAGCAAGGAGTTGAAATGCGGCGCATATTTCATCAAGCACGATCGGGAGAACTCGAGCTCAACCATATGACCTCGGTTACACCGCGCACAGCTCTGCACAGCTCTGCAACC
Source organism: Amanita molliuscula (assembly GCA_023014405.1). Classification (NCBI taxonomy): domain Eukaryota; kingdom Fungi; phylum Basidiomycota; class Agaricomycetes; order Agaricales; family Amanitaceae; genus Amanita; species Amanita molliuscula. The sequence continues at coordinate 1,052,216 of JAEBUP010000006.1, forward strand.
ACGACTGATCAACATATCAAAAACGGATCTTCAAAGGTGACTAGTTGTCGGCAGACTCCGATATGATCTCTCGAGATTGAACACGACTCCTAGGAGCATCAATTTCTATACGAACAATAATTTTCGGACCATTTATTGAACTATATATTTCGCGCGATTATTGGATATATTGTTTTCTTCTGAAATTGTGTATCAGTTAGGGTCATCCCACGGTAATTTATCATTTCTAGTATTGGTACCGGCTGTTTGCCCAAAGCAAATAATGTTAGGCTGTTCGGCCATCAGACCTAGGATCATGCATTATGCATTGTACATAATTTGAACGTACTGATTACCAGAAGGGTATAGACATTATGCATAACAGTGTAACATAACAAGGTCTCTCGGTGCCCATGTGTGTAGAAAGTACAAGGATGCCAAGTCGCCATACGCCGTCGCAAACTACTGGAAAGGATAAATGCGAATGAGAAAGGCCATAAAATGAACCAAGTGATCTTGCAGTAGACGAGAGGCTGTGCCCCTATGCTTTATCGATGATAGTACCGGCAAGCTCTCCTGAAAATCTCTGAGCAAGCTTTCCCAGCATATCATCGTCTTTAATATTTGTCAAGTAATCCTTGCGAGGATAGGTGTCCAGAAAGCGTCGCACTCTGCCCAGTGCTTCATACGCCTGTTCAAGTGTCGGGATTGTATCGGTGTTAAAGTCGGAGACCGCATGTTGATTAGTCGGAAAGCGGGGAGGAAATGAATTATTCGATCTGACGTGTTGCGGCGTTTGAGGGTCATGCAAGGCGGATGTACCCTCGAGCAGAGGGTAGTGTCGTTCAGTCTGTGTATAGCCCGGGAGCGAAGGTTGCTGGTATCCCAGCGTATGAGAATTAAGACGACTATCTGTCGCCGTAAATGTTGTGTCCCGTGTAGATGGCGACGCGTCCCCAGCCACATTATGCTGACTCATGGTTGCATAAATGTTCCGTAGGCGTGCGTCTTTGCCGTCGCCCGTTAGCTTTCCGCTTTTTATACCCTGTCGTAATTTGAAATTCTCAATCCAGCCAGAGCTTGCCTTGAACCTCTCTTCTGGTATATGGAGCCTCTGCGCTACCTCCTTTGCTTTAGTGCGAATTAAAGCATCGCTGATCGATATTTGCTTATTGTGACACTCCTCCAGCCATGGCTCTAGGTCAGCCTCGATCTCTGGGAATTTTGAATGCCTGAGATGATGATCAGAGTGATGTTATTTTGGTCACAAGGAACGTGGACATCACCTGTGCTTTGCGATATAGTTGTAATCGTCTTGAGGAAGCCTTAACCACTTATCACGGTTTTTAAGTATCTTACTAACGGTGCTTCGTTCGACCTGCCACAGCACGGCCATATCTTCTTGTCTTGCATTCGGATTCTGTTCTGCGTATAGGCAGATATCCTTCCGTTGTGCATTGCAAAGGCGCTGTTTCTTATGTTTCACTCTAGGGGCCGGTGTCGAATGTTGGGTCGCGGAGGTGCGAATGGGTCCACCTTCAAACGGGGCCCCAGACAGAGATACGGACGAGGTTATGCTGTTAGAAGGGGATCCCTGGCGAGGTTCGAGGACGGTCTGTGCACTGGCCTCTGACCTAGCCTGGTTTGAGTAATATGGATATGGAGAGTACGGGGACGCGAGCGACGTGGGAGTCATCGGTTTATAGCCAGGTGAATGATTGTGTACTAGTATACTATCAGCTATACTGAGCGACAGGCGATCGCGTTGTGCCTGCGTTTTTGTTGCCTCGATATTCACCGGTGTATGGGGGCGTGGGCTTACTGCTGATGAGGGAAAATAAAGGTCGGAGCGGTGACGCTATGCGAAGCGACGGAATTGTCAATCGACAAGAAGTTAGCTTGTTCATTGAAGACATACAGGGGCAAGGTCCTGACGGTCTCCTCTAGCGAGGCTGGACGGACCCGACATTCGACGGCCAAGAGTCGTTTGGTCAAGGGCAGCACGCTGCCGGCGTGTCAATATCCGATCGGGACCGATAACAGGCTCTACCTGGGGAAACGGAACATGCATGTCTTTATCTGATGTGATTGCCGAATTATTAACTGCAGCGTGTTGATGGGAATGCCGCTGGTACGGCGGTGAGGGCACAGAGGAGGCGGGTGAAGGATAATCGAGATCGGAGACGCGACTCTGAAGAGGAAAAAGCGGAGTCTGGTGTGTTGGAGACGCCTGAGATGAGGACCAACAGGGATTGTTTAACGACGCGTGTATCGAGGGCGCGGCAGTGTCCATGTGTGTTCCTTGTGTTGGTAATGCAAACCCTGGTGAATACGACGATAGATTTGCGTTGTCCATGAAGCGAAGGATGTGAAGGACACCGGTGGAGGTTATATATCCTTGAAACAGGCCAAGGTCTTGGAAAGACCCCTCGACTTATAAGCCCACCTGGATTTCAGCATAAGCTTTCGGAACAATTTAGTCAAGACGATATTTCCATTTTTGGGTCAATGTCACGGTGCGTCTCTGGCGACCTTATTTCCTGGCTTTTGTCGTCAGTCTTTTGTTTATTTTATCCCCTGCTCACGCCCTCTAGATCCGTCGTACTCGTATCCAGTGGTTCTCGCGACTTTCTTGTCTTGCGGTGTTCTCTTTTCCTAACTAAACCTGTTGCCATGATCATCATTACATGCTAAAATTGTCTTGTGCCACTGCGCCCGTGCGGGATTTCCCGTCTCTTACACGCCACTGTACCATGAACCTACGGAAATGAATCACTGTTTGTATTTGACCACTGGTTCGGCTTAAAGGGCATGTGCTCAGCGGCTTCGTCCAGGCTTCAAAGCTCCTGTCTCTCCTGCATTACCGTAAAACGACTTACGTCTTCGACTGCATGAAACAAACATCTTCTAGTGCTCCTGTCAATATCATCCCCTGTCTGGTGCCGACTGCGACATGTGTTCTGTTTAATTCCGCTAATATGATCATTGATCCTATTTTATTTTGGGAGTACGTGTAAGCGTCTTCTCGAAACATCCCTGAGCTTGTTTTCCACAGATCAACTTCCAGTTGGAATAATATTCTGATGTCATTGGAATCTTGCAGCCGGTTCTCCGGACCTCAGGCTCATACCGCTGCAAATAGTATTTAGCTGCTGGTTCCTTTCTATCTCCTAACTGAAGCGCCTCTAGGCGAGATCTTGGCGTGCTGTGGCATTTGTTTCAACGCCTGCTGGTGGATATGCCATCATATGTACCTTGAACCCTCTGCGCCTAGTTACTCGTTTTCTCAACGTGTATCTGATGGTATGCAGACTGTAAGATAACAATCTTCCGACGTCATATGGTCTACGGGAATATTTTTCAATGACGGGAATCGGTGATCTGTGTGTCTGGAATCCATTCTGCTTCGCGCACGACTAATTCGCGGGAACGCTTGATTCTCCGAAAATGGCCGCGGAAGACTGCACATCCACAGATTTGTCAGTATAATTAGAAAGCTTCCTTCGTCAGCTGCAAGCGGCTCCAAACTCAATGACGAGTAACATGCATACTTCAGGGCGAGTGCACTACCCTTTGAATGTCGGAGATAGTCTGCGTCCAAAACGCGTGGTGCGACCATCTTCTACACCATGCTCTATGCCAATACTTTGATATTGACACGCGCTCCGGAAACACGTTGAAAAATCGTGCGTGTTGTTTACGCCCGATCCCCAACATTGATCAACTATTAGATATGCGACGTTAATATGCCTACTTCCAGATTAGCGCTATGCATTGCCTCGCTCATCAGAGCCTTCCTTCGAAAGAGTATGCCCTCTGTATTTGGCCATGCTCCTTATTGAACTGCGTGGAAATCGCCGTTCCATCTCCCATTTCTAACCTGTGTTGCTAAGAAGCGTCTCCTGCGCTCAGGTCAATAAACAGATGGGAGCGCCACACGGGAGGAGGGCCCTGTTATATGAGATAACAGAAGTGGAAGCCCGAGATGTTGAAAGGAAGAAGACGGCAATTCACCTTATTCTGTCGCTCCAAACGATCGTCTGCTGGGTTTCTCGAACTTGCTTGAACTGAAGCATTATTGCATAAGTAGGATGATCTTGTTCCCATTGTAGTAATCTATAAATAAATTTCTAGAAGCTTGACTACCATTTCAGGGGACTCAGTGGTGCCCCTGGCGTTTCTCACCCTGGTCGTGGTCGGATGTTATGGTCAAGGCAGAGGGCAGAGGGGCGCCCAAGAGCGCCATGGGATGGCCGAGTGAAGGGCCAACGACCTGCCACCAGTCAACCGGTCACACGATGATCGGGAGGTTTCGGAATTCGTACAGCGTATATAAACGGCACTCATTGTGACTGGCACAGCTAAATATGTTCTTGATAAGGGCACCCACAAGACGACTCGGACTCGTTTTACATTACCGTTATGGCGCCCTTTGCCCTACGGGGTCCCCTGGCCTTCTTCGGCGAACCTTGGTAACGACGTCCACGCGACTTGGTGTTGCTCAAACGCAGAATCAGCAGCATACAGCAGGAGCGACGAATCGTACGTGGTTGAATGCTTCCAGTATAAGCAAGTATATACCTCGCTAGATTCTGATCCGTTGCGGAAGGAGGACGCTGTGAGCACAGTCCCCAACTTCCGCGGTGATTGGGTGCTATTTCATCCTGTTTATACCACAGAAGAATTGAGGTCTGTTGAGGTAACAGTATATTGATCTATATTCAATAAGCTATCTAAAGTCTTTCCGCCCAGGTTCTCCATGAGAAACCCAAGACTTTCGGAGACAAACTTGCCTACGGCCTCGTCCGGCTTGCACGCACCGTATTTGATTTCGCATCCGGATATAAGCACAGGGAAATGCCGAAGGATAACCATATGTCGTTGGAAGAACTTAGAAATGGAGGATACATTCTGAATGACAAGGCGTGGTTAATTGTAAGCACCCTGTCATCGCTATGGTGACTGCAACCGGGCATTTCACACATTCTGTCCAGCGTATACTTTTCCTCGAAAGCATCGCAGGCGTGCCAGGCATGGTAGCTGCCACGCTTCGCCACCTTCAAAGCCTCCGGCTTATGGCGAGTTATTTATTTGTGATGGTCTCGGTATACTCACATTTTTTATATCAGCGCCGTGACAATGGATGGTGAGTCAAGAATGTCGTCATGTGGAACTCGTGTTCTCCAACTGATAGGATACATACATGTCTCGAGGAGGCAGAGAACGAGAGAATGCATCTAATGTAAGTGCTAGGGTTTTGGGAGATTAATCTTGACCCATGTATTAGGACGTTCATGACATTGCGTCGACCCTCCATATTTCTCCGTGCTATGGTCCTCGGCGCCCAAGGAGTCTTTTATAACTTATTCTGTAAGTCATTGTTCTGTCTGCCCTCTGCATGCTTATTCGCCAAGTTTTCACCTATCTGTTTTCTCCTAATGCTTGCCACCGGTTTGTCGGATATCTTGAGGAGGAGGCAGTTATTACATAGTATGTATTCCGGTTTCAATTCCTAAACGTCTGCTCAAAGAAATAACACCATAGTTCGCGGGCCATAGCAGAACTCGAGGCTGGTTACATTCCCGAATGGTAAAGCACAGCATGATAACAGGCCAAGTATCTCATTGATTTCTTAGGGCCAACCTATCCGCGCCACATATTGCCGTCGACTATTGGCGACTCCCAGCGAATGCCAAAATGATTGACGTATTGTATGCTGTCAGGTCTGATGAAACGACCCACCGCTTCGTCAATCACAGCCTCGCGAATCTCGATCATTCCAGGGATGTCAATCCGTTTGCTTTTCGGGAGCCGGATATGTTTGTCAAAGGCAAGAAAATAGCGTAAGCCATTTTCTCATCTCTGACGAGTGGACCAATCACTCTATATCTATAGATTCTCCCGATCTGAGGCAGAGAAGTATGTCGAGGAATCACGTAAACTTCTTCATCGGGAATAGAGTTTTTGCTATATCTGTATATTACGTCATTATGGGTTTTTCAATGACACACCCGACTCCACACGTTACGCGTGACATGTTGTCGTACAACACTAACGACCATGACCATAGACAACGTCGATCGTTCTTTGGACCCATGCCAGAACAGGTCCTTACTAGACTGCGACAGCACTATCGCAGATACGGAACTGTAGATGATACAGCATCTTCAAATGGAGACCAGAGCTACGGTGATCAGCCTACGGGGCTGATTGAGAGGCACGCGTTTACATTCTTTCTAAACGAGGGCGGGAGACCAGAGGATTGGAATGAAGAAGCGCGGACGAGCATAAGGAGGAAGGTGATGGATCGTTGGCTGAAAACTGAATGGGGTAAGGCCCTCCAACGCAGACAAGGTCATAAATCTAGAACGGATCGTTGGGTCGGCGACAGCTTCGAGATTGGTGATTTCCTTGGTCTAAATATTTTTACTACACCCCGCCATTCAGCTCCATCAAGACTGTCGTTAAAAACGTCCCAGTCGATACATGCTGACCCTGATACCGAGATCGTCTCACCGCCATCGAGCGTTAGTCTTCAGCCCGGGCCCGTTGAACCCTCCACAGCAGGACCAAGCAAACCTCCCAACTTGGACGCAGAGGAGCCAAATGACGGAAGTAAGACCAACGTGGTAACAACCACCGCAAGAATACCCGTAGATGCTTCTGTGCGAGTCACCCAGCACGCGGCAGAGCAATTTTATAGGAGCTCCACCGAAAGAGCAGATGATATCACAGATTTCAGCGTAGTGGCGTCTCCTGTTCCTTTGCTCGCTGAATCCAATACAGAGGAACTCGTTTTAAGAGGTATTTTGACATCGCGCAGTGATTGATGGTGTTCTAAGTAAGCGAGGAGACAGGATGCTGGTGCATGTTTATTACTCAGACATAAGTTTCTGCAGTCAAATTTTCAATGAAGAGATTCACCGGACATCTCGAAATCTTCAATATGAAGCGCGCAGGGAATTCCTGGTCGTGTGGAGGAGAGACCGCATCGAAATTTATAAAGACCATGTGTGTCTTGAGGCCATAAAGTTTTGCCCGCAGATTGCTGATGTGGCTTTAAACGTAGACTCTCCCAATTCAAGAATGGATCAGTGGCCACAAGGCCCTTGCGTTCACCATTCCTCTCTCCTCGGCGACAGCTCGGTTGTCTCTGTACTCCTTCGTCGATCTGACATTCAGTATCACTTGCCGCGTGGATAATAAGCATGAAACTCCAGCTGGATTGCCATTAACATCTCTCCTTTCCAGAGAGGGATCCCGATTTTTTGTTTTTAAACTGAAATCGCGTTCCAGGGCCTATGATTGGGCCTGGAAATTGTGGTATGTCAGGTTTTATTTACCTATTAGTAACGACGGACTTGTTCTGCAGGCTGCGACTGGGAGGGCACACTCCAAAGACGGTCGAAATTAAGAATCCAGCCCTGAACGCAACAGTATCCATCGACGTTCCTCAAACGGATGACTATGACTATGATAAAGTCCTTGACACATTCAGTCGTCAGAACGTGATTGACCTGGGTGTGATGGGCCTAAGCACACTCCCTGATTGGCACTCGTTAATCCACCTGGCATTGCTGCATGGCAAAAAGCTCGAATTAGCCTGGCGTGCAGGAACCAATTTAGATTGGATTTGGCTCGAGACCGACGTTGATGAAAGGGCGCGGAAATGGGCAGTGTTATGCGGCCTAGTTGTGAAAGAGGTCCGTATGTTGCTGCAGAGTCTCGTTAAGTTGCTCATCCTTGACAATGGTAGTCTACGGAGGGTGCGGCCCTGGAGCTTCGCTTGGCAGAACATTTTCCGGATCATATATATCTAAAGAATGGTGACAGAATTAACGAACCCCCGGGAGTGGAAGGTTATCTGAAACGCATTCACCCGAATGCCTCAATTCAACATCCTATTTATCTGTCAACACACGATGGTAACTTGTTTGTCCTTCGGACCGACCATGCATACCCGCCAACACCACCGGGATTATTCCCTCACGCTGCGCCTTCCGAATCTTCAGCAAAGGAGGCTGAGATTCGACGCTGTGCCATGCAAATCATGCACGCCTCTGGGGTGTGCGACCTGAGGAAAATCCTCGTTGTAAGACGTGCATTCCAGCCGACTTCCTCCCATGCATATTATCCCAATGACAATGCACCACCTCGAAATGAGGGACCGTCGGCGGATGATGACGGAGATAGAGTTGATGACGACTCGGACAGGCAAATGCAGATACGGCATTCTTTTGAATTATTACTAGAAAATGGGAATGTCATCAGATTTCAGGTATGCACGCTGGCATGGGTTCTGCAGCGGCCATTAAGCAGCATGATAGGCTCATTCTTCTCGAGTGGCACATGAATGGATAAATCGACTACGCGCTCTCGCCTCTTACTGGAAAGAAAGACATCGCTCCGATGCTGAACATGAAATGAATCTTGCACAGGTCTGTCGACCACGTCTGACGCCGCTAATGCCCAAGTATCAAGAATACGCGCCCGTTAGCCTGCCGGATGCTTTACCAACTCTGGTGACCATGTACACCGGCTGTAACTGGTGCATGATAGAAGGATGCCGCCCCATAATCCGAGGGGGCAAGTTATTTATGAAGAAAGGTCTGCGAGGCCAGTACAAGTAAGTGATGAGTTGTTGTTCTTGAAGTCACTGACTGCCAGTCCAAAGGCTCATACAAATGTTCCTCGTGACGAACCACCTTGTTCGATATTCTATTAGGCCAAAATCCTTACTGCATTCTGCAATGAAGAAGAAAATATGTCTTGACGACGCCTATGTTTGTTCAGGATACTGGGCTGCAATTGCGCTTCCAGATGGAGAGTTCAACCCTTGCAACCCTTCTGTTGGACGTCGGTATCAAGATGGCCTTGAAACTAACGATAGAGAAGAAGACACCATGTTCATGGTTTATTATCTTTCACCCAATAAATCAATAGCAGACAGTCTGTATCATACCAACACAAGCGGTATACCACCCATATCAGCGAAACGCAAGACACTTTTCTTTCGAACTCGGAGTAAGCTTGAACGTGATTCCTGGTGCTGGGCCATTAATTGTGAAACTGAGAGAACGGTTAGAATGCAAAGAAACAGAGAAAATGCAATTCGGAATAGTGGGAATCTAATACCCTTGTGACATGGATAATGTATAGTACCTGGATTGTGCATATGATGGCTATGGCTTCTTCGGTTTTTTAACCCTACATAGGATTAGTTTCTGTCACTGCAATAATGCAAATACTTACCCATATCTACTTCGGGAGGTGGAGCGGCCAACAACGGGTCCAAAGTCTAGAGCGCCGCGTACGATCTTGTAACTATCATGCATTGAGAACCACGATTTCTGTTGCAATAAGTCCACGTACCCAACACCGGGAAGATCTTGGGTTCGACCGCCCCGAATCATGACAACGCTATGCTCTTGCAAATTATGTCCCTCCCCTTGGATATATGCCATGACAGTGTTGCCGTTCGACAGCTTGACACGGGCTACTTTCCGTTTAGCCGAATTGGGCTTTTTGGGAGGCACGATAATTATTTGTGTGCACACTCCTTTCCGCTGAGGCGATCCGCCCAGCAGGGGAGACTTGGGCTTGGATATTGTTTGAGGTTTTCTACGGCGCATGGCCTGGTTCATCGTCACCCATGCAGACGGGGAGGGATGGAAAGCGCGGAAGAGACCAGCGGCGATGTTGATGTTGGCATTGGCCGGGCGAGAGCGCGCGGAGAAGCAGAGATTCGTTGTGCGAGTGAGGCTTCGGAGCAAAGACAGCATGCGGCTGGCAGGCGACAAAGGCCAACAAATACCGCGTCTGTGGCTGCTGCACCATCATGGTCCGTGTCGCATCCGAGTCCAAACCACAGGTCGTGAAGAAGGGAAAGGGAAAGGGCAGGGCCACTGAAAACCGAAACCGCATCGAGGAAGATCAGTCCGATGGACAAGACGACTTCGAGGATTCTGAACAGGAAAGCGACGGTGGACATGCGGGGATTGATGTGACGGATTTTAAAAACCAACCGTTGGGTAGGGCCGAGGCGCAGAAACTGCACGGTCTCGCTACCGACTGGAGAGATATAGACAAAAAAATACAGCAGAGCTGGGCTGGTGTTAGACAGGTGGCCATAGCCATGGCGGGTGCCGTGGAAGACGAAGAGGGCGATCAGGTTCTTTGTTCCGTGTGTCGATGTCAGTCGTTCTAATCACGTTTCTAGTCTCTCGAAGAACTTGACGCAATCATGAGAGAACTCATTGATGTATCTGCGGAGATGAGTGCTCACGAGCGAGCTCTCGACGAGATATATCAATTAATTGGTAGAGGAGAACAGATTGTAGGCACAACAGTTTTTTTCTTTTTGGCTTCCTGATCATTTACGCTCACAGAGCGATGCGTTGGATAGATATCGAGATGCCATAAACGCAAAGGCCAGAGAATACACGCAAAAAACTGCACGTCAAAGATACGCCAAGAACGAGCAATATGTGAAGTTCAAAGAGGACATATATGTACGTATCGACCTGCATTGTCAATGGTCCTGATGAAATTGCCATGCAATCAGAATATTCTGCATCCAGATTCGCCTATGCGCCCCATTACAGAACTGATCCCCCGAGGTCAGAGACAGAATGGCTTCACTTTCGTTCCTAATACAGTTATTATATAGAGGATGGAGATGCTAGTGACGACGAGGACGATCTAGAAGTCGGTGGAGCGACGCAAGATTACAAGTGTCCATTGACCCTCACTCCATTTGTGGACCCTCTCACTTCGTCAGAATTAAATTTACCATTCTTGTCAACCTTAACTAACAACTTCGAGCAGGAAGGTGTGCCGACACTCGTTCTCTGCTGAAGCGATTCGTGCATACTTCGGCGTGTCACGGGGGTCGAAGACATGTCCAGCGTCAGGCTGCAGGAAATCGTTCCGTCTAGTGGATTGTGTGTCTGATCAAGAACTTGCCAGGAAAGTTAAGATTTGGATGCGCCGTAAACAGCTCAATGAAGAAGAAAGCGATGCTGAGGTAGTTGAGTGAGGGTAACACCCGAGGACTTTTTGTATTGTATGATACTTGTATTAGTCAATTACGGTAGGGCACTCTTTAATCTGTTTCCATCCCGTCCGAGTCTCCTTGGTTATCCGAAGAGCGTCTTTCTCTATTTGCCTGATCTTGAATAGCCCGCAGAAATGGTTCGATGCCCGTACCAGCCTCTTCAGGCAAACCCAAACTGCTAACTAGGCCACCCAATAGGCCCGTTCTCAAAGCTTGATCAAAGTTGGCAACGGCTGATCGGAACTGTGGTGAGCTAGCGTAAGACATTTTCAGCGACAAGTCCATTCAGTTCACCAAATATGTTTACCTGACGATTTGTTGAATAGCCTCGGCGGATGGTGGTACGGGTAAGTCTGGTGGCAGATGTGGGAATAAAGATCGGATAAGCTCGGGATGGCTTGAGAATAGTGGTGCTATGTTGCCCGGCGTAAGGATATCTGTCAAAGCAGGTTCTGGCACAAGGAAGTATTATAAATATGATGAGATGGAGGCGTTCTGTGCCCACCTGGTGCTGCTGAAAGTGGTTGACTGTTACCGGTCACGGAAGTTAGAAGCTGTTGAAGTGTAGCAAGCAGTTCGGGAGTTGCCTGGAAATTCCCAGATGTAGTGGCGGACAAGCTGATGAAGGGCTCAAAAGAACAGCATAGCTTGGACAATGGGAGATCCCTACGGTGGTTGCTGAATTTGCGAAGTGGATGCTTGGGGTTGTGACGTGCTCGCAGAGGCATTTGCGTTCCAAACAGGTCTGAAATCTAAATCTTGAAGGAGCCCATTCACATTGTCGACAAATTCCTCGTCTCGTGCAGATGAGGCATCTTGCATCCAGAACTGGATGGTGTGATTAGCGCAATGTTTTGACTCGATAAAGGGCACTTGCAAAGTGCTGCTGGTTAGACGAAGAGAACTTGAGAACGTAAATCCTCCCAGACGACGCCTGAGGGACCCTTTCAAAGACAGCATCGGTGGGGAACAGTATCAGGTCCTAAAGTGGGCGTGAAAGCAAGCACGAGTGGCATCGTGAGGACGAACCTCTCCAATCTGATTATTGGTCCTGTCCTTCCATATAAAATGCAGCAGCTCGTCGTCGCCCCGGGTGAGTATGATGGCGCCCTTTGTGGGATTGGGAACGACAATGTTTGAGCCACCTCTTCTAAAGGCTCTGCCGGCTTTGAATGCGAGAATGGGTTCGGCCATGAGTGCTTGCGTGTCTGGTAAGCACAGCCACAGCCATGTCTCTCTCCATCGAGGAGACTCCCGGCATCTGGGGTCAGGAATCCCTCCAAAGCGCCGATATTGTCAGAGATGCTATACGCAAAGAGGCTGTCATCAAGTAAGATTGTTCTCTTGGATAATGGAGATCCTTATCCACATCTCGTCACCAGAGAAATTCAGGCGTCCCAGGATGATTTGCGCAGTACTTTTTCCCCCAACCTACTGACAACTAGCAATAACGTGCTTTTCCAGCAATGTTGAGCCGAGTGCAAACAGTACAGAAGGAGATTGACCAGCTCACGTCCGGGAACGAGACGTTACAAATGTATATCGATAACCTCACTATGCAAATGGCGAAACGAAGATAATACGCAGCTGTACACTATAGATGAGCATCACGGTATATCGCCCCATATTTATGGTATGGGTATCTATGGGAATAAAAACATCCAAGGAATTACCGGTCCAGCATGCGCATTGCCATTTCAAACCCGAGGAACGTTGCTCCGTTCGCGAACGGCGACCTAGTCACAGTCAGTCAACAAAAGTAGAAGGATGCAAGTGAGCCTCACCGGATGAGTGTTGGTCCGAGTCCGCGAGTGAATGCACCAATTCCTTCCGTACGCCAGACTGTACGAACACAATCCCAGGTAGACTTGTACTTTTGACCCGTTGACGGAGTGAACCCATCCGTCTGCATTCTCGATTTTATCATATCTATTGGGTATATAATCCCCCACAGCTGATGGAAGAGTCGGATGACAAGTTCACGATTGACTGCCAAAATACTTACAGCATAACCAGCAGCTGCACCATATATCACAGGATTGATGGGGTTCATCTGGTCTCTTCGTATGCCCTTCTTGGCCATCTCTCGCTGAACTAGCTTCTCGTATACGAAGAAATAGACGCCATATCCAGTGGCCTCGCGCAATAGTGTGACGGCTTGGCCCTTATAGATTCCTGCAATGCCATTGGCAGCATAAATTTTCTTAATCGCATCCCATGGACCACGATACAGGGGGTTGGTATTTGATTGTGTTTGAAGACCTGCGACGATTGTATAACGGCAGTCCGAGAGATGGCACATGACATACGAATACGGATATGTTCCACAGGACCGGATACGATGCCGTTCGCTAGACCCGCTGCAACGCCGGCGATGAATAGTTGTGTCCCAGTAAGGATTTTTCCCTCAGCGCCACCTACGCCCTGCAACCTGTTTCGACCGGCGAAGAATCGTTTCGTATATTCTAGTCCTCCAAACTGGATTGACACGCATACACCGATTCCAAGGAGAGGTGTCAGAGTTCCCTAGTGCACGTTGAGACCTATCGCTCGCTGGTATCAGACATATGATGGACCTTGTAGAACGCAAATGGTCCTTCGTGTCTGAGAATGCCCCCAGCGCAGTGAAGCATGCCCGTGTATGTCCCCTTGGGCGCTGTTTGCATTCGCTTGAGATACGCTCAGCACGTTGTGGGGCACGCATGGCGTTGGGTGACGCACGACTTTGACAATATCAAACGGTTGGCCAACCAGGACCTGGATAACGCATAAAATGGTCTCAGGGAGAAAAAAAGGCGTGTAATACCTGGGCTATGCCACCGACTGTGCCTGCGGTCAAGTCTTTGACGGTCTTGGACATTGCAGAAGGAGGAGGAGAGGGTGGGGAGAAGGTCGACGCACTGACTTTTGAACAAGAAACGATAATATAATTACATAAATAAATACTCTCGACATGCTAAATTATACCCACGTATATCAGCCACACAAACCCGAGTAATAATGACATCGACCCCGTCACACGCGTGCCCCTAGATTGGGCTTTTGAATCTCCCGCAGATGTCCCCGCGCTCGCGGCCTGCAGTCCAGACACTGTCTTCCAGTTAGCTTAGTCTCTCTCGGACTATTCCATACGTACACATCCCATTCAGCAATGCGTCATGGTAGTCTCCTCCTGCCTCCCACATGGAAAACCCTTTCAACCCGGATGCACTGATGTACATGCCTTTCGCAGTAAATGACATCGGATCCTCATACGATATTAGCGTTTGTGTCTGCGGGTCATACGCGAATGGCTAAAAATAATGGCTGAGCTTATCCCAATAGGCGGGCTTGAGCGACCGACCGTTTGGCTGCAGTTATCGTACGCGTATGCGATCCCCTTGTGAGCCGTCCCGTCATCGTTTAAAATATTGTTGTCAACCAAGCCCCAGTATGTGAATGTGCCACCAGGACCTTGTTGATTCCCACAAATATCAACGCCCCAACCGTTGTCCCACTGGTCGCCCTTCCTATATCGCGTCGGGTTATACTGAGGATGAGGGATAAGTGCACCTGACGCATTGTTCGTGGCATCGCTTCGAGAGACGTCAAACGAATGTCCATAGGCAGGCACGCCAAGAACGATCTTATCAGGGGGCATACCTGCGTCAGTCCAAGCTTTTACTGCCGATACGGCAGACCCAAGCTGGGCGGCGGGAGGTGCACAGGTATCGTTCAAAGGTGAAGACGGACCTGCCCCTGCGGATGGCGACGACGTCACGTCGTAATTCATGATTTCAATATAATCGACGATTTGACTGAATGCAGTCATATCCGCTGTTCCTCCAGATGAGTCGGGGTAAGGCTTTATATAAACTGCGAGAGATACGGTGACATTGGAACCTATCGGGCTCTGTCTGAATTCCTGAAGAAATGCCAAGTAGTTGTCAGTGTCATTTGGACTGAAAACATTACATCCTATTCCCGCGGATCCAGGAAATTCCCAACTGGAGAACAAATTAAACTATGATGACATGTTTAACAAGACACTTACTCGAAGTCGATGCCGTCAAGCCCGTATGTTCTTATTAAGTTAGAGACCGAGGTGACGAACATGGTACGATTTTGAGGAGAGCCAACATTGGACGAGAACCAGCGTGATCCCGTCCATCCACCAATGGCCAGACTGGCCTTGACACCCTAGAAGTTATTCAATATCGAGCAACACCAGTTTTACGTAGTTACGTGTTGGTGCGCTTGGGCGACGAATTTGGGTAATTCAGTTTCATCTGACGGGTCCAGGTTTAGCAGATTTGGACTTGGTGACGTCGTGCTTCAACCGATGTTCACCTTAATTGATATAACAGACCGGATGGCACTTACGCAAAGGCATAATTCATGTGGCTGTACTTGCTCCAGCTGACATTTGTCAAAGGAAAGTTGGTGGCATGCCATCCAGTGTACCATGCCGCGGACACAAAGACCGTTGGACCAGCCAAGACGCCGATTACATTGCAGACAAATATCACTGACAACCATAAAACGTTCCAACGAATCGAACGTTTCATTCTCCTGGACTTGAATGAAATGCCCACGAGGATGAGAAAAGGAAGGAAGACCGATAAAACACGAACGACAGCCATCCCGACTCCCCCATGGTGTATCGTAAAAAAATTCCCCCTTTCAGCCGGAAAATACGTATGGCAAACGTAAAGATTTATCACAGCATGCTCTTCTTAATCCCATCACCCTCGACTAGAATACATGGCCCACCAAATATGACATGATCTGATAGTCCCTGCTCTTTGATGTATTCGATGACCGCAGCATCCTCCGCACCGGGCTGCAGCCACAGAGCACGCACAGACAAACTCTTGGCCTGCTCAAGAACGGACAGGGTCACCTGCACGTGTGGTCAGCGCGGCGCAAGCTGATAGCCACGAACCTGCCTTGGGTGGTGTGATAATGCTGATGGATGTCTCCTTTGGAGATGATAGACCGGCGATGGAAGCGACCGTCGTTATGCCCTCGAGTTCTGCCTCTTTCTGCTCCGGACCTCGTTAGCGTGTACGGGAATGGGCAGGCCGCTACACACAGGATGCACTGGCGTCACCTTGTAATCGCGCGCTTTGTACCATTTCAGTACCTGACCAGGCTCATGCACTGCGAAAGACACAAGAAGCGGTGTAAATCCCGTACTTTCGTCCCATACTTGTTTTGATCCTTAGATGCCCCCACCACAGCGAACGCTGGTGACGATAAGAACAACCTTTGTACCTTTCTCGTTGCGTCTGTAGCCATTGCGTCGATTCCAATTATTGGATGAGCGTCCTGAAATTAGCCACGTTGTCACTCTTCCGGAATCCGGTCAGAGCAACATGTTGAGCTCACTCGTTGGGTTTCCTCTCTCTACTTGGTTCCAGCTGCCTTCTCGAACAGCACTCAAGCACGTTCTGTACGGCATTGTCATCGGTTACTACTTGTCTGTTACTTCAAGGGCATTATTACAATATTACGAAGCCAAGAGGGCTCGACGTTTGCCGGAAGACGATTTTCGCCTTATAAAAGACGATATTCTCGATGGAGTAGTGGGCTTGATCGGTTGGAGAGAATGTCGCGTTTCTATATCTCGAACTAACAGCATGCAGGAAATACCCCATTAATCAGAATCAATTCTCTCAGCAATGCTCTTGGCGTGGAGGTTTTGGGGAAAGCAGAGGTATGTAAATGTACAATGTTTCGACTTTATTCTTATTTTTTAGTTCCTTAATCCAGGAGGCAGCGTCAAGGACCGCGTAGCGCTTAGAAGTGAGTAGAATGCACTACATTGGAACGCTATTTGATGTTTCGCAGTCATAGATGATGCTGAGAAAGCTGGTCTCCTGCGTCCTCACACTGGTTCACGAATCTTTGAGGGCACCGTTGGTTCAACAGGAATTTCTATTGCAACAATTGCGAGAGCAAGGTGTGCGTGGCGCTTTCTAATACGATACCATTCATTGAAGCAAAGTATTTTCCATAGAGGATATGACACGAGTATGCCCATGCAGCTTCTCATTGCATGCATTAGGTCTTGATTCTGTTTCCAGCTATTATAATGCCGGATGACATCGCGGAAGAAAAAGTAAAGGCACTTCTTGCTCTGGGTGCGGACGTGGAAAGAGTAAGACCTGCAAGCATCGTGGATAAAAAACAGGTTAAGTTGGTTCTGCTTCCTTTCCTCTGCGATGTTCATTATATTCAAAAGTATGTGGTAAGAAGCCCTCCTGTACGGACGTCTGGCAAGTCTGAGGGTCGTTGAAAGAACTTGGCGAAACAACGCGCGGCGCAATTTGGCCAGTCCACCCAGCCTGACGAAAGGGCCAACCTATTTCAACGTCTTCATTCTCCACAAGTAGACACTTCCCCATCCTCATCAGACCGGAATTCAGCAACGTCAGATACACCTTTCAATCTGAAACTGAGCAACGATGATGATGACTTGTTGTCAAAACCGACCGGCTTTTTCGCCGACCAGTTTGAAGTAGGTGGTGATCGTTTGGAGGGAACCGCGGGTTTTATGTCGCATCAGAACAGGAGTAACTTTGAAGCGCATTTTAATGGAACTGGTCCTGAAATCTGGCGTCAAACTAATGGCCGGGTCGACGCATTCGTCAGTGGTGCTGGTACACTACTTTATCTTTGGGACGAGAATGGTTGATGATTTTGCCCCGTAGGAACTGGTGGTACTATAGCTGGTGTCGGGCATATATAAAATCGCAGAATGAAGGCGTCGTGATTGCCCTCTGCGACCCACAAGGCAGTGGACTGTATAATAAGGTTTGGAAACCGATAATTGACATGCGAGAAATTCGGACTTCTCTTACAGGTTAAGCATGGAGTTATGTATGATCATAGAGAGAGTGAAGGAACGAAAAGAAGACATCAAGTTGACACCGTTGTAGAGGGCATGTGCGTCTTGTCCGCGAGACAACAGAAAGCGGATCTGACAAAGATACCTTCAGAGGTCTTAACAGAATAACGAACAACA
Source organism: Amanita molliuscula (assembly GCA_023014405.1). Lineage (NCBI taxonomy): Eukaryota > Fungi > Basidiomycota > Agaricomycetes > Agaricales > Amanitaceae > Amanita > Amanita molliuscula. Next base: position 1,070,260 of record JAEBUP010000006.1, read on the forward strand.
TAGAACTTGCCCTGCCTATCATTGATGAAGCATTCCGGTTTGTTTGAATGTCGATCCTTTGGCATAAACTAACCTCTGCCAGGATAACGGATGCCGAGGCAGTGTCTTTGTCAAGATACCTCGTCAAGCACGATGGGCTATTTTTGGGTTCCAGCAGTTCTTGCAATCTCGTGGCCTGTATAAAACTTGTCAAACAGAAGGGATGGATGGATGGCCAGACAGTTGTCACCGTATTGTCCGCATAAATTTATTGATATACAAAAGGACGATCCTGACCGCTGCTACAGATGTGACTTTGGGACCCGACACTATTCTAAGGTTCGTTGAACAAAACGTATACTGTTGCTTTGCCGACATTTTTTCTAAACCTTCAGTTTTGGTATTTAGAACGCCTACAATGTCCAGATTGTAATTTGTTGATTCTTTCCAGGAGTGATGACTACTTGCGTGCCGTGCAAATTCCTGTTGATACTCGCATCGCAGAGACCCTCATAGCGTCACCATTGGAAAGCGACTGGTGAGATGGGTAAAGAACATGGCAAACGTTGCTGCGTAACATCAACCTATAATAGAATCCTTGTATCTTTGCACGGAAAAACGACATGTGATGCGGTTGACGCGGAATTCGCGAGTTGCATTTTGTTGGACAAGTCATCTTGCTTCCAACCATCGAGGGTGCTGTGGTTAGCGTGTCTGGATGTCCTGGGGCACTTTCAGCGACGCTTGTGTCATAAGTTAATTTCCCTTGGAAACGCAAGGTGGCATTACGACAATGGAATTGGAATGTCCACATATTTTGAGCGATACAACGACAGAAACCTCGGAACACTGAATATTGGATTTGGTTCAAGATATGATAGTCTATTTTCATTCAGAGATGCGGATGGGCTATATAGTACATGCGCAAGAAGAAGGCAGAGACGGAATATTAACTCTTCAATGACTCTTACTTGTTAGCCATTCTAATATTATATCACTGCATGTCAAGATGAGCATATATCTGAAGCAAGACAATGCTTGACTTACAGATTATGTTGACTTTTCATGGAACACTGTAATGGGTGAGCCACGCGTCGGTGATCTTAATTATTACATTACCGAGTAGCACTGGAACCAAATTAGCGCGTGCAATGCGAACGAAATCGTGTACCCACCGACACGGGCCTGTCAGATATCTTATCCAATTGCCTGTACAGGGACAAGAAGATCAGCCCGATATTTCATATGTGAAATTGAACAGAACGCGCAGATCACGTATCAGCTCTTTCGCAGGCGCGTGTTCTTCTAAATCGTTTTTATTCCCAAGCTATAACGAAGTGAATCGATATAAGGAGCAGGGAACGTTTCGACGCACGACCAGTAGTGGGACGCCGGCCAATGTCGGATTCGTGATGAGCTGGTGTAGTTCAAATCTTGCAGTGTTGAACTTTTCTCGCTTGATGAAGGATATGATCTGTAAATGGAGATTCGAGGATGATGACGCTTACGTCAAAGGAGTCTACAATGAAGCTATGGTTCTGGGCGTTAATCAGCGGGCCTAGAACAGTCAAAAGTTCAACTTACATGATTGCGTCGACGCCGTTACAGTAGCGCTCCCACAAGGACCGATATTTGGGTTGTCCTAGATGAGCGTTTTTGTCAGGGGTCGGTACCAGTGCGTGGTGCTCTGACCTGCCACATCCCATAGCTTGAATGTCACTCTTCCTTTCCTTATTTTCCTGAAATTGAATGCGACTGTTGGGACGACATCTTCGCTCCACTACCGCGATGACATCGGGTGCTCCGTCACTCTCCACCTCGACAGCGAATACCCTATGCTTTGGAAACTCACCTGACCAGATGTTATAACATTAACAAATGAAGTCTTCCCCGAGGCCTAAACGTCCCATAAGTCATACCAACGCGCGGAATGTATCCTGTCACCTGTAATCCGACTATCGCAATTTCAGCCGTCTTCGAGAAGAAGAGACTGTTGACATAGTAGCAGTTGGATAGATAGAAAGCGCAGAAACGTACCCCGCCAGCCATTGGAAGAAGGACGAGAAAAACCGAGCCATTTCGGTTGCGAGCAAGGATCGCGACAAAGCGTGACAGATGCGCCTCGTCACGCGTCACGAATTATATTTAGCCAATCCATCACGCTTCGCGCTGTCTTTTTCTTCTCAACGAATGTTCATATGGAGGAACTCGTTGAGTTGCTGCCATCGTGTCCGGTTGCAGGCTATTCTATGCTCTTACCTCCCGTACAGACACTACGTGACGACCCCAATGCCTCACCATCCTTCGAAGGCTAAAAAACGGGCCGCAAGAAAGCAGGCAAGACTGGAAGCGGCAATCATCGCAAACAAGCACATCTTTGGGGCTTATGCACAAAGCTTAATTGAGAAAAAGGAAAAGGAGAAAAAAGAGAAGTCATTGGAAACGGACGAGTTGCAGACTCCTCCTCAACCTGAAGAATCCACTCCATTCTCGTTAGCGAACCCCGAGGAAAAGTCATTTATAAAGGAGATCAAAAAAGGGTGGGGGGGCGAAGAATGGAAAGGTAACTGGGGCGAAGACAGTAAGTTTTCGCAGGCATTTACACTTTCCGTCGTGTAGATTGAACCTTGTAGAGTTGCTTCCTACTGCACGCTCTCCAAAAGTCAAAAAAGGCAAAAAAGGCAAAAAAGAGAAAGTGATCGATAAATATTATCCTATAGCATATACGAGACGGATTGAAGGGCTAATTGAGCCTTTAAAGAAGCCTGTCCTAACAGGTTTGTTGAACTACTCGACCTATTCCTTCAACAATTGAACAGACTCTTAGATGTGGAGCCCATATTTAAGCAGCGCCCCATAGCGAACCTCGCGCATGGGTTAGACCGCGTTTTATTTAAGTCAGTGAATGATTTTTGCGTAGTATTTTTTGTTCACGTCTGCTCAGTCCGGGTGTTCATTGGCTCCAGGACCCTCGTTCTCGCGTATATAATTATACCACATGGTTGGAGACTATACCAAAGGTAACGGATTTTGCCTTTGAAAGAACATCGGGATTCGTTAGAAGTTCTAGAGATGAGGTCAGTTGTTAAAATAAAAAAAGTACATCTTCTTCTGACTGTTCATAGGAGCTATGGACTTTATTGAAGCGGGAGGAGAGGACATTTGCCGGTTCCACGTCTTCACTATCGGGACTGCTCAGCCAGATATACTTTTTGATATCTGGTGACAAATACGTTGATATCGACACCCTTAGTTGCAGCTTTTTGCGTGAAGTTAGTGACCAACGATACCTCTATATACTGTTACTGACTTTCTCATTAGCCTAGACATTTCACTCCGGCACAGAGAATGCCATCATCGGTGTTTTTCAATCACCGGGACGGTAGGTATGCAATTGATTCAGAACCTGGAGATACTGGCTTTGCGACCAAGAATATTCTGACGTGGATGGTAAGTTCAGTGTGAATTGCCGGTTAGAATCTCACCTGGCTTATGTGGAGGTAATAGGGAACTATGCTAGAAAAGCACTTGACCATGTCTCCGGACAACTTTTCATCGTATCTGCGCACTGTCCCTGCGACCGAGCCAGAGGGGGACTCGTCAAAAGATGCTTTTCGATATGCCAAGGTCGGGGCTAAAGCATTCACATTATGCGCGTCTGATGATATGATCAGTCTGAGCAATTTGTCATGCGATCGCAGCTTGATTGCCAAGATAGCCGCCTCCCTGGAACTGGTATTTTTGATATCAAAACCCGGGCCTGCCTGCCTATACGACTGGATATCCTCAACTTCGAAGTTAGTTTCTCTATGTTAATTTTTGAGTGCCATTCACGTCAAACAGGAACATTCGGGTTACATGATACGGAAGCAATATGGACTTCTAGAAAGTTTTGAGAAGGAATATTATGATCTCATTCGCTCAGCTTTCCTGAAATACAGGTACCTCTTGACGGCAATAATTACAGTTGCTCACTGTGCTAATATAATGCAAGTTTCCAAGCCCGAATTGGTAATATGGATGGTGTATTCGTGGCATACCATAACACGGCAAGAATGTTTGGCTTTCAGTACATCCCCTTGGAAGAAATGGACGAGCGCTTGTTTGGTCCCAGTCGCGGTATTGGTGACAGAGTGTTTGAGAAGTGCGTAGGCCTTCTGGAAGTGATCTGTCAAGAGATTACACAGTGCTTCCCTGGAAAGGTGAGCATTGCAAGGCGTTATCCTTGTATACCCGACTCATCGCCTGTAGTCTGTCAAGTGTACATTTGAAACCAGAGAGTGTACTCAAAAGTTGAATGTATGGGTTGAGCCTGCAGAATGGGATGGGAAAGGCGAGCGGCCCATACAGCAACTTCAAGTTCAGGCTTCAAACTACATCGGTTTGTCAGAAGTGTGGGGGAAAAAGGCTATTTTGGCCTGTCATTCGGATGATGTTAAATGTGAGGTACACCGTTTGTTGCAATGGATCAGTCTGGCTGGAGTTCATTGACAGGGTCTGTGCATTGGACGGTTTGCAAGCTATCTGATAATCAAAGCACAATTCGCGCCGCACTTCAAAATGCCAAGGAACGGCAGTACCGAGCGTTCAATTTTCCTACTGGCGTGGATGAGAGCGAGATGCCAGAATTCTGGTCAGGTTTGAATTTCGGTGGAGGGGATAAAAGACCACAGGTTCCCTACAAGATGGGGAATTTCCGCACGGCCAGCAAGATGATAGAAAATCTTCGAAAGTTATCCAGGGATAGCAAAAAAGAATCGGACCGCATTGCCGAGGAAGAAGCTGGCAAACCCAAAGTCGTTTACAACACGCTAAATCAAGCCTTGGCTCTGCTGGCATCAAAATCCGATGCGATGCCGCCTGCTGATAGCATAACTGCGTGTGCGGCGTATGATTTTTCGGATGAAGGGTCGCTGACGGAGATGACAGATGAAGCCGAGGAGCAGGAGTGATAGATAGGGTAGTTTGAGTACATAACGGGATAGCTGTGCTGTCTGGGAGCGCTGTGGTCTTGGCATCTCATTTACAAGAGCCGCCAAGGTAAGCGCGTAGTGATCTTTCCCCCCCACCCATGCCCGACAGCCGTCGAAATAGAGCTCGCGCCTGGGTTGCCAAATACATGCCAAGCTGGCGCAAGGACACCAGAGGCGGGAGCAGGCTGATCTCTGCCAACGACTCTGCGAAATTCCCACCTGTGCCAGAAGAACCCATCAGTCGCTCCTCGACCATTACGGACGACAACCAAGCCCCGAGGCCATCCCCTCCAAAGCGATGGTCCCTTGCATCCGTCCCCCCCCAGCCTCCCAAACTTGCCAGTCCCGAATTCGACCAACACACAGCAAGTGTGCTTGATCGCCCGGCCTCCCAGCAGCGCCCGACATCACGCAGTTCCTTGGCCAGCAGAATGTCCTTTAGCTCCGTGATGGGCGGACTGTCTTCCCTCTCGCTCACACGCAGCAAAGACGCCGACAAAAATGGCATTAGCGAAGAGCTCAGAGGTCGTTCTCTTTTTCGCAGACGCGGCGAATCGACGTCGCAGACAGAAACTGACACCCCATCTCGCAGTCAATCACGCACGCGCTCCCAATCTCCCTTTCTGTTTCGCAGGTCCCGAAACTCACAGCCATCGCCCGCACCCCAAGCCATCCCGCTTGCGCAATCTGATGGAGACTTGTCTGATACTTCCACTGTGCATCCTCGCTTGACTTCGTTCACAGACGATTCAGATGCCGAGACAGATGCGGAAACGGAGGACGAGGAGGATGTTGAAGAAAACTTCTTTGATACTGTGACCGAGCGTAACACGGAACGAAACGCTCTGGTTATTAACGACGTGCAGGGAGTACCCGACGTTGAAGAGCCAGACCCACTTGGCGAAGGGGTAAACGTAGTTGTGCCGCATGAGCCGTACTTTCCCTCGACGCTTGATTCCAGAGATGGGTCTCGTGGCAAAAGGAATCCGAAACGACGTAAATCTGTAAAGCATGAACCATTGCCTCTACATACCACAAGACCCATATTTGCAAGGGACAGATGTACAACCACGCTCACCCAGGGTGACTCGGACGGAAATTTGGATGGCCGGAACGGTCGTCGTTATATGGTTGCCAGCGATTTGGGGGAAGAAAGTCGTTATGCCCTTGAGTGGGGCATTGGAACTGTGCTGCGCGATGGTGACGAGCTGCTGGTCGTTCATATCATTGAGAACGAGAATAAAAGTGCGCACATACTCGTCCACAGCGTGTCGGTTTTCTGACAAATCTACAGTCGACCCACCCGTCCCTAATACTGCCGATCGTGCATTAAAGCTGAGATGCCAGCAAGAGGTTTGTCACGACTTGTCTCGTCTTCAATTTTTGACATCTTCATCAGCGCCAAGGTTTTGCATTTATACTCGTCCGCCAGTCCACCAGTTTACTGCAGCGTACAAAGTTGAATGTAAAGGTAGTCTGTCAAGCGTGGCATGCGAAAAATGCAAGGCACATGCTTCTAGGTAAACAGTAGTACATCATCCACGCGGTGTGATGCGCCTAAAAAGCGAGAGCAGATATAGCCGATTACTATGAACCGACAATGCTCATCGTGGGCTCCAGAGGTTTAGGACAGTTAAGCGGGTGAAGTGAAGTATTTTGGCCCGCAGTACAACCGTAGTGACCTTTTTCTTTACAGGATCCTACTAGGGTCGACTTCACATTATCTGATTCAGGTTAGTTCCGAATTATTTACCATGCACCCCAACAGATTGCTTACTCCACTCGTGTGTCAAGAAATGCTCCGTACCTGTCATGGTTAGTCTGTTTTTTTTTTGGTTATTTATGGGATAAATAACGAAAGCATGCACAGGTTGCCCGGCGTCGCCTCAAGAGGCCACCTAAAAAGTCAGCACACCTTGTCAAGAACCGTGTCCAGTTGACATTGGCAGAAGCTGCTGCCACTGATCGAGTGGCAGCCAAAGTTGACACGGATGTAAAGTCCATGCATGATCAAGTGCTACGAGCCGAGGCAGAACGTCACAAAGAACGCACAACAGGTCTCCAACCAAGTATGCGAGAAACACAACCCATATCCGAGGAAGATGAAGTTGAAGATGCAGAGGATGAAGTGGATGATGGACCACAAGAGATCACAGTCGTTTAATCATTGCTTTGGACCCTCCTTTGTCAAAAATTTATTTATCACTGTTGCTGCACAAGTTTATAGACTTGATATTACGGTGTATCTCCTGGAACGATATACACGTCAAAGATTGGACGATGGAACGTCTCCAAAGAGTTCCTTCATGAATGCATCGCTATTTGGAGGTCTTCCAAGGAAGTCCTATGCACAATGTCAAGGCCGACATTAGCGGGAGATCAAGTGGACCCACCTCGAGTGAATCTAGCTCCTCACGGCTTCCCCCGTAACGCAAGATCTTGTCACGGTATTGCTTTCCACGAGCCGGGTCAAGAGGGTCAGGTTTGAACACGGTAGCTAAGAATGTGTCAGTGCATTTCGTGAAACAGCTGAAATACTTGCCATACATATCCGCGGCAAACACGAGCGAATAAGTGTATCTTTCAATACGTGAGCGATTAGTTAATGACGGAGAATGAAATGACCGACCCATAGTACCCAGCATCGTATCCACCAGTGATATGGCCAAAGGAGCCTAAACATGATTATTTAACTTGCTTGTCCGCAGACGACACTTGTACAGACCCTGTCCCGCACACGGCTTGTTAGATTTCACAAGAGAGATGGACTCTCTGAGTTCGTCCCAGAGCTTGGTATAATCCGTACTTTCTATTCCGCACTTTAGCCTGGAATCCCCAATTTCATCTGTCTGCCTACCTTGGTCAGTGTGTACCTTGAGATCGAATTTGGCAAAGAAGAGCTGGCGAAGGTAGAATAAGCCAACATTTACGTATCGGCTGTGGAAGCGGACGTTGGAATGATGCAGATGGGAAAAAAGACACGGCTGACCTCTTGACGATCTTCTCTATCAAGTCAGACGAGAGTGGTTCCTGTTTTTCATAATGACTTGACATTAAATGCAAGACTCTGGGCTCCCAACACCTGAAATCTCATTAGCGCCCATAAGCGGCAAGCAACAGCCTACCAATTTTCCAACATCTGCGAAGGCGCTTCAACGAAATCTCTCGCCACACTAATCTCAGGAAAAGTTAGGACCGTAGTATATCGTCGAACCCTCCACGCACCTAGTACCATGGAATCTTGAAAATTTAGTCCTGCTAAGCAAGCCATGGAATACATGTCCCATCTCATGGAAGAACGTCACGACATCGTCGTGTCGCATCAATGCTGGTTTCTCTGGAGTGGGCTTGGCGAGGTTGGCAACCATGGCTGTCACTGGATAGCTTCTCTTGCCATCGGGACGCTCAAAACCCGATAGCAGGGGCCAAACTGCAGCATGAGAGTACTTGGACGCTGTGCCAGGTATAAACGATAATCGGCGTCGACGAATGGATGGAACATACCACGAGGGAAGAGATCGAGATAACAGTATCCGACGAATCCCGATTCACCTTTAGCATCCTTCTCCCAGACAGCAAATTGTTGTACATCTGACAAAATCAATTATTTATCAATGATTTGGTGGCCAACAAGAAGCAAAAACAGTGACGCCGACCTTGATGCCAAGTCGAACCATTGATTTGGACAAAACGCACCCCTAGCAAGTTCTGATATATAGACAAGATAGCAGGCACGACAGTAGACACGGGGAAATACTCCTTGACAAGCATGTCGTCAAGTTGAAGGCTTTCTTCTATAAACTTGCGGTCGTAGTAGCGGTAGTCCCAGATATAAAATATGTTGTCAAAGGGAAGCCCTTTGGCTTCATGTTCTTTTCTCTTCATATCCAGAAGAATTTCGCGCTCCTTTAAACCAACGGGTCTGAGCTTCTTTTCAAGGTCGTTCAAAAACTAGTAAAGAAAGTAAAGACATTGTAGTGACAATAAGCAACCACTTACGTCGCTAACTCCCTTCGCAGATTTGACCATCTTGATTTCTGTTCTATAATCCGCCCAAGTCTCGTACTTGAGCAATCCAGCGATCTTCCGCCGGAGCTCGAGAGCCTTGTCAAGAAGGGGGACGTTGATAACGAGACGAGATTCGTAGCCCTCGTAGGCACGCCTGCGAGTTTCGGGGTTTTCTGCGAATTTGAACTAGCGAGGCTAAGCATGGAAGAATGGTGTTATATGATGCGCGCTTACGATGGGGAAAATATCCGGGGTCTTGTAAGTCACGTCGTAGACTTCCTTGTCTCCCTCCGTGCGCTTGGTATAGCCAGACACAACGTCCTTGGGCACTCCCTTCAATTCTTCAAGAGTAAACGTGATGACAGCCTATGCAGAAACGTTAAAAACCGAAGCAATGCAAATTGACTCTAATCACATTTTCCTCATTGAAGTTTTTCTGGCAATCACATTCAAATCAAATTGATTCGTTTTGCTCAAGGCACCAGGTACTCACGCTGAACTCGAGACAAACATGGGATAGCTCCTTCTTCAGTACAGTCAACTCCTCCCGTTCTTTTTCGGGTAATGCAAGACCGGAGCGAGTACCATCGAGTATCTAGTTCTCTGAGGGTTAGTGGTCACACGACCGTCAGACACATAGCATACCATCTTCTCGACCAATCGCTTTTCTTCTGGCGATAACTTATCCCACTTGCCAGAAGCCTTGATGTTCTTCTCGGCATTAACTTTGGCTTGGTACACGTCCAGTCGCATGGACGACTCGACGCTAAAGTCCCTGATCTGCTTCTCAGCTTCGTTTGACGCATCGCGCATTTCCTTTGAGGAAGAGACGTTCTGGTAGAATGTCAAGGGTCCTGACACAACATCAAACTCATCGTCGGACTCGGAGAGGGCAAGCTAGGGGGGGGTTAAGCAGGCAGCCTGGACTTGGCTAGAGTGGACGTACAAAGACCTGGAAAGCAAGTTCAACGATGGTAATAAGAATAGTACAAGGTGTGCTTACAGATTCGAAATTACACTCGTCTGGCTTGAGAGCACCGACTTTGTCCTGCACGGCACGGTCCTTGGTAATGAGATCAGCGGTGAGGCGTTTGATGTCTTCTGGGGAATGGGTCCAAGCCGGAGCAGGCTGTGGGGGAGTCAAAGAGGATACCATCGTGTCTGATGAGGAGATGGCAGAAAGGAAGGATATTGATCTCAAGTTGATAGGTGGAAGCGGGAAAGCGGGGAGCGTCCTTGTGCCTATCCGGATGTTTCCACCGGTGTGCATGTGAGCGGCCTTCCAGCCTGCTGCAACAGCGCCGGCAACCAATGCGCCTCTCCAGGTAATGGTGCTTCCGTGGCGGACGACAAAGCGCCATCCCTGCTGAATGACAAGTGCCATGTATTTTCAAACTAAAAATTTGAACTGCCAGCTACTGGATCTTATCTTATCTTGTCAAGTGCTACGGATGGACAGCCATCTGCTTCGACTGCTCTACCAAAGCTCGAGGTGCGTCAAACTTGTCCATGATCATCTCCACCAATTGTATTTTATCCGCCTTCTGGAATTCTTCATTTTCCAGGAGGGTGGATAACTCATGAGGAGTCTTGACGCAATATGATTTCGAACGATGTCCATCGATATCACCTAGAACTTGAAGCAGACTAGTCCACTTCCAATTGACAACATCATTGTAATTTCTGCAATACTATAAACAATTGCATCACAAGAACCTGAGTATCCACATACCGCTCCTTGCCATGAATCCAACGTTCAATAGTATATCCATAGTTGTTCAAGAGGAAGATGACGGGCGTGAGGCCTTCGCGAATCATCGTTGATAGTTCTTGCACGGTAAGCTGGCTGCACATGGATGAGAACTGAGAATAGCATCAAATGCAACATGCATACAAGCTACCATCTCCTATAAACAAGATAGTTCGCCCAAGTTTGCGTTCCTGGGCAGCCAATGCTGCTCCAAGCGTGCACCCTAAGACTCTATGTCTGGCTAACCGTATGGGATCAGTGTGAACAGATGCTCACCTACTGACCATCCTATGCTTCCCCACAGAATTTGATTCAGTAACAGGCAACCGCTCGGGAGCGGAATGTCCAAAATACCAAAGTTGGCCGTACCTTGCCAGGTCTTCAGTAAAGGGCTGCACTTGTATTGATATGTAACCCACCAGTTTCAGTCACAATCACATCGTGTCGCCTGAAAAAGCTTTGGAGACGTGGCCATAACCACTCCTGCGTAATGGTGTCACCTTTCGTTTCAGGCACTTGGCACGTAAAGGGGGGCACGGATATTTCGGCTGCGCTCGACTTGAAGTCTTTCAATCTCTCCGTAAGTTTCGGCATAAGTTGTTTCATGCCGATGTTTTCAAACAGCGCATATTGAATTCGGGTGTGGGATGAATGTAGCTAATGCCCTCAGTTAATCATACGTTCAAAAAATTGAACGACTAACTTCGACAGTACGTTTCGGGTCGATATGGTAAGAAAATTGACCGGTGTTAAGATCACTCTTAAGCGCGCCTACTGACAGGATAAGGTTTGCCGATTCAACCCGACGCTTAATTTCTGGTTTAGTCAAAGATCCAATGTAAATCTGCTAGACAATCAGTATCGTTTCACAATAAGGAAATAACAATCAACGTGCCCCCCCATATCGCGAGTAGTCTTCATCAACCGCCGTCTTTCCCATGGGCGCCGCATAGACAGGAAATTTCGTGACTTGAAGCAAGTCGCGCACTTCTTCGCGAACGTCATGTCGTATGGCACATGCATCAACGAGCACCACAACATCGCCATTTGCGCTGCGAATCTTGTCATAAATTAGATCTATGACGAAATCTTCGACACGAGGATCATTGGGAGGAAGGTGCCTAGAAAGCGGAGATTTAAGACTTTCATTTGATATTTTCTCGTATATCAAGTCTGTTGGGAGCATTATATACACGGGTCGGGCCTGTAAAAACGTTCAGCGAGGAGGAGGATTGCATTGACGCAACATACAAAGGTGATACAATCGGTCAGAACGCGATCGATTTCTGAAGCAGCAATATTCTTGTCCATCAAAAATGCTTGGGAGTAAGTAACACCCTTCGCAACATCCAAGTATGCATTGTACCTTGGGACTAATTAACACAGTGTGTAAACACTAGGGATAAATCTTGCCTTCCATCACCAAGAGTGTGATGCAATGTGGGTTTTGTCTTTTGTTGGAAAGTGCTTGGCACACCGACAAGGTGTACGAGAGGGACCATCTCGGAGAATGCTGTGATTACACATGTGCAGCTGGACGGGCAAATGTGTTGGACACACATACCTCCTGCAATGCCATTGATGGCGGACAGTTCGCCGACCCCAAACCTGATAATGAATTAATTAAATGGAAGAAGTGACGTTGGAAAACATTAAGTACGTCGTGGTGACTACGCCGACTGATGATTCTTTAACGCGTGCGTATCCATCAGCCGCATAGGCTGCATTCAATTCATTGCTGTTGCAACAGTGAGACAGAAAATAAGGTAAAAACGGCAAACTTGCCAATTGCCAATCCATTTGATGGTGGGGTGGTCTTCGACGAAGTCCTAACGAAACATGAGCGCTTGGCCCAAGGACGGTACGGTGTCTTACCAGGAAACCAAGATTGAAGTCGCCCGGGACGCCAAACATGGACTGAAAGATAAAGACGGGCGCTGAGATGAGATAAGGGGAGGCGACGTACCCTGACGCCGAGTTGATCAAGGCGGGTGAGCAGATAGCCAGCAACGGAGATGGATTGGGCCTTGGAATGGTCAGCATGTGTGAGGGGGGGAAGAAAGACGCACCATGGGAGAGGATGGGTATCTCTGAAACGAAGGAGGAATATATGCGCGGCGCTCATGTCTATGACATATGACGGTCTGTGTCCAGGCGTATGATGCAGTCCGTCGGACCGATCGGTGGGACCGTGGACCCGCCAACAATGGCCCGCAAAGACGCCATCCCCAAGGTCATCGGCACCTGGCTCCTGCTCGACCTCCTTGGCTCAGGCTATTCAGGTTCGTCTGCTATCTCCTCGCACACCTGCTGACTACTCTTGTCCAGGCTCCATCTTCCGCGCCCGCCACATACACACAGGCCGGCTCGTCGCTCTAAAGGTCCAGGCCGTAGATCACGAATGTCCCACAAATCACTACGAAAAATTTCTCTATCCGCAACTGCAAGGCGGCAAGGGGGTCCCCTTGTTATGCGCCTCGGGCGTACACGGAAAGTGGAATTATCTCGCAATTGATTTGCTCGGCCCAAGCCTTGACAAGCTCTACAAATCCAGCGGGAAAGATGCCATGGATCTCCGTAGCGTGTGCTGCATTGCCATGCAAATGGTTGGTCCTTCGCCTGCGGCGGCATCCTCGACATATCTGAACGATGAAAGTCCAGATAGAACGACTAGAGTTCGTACACAATCGCGGCGTTCTACATCGAGATATCCAGCTCGGCAATTGCACAATTGGTTTACCTCCAGACGAAAAGACGATATTCATCATTGATTTTGGGTTCGGCAAACGCTACCTCGATCCTCACACTCATCGTCATATACCAGACAGCAAAGCTAAACGTGATTTTATCGGAAATTATTGGTTTAGGTCAGTTTATGCTATAAAAAGCAACCGCAGGCCTGACTTGAAACCCAGTTCTGTAGGTGTGCACTGTAACGGAAGAGGTTGGTCATGCTTTCCAGCAGCAGCAGACAACCATCTAAGTTATCCAATCAGTCCCGTCACGCAGAGATGATATGGAAGCCTTGGCGCTCATGCTAATCCACCTCATGACGCCACGGGGTTTGTCCTGGACTAGAAATGGCGTCCCAAAAACCAACGAAGCTCACGAGCAACTCAAACATGAAAAGAAAAATGCACGTCCAGAGTATCTATGCCGAGACCTTCCACCCGAGTTTGAGGAGTTCCTTCGTTACTGCAGACGACTCAAGTTTTACGACAAGCCTGATTATGAACGTTGGATCGAAGAATTCAGAACGTTGGCGGTAGATGCGGGTTTCCCGGAAGAAGACGATTTTGTCTGGCCCCCACCTTCGCCCATGGTACGTGTATCCGTGCTCTGTCGTGAGCTTGGGTTTGACACAAGCAGCCCGGAAAAACCAAATCAGCGGTTAAATATATGAACAGCGATACCGTTTTAGCAGTCCTTGCAGACTTGAAGAATCTTAACCTCGATACCCACCTTGTCCACAGCAACAGCGAGGGGAGTACAGACGTGGAGCCCAGAAAAGACCAGTGCATCGTCGAAATCAGTAGTGATTCTGATGAGCAGTCGGCACCCCAGCAACCCATGATACCCAAGCGAGTGAGGCTTATAAAGCTGACGAAGAGAGCAGGCGCGGCGACAGACAACAACAAGCTGTCGGAGCTTGTACTCGAGTTTATTCAGGTTCTACAGGTCAACAGTTCGCGGACGCTGACGAAAGAATGTTTTGAATTTTTGGATGCTTTGTGCAAGCAGCTGTCTGATCCGTCTGTCTTTATTGTGCCCTTGAGGTGGGCAATGCGAGTGTGAATGACGTCGACTAACGAGCGTATCAGACCATCCCGATCACGATCGAGTAACACCAGTGCGGAGTCGGGACATGCAAGCAGTAAACTCGGAACTCTGGCGCGGCTCCGGACGGACGTGCAGACGGCGGCGGACAACGGCAGGCTTGCCAGCATGGTTGCCGAATTTAGCAAGGTAACCGGGCGGACGATAACAAAAGTAAGCGTCGCACTGCGTACGCTCAACGCACGCTCAATTTAGCCGCGCAGGACGGCTTGGCATTCCTGGAAGGACTGGGCGAGCGGCTGAAGCAATTAGAAGTGTGATGTGTTGATGTATATCAGGGCTGTAGGACAGGGAAATTTTAACGGCGGCAAAGGCCGGCGCTACATAAAACCAGCGGCCTGTACTCTTTGCCTGCTCTGTCTCTCTCATGGCCGCCATCGTAGAACAGGACGCTTATGTCGTCCCAGACATCTCCATCAAGGAGCTCTTGGCTGCCATCCCGTCTGTTCTCTCTTCGTACCACTTTCCTCCCCGCTGACGTGCATTAGGCCTCACTGCTTCCAGCGTTCCGCACTGAGGTCCTCTGCGTACATGTATGCTTTCGAATCTGCCACGTCCTCTCCCCCATGTTCACAGGTCCATGCAGTGCCTGGGATTGCTTCGTTATCACTCTGACATACAAGGCAGCCAAGTATCTTGACGCCTCCATCACCCTTTCCCACCCTGCCGCGTACTTCATCGCGCGTTTCGTCCTGTGGTCTTTGTACGGCTTCTGGGCGGGCCTTTTTGCCACCGGCCTCTGGGTCATTGGCCACGAATGTGGTCACCAGGCGTTCTCGGAATCCAAAATGGCCAACAATACAGTTGGATGGATCGTGCATTCAGCGTGAGCTAATATTTAGTCCCATCCTAGAGCCCCCATTAATACCATGCACAGACTTGGAGTGCCCTATCACTCGTGGCGAATCACCCACGCCAAACATCACGCCTCAACGGGACACATGACACAGGATCAAGTGTTCGTTCCTGCCACACGTTCCCAACTCGGTCTCCCTCCGTTACAGCCAGGAAAGGAAGATCTCTTGGGCTCTCGGGTGACAGAAGATGTTAAAAGGGAGCTTTGGGAAGCACTTGGTGATTCCCCCATTGGTGCCGTCTTTGAATCTGCCAAGTATTTGGTATGTCCGTTGATGATTCTTTGCATCGTCTCTAATGCCTTCTAGCTTGGAGGATGGCCAGCTTATGTTTTGGTCAATGCCTCCGGTCAATTCAGATACCCGAAAGGCACCAGCCGTACGTTAGATTTCGCCCTTTTTAATGGCGTGCGTTCACATTGCTCCAGATTTTAACGCGGGATCACCCATGTTCTTACCTCATCACCGCAATCAAGTCCTGATTTCATCCATTGGAATTCTCTTGTGGCTTACTGGTATATTTACGTGGATCTATCACAGTGGCTTTTGGGAGGTCTTTAAAGTTTACCTTGTTCCTTATTTATGGTCAGAAACTTTCTTTATTTCAATTGGACACGTTCTGATACGCCGTTCAGGGTGAACCACTGGCTGGTACTCATCACATTCCTGCAACACACCGACCCTCTTCTTCCTCATTACCGTCCCCCCGAATTTACTTTTCCCCGCGGCGCCCTTGCTACGTTGGATCGCAACCTATTGGGCGACTGCGGCAAGTTTATGGGTTGGATTGGTGCACATGCTACCCATGGCATTTCAGAGACGCACATATTGCATCATGTCTCTAGCAAGATACCCCATTATAATGCGTACGTCACTAGCAATGATTTACTTGCGCTTCATTCACCCCTTCATATAGATGGGAAGCAAGCGCAGCATTGAAGAAGAAATTGTCTACTCTGGGTATACCCATGGAAGGTGCTCCTGGCGGTTGGCGTGAAGTATACCGAGTCTATCGCGAGTGCAAGGTGTGACGAATGACATCGTACCAACCCAATTTTAACATTTTTTTTTTGGCAGTTCGTCGAAGATGAAGGCGATGTCGTCTTCTTCAAGAATGCCCATGGTCTTGCCAAAATGCGACCCGTTTTCGCTGACAACGCTGTCAGTGATTCTGGTATTGAGCTAGACAAATAAACAGGGGATGATGTATGGTATTGATATATCTTTCCCCTGATCTAGTCTAGAGGTTTACGGCTTAGAGATATGACGAGGACATAGAAATAGAGCTATGTTAATGACATGATACGTTCATATACCATCATGGTTGTCTCGCATGCTCTCATGAATACTCTGCTCCCATAATTCTGCGAAGCTGTCAATACTTTTACCACTGCTCATGTCTAGCGCATCGAATGGAACCATGTTGTGTTGGTGTACTGGAGTATTCCTTGTTGCAAATGGATGGGAATGCGAGTCGATTACTCTAAAGTCTGGCATTTGTGTCTCC
Source organism: Amanita molliuscula (assembly GCA_023014405.1). NCBI lineage: Eukaryota > Fungi > Basidiomycota > Agaricomycetes > Agaricales > Amanitaceae > Amanita > Amanita molliuscula. The sequence continues at coordinate 1,087,168 of JAEBUP010000006.1, forward strand.
GCCTCCAACAAAGATTGCAACTCGTCGTATGTGAAGAGCAGCGCATCTGTTCGTGGCGCATATGGGTTAAAGTCGAGAATATGTCCGCGAGTCAAATCCCGCGTCATCAGAATGTCAAATACATCTGAGAGAACGCTCGGTCAACGCATCTCGCAGAGGGGACGAAACGACCCACAGTCTTCGCTTGTTTTCCACCTAGGTTTCACCTGTGATTCCCAGTACCCTGTCAGAGTAGTCACTATTTTCTCTTTCGTTGCAGGCTCATTGAGAAATTCGTAGTAATTGGTGTCCCGCTGTGAGATTCCTGTGTTGCCAGCAATGTTATGGATGATGGAAACCAGCAGTGTGTGCGGTGTGGTGTGCTTACCCAAAAATCGATTTTGGCGGACAAAACAGCGAAACTCGCGGCTGCTATCGATGGGATACCACTTGCGGAGAACGAGCTCCAGCTCGTAAGAAGGCGGCGATGTCTCTGAACTTGCGTTGGCCCCTTCAAAGACGCCATCGACGTCCAAATCGTGGGCGATAAAGTCCGACGACTTGAGTAGCATGTAGACGTCTGCAGGGGTTACGCATTTCAACGGCGACGACGCTGAAAGGACCCAAGATGCATCCTGTTCACGTCGAAGGTCAGGTAAAACGGACGGCGGGAGATCCTCTATCGGTGTTCACCTTGGGTGAGGAAAAATTGAGTTTAGGAAAGACGGCTCCGAATTCCTTTATGCACTCGCGAATCTCGGAATCCAGCTCTGGAAAGGCGAAATGGGGAGCTTGGTCTGCGTCTTCTGTCGGTTCTTCGTTATCAGACAGTTCGGTTTGAAAAGGTCTAACGAGGGAATGTCATGGCACTGTCCAGGTGGTAATCGTACTTGGCAAGCGACGAACACGTCCTCTGAGCCCTCTGGTACAAAGATGCTGTCGGAATCAAGGTAATCGCGAAAGCTTTGCGACAATGGGCGAATGATTTTTGATTTGATACTGAGGTCTGAGAAGGCTGGGTACCATGATGAGAACTGAAAGGATGAAATATACGATGGAGCGCCGGAAGACATGTATACATTTGTCCTGCCTCCAATGTCACGAGTACCTAACAAGTATATCTAGTATTCTGGGTATAGAGTACGTTGCAGAGATCCATAAAAGCATCAATGAGCGATTCTGTGATAACCAGCTTGATATTCATTGTACCACCACTGTATGTGTATCGTTGAGAATTGATCCACGACGATTCGTTCTACGCACCTCAACCATTCTGTGAATCCCCTCTTCTAAACCGATCTGGGGCTCATAGCCAAGCACTCGCCGTGCTTTTTCAATATTATGCCAGCGTGAGGCACAACTGAAGGTGACCCTGAATCTCGTGAAAGCAGGCTGCGTCCCTCTTAACCAGCCAACCCACTCCGCTCCAGATGCTGCAGCCATTCCGACCATCTTTGGCAGAACAAAATACCCTCTTTCCTTTCTACGGCCAGGGAAGTAATTGTCAAGATGGCGCCAAACTAAGCGGGGAAAATCCCAGAAATAGCACGGTTCACCATTGGTAATGAAGAAAGCTTGACCTGCAACCTGCAGCGGTGACTTTGAAGGATCAAATAGCTTACTTCGCCTCAAGGAGTAATCCGAAAAGGCATCAAAGCGCGTGCGAACGACTGGGCGATTGGATGGGCCCGGATTTGGGTCAGCATATGCAGCAGCGATGTGGTCAGCATTTGGAGGAAGAGTGACGTATGGGCCTAGTGGCCGCGCTTCGCAAGTTGGTACGCGATGGCGCCCCGTAGACAAATCAATGGTTGGAAGTGGGTAGTTGATGATGTCTTCCTCTTCTGAAGCTAACTGGGGAACGTCATCAAGGGATGTGTAATTCTTCTTTGATTCAGATAATGGCGGTGCAGGAGGCGGAATATCTAGTCTGTCGGCTGCTAGAAGATGAGCGTGAGCGACGTTGCCAACGTATGTCCAGTCGAAAAGATTCGTGTTGTCGCCTATTTGAAAATGTGTCTGCCCATAGTCATAGACTTGGTATAAACCTGCCATGACCTGCCTGTCGCCAGGACTGACGTACCTCAGATTCTTACAACTATGAAAATACGATGTACTCACCCAAAAATGCCGGACGGTCGTAAGGCGACTGTTAGCAGACCATCTTTCCCGTTAGCAGCCAAAACAGCAGCCTCGGCTTTGGCCTTGGAATCATTGTAGGCGTCCATTGGCACATCCGGGAATGGTAGCCTCTCATCAGCATTGATGACATCTGAACCATTGAAAACAACGCCGGCAGAGCTAGTAAAGACCAGCTTTCGCACACCCACTTCTACTGCTGCAGCAATGACAGCTTGTGTTCCTTCCACGTTGACACGGTAGTAAAGGGCTTCGTCCTTGTAGCCAGCTGGCGGGGAGGCAGTGTGGATGATACATGTTGTACCGCTCTGCAGAAAAGAGAAATGTATCGTCACTGCGTGCAGACGATAGATACACGCACCTTCCTCAGGGCAGCAGCGACCTGAGACTGGTCCGTTATGTCGGCGGAATAAAAGGGCACATCATGGTACCTCTGGACGATGTCGAGGACAGACACGGTGTCGCGGCGGTCGAGCAGCTGCTGGACAATGTGGCGGCCGACAAAACCGCTGCCGCCGATGACAAGGTAAATGTCTCTGGAGGACGACATGAAGGATCGAACCACAGTGACGCGTCCACGTGACCCGGCATGCATCCACCACCAAGGCACTACTCAGCAGAAGAAAGGCTCCATTTGCTCGCAAATCTCGACCTCGAGGGTCAGCTCCTGCTTTTGTCGCCCTCCGTGTCCCTGTTCACTCCATTTATCCAGTTGCTCATCGCACCAGGCAGTTTGAAGCATGGCTCGCTGATCGGCTTGAAAACTTCAATATTCATCAGCAAGGGCAGATATCTCGCATACCAAAGCAAGTGCGATCCATGACGATGCGCCTGTTTGGCGAGAAATACAACGGCAACGTCCAGGAAGCCCTGCGCGGCGTGCAACGGGAGAGAATGGCGGCAGCTGGGCTGGACGCCAACTTTGCAGAAATAGATAAGAGTGAACGGAAGCGGAAATGGGTAGCAAGCCAGGAGGCCGAGTCGGGGCCCACAAAGAGCGGTGAGTATTGCGTCGCCGTGTCTGTGTCTTTCTCAACTGTGTTAGCCCGCCTGATGCCTCCCACATCACCAAAGAAACCACAGCCATCTGTTGGCCACGGAAACGCCCAGAGATCCCGTCTACTTACGTCTAGCAAGACTCCAGCAACTGTGAGTATCTCGTTTGTCCCCCTTGCGTGGTTCTTAAACATTGCATAGCCTCGAACGATGAGCCGGATACCTCCCTCACCCAGTCCCCAAAAATCGCGGCCTCCATTCGTTACTGGCACGTCTACCCGTCCTCCCCGGCCAACTTCTCCCACAAAACACCCAGCGTCTCGACAGCCAACAAGCAGGGTACCATCATCATCGACGTTTAATCCAGCGTTGCCACCGAAAACGCCATCCTATCCAGCCAGTGCTCCCAAGGGCGCCCCGAAATCTGCGCCCCTGCGGTTGCCACGCAAGGACGAGAGTATGTTGAGTGTGAACGGTTCACCATTGGCCAATCCCTATCAATTTGGTCTGGGGTGGTTCAGGGGCGTTGAGATGGGTCAAGACGTTGATACCCATGAATTCGCTGCTGCAGGTCAGACTCGGAAACTCAAAAGGACAAAGAGCAATATCATCGTTAGACGAGATCCCTCATTATTGACAAGTGATCGTTCTGGTGCGGGTTCACAAGCCAGTCATTATTCCACCCCGGAAGACACCTCTACACATCACTCTAGCAAGCCACCTTCATACTCTTCACAATTCCCTCATCCTCAGCCGTTCCTTGAGGTACAAGCCACGCCAAAGCCAATACAAGATCATACTAGATCATTTTCTGCGTTGGTTGCAATCCCAACAAAGGATGGTCATCTACTCGAATTTGACCCGCTTCAGACGTCACCGGGTGCTCTGCAGGCGTTGGATGGTATCTCAGACAGTGCCAAGAAACAGGCTCGGCTGGAGATGGGCCGTCTCGTCCAAACCGCGGTGGATAAGTGGAAGATCAGTTAGCTCCCTTTGCTTTGACTTTTGATATCATCACTTTTTTTTGCTCATTTGTTCGGACTTTTGACTATCAAGTAATTTATATCACCATCCCACCGTCATTTGGTTCGCGCACTCTATAGCCCACTGTACAGATAATCCAATGTACGGTTTAACCTTGTAATGTTCAGCGACTGCAATCGACACCATCGTCGTTTAGGATTCTCAAATATGCCACACGGCTCAAATGACCTTGCCGATCTCGTATCTTGACCAGTGATTTTATCTTCGTTGCTCCTGTCTCTTGTGTGGCTATTCGGATAGAGTCTGCTTAAAAGGTCGATGCAATGTCACCCACTTTACAGTGTAACACACCTGATAGTCTGCTTTTCCAGATCGAGCAGTCGAGCCAGAGACACGGCTCCTATGGCATATCCCTTACTTCTTGAGAGCGAATAGTGTCCAGTAGTGACATAGCCAATAATGCTGGCGTGCAAAGGTCTGACTTCCGCAAGCTAAGACAAGTCAATCTACTGTCACCCAAACAGTTAACATACAAACCTGAAGTTCCTCTGGAGTCTCGTCTTCAAGATCCGTCGGCAGAGTCCGCTGCTTTTGCATGCACTTCATCCATCTTCTGACTTCGTCATCATCCATGATATGAATGGTGTCCATATCCTCGGGGGTCCCTCGTTTCCACATGTCGACGGCTACTGATACGAGAGCACCTTTCAACAAATCCAGGCTCTTGATATTATTTGGCAGTGGATCTAGGCAGAAGGCTGTACGCAATTTGTTGATTTCTGCCAAAAGGCCTGCGGCAGGATTGAACATGTCTGAAATTTCCGAAATCAGCTGCTGCGTCCTAGGCCCTTGAAGCAGCCAAGGTCGTGTACTATTATTATTATCATCAACATCCATGTCATCTTCGCGCTGCGTTGATACAAGTCCTTCTTCGCTCCCCATGGCCAGTTCAGGAAGCTCCAGAACGACTTCCCAATCAGCCCTCCAGGGGCTTCTTATCCCCAATTTCGTATAGTTTACCCGTTTAGCGGGGGGTCTTCTGTTCCATCGTTCTCTGTCTTGCTTTGCCCTGTCCTCAGCGTACAGTGCATACGCTTGTGTGAAGGGATAGTCTCGTGGATAATATGCCTGTTCCTGCCTCAAAAGCTTGCGTTTGCCTTTCGCGCTGACCGCCAACACGAGTTCCAGTAAAAATCAGCGAACTAAAGAACGCCATAGACCAGCCTGGCAGGAATAATAAGCTTCCAGCCGTGTATTGATTGTCTATCGGCCAGCGAACTCTCGAGAGTGTGCTGGATCAACATAATTGGGACACGATCATCTTGTCGCAACGGTTGCAAGGGAGTACCCGGTACCAGATTCTTTTAAAGTTACATATACGGCCTGATAGATTTTGACTTGGGACATACCTTCGAACGCCGTAAATCTAACTGTATTTTTCTATAACGAGGCTTTTTGAGTTTGAGTCGAGTATTTTCATCCCAAATCTCACTTTGGGCAAGTTGGCCCGATGGAATGGTGATTGCGTTACGATCGATGTCTGGCTTCAACTTCGCATTTTTTGGAGGAAAACTGATCGATACATGTGAGTGAACAGATCACCAATATGAATGAGGACAACTTGCTCGAGACGCGGGTCAACGACTTTGAAACCTATTATCATGTTACGAGGGAATGACCCAGAACATGCCACGCTGTTCAAAGATGACCAAAACTAATAGCATTATGTTCGTATGCTGTTATGCCATTGCAATTGTAGGAAGCTTGCCTGTGTGAATGATTCTCTGTCATCTTCAGAGATGGGCTTCAGTGCTCCTTTAAGCACTTGACTCGATTTTGGACCCATGATCTCGAAAATATTGAAGTGTCCCCGAAGGTCAGCTATCTCTATCTCATATTCTGCACTGGTCGTTGTCTTCTGCCGCTTAGCCGAATCTAAAGCGAGCGATGCAGCATGCTGGAGCGCAGCGAACGCGTCATCGTAAACAACAGGGTGAAACATTAGCCAGGTAGTCCTAACAACGTCTTTGTCTTCTTGCTGTGGCTCATTTCCTTGACTTTCTGCTTCAATCGTTGGAGCCTTGGGCTGCCATATGATGGTGACGGGAGCAATCATGTCGAATGGATAAGAAGTCGGTTTGTAGAAGCAAGTTTCAACTGTACGTGAACCAACTGTATTCCTGCCAAGATTCATCAGTGTTGAGTTTTATCAAGCGGGTGCTACGTGCCTCTTCGCTGCAGGGTGACCCCTCTGAGGATTACAGCACATCATAAGCATAATCTCGATTATTTTCTGTGGACCCTTGACTTCAATAACCGAAGTGTACGAAGCGTCATGGATGATTGAACCATGCCTCGATGCCCTGTGGGACGCACGAAATGACTTTTCTGTGGGCTGGACCGCCTAAGACACGGTCAGACCTCTCCGTTACTAGTTAGTAGAATGGCGAACTAGGCGGTAACCCCACATGTTCTCCATTTTCATTCGCTTAGCATGCCATATATGACTCTCTAGCCATAATTTGTCTCCTAACACAAGGAAATAAAAGACCATACTAAAGTCGGAACCACGAAGACTCTCACGCTGTCGTCTAGCAAATGTCTCTGTCCGAGAAATTCGTTTGGCTCTACCGCGTTTGGGTAATTTCGACTTGGAGGACTTCCTGGGAGGGTCCATCTGTTCCAGTCAGAAACCAAAATCTCATGAAGACAGATATTTACCTCCGCCCGCGCCCTGCCACGAAGCCTTCTGGGAACACGACGGACGTCGTGACTAGCAGCCCTTCTGCGGAGATGCCGCGGCAAGGTTTGCCACACTCGATGAGTAGAGCTGTCCCTGTAAATCCAATATTGCTTTTGTCTATATGAAAGGCCGCATCCCGAACCTTGCATTTTTCATTGCCTCTTCCATAGCGTTGATTTCAAAAGCTCTCGCCTACGATTAAGATTAGTTGGGGCATAGAGAGATAACGACATTTCCGAACTTCAGTGAACTTCTCTACGTCAATGACACTTGGAAAATTCCCTAAAGGTGGTTCAGACGCGAACTAGGCTCGCATATGGATGAAGCATACCACTGCTAGTCTTTGAAGTGGACGGCGCGCTCGACGAACTAGCAGCAGAGGGAAGACTCTGAACAGCTATGGTACGCGCAAATGCCACTTTCTGCCTCTTCTTCTCGCGGGCATTTTGAGTGTTGGAGGATTCGTCCTTGCGTTTTTGTGGCATTGAAGGAGCGGACGGGACGTGCACGTGAGACCACAACCGTCGCCGGAAATAGCCGACCGTATACCGATGGCCTCCATGTTACGCGCCCAGTTCGTCCGACAATCCAAAACAGCTGGACGTCTTCTTTCAACATCAGCAGTCCTTAGAACTGAGACCGCTACAAGCGCTGGAACTGTTCAAATACCGAGGAAACCTATTGGTGGCGTACGTGGCGGGTACGTGCTTTAGACTATCCCTCTTTGCAAGTGTCAACATATCCCTCCAATTAGCATAGTTGGATTTTTATTTGGATTCTCTATCGCGTCCTCCCTTGCTGCGTATCACCTTCTAGAAGAATATAGACAAGCCTCTGCCGCGCTGCAGGCAAGCGTGGATGAACTCAAGCTTAGCACTGAAAGAGTGAGCGGTCTAATAGTACCAATATATGAATGAGCTGATGTACTACAGGTGTCGGAACACGTCAGGAGAATTCAAGCAGTCGAGAAAGACCTGAAAGCTTTGCGTGACGCTTCCGTACCAAGAGAGGAGTTGTCCAGGCTAAGAACAGAGGTCAAGAAACTCTATGACGGTCTTCATGTCGGTACGTTGTTATGCATTGATATCAGCCCACTCAATCTAACATGTCGTCTAGAAATTCTAGATTTGCGAGCTCATATTTGGGGAATGCGTTAGTCGCATTGCACTGTAGTCTACAGGCCACTTCTGACTCCTTTTCAGAACAAGACCTGAACAAAGTGTTGAAAGAGGAGTTAACAACTGTCGATTATAACGTGAGTACATGTCCATCGATCGCACGGTTTTAGTAACGCTGCATCTATTAATGAGTCTATAAAGGAAAACAAAAACTGACCAGTGTTGGCTCGGTCTTACAGCAGACAATTTGAACATAGAGTACTTAATTCAAATATCTAGTAGAAAACTAGATCTGTACCTTCATTCGTCATTCGCCAAACCTTTTAATCATCGCAAGTTGGTCTGCTCGCTTGACCTTTTCCTTGATTCTGGAGCTGCTTGTCAAGTTGTATGTATATTGTATGTATCGCCGTGTGCACTCCGTTCTCCTTTGCAGACGGTTAAATCACCGGGCCACCGCAGGGCACGACGACTCACCGATCGAATCTTAGTCCCCACTTGAGCTGCCTTCTCTTTCATTGCTCTAAAATTGCAATTCAGTCATAATTCTATTCTGTAAACGGCTTCCACAGACTGGTCTGTAGTGGCTCTGACGAGGGCATCCGATATGTCATTAACGCGAAAAGTGTTTACTCTCAAACCAGCCTGTGATTGTCAATCAGCGCATCAATAAATTGGACTACCTGGAGCGCACTCCTAATCTTTCGATTCTGGATGCCCAAAAGAACTGGTCGCCAAACCATGGTTTAATCAACGTCGGTATACCAGCGCGCAGGCTTGCGCCAGTCGTTCCAGCTCCACCGTGATGCATGGCAGCATCGATTCGAGGGAATAGCCAATCATGAGGAACCTTATTGAGAAAATAACATTCCGGAGGTATCTCTACCTCTTGAATGTCTTCAACGGTCGCCATTCTTTTCGACCATCCCGGGGAAATTATCGCCCGTACGCCACCTAAGCACTATGTTCATTGGAAGGCATGTAGGTTGACGAAGCAACACACTGTGAGTGACCGCTCTGACAATACGAGACAAGACGCGATTCGGTCTTGGCACTGTGATGCTGCCGAAGCCTATGTATACGATGGGCTTGTTGTCGTACCGAGCTTGTTTCATCCACTCTAACAAAGCCGGAGGTGGATCCCAGTTAACCTCCGAATTATCCAAGAACCAACTGATACTTTGTAAGACATTACTTTCGTAAGCACGGAACATACTATCCGGATATGACAATATTGTCCCCCCAATCCAGAGGTTTCGGTACGACAGACTCGACGCTAGTCAAAAACAAACAATGAATGAAAAATCCAATACTAACTTGTGAAAAGTCGTATATTTGCACCAACTTTGATTGCGCCCTATGCCCCATCTCCGTGATTTCTAGACTCAATGCCTGCTTTCTCCATTTATTCACTTGTTGTGATATTGAGCGCCACAACACGTTGCTGAAAACCCATTAAATAAGTCCAGAATCAAGTCACCTTATATGCCACGAACTCAAAAAGGATGTATCTGCGGAGATATTCAGTATTATGAAGTTACTTATGAAAAATTCGGGACGAACGAGGCACTATTGAATGCCGCGGTGCTTCCAAAGGGGCTCAGAAAGGGGTGCGGAAACTCCCCCGTCCTATTCATCAGCTCAATTGAAGGTCAAATATTTAATCAATACAAGTACTGACTTTGCCCAAGGCATTGTAAACGTCCGGATATATGGGATCTCTGGTGGCCATATTTCAATAGCTGTTCGAAGGGAAAGTGATCTGCACCTCAACTGAGAGCCTCCGCTATATGCACTCCCGCCATCGCTGACGGGCTCTCAAGCAGAACATCCGCGTCTTGACATGCTTCCCATGCTTCCCTTAGAACTAGACAGCACAGTGGAAACGTTGCTTTTGACAGGACTAACGTCGTCACTTACGATCATCCAGCCACGATCGGAACTATGATAGGTAAGTCCCATACATATGATACTAATGCGAATGCGCACATCTTGTACAGTTTTCCTAAAAAATTCAGGGGAAAACATCTTTGTATATTTCAGACATTGAACACGGAACTGGTGAAGGAAAGTACACACTTTGTTCTCAACGCTCAGCTTCATCAGTTCGCCGGGATCTCCACCCGCGGTACGATGGGAAAGACCAAATTTCTCCACCCAGTCTTTGTATTCTTCATGGGTTACTATTGTTACACGGTGATTGTGTTGTTTGAGACCTAACCCCAAGGCGATGTACGGTTGCACATCGCCTCTTGATCCAATGGTTAAACAAACAAAATGCAGAGGTGCTCGCCTGCCTAATACTTCTGACGGAAGATTAACAGTTTTTGGTAGGCGTAAGATGACATCAATCGGAAGACTAATTCTGACAGCAGTAGCAAGTGATCTTGATAGAGGTGCAATTAAACTAGTCATATTGTGTCCGCGCGGCAGTGACTCAGAATTCATCGTCCCATCCGTTATTCGTCGGGCGGAATAGAGCAAGACGATCGTTGACGCGGCGCATCACTTCATCACGAAGCCCGGCACACTGAAAAGCTAACTTTAGACCTTGCATTCCGCCACTTGACCTAATGGTAACGCCATTTAAGCGGCGAATGGCCGTGCGGAATGGCCGAACCGTTTCTATTGACTGCAGGGAAATGTAATGGCGAGGGTCACAACGCGTCAAGTCTTTGCTCCAGAAGCCTATGTGAGTCGGTGCTATAACCAGATGACCAGAAGACCGGGAAGTTTGTGCGGAGCAGACTGTAATCAGATAATAAGTACAAAATATCAGATCGAGAAATTATAACGGACACCACAATAAACTTTGCCTCTGGTTTGCAAGGGGTTGCACTTGTGGACGTGTTGCCAGATCAGAACAATTGACAGTTTGCTTTATTTCCTGTTGTGTCCATGAAAAAGGTCCAAGATCCATGAATATGGGTAATTTTAACACATCCATGTTGAATCGGTGTTTTGCGGCTGCAATTGATCGTTCGAGTTGAATAAATAGCGCCTCTGCTCTGCGAGCGCAAAGGCCAATCTGGAGAACCTGTGCACCTAATGGGTGCGTCTTATCTGATGTAATATCGGAGCTAACAAGAGAAATATTAAGAGATAGGCAGGTCAGCACATCGACCAAGGGATCGGAATTGATGAAATCAATTCTATCCAACGGACAGCTGATTCTGACGCTGTTGAGCTGGCCATTGGAACTATCAACATTAGTTCGACGTTGGTGGCGATAGAGGAACAATGCCCCTATAGAGAACGCTTTTCAGCCCAGATATTAGCGAAGAAATTCAAGTTCCTACCTGACAACTCTCGTCGCCAATCCAAGGAAGACGTTGAAGTCTCAAAATCAAAAGTAATGGACGACATTGAACCTAGCACCAGCGTTATGTAAGTGGGATGTTCAGCGTCTGCGGGATTGATCTGATCAATAAGGCCCACTAAATAAAATGTGAGTAAATCTTCTACACCACGGTGGGATAGACTCACAGAGAATGGAATGTATAGGATGTTTTTTGCTGTCGTCACTGCTTGAACGATACACACACAGTATATCGCTCGTGAGTTCCAACCAGACGCGTCTAGAAGAATGCCAACTCTTGCGACGTAGCACGGCGACCCCCGCTTTAAGCGGCTGATGTGGTGCTGCCAGACATGGCTGACAAGTACAAAGGGACGCATGGAAGGCTAGACGATGCGTAGTCAAATGTAATACGCCCTGTATGCATGATTGAGGAACGTCGATGATAAGTAGTCCCGTTTCGCATTTACCAGTATCAGCACGCCGCTGACGAGACATGCATCAACCTCAAATATCAAATTTTCTTCTTCGTCCCAGGCCAAAGGGCCAAACTCCTCAATTATCATACCCATAAGCTTGCGAGGCTCTATTTCCGATAGTATGCCCTCTTGCGGAAGCGCCACCGACTTGTGCAACGTTTCTGGGGTCTGGGGCGTTTGTAAAGTGGACGGATAAGATGAGACTGATTCTGCGTCACTAAAATCGAGGTCAACAAATCTCGCGAAACTGTTGTCCCCAATGGCCGAGTCCAAAACGCAGCCTGTCTGCGCGAGAAGCTGTTCATAGGCGGCAGCGTCTCTGTATAAGCGAGATAGAGAGGGCTGTCGTGAAATGCCTTTGTTCGATCCGTAAAGCGAATCACTGACAGCGCTGATCTGTGGGCTTAGGTCAGACATGGATGTTGGTAGAATGTGCACTGCTGTGGCTGAGACGCGCTACGTCATGTCGCGTGTTTGCGCTTGTTGCAGAAATCATCTATATATAGAAACCATCTCAAACAAGGTCTATGTAACTATGCAGCGGCTTGCTTCTTCACCTGCTCCCTACGGCCTCGAACGCCATCGCGCAGGCGCTCCAATGCGGGAACAGTCTGTTCCCAAGAAATGCATGCGTCTGTCACTGATTGTCCGTACCTAAGGCCAGCGGGCCCCGATGCAGGGATATTTTGGCGACCCTCAACAAGGTTGCTCTCGATCATGACACCCATAATAAAGGGGCTCGTCTCAGACGACTCCAATTGGCGGGCCTGTGTCGCTAGTAAGATACGGCGAATCTCCCAAAATGATGAGGTCTCACAATGTCATCCGCAACCTCGGGTTGTTTGGTATGTTGCTTGCTGCTGTTGCCGTGACTGCAGTCGACCTAGAGCCATGTAAAACACACTTAGCCGAAACTCGGTCAGAGAACATACCATGATTTTTTGCGGGAGACTTGCTTTAGCTAGTTGAGCAGCAGCGTCACTAACGTATTCAGCGGCATAGTTCGGCCCCTTGCTTCCGCCGCGTAGGATAACATGAACATCCGGATTGCCCTGTATGCGATGAGCTACGACAGTAGAGCAGACAAGTAGTAAAGTTACCGTTGTCTCGATGATGCTACTCAGACCTTCCTTGCCGACGCTAAGAAAGACATGTCCACTTCGGGCGGCGCGGCATGCATCAACAGCTATGCTGATACTCCCATCAGTTGAGTTCTTGAAACCAGTCGGCATTGAAAGGGCAGAGGTAAGTTCTCTGTGAACTTGTGATTCTGTCGTCCTAGCACCGATCGCTCCCCAGGTTACTAGATCGGCTGTGTATTGGGGCGTAATGGTATCCAGAAACTCGCAACCCGCTGGTAACCCTAGTTTGGCCACTTCAAGGAGAAGCGAACGAGCAATCCGCAATCCCTTGTTAATGTGGAAGCTTCCATTTAGATCAGGGTCATTAATGAGGCCTTTCCAACCGACAGTTGTTCTTGGTTTCTCAAAGTAAACGCGCATGACAATCAGGAGATCATCTTTGGCTTCTTCAGCGTACTCTTTGAGTAACCTTGCATACTCCAAGGCTGCATCAGCGTTATGCACAGAACATGGTCTAGTTGCGGATGGGTGCTCAGGGGGCGATTCTCAATAATCAGGAGGCTTACCCTACTACGACCATGAGCCGGTCATCATCACCTCTTAGAACATTCTCAACGGCCAGACGTCCTTGAAGAACGGTCTGTGCCGCCTGGAGTGTCCTGAACAAAATGTCAGCGCAAGGGCAACCAAAACAGCTAGTCGACGACATACAGAGGCAAATCCTCTTGGAGAATTTGCGGTGGAATGAGAGGGCGAGTTGACTTGACGCGGCCGTTCTCCAGTTTCGAAAGAGCGTCTCTGTAGGAAAGAGCCATCTTACTTCTACGGTGGACGACGGCTACCGTATTTATATGAAGCGTCGATGATCATCACGGTTACTCACCTGTTTGTAAACGAGTACGGGTAGCGCAGTTCTTCAGCCCGTTCGGGGTTACTTGGAGCTTGACTCGATCGGTGATCGGACTGCACGTGATGTCCATATTGAGTAAAGGCTAGTATTCCCACGGCAGTGCCGCGCAGAGTTCATCTGGGTCTGTTCAGACCCGTGTAATCATGGACTTCTCGCATTTCAATTCTGCCGAACAGGCGCACATGACGAAAGTTATCGAGAAGCGACAGGTGCGATTACTCTTGTATCGGACTCCGTCCTTGTCGCTGAAATACAAAATAGATGCAAGACTTTCTGAAATTGTATGCCAATTTGGTCGAAAAATGCTTCAATACCTGCTGCAATGACTTCACCAGCAAGGCACTCTCATCAAAGGAGGTCCGTTTGCTTCCTGTCAATACGTCAAACTCAAACTCAGACTGTGACAGGACCAATGTATAGCAAACTGCACGGAAAAATTTCTTAAGCATTCCGAACGGGTTGGAGCACGTTTTTCAGAAATCAACGCAGGTCCGTGACGATCGTATCATTCCTTTTACTCGGTCAATAACTGGCGTCATGCAGAAGTGATGAATGCCAGCCAAAACAAGTCCTGAACCCTAGATGCATCGATCTAATATACTGAAGTGATTTGGCAGGATCATAGGTTCAGTTAGTAGTATATTTAATGACATTGTCATAAACTGGGCCCGCTGGCACCGTGGGACCTTTCGTTTCTCTTCCGACATCTTCTATCGAGCAAAGACAGTATCAGTCAGGATGTTGACAGCAGGAGCAAAAGCGCTGCCATTTGCACTGCCTAACCATAATGGCGATGTGGTTCACGTCGCACCTGGAGAAAACGGTCAATCAATCGCGTTGTTATTCTACCCAGAATCTGGTACACAAAATGACCTGCCTTATTGTCCTGATCTAACTTGCCTTTATATAGGTTCATTCGGATGCACTAAACAGGCATGCCAATTTCGCGATGCAGTCGCAGGTAATTGAACCCTTTTGCCCGGGACCAAGGTGACGGAAGTGAGCCTATCGCTTACAATATATACGGTACAGCCAAAGAAGAGTTCAAACCAGATAGGATGACTGTTATTGGAATTAGCCCAGACCCAGTCCAGAAACAGGCGGAGTTCGTAAGAAAGCAGAACTTGAACGTGAGCACCTTTAATGACGGAGATGTTTTCAAGGGGGAGTCATATTGCGCCAGTTTCCAATACTCAGCGATGAAAAGCGAGAGATAGCCAACGCGTACGGAGTCGGCACCGGAATGATGGGATTGGTCAGATATTCACGGACAACGTTTATCATTGATAAGAAAGGCGTCATACGGTGAGATCCCTATTCTTATTCAGCAAATTACCCTGGCCATGACGAGCTGTCGTTGGTTGTGACAGGGATGTTCTCGACGCAACGATGAACTATGGTGCGCATATTGATTTTGTGGCGAAATGGGGCAAAATCTTGGACAAGGAGGTGGATCCGGAGCCAGCACCGGATTCCTAATGTGATGTAGCTTGGTATTTTGTAAAATAATGTAACTTGGGCATCCAGGTGGTATTGCCGGTGGTCCGCAGGTGTTCCGTGTAGTGTGGGAAAACACCGACGGGTCCTTCAAGCTCAAAACCCTCACCCAGCTACGAACAGATGCCGCTCGTGACGCCTTTGACCAAGTTACTTGGTATTCGTGTGTTCGGATCATCAACATTGAGCTAGGTTCATAAAGCGCTGATTGTGTCTATTTCAGACCTGTTGTGCAAGGCGGGATGCAATGGTATGTCATTAATTTATTCAGAATTGGGCCACACGGGTCTAATGAAGGTAAAGGGTTGGTGTACCGCGACTCGCAGCAGCAGTGTCAGAGGCCGGGGGCCTTGGTAAGAGTCGGCAGGCATAGCCTTAATTTTCAGAGGTCCTAACTTCTCGCCCAGGTATACTTACTGCGTTAACACAACCATCGCCGGATGCACTCCGGTCTGCCATACGCGAAACACGGAGGCTGACGTCTAAACCATTTGGAGTAAACATAACTCTTTTACCAACAATCAATCCTCCGGACTACGAAGGGTACGCACGGGCGGCGGTGGAAGAGGGAATAGAAATATTTGAAACCGCAGGAAACAATCGTAAGTGGAAGAGTCGTCGTCTTCAAACTGCTCCGAGTCACACCTTTTAGCCGGCCCTCTCGTCAAATATTTTAAGAGCAATGGGTGTATTGTTATCCACAAGTGCACCACTATCAGACATGCGAAGGTACGATCTTAAGCATCAGATTGAGCATATTTTACTGATGTACTTAGAGCGCGGAGCGCATGGGTGTCGATATCCTGAGTATTGATGGTCTTGAGTGTGCGTTTCTCCATCAGAAGTGTTGAAACTTGATAGTACTGATTATTTTAGGTGCTGGTCATCCAGGAGAAGACGATATCGGTGGACTTGTTCTGGTAATATGACAAACCGATGCTGGATAATGTTTTAATTTCAAATTTGCTACAGCTGGCGCGGGCGGCGCAGGAATTGAAGGTTCCGTATATCGCGTCTGGTGGTATTGCAGATGCTAGAGGAGTTGCGGCAGCACTTGCGCTAGGTGCAGCAGTAAGTGAAATTCAGTGTTATATCCTGATTTAAAATCTGACTGTTATACAGGGGGCCAACATGGGTAAGAGATTCTTTGAACGCATGTGATTGATTTTGACTCTGGAAAGGAACGCGCTTTATGTGCACGGTCGAAAGGCAAGAAAATTAGTCTCGCTAATTGACATGCACCGTCATTGATGTCTGACGCCAGTACAATTCATGAAAACATCAAGAGAAAGATAGTTGAATCGACAGAGCACGACACAATCCATATTTTCCGCACGCTACGTAATACGGCACGTGTCTACAAGAACAAGGTAGCGATGGAGGTGGTAGAGCTTGAACGCCGACCCGGTGGGGCGAAGTTTTCCGACATACAGCATTTGGTATCTGGAGCACGGGGTCGGAAGGTGTATGAGACGGGGGATGCTGATTATGGAACATGGAGTGCAGGGATTGCGATTGGACTTATCAATGACATTCCGACGTGCAAGGAGCTGGTTGCGAGGATAGAGCGGGAGCTGGAGGCGATTGTTGGCGGCCTGGCGAACTTGAGGACCAAGTTGTAGTCATGTGACCGCGTTCGGGTTGGCCTCGTGTTGTTGCCGTGAACGTTCCGAACATTTGTTGCTTTCCTCCATCATGCTCGCCTCGTCCGCAAGCCCAAAGTCTGCAGTGCACCAGCTACCACAGTCCGCGTCCTCGCCGCCAACCACACCAACACCTCCCTCAGACGATTCTTCTGTAATCGACGACCTTTCTTTCGATTACATCTTCGATGATGATGGAGGCTATATCCGTCTCTCCAAGGGCTCTTCAAAATCCCAAAACTCACCTCCGACTCCAAACGAAACTTCTTTGCACCCAGATCCCGCGCCTTTTCCTCCTGCCAGACCATCCCTGTCGCGTTCAGAAAGCGCATACTTGCCCCCGTCGGGGACAGACAAACCAATCGCCCGGAGTTTTCAGCGTGTTGCCTCGGGACCAGCGCTGTCGCTGACTCCAAACCACGCTCCAGCCGCTTTATCAAAACAACGGGCGCTGTCGCGCCGAGGTACATCCGAAGATGTTAATCGTGGGCAAGACGTGCGCAAAGTAGACGTGCCCGGCCATTCTCGACCGCGGCTGGACGGCCACAATATACATCAGGAAGAGAAGGAAAATATTAGTGAGGTTGAAGACCATCCCCCATCAAATAGACAAAGACATTCCCCGCCTCAACTGTCTCGTTCTGCAGTTTCATCGTCACGGTCATCATATCAACACCATCCCAGTCGAATGGCGTATGCATCCCACGCGAACTCGGTGAACAGGCTACCAGATGCCTCCCAGCGGGCGTCTCATCCTCGACAAGTACCGTCAGGACCCAATCGTGCTGGTAGGCTGGTCAAATCAGCAAGTAGTAGTGCAGTGTTGCTTGCTCCCAAGTATTCTGGTTCTTCGTCAGCAGGCATTGATCGGATAGCTGAGCATGAAGGGAGCGAGAGTGAATTTGGTACCAGTGATCACCAGCCTCAAATAACACAAGGGGAAGACACGGATACTGGAGAAGACGAAGTGGCTGTGGACCCTGCACCCATGCCGCCAATTCAAGGCATGTCGTCATCTAATGCAGGCCGTCAACGGAGTTTCATGGCACCAATCGCTTCAACGTCGTCGCTCGTAAATTCATCATTTATTACTAGGCCGCGTCGCTCAGCGAGCCTCAGTGATGCACTAGGTGGCACCGTTTTCTGTCTTGATCATTTATATATTAACCCCTCGTTTTGCCCAGTGCAGGAAGATCCGTATCAACTGCAAGTTCAGCAACAGCCATATCCTGTCTCTGCTTCTCGACCGGGAACAAGCTTGGGCATAAGTACAAACTTTGATGGCATAGGTGGGCCTAGACGAGTCGCTGTGGAAGAATGGGAACGACAGGAAATAGAAATGCGCAAGAGTACGTGAATCTATTCATTTACAGATAAGAATCGCTCTCCGCTGCTAGTATGCTGATTAATTGTAACAGAGCTCAAACGAGACGCAGAGGTCGAACGTGAGCGTAGCCTCGGTTAAGCTTTTCACGGAATCTGAACGCTGCTTAACAGGTCGCGAACAAGATATGCTGCAGCAGTCTGCACGTCAAACCCCTTCGCCAACTCAACATAATCAGCACCCACAGATTCCTGCTCTCAAGCAGATCGGGCATCGACGTCGCGACTCTGATACATTGCGCAACGTTTCGCCATCCATGGGGTCACCGACTGCCGTCGAGCCAGTGCCCCGTATATCTCCTTCCTCTCGCGGACGATTGTCGCCATCAGGGAGCCGCATGGCTCGTGACGCCCCTTTGTCCGCTAAACACAAAAGAAGCCCGACAGCTCCTGAACCAGCTTTGAATGATTTCAAGCAAAAAGAGGGAAGTGTCATAACCAGCCTTGGAAAAGCTGAAGATGCTGGCGCTGTAAGCTCGAGTGACAAGGAGCGCGAAATGGTTAAGGCACAAATGGCTCTGGAAGCGCAACATCAAAACCACAAATATCTACAAGCGTCAGGCCAACCACCGCAACCGCCCCCAGCTCAGCTAAATCGACATATGGTTGTAAGTAACCGACTATACTAAGGATGACCTCTTTGATCTTTTTCCGTTAAGGTCAACAAAAAAGCTTATGCCCGTCTTGACATGATTGGCAAAGGCGGATCTTCGCGTGTCTTCCGAGTTCTCAACCATGCCAACGAGTTATACGCAATTAAACGTGTATCGCTGGATAAGACAGAATCGGAGACAATGAGCGGTTATATGAATGAGATTGCATTGTTAAAACGACTAGAGGGCAACAGTCGCATCATCCGCCTCATCGACAGTGAAGTCAAAGCTGGACCAGGAGGAAGCAAGGGGCATCTACTTCTCGTCATGGAATGTGGCGAAATTGATTTGGCCCATTTGCTGATGGAACAAATGAAAGATCCGCTGAATATGGTATGGGTTGCCTACTATTGGCAACAGGTATGTACTGCATTAGCAGCTGGGAACCTGCAGAAATTGACTGTTGATTCAGATGCTGCAAGCCGTACATGTTATACACGAGGAGAAAATTGTCCACTCTGATCTGAAGCCAGCGAACTTTGTCCTCGTGAAAGGTCAACTCAAATTGATAGATTTTGGGATTGCGAATGCCATTGCAAATGACACAACCAATATTCAACGGGATCACCAAGTACGATTTTTAGCCTGTCTCAACAGTTTACCTCACCGACCTTCCACAGATCGGTACTGTCAATTACATGAGTCCCGAAGCTATTGAGTTGCCGGACGGGATGCGACGATTAAAAGTTGGCCGCCCGAGCGACGTTTGGTCCCTCGGCTGCATTCTGTATCAGATGATCTATGGCCAACCTCCCTTCCAGCGTCTTTCTATCTATCAAAAGATGAAAGCTATCCCAGATGGATCTCATGTGATAGATTTCCCTGAGTATGCAGTTCCCCAGATACCTGCATCGCGCAGTTCTGGAGATTCAAACACGCCGCCTCGACGGTTGGATCACCTCAAGCGACGAGTAAGGCGTGATGTCATCGCCAGTATGAAGAGTTGTCTCTGTCGGAATCCTAAAGAGAGGGCAACAATTCCAGATCTCTCGGAGCAAGATTGGCTTGCAATGAAAGAACGTACGTTGTTAATTCCTTCTTAATTATGGGAATGCTACAACACAAGGCGACAGCCGAACCACTATCAGTAAAGCAGTTGCTGGCTCGCGACGAGACAATAATAAACCCTTATTACATGCGACAGCTACTTGAATATGGTATAAAACTTGGGAAAGAGAGCAAAAATGCTGAACTCAACTCAGACGCGCTGCTTCGGGAAGCCGAGGTGCGATCTCGTCACATTCTTTGTCCGGCTCGCAGATTAATCACCCGTCACAGCGTTTGGTCGCAGAATTAAAATCTACCGTGTTTTCTGACGCCTCTTAGTACCACAAACCGTGATTCACATCTCTTGTTCCAATTCCAGCATTGAAGCCACCTATTTGTATCACATTTCACCCTGCTTTACCCCTGTTTCAAGCACCATAATTCCCTCACCCAAGTCAGTCTTTTGCATTAGAACGTACCTGAAGGTGCCCAGTGATGTATGTATGTGTATGGTATGTCGTGCCCCCAAGGCACATGTGTCCTTTCTGGTTTGTTCGTATCATTTTCGTTCTCATCGTTTGGAATTTGCCCTGACTAAACTATGCTGTCGTCGTACCTATTCATCATGTTTTGCAGATGCTTTCGTACACGCGCTGCGTATCATTTCTATAGATTACGTTGCCCTGACCATGTGAGCACTACCCTAAATACCTTAATAGTATCACTCAGGTTTCCTGTTCATCTGACTCCTCGACAACCATCAGTCAACCAGGTACTTATTCGATATACATATATACACGCGGTCCATGATATATATCAAGCATCAGACACAGCATCGTGTGATAAATCTCGTATAATACATCAACATAACGACAGATACCGCTATAACATTAAAACAAGTATTAGATGACAAGCAGCAATATCAATTATTTGGCGTGGAATGGGGGCTCGTAGCCAACCTCCCTGTCGACAGTCACCTTAACCCCCAACTTGGAATCGTGCACCGTTGCATTTTCGCATAGACCAGTAGGTTTGGCTTCATTGACGCTCGACTTGCCGTCTATATCAAATTCGCCCTCCGGCTTAGTGCGCATGTCGTCCAAAGTATAGGTATGGTTCGGGTTATTAATGGACAGATGGGTTTGGACACCAGAGCGCGTGGAAATAACATGGGTAGTCCGGGATGATCCCGTGAGACCGCTTGAAGCAGACAAAGCAAAGCTGCCTCCGTGCTCAAGTGTTCCGCGGACTGAAAGGATGATACGAAGAGTCATAGAGGTGGTTAGGACAGCAGCCATGCTTGGTACCCGTGAGAACAAGTTAAATGAACTATGATCACCTTTACCTAGTCACGGTGGTTTTTATAGTATCCTTATCATCCGTGGGTCTGACAATAAACCAAAATAGCATGTTTACAGTGTTGACGATCCAGATTGCCTTATTGTGAAACAAGACGTTAGTTGAAGGATAAAAGAATACATGTAGATCCATACCCCATAAAGATTCAAACCATCACGAAGCATCAGCTTCCATGGGGACAACGGCTTCTCTTTAAGGGAATTGATAGAGCGTGCAAGAGCGAGAGCGAACTGAGAGTCTACATGAGGAACCATCCAATAATATAAGTGACTGGACCTACAGAAACGGTGTAAAGAACAGTGGGTGCAAGCCAGTAGATGCCAACCCAGTTGGCCTTGGGTCCTGCTATGCAACCTTGTCCTACTTCTAGCGGTACAGCTGAGGTACAGGTGGGTATCAAAGACGACGGAGCAAGGTCAAGACGTACACCGGTAAAAGCCACAGCATATGGCAGTGACAATGATCTGGACCGCATATAATGTGCCCATTAGGAATAGGATAGGGCGTTTCTTATCGTAGATGGCATGTATGCGCATCACATGGACAGCTAAAAAGACATTGAATATAGCTCAATTGGCGAAGCTAGAGTGCGCACCAGAGGTAGCAGCAAGTAGTACAGCAGTACAAATGGGTTCAAATAGATAAAATTTTCGACAAGCCTGGAGGTTTGGAAGATAGGCAATCTGATTGTATTGGAGGAATAGAATCTTACAGCCGATGACCAATTGGTGTCAAAAAATGCAACAGCTAAATGTGCGTGTGAGCAAAGAGGAACAAGGAGGAATGACGGACATACCAACAATAACGAACTCAATGGGCATGAAAAGGCGGAGAAAATGAAAGACAACTTTAAGTAGCGGCCAGCCCGGAGTTTTCATGAGGCGCCACGTTCTAGGAGAAAGAACAAGAGTGTCCCAGGCAGCAACTGTGAGGGTGCATACGAAGAAATACTTGTGGGCGCTGAGATGGGGCGGGAGATCGAGGGAGGGCGGGAGACTCATGATGGGCAGAGCGCAAGGAAAGGTATTATTATGGCCAGAGCCACCGGGACGCCGCACCACACAATCAAGTGGGCGCTGGTCACCTGATCACTATCAGTTGCCTGCGTCCAAGGAATATGTTTTGATTGCATGTTACATGTCTGATCAGACAACACGCGGGCCTCACTCCTCCTCCTCCTCAACTTCTTCCTCCTCGTCCTCGTCCTCGTCCTCTTCCTCTTTCTCAGCCTCTACCACAGCAGTAGCAATCCGGTCCAAGTCCCGCACCCCGTCTTGTGTTATTCTCCTTCCTCCATTTTCTGATTTTTCCAGGATGCCAATCCCCTCCAATGACTGGCAAACATTCCGCTGAACGCCCTTGGCCGAGTCCGCGTGATGCGAAGGGCGATTGCCGCGTCTCTTACGTCCGCCGTGCAGTTTTGTTAGAGCACCAATTCCAACGTCT
This sequence comes from Amanita molliuscula, assembly GCA_023014405.1. Taxonomy (NCBI): domain Eukaryota; kingdom Fungi; phylum Basidiomycota; class Agaricomycetes; order Agaricales; family Amanitaceae; genus Amanita; species Amanita molliuscula. The sequence goes on from JAEBUP010000006.1 coordinate 1,109,864, forward strand.
TTTCGTAGATATATATGCCGTGCTACAGCAGCTGTTCCGTCGCTCCATCAAATAGATATACAGGTGCAATTCGAAGTACCACTGACCTGCGCGGATATAATACCAGTCGGGATCATAAGGCGCAAGTTCCTTGAAGTGCCCTGTTTTCACGATATCAACCCATGGTGGCACTTCGAGCTTGCCAGCTCGTTTAAGGTGGCTCGCATAAGCAGCGATGAAAGAGTCGGCACTGCGATCAGTGTAAGTGAAGTACGGAAACGCTAACCACGTGAAGTACCTAACATCTCGTACTCCGGGCATGGTGATGATATGCGAGCACGACGCTGATGACTTGTGTTGATGAGCGGCTGCGGCATTTCCCGAAGAACTATACAGAACATGCTTGGCTTAGTCAGCCGCTGCTCACCACCTCCATGAGATCACAATTAGCTCACAAGGTTGACTCGGACGGTCATTATCGTGCCATGCAAAGCCATGAGCATCGCTGCCCTTCCCTCAGAACTCCTCATCGAAACATTCGCTGCTGCTGCTCGCGATGAACCTCTGGCACCACTCAATTTACGCCGCGTGTGCAAATGGTGGAGGGATGTCGTCGACGCCGCACCTAGCGTCTGGCAATCCCTTCTCTTGCATGACGATGTCACTGTCTCACAAGCTCGAGCACTGCTGTGGACGAAGAGATCTCTACCTCTCCCTATTGACGTATACTTGCATATTACCGATTCTGACATGCTGCTGGTCCATCTTGCACCACTGTTTCCATGCATCGATAGGTGGCGACGTCTAGCTCTGCATAATGCATGGGAGTTGCATTTTACAGAGTTCCGCACGTCTCCGTCATCGCTCCAGGCAATGTCGGTCGATCTGCGCGACTCCGAGCCAGTGGACGACATCGATGCTCCTCCATTAGCAGATCCTGCATCCATGTTCACTAAATGTCTGAGCAGTCCAGACACGTACTCTATTAACCTTAGGATGTCTCAGCTTCCGGAACCATGTCTCTTGATTCCTCTTCGGATTACCCATCTCAATATCAGCGAAGCCATCTTCACCCCAAACCAAACTCATCCGTTTCATGTATTATCGTTCCTGACCATGTTTCCGGCCCTCCAATCGTTCGTATTCACCGGTTGGCTCCATGATGATGACGCATATGACGCACTCTTCCCTCTGGTAAACCTACCTGAACTGCATACGCTTCACCTACGAAGCACGTGCTCCGTCCGTGCCATCTTATCACACTTAAATGTGCCGCAGCTTCGTGTCCTCTATCTGTATCACCTCAACGTCGATTTCCAATTGCATCAATTGGGCGCAGGCGTTGACCTTCCGGAACCGGGCGACAGCGCTGATGAAGCTGACGATTTCTCACAGTCGCCATGGAGCGATCTAGCCACAGGCATGGGGTTAAGAAGGCTCATCACCCGCTGCAATCCGCCGATTAGGGTCCTTGAGATGGATTTCAGTGATATGCGAACAAAAGATTTTATATTTGTATTTGATCGGCTACAGACGTTACAGGAGTTCATGATAGTAGCTTCGGACATGAGCGACACAGTCATCAATTTGTTCAAGCCTTATCGCCGACCACTGCGGGATGGAAGGGCTGGAGATTGGGCTGTCCGACTTCCCCGGCTTAGGCGTCTCGAACTTTTCAATTGCCAGCGACTATCCGGCCAAGCCATCGTTGATGCACTCGGTAAACGCGTTACCTTTACTGACCAGCATCTGCCGAGCGACGCTTTGTCCGAAATATCTGTAGTCAACTGTGATGGCTTGACGTCGGATCACAGCCAGACCTTGTCCATGATATTGGGAAGTAGGCTTAAGCTCAGCTAATCAATAGAAGCTATATATCTGTATCGGTATCGTGAAGCAGACCTGCGGCAATCTAATTTCACAAAATTGCCTGTTGATATCGACCGCCTGTGGCACGCGGGAGATGTTAATTCCTGAGTGTCTTGCCTGACAACCCCCTAGTTGCCAATTTCTGTCCATGAATATCTCGTCCGAAAAGGATTTCGGAAGTAAAATCAAGTCGTGTCTTTTCTGCCTGGCATCAGATATGTGTGTCGAAGGCCTGGCTATATTGCGCTACCGAGCTCATGGGGCAAACGTCATTTTGTTTTCAGTTATACCACTGCATCGGGATGCAAGTGACTGAATTCACAGTGCTTCTGCCATAATATTTTGTGTCCAGAATAGCTAGGCCGCAGGTCAATACTTCAACCGCGTATTAACATACACACTGGCCTACAATTAGTTCTATGAGCTCCAGGTACGAACAGTACCTCTCCAATCGTTATTACAAGTTCTTATCAAGTCTGCTCTCCTTGCCAATATGGCGACTTTAATACATGAAACGCTTTGAGCATGTAAGTCTATAATGTCAGATCAGCCGACCGTCCTGGAGTTGTGCTCTACACACAAGCTATGTTTGACTGCGTCCCGAGGGCCCCTATCTAGCTTGGAAACCACTTTAACTACATTACATGGTGTATAACCGTTTTTGGTGCCTCTGGCAAATGAACCTGGAGAGTATGGCCTACTGCTCCAATCGAAGCAGAGAACCTTGCTATACCGATCCATACCCGCTGTTCCCACACAAAACTCTGTTTTTGCGTGCGTTCTTGCTTCTATCTACTTCATTCCCATCATCCATTTCTTCTGATTCTGATGCCCTCCTAATTATGCAGCGCTCGCACTCGGAAAGGAAATTCTATCTCTAGCAGCGCCGCCGTCGCGCCACAAAGTCAGAGATGGTTATGCACCCAGATGAAGACAGGGTTCCATGCGGGCGCACCGCGTATCGCCGGTGGGAAAGAGTCGGCTTAGGCGAATAAACGTAGCACTATATGTGAATATCTATGTTGAGCGCATTGTTCACCAGTCAGTCCATTTGCCACACTTGGATAATTCAGCTTAGCAAATGAGACTGTATACATCGGATCATCTCCGGACATCATGGGAATCGTCGGGACAGCTTCATTCCTGCAGGCTGTTGCAACTCCGAGGGCAATACCATTCTCTCGAACGGCCGGCTGCATCTGTTTATCTTCAATCGTAAACAAGCCTGTCGTCTGACTGCCTCTTTGAGTATCGAGGCTTGAGTCGCAGGGCTTTCAGGATACCAGAAGAGAAGGGTTGGTGTTGGGCCCCTGGAGTCACAACGCGATCTGCACGTTGTGGGCATCAGTGCGAATTCCTTTGAAGTTGCTAATACAGGTATGACATGCGTAGGACACCCACGATGGATCCTGTCCATCTGATCCTCCTTGTGCATACCATGATATACCGACTTGGAGAAGAAGGCTTGCTCGAAAGAGAAAGGAAGGCCTTGGGTACCTAGGGTTCTCATCGATTAGACGATATCCCTATGGCTCACATGGTCACGCCAGCCGTGCCAGGCACGTATTTCGTTAACCTGCTCTAGCATTCATGTGATACAAGTGAGATGGAAGCCGGTGAGTTTGCCTGCTTAGTCGGCTCTTGCACGCGTAGCGCCATATACGTTGAGAAGGCACTCGAAGTCAGTGAATAAGGGTGAAGGCGGACTGTTTGGGCAGATGAAACGGTCATCTGGTTACGAGGCCCTATTCAGTTAGCGAGACCTTTTTCATCACATACACCCGTCCAAATCTGCGATGATTTCGAGAGTTTACGGGTTAACGGGAGTGACTGTTGATAATAGAGTTCAAAAAGTTTCCATTAGTGACTGTTGTCAAGAGCTCGCATATCATCCTCAGACCAAGTGCATGCGGTCCGATTCAGGCAACCCGCTTACCAATTGAACCAGTTCACGATCCGGTGTTAAATGTTGGCAGTCCTCAGATGGGTGAGATTTTAATACGGAATTAGGAAACCCTTACGGTGGGGAACATATACAGAGTCGGGCTTTGTGGGAGGGTCAATTGATGGCGAGTAACATGACATGGTACGCAGTATTTCACCACTGAAACACCCTGACCGGTTGTTCTGACCGTTTAGTTTTGCTACCGTTGATTTAACGTAATACCCCGAAGCAAGTCTACGATAAGTCCAAGAATCCATCTTGTTCGTAAAGTGGTAAATATGTGGTGAGGTGTACTGAGGCTAGTTGAGCAATCTTGTAGACAAGCATGCGAATCTCGTCGGTCAAAGGTTCCGTACCCACATCTTTGATCTCGCCTTCAGCATCGGAGCCTACGTGGAGCTCTGCGAGTTTCTGTCTGCAGTTGTCTCGCCTAGAGGAAACTCGAATAACGCCATCAAGTACCGCATTGCGCAACCGATCGTGTGCCAATGCACTCAATGGGGAGTTCGAGTGAAAATTTGCAGCGACCCATTTACGAGCCAGGTCAAGCAGTTGTCTGTCAGGGACATCACACCCATCGCCTGAATCATCTTGCGCTGTTGTCGCTGTACGAGCTTTATGCGCATGCTTGACAATTTGAAGCGTGATATCGTCTCTGATGAGGGTGCACCTATCAACACGTTTATCCTGCATGTCGCTTCTTTTCACTGAATTTCTACGCGAGAAACAAAAACCCAGCCGACTTCCGGAAATGGCCCGTAGCTCTGTTTTCAGTTTCTGAAGACGTGGGAAGCTTGGCGGAACCGTCTCATAACCTGTATGAGCTTTAACTTGGATAAGCTGTCGATATAGGAGAAGAGACAGGTACAAAGCCATCAGTTCAGCTGCCTCGGAGCTGAGGGCTGTTAGGCGATTGGTATCTAGATACAGCGTCTCGGGATAGACGGCAGCTAGTGATCCGTCGGAACGTGTCGACACTGCATTGACACGATCGGAGGGCGGTAGGAAGACCAACTCCACGAGGCCCATTGTTGTAGCAAGGTGGATTTGCTGATTAGTCGAAAGTATTGAATAGGCCCGAATTATCGAGGGGCGAGATGAATGCATTCTTGTCTGCTCCTGGGCTAGCAGGGCACTGCGAGATCGTTTGAGCCACACGCGCGTCCGTTTTAGGCTAACACCCAATGGTTCCCTGTTCTGAAACGCCTTTAGTTCGTATTGGCCTGATGTGCGCGCCAGATATGGACGTAAGCTCTGTAGCTGGTGGTTCGCTATGTCCTGTAATGATCATGAGTAATGCTTCTTAGTCATTTAAAAAACACGTACTAGTTTCATAACTTCCAAGAGCTCCATGCACATGCGGAAAGCCTTTAAAGCATTCGATGGGCTCATCTTATCACCTGTGCATGACTTAGCCACGTGAATCATGTCGTCCACAGCACTATCCCTCATGGGTGCACAATGCTCCTTGAGGGTATAACCAATAGCCTGTAATAAACCCGAAGGATCAAAGACACCTCGTTTTATTTCTTGCTCAATCAGAACAGGGTCGAAGATCGAGCGGATGTAAGTTGCTTGAGAGGAATGCTGATGCACTTGCGTAGTTATAGAACTACGGTCGGTAGACAAGTCAGTCAGATCCGAGAGAGGCTGTATGACGAGTAAGAGCACTTCGAGGAATTCGTCGAGAAAAGTGCGAATTCTTGAAGGCATGCAAATCGTATATACTTTGCATGACGGCAAAAAAGCGGTGATTGGTGCTGTTCTATTCGGTGGCGCTAATCTGCATGCACAAACCCGACTGCAAGGTTTACCCTCGACGTCAAAGGATACGCATGTGCAACCATTCTCCAGTTCTTGTAACAATGCTGCCCAGTATTTTTCTGCAGCGTCACGTTTTCTACGGCTATATGTTGGACGAAACTGGAGTCTAGGTTCAACAAGTAGATCATGTCCTTGAGAACCCAAAATCAAATTCAATGGTCGTTCGGCGATGATGCAGGGCCCGACGTACGCAACTGTGGATTTCGAATGATTGAGTCCAGTTCTAATTCCTGCAGCGCTTGTCTGTTGACTGGTGGTTTCAAAGGGGGTATACAGGGCGACGAAAAATCGATAATCGTCGACTTCATCGCAGATGAGCGACGAAATGCGCGACCAGTTGGAAATGTCAAGGGAATGACGGCAGCATCCCCGGAGGTATCGGAGGTGGGCTTAGCCGACTGCGAGTCTATGACTCTCCGTATGTCTTTCGTCGGACTTGATGGAGGAGAGTCTAACATATCCAAACGTGGGCGTTTTGGTCGATTACTAGGATAGGTGTCATATTCACCCTGCGGTGACACTGGGCTGCACGAAGAAGGCGAGGAAGGAGACGACCACATTGAACTATCTGCAGTAGCCAGCCAAGGGAGGCGGGGCGCGATGACAGACGGCCTTGAGCTAGCGGGAGCGGAGGAATCGACTAATAGGCCGTCGGAGGCGGCGCGGGAGTCCTGGGAGTCGGGAGAGGAGCAATCGTCGCTGTCTGCCTTGCGCTTGCGGTGGTTTAGAGGCAACTCTTGTGCAAGGTCATCCATTCTGGGGGCAAGAAGACGGGAGACGGGAAGAGGGGTAAGAGGGTAAAGCGGTATATAAGTAAGGGGTGGCCGGAAACACATGGTGCACGAAAGACTAAGAAAGCGAGAGGCGCATGCGACAGTCGGCTCGATATTTTTTTGGCTTGTGCATGTTCGCATGGCCTGACAAGCCTGATCCCAGTTTCCGTGAAACTCCCTATGAGCACGCTTGGGCTGCGTGGATTCCAGTCATTTTATTCCAAGTTCATGAATTCATCACACCTACCTTTCTGCTACATAATAAAGGCCTTACTTCTTACGGCAGTCGGCTGTTCTTTGAGGTTCATCTTGCACCTGGTCGTAAGTCGAATAGCTAACAAGGAAAATCATATCCCAAACAGTCGACGCTCGCACGCTTTCGTACCTTCTCCGAAATCTTTTCTCAGTTATCGCTGCAGCATGCCTGCGCTCACCACGGACTCGACCGTCAGCAGATGTTTTGTGTAGACAATCACACGGTTTCATATCCAAGTGCGCCCTCATGTAACAACAAGTGAAACGCATAAATATGAATGTCTCCTAGCTCCACCGCTCTGCGAATGATTTAATCTTGCAGTTTGATGACGATTAATACCAGATTTATGCACTGACAAGCTGATGTTAAAGTATACCCTGGCACGATCCTGTCGTCTGTCGTCGTCATCACATGACAAACATCTCATGTACCACTCATGCACTCAGTCCACTTGGCAGTGGTGAATCGCACTACAAATCCTTTAAGGCGGACTATGAACCCACATTCATAACGCCTACGCATCAATTAATTTATCTTCCACTCTCCCATCATATCCACGTTCGGTACCGGCTACAGCTTTTTTGCTGGGCTTGCGAGCATAAAACTCCGCGATTATTTTTGGGCTGATCCGGTTAAGCTGCTCTTTGGGGAAGATGCGGAGGAGGGACCATGCTAAATCCAATGATTCAAATATGGTCCGCGACTCATATGGGCCTAAATGACTAGTCATGACATGAGATTCATATCATCCGTGTGAACACACCTTGCCCAACAAATTGATGCTCAAACTTGTCCAGGAATTCCAGAGCCAATTTATCTTCTGTTGACAATGCTTCTTCTCCAACCACAGCTTTCATAGCGGCAGCATCTCGACCAATTGCATATTTAGCATACTAGGAACAGAGGAATGAGTTCGGGAGGCATGGGAGTCACGATGACTTTACGAGTTGATTGGAAACATCTCCGTGGTCTTTCCTCGTCAATTTCTCACCGATAGCGCTCTTCATCAAACGTGAAAGAGACGGGAGAACATTGATTGGTGGGTAAATCTGCCTGTTGTGCAATTGTCGATCAACAAAAATTTGGCCCTCGGTGATATATCCGGTCAAATCGGGTATGGGGTGTGTGATATCTATTCCGAGTGTCATTGACAGATCAGAGATGTGTCTAAACAAGAAGTTACCATCGTTTGGCATTGTAAGAATGGGGATTTGAGTTATCGAACCATTCCTTCCCTGCACACGTCCAGCACGTTCGTATATCGTGGACAAGTCAGTGTACATGTAACCAGGATAACCACGGCGTCCGGGCACTTCTTCTCTAGCTGCAGAAACCTAGTGGCAGTCTGATTAAGAACTACAAGGGCAGTATATGCTGCATACCTCACGCAAGGCATCTGCATATGAGGACATGTCGGTTAGGATAACGAGAACATGCTTCTCAAGTTGATAGGCGTAATACTCTGCTGTGGTCAACGCCAATCTTGGGGTAATGATTCGCTCGATCGTAGGATCATTGGCCAAGTTCAAGAACAAGGTAACGCGGTCCAAACTACCGTTTGATTCAAAATCCTCCTTGAAAAACCGAGCTGTCTCCATGTTAACACCCATTGCAGCGAAGACGACGGAAAAGTTGTCCTCATGACCGTCGTGTACATCTTTCGTCGGTCGTTTGACTAGACCTGATTGACGCACGATTTGCGCGGCAATCTTCAGGCGATATCAGTGCTGAATACCATTGTCTAATGTGCAAGTGACCTCATTATGGGGTAAACCAGCAGCGGAGAATATGGGAATCTTCTGTCCACGAGCAATTGAATTCATGACATCAATAGTAGAAATACCGGTTTGGATCATTTCTTCTGGGTAGATACGAGAGCAAGGATTGATAGGGGAACCTAAGCACAAAATTAAATCTATCAATGTTACAAGCGACATTTAATGTAGGTGGCGGCAAACCATTAATGTCCAAGTAATCCTCTGCAAATACTTTGGGACCTTGATCGATAGGGTTGCCTGAGCCGTTAAATATACGACCTAGCATGTCCTCCGCTACAGGTAACTTCATACTACTACCGGTGAATTCGACACGTGTCGCCTTGACGTCCACGCCAGAGGTTCCTTCAAAAACTTGAACAATTGCCTTCTTCCCCTGAACTTCAAGAACCTGTCCACCACGTTTAGTTCCATCCGGTAATGTTAATTGAACAATCTCGTTGTATGATGGGAACTGTATAGAGTGGGATCAGATGATATGTACGTGCATATATCATCGGCAGCATGTACTTTGACATTGTCCAGCACCACTAGTGGCCTACAATCTCATTTGAGCAGCTGAGTCCCCACGGACTAAATCGTAAATACCCATTAATGGCGGATACAGTTCGATATTCTGAAGCATTGTGAGTGAAATCTGGCTTCTAGTGATAGTCGCTACACACCAAGGTGTGGCTGGACTCTATACTCTTGGGTCACTGCAGTTGCGTTGATACGTGCTAGCTCCACGTCGCTTAGGCGTAGGCTTGACATATTGACGGAATATCAGGCCAACTAGGCGGTACAGTTTAGCGGCGCTACGTCCACCGATAAATACGGCTCGGTAGTGCAGGCGACAACAGATATGGTATGTAATTCTCACACTATATACGGCTGCCCAATAACAAAGCTTGGATACGCTCGAATGCAATTTCAACGACCTTGTCGTCATTTGACATCCTATCGCATGTATTAGGGACCTTTGAGAAAGCATGATTCTCGTACTCGTACGCACCATTCTGTCTCAAGTGCGATGCTCTCAACATCATCTATGTCGCTAGCAAAATCTGAGCTTTGCAGTGCCATGTAGAAATATTCCGCCGTGTCCATGCGAACCTTTCGTCACGTTACAATCCCCTCTCTCCTGAGAAAAATATGAGACATACCCGAGGAATGCGGTGCAAGAAGAAAGGTTTTAATGATGTAACACACTCTTCGAACAACGGCTCAACACTCAAGAGATTAACAACACTATTGAAGGTATTGCTTAATTATTGCAAGACGACGCCTTTCAACTTACACTTTCATTGCTTCGTGTACCCTTGCCACACTTTTGATGTTCGATACATTCTTCATGGTGATGTCATGCATTCCTTGCAGACTGGTTTACAACTAGTTAGTTCTGTTGACGAAAAGAGTAGCTCGGCTCGAAAACCTCTGAAGCCCAAATGGACGCTGGGATAACCGTTGAATGACGTTACTCTCCAGCAATGTATTGATCATTTGAAAAACAGGCACGACGATATTATTATTTGAGAAGTTTCTCTTTGCTAGTGCCGTCAGAGAGTCGACCAGAGTGATTACATCGAAATCGCCATTGGAATCTGCAACAATAGGTAGAGTTTGAGTGTATGCAACAAGGCTGCTGGCCATTGGACGTTGCTACCGTGCGATGTAAGTGGGCAGAGTTCCTTACGTGACGCTCGACTTACTATACTCTCCGTCTTGCTACCCATGCTCATCACCATACCCGCGAGGACTTCGGTCCTATATTCGGCGACATCAAGAAAACGGACTGCCCTTGGAAAGAGCCAACTCCCATCACTCCAGCTATGTGACTCTGTCCCACTGTGATAGGTCAACGGGAGTGTAATCATTCGGGTGTTTGAGTGATCACCTGAGCAGCAAACTCTCCAATAAGCGGCTTCCAGCCAGCGTCCCTTGTTCTCCAGAAGGGTAAGCTGATGGAGAGAGCTTCAGAAGCGACACGAAACATTCTCCGGCTACCTGACGGACATTATCCAACCGTTCAACACCCTGTTTCAGGATTCCAGCTATAGCTGACTTGTAGAGGTCTGGTGGTAGGTAATTAGCGAGTTCTTGTGCTATATCCGCTATCGTGAATAGCTTTTCCATAATAGAGGACAGTCCCTTTATGCATGCAATTCTTATCCAGGAACCCACGTCTCCTCTGTCGTCATTTGTATAATCATTCAGACCATGCAACAAAGCGTGAAATATCAGCTGAAATTGACTAGTGGAGATTCCTTGGATCTAGATCAGCTACAAATGCGAGCTTTATCATCATGGCCAAATACAGACTGTCTTTAAGCAGATGCGCCACTGTTATCACAATTCGCGACATGGCCTGGTAGCATGTAACACGTGCTTCGACATTAAATCGTTTCTTAATTTCGGAAAAAGTCAGATCCAAAAATAATCCGGAATTCTTGATAAGTACCGCAGGAGCAACACATCCCAGGAGCGTGTTGATCGCATGTCCCAGGCCAGAAGGGTGTAAGTCATACCGTAATATGCCAAGAAACCGCCCTAGACTTTGCTGCACACTAGACTGTGATGATATGACTTCTTGGCTCAGCGTATTTAAGCTGAATAAATGCTTGTTGAACGAAAAGAAAGTACATATCTTATTACGTCTTGTGTGCAATCTTGCAAATAACTTATCTTGCCCATGACTTCAGCCGCCGCCTCCTGAACGTTCGGATTCCGATGTTTCAGCCCAAATTCGACGATTTTCCTCCAACGAAGCGTTGGCAATTCAGTTTTTAATATTAGTTGTTTCGGCGTAAGAGATGACGCGATCAACCGACACGCCGCTGCTGTAACTAGGTCATACCGGTTACTGAGAACGACGTCATCAGATAGACGGGAGAGACTTTCGAAAATCTAAGAGTGCAAACTAAATACTTGCATCATGCTTTGGATAAGCAGCTCACCCGATCTTTCTCGTCTTCAATTTGTTTGCTATCCGAAAACTGGCCCTCATATGCTGTCGCAATTTCCGTCAGTGCAAGAAGCCCTCCGTGCAAGTCATGAGTATCGATCGAACCGAGTAGCTTGACCTTAACATGATTGTCAATGACATGAACAAAGATGTCCTGTCAGTAAACGCACCGATTTAATGAAGGCAACATGAAAACTATCCGCACTGCCAGTCAGAAGGGTTCGATGTAGTGATTGCGAAGCAAGTTCGCGTATTGAGATATCCCAATGTCTGAGTGAGACATTAATAAGGTGGTCAATCATAGAAGCACGATATTCTTCGTGTCTAGGCAACTTGGTCAGTGACATATAGGTTGATCATGAGAAGACCCACTCGGCGACTTGCGGTGCAGCCTCCAAAAATGCATTTCTCCTAACACTGATAGCGTAGAAATCTGTTTTCTTCAGCACATCAATTCCGGAAGGGAATAACGCCTGGCTGAGATGGTCAAAACATCGCAAAAAAGTGTTGCTTTCTTTACCGTCCTTCCCACGAATTCTTGAAAGGCCGCGCTTGCAGCGCGCCGGACATGTACTTCTCTGTCAAAGAGAGCGACAATGACGAGACGACGAGCCAATTCCTTTGCGTGGGGCGCTAATGCATCAGGAGTTTGTGTTCTTGCAAGAGACCACAAGACATATGCCGTGGCGTCTCGAACGTTGGATCCGATGGAATGAGCACCTTTGCGTAGGTCAAAATAGAGTCCCTAAATATCTTAAGGGTCAGATGCAGTTTTGTCATTTGATTGGGATGGAGATAGCACTTTAGTTAGCCAGTCTACCAGTTCAGGCAACTGCCCCCTGGAAACGAGTCCCCGACGTGCCATTTCTGCACATGCCAAAGAAGTTCCATGCCACGTACTTTCTGCGATGGCAGGAAGGTCATACATGCTAGCAGCAGCTACAGAGTGGATAGAAAATAGGCTCATAACCGTCTCCAATACCTGTTCTGCAAATGCAGGTGGAAGGCGTTCTGTTATACGCGCCACTCCTTTCGCAGCAGACCACCTGACAATGGTATCCTGTGTTATGGTTAGAGAGGGTCGTTTACGGTACGACGTGGACCAACTCTATCTTGTAAGCCTTCGAACAACTGTTGTAGAATATCTTCAACATCAGTTGGTACGTCGTATATGTGCTCTTCACTGAGCAATACAAATCTGGACGATTGAGCCAGAGATTTCCCTGAGATGCGACGCATAAGTTAACATGAGTCCATGTCATATTACACACCTCTGATGATATTCTTTCTTGGAGGTAGTAGCCTTATAGCAACTCTCGCGGACAATTTGTACTTTAGTTTGCGAATATGAGTATTGCTCTGGAAACTGGCATTATTGTCGATGGCAGAGATGATTGAAATGTATTCGGAGAGCGAATGGCGTATCATGTCGACAGGTCCATCTTTAGTGACTTGGCATATCACTTGTAAGGCGCCAATAAACTGTGAAACGGCCATGAGCGGTTATTTGGAGAGGTTTAAGCATCTTACCAATATCACATTTTCTTCATTCATCAATAAATCCTGTGTCCATTGTAGATGGGAAGGAAACCTGGAGCTGATGTCTTTTCTGTAGCAATGGCTCGTTGTCAAATATGTGCTTTAGCCCTGAGTAGTTCCATACCGCATATACAGTCTAGAAAGCAGGAGAGCCGCACCATCCCTCTCTAGACCCGCCTTTCCGAGGTGCAATTTAGCAAGGTCTTCCAGTCTGTTTGCCGTTCTCCCAATCTGATGACTCTCATCGAATTGAGACAGATCAAATGGTATCATGCATATTAGGTATAGCCATATCAATAACACATAGCGCAACGACCACCCGTAATGTTCGCTAGACAGACTGTCCATACAGTCGAGTGCAATGTCCAGGTCTGCAACCTCATGGGGGAAGAATTTCACTACCGCAAACCGTTACGCTTTCCATCGAGTAGAATAAATACCGCAAACCTATCGATTTGTAACCCCTGAAATTGATATAATAGTACAGAAGATTTGCGATGCGGCCCATTTTCTTGGATAAACGTGTAACGGGTTGGCCACACTCTGCACAGAGTTTTGCATAGTATTTCAGGCGATCCACGACAGGCATGACAAGACCTTCTAGATGTGGATCAAGAAGATATGACTGTTCGTGATATTCATTCAGCTAGGTCGAGTTAATTACGAGCTTGCGCGAGCCGTCTATTACTCACGATCATCGAGAGCTTTTGAAGGAGAGAATCGTCAGTCGATGGTTCGATCAGGTCGTTCTTCAGCAGTGAATTTTGTAATTCGACAAACTGATCATGCTTCTCGAATGTCGCAAACAGCTTTCTCTCATCGACAGTGGTAGTCATCATCAGAAGCCTGGTCCAAAAATGGTGGTCCACGTGCTCGCCTCTGCTCAACTAATGGACAACGTCGTGCCACAACGCGGCGTCAAAAGGAAGATAAGCTTGTTGTCACCATATGTGAGGTCCGCTAATGTTCTCAAGTCGACACACCTTTCAAGTTTAGAGAATTTTAGGATAACGCAAGCTCGGCTGTTCGGCGAAGACTTGTTGGTGTACTAACAACAATGCTCAAGATAGCGGGTGCTTATGTTTTCCCAACAGCATCACGAACTCAAAGAGATTAAAAAGGCTGCAAAAAAGTCCAGAACGTTTGAAGTCAGAAAAATCATCAAAAGATTGAAGTCACTTCGGCGAGTCTCAGTAACCTTTTGGCTTGTTTGAGATCGTGGCTGACTGGTTGCAGGTCAAAGGGGACCGACACTTCAGACCTTGAAGCACAGTTGCCTGTTCTTAAGGTACGTATCAGTTTCCAGACCAGTCACTGAAAAGCATTTCATTGGAATCTTAGCATATTGACATTGAAATGGCGAGCAATACAGCGTTTATCAGCAAGATACGGAAGAACAAACAACTTTTCAATAATGATATCTTGAAAGCTGCAATTGACGAGGAAATTGGCTCGGATTTCCTGTCCTCCGAGCAGCTCGGAACGCCTTCGTTCAGAGCACAGAGTAGATTACTCAGCTCGCGAACCTTGGCGGAAAGAATAGCAAATGCTCTGCAGACATTGGAGCACATTAAGATCCCTTCGGGAGGGGGAAATCGCGCCGCGGGAGATGGGGCTGAACCCAGTACCAATAATATCGCACGTGGCGTAGAAACGGGTTCAGAGGAATCTGGAACCGTCAGCAATGATGAAGAGTGGGAATCGGGATCTATTGAAGAAGATACTCGTAATTTTTCACAGGACAAACTTGCGGATGCTGCAGGCAAAAGTACTCCAAACCCTGTTACGGAACCCGGAAGCACAAGATCTGAACTGCAGTCTACTTTTCTACCATCATTATCAGCTGGGTTTATACGTGGGGATTCAGACGATTCTGACTGGGACGAATCTGAAACAAAGATTGCTGATAGCGCTCCGAAGAAAAACAGACGAGGGCAACGCGCCAGACGAGCGTAGGTAATTCTATTATCTATTTCATTCTCATTCGATTTGAATTTATTAGCATATGGGAAAAGAAGTATGGAAGAAATGCCAACCATAAGAAGAGAGAGCTAGAAACACAAATGTATAGCATGAGAGAGAGGCAGCGAAAAAACAAAGACAGCAAACGACGCAGACACAACATGCATCAAGCAGACACGAAAACCGCTGGTACGAAAGCGGATGTCAGGCAAAGCGAAAAACGAGATAAACCATCGGTTTTGGACAAAAAGGATCAACGGCTCCATCCTTCGTGGGAGGCAAAGAAACGGATGAGGGAGAAGATGACTACGGGTATTGTTCCTAGCCAGGGCAAAAAGATTGTTTTTTAAGGTGCTCGAAACTGACAAGTTTGAGCAAGTTGACGAATGTCATTTTCCGTGCTGTCCAATGCTATACAAGACAAAGGTGAGTGTGTTGTCAAAAGAAGTGACCTTCCGACCTTTGGACCCTTTTTGAACACACATGTGTTGTGTCGATCCTTTCAGTCGACAATCCCGGGAACACCATACTTTGTCGCACCTTCCGCATTTAGGGAAACTCGCACCCTGTTTATTACAGAAAGAACAGATCTGCACATTTTCGACGAATTTCGATTTTTTCTCAAACTCGATCAAGGCATTTTGAGATGACAAGGAATCGGGAGTGGCGACAGTGCAACCTGATGAAGTACTCGAACACGTCGTCACTGTCAAGGCACGTACACGGATGCGAGAGTGAGATGCATTTTGTTTTGATATTAGAGATTGACGTGATGCTTCATCGTAGCCGAAGATACCATTCAGAGAATCGGTGGCGGACCTGGATGGCACCGTTAAGGCGTAGACAGTATCGTGTGCTGCGGCAGTGGTAAGCTCAGCCGTTGTAGTGGCCTTTCGCAGGCCCAAGGTAATGTAACGTGGATGCACGCAATAGTCAAGGATGGATGAGGTACGGGTGTGCCTCCGCTGTCACTTGTGATGAGCATAGACGAAGGGGCATAATCAAGAAGCACCTTTGGGAAAGCGAGAAGGGCCATGGCCTGAGAGAAAAAATTTCCAGGGCAGAGAACTTATATATGTCGTGGAGTCTAATCTTATCGAATGTTCTGCAGAGAAGCAGCCCGCTGGCAGACCTCAGTTACAGTAGTCCGCTATGCTAACATCCACAAATAACGATCGTGTTTTTTGAGTTGCTTCGTCTTCGCCTTCAACTGTCTTTCTGTCCACACGACTTGTCTCCTCGTCTCCCTGAGTCTTCCCACCTTGCCTCTTTTTCGTTTGGTTCCTGCTCTCTTTTCTGCTCAAATGGTATGTCTCTTCCTCCCATCCCCTTTTCATCGACTGATGTCTTCCAGGGTCAAACCCTATCCACACCAGGTCCGTCTTTATCTCGCCTTCCCACTTTCTCTCCCATGTTCATCCATACCGACAGATACGAAAAAGAAGTCTGATTCTGGTGGAAATGACCGCCTGCTATATGCTGTCTCCGAGATGCAGGGTTGGAGAATCAGTACGTCACATGCCTGCGCCTGTCCTGCGTAACCTCTGTAGCTTATGCTCCTCCTAGCCATGGAGGACGCACATACCGCCGTGTTGGATTTGGATGGCCCAACGGATTCTAACGCTTTTTTTGCCGTTTACGACGGGCATGGCGGTGCGTCAGCATGACAAATATACATTTATTTTTGTGTTAACCGGATCCAGGTGGTCGTGTCTCGAAATATGCTGGAGAATATCTTCACAGGCGTCTTTTGATGGAAGAGACATATCATGAAAAGCGATATGATGCTGCTCTCAAAAGGGCGTTCCTCGGAACTGACGAGGATTTGCTAGCTAGTGTGTGCTCTCACTCAAACTTTTGACATTTCATTCATCGATTCTCAACCCAGCACGGGCGAGAGATACATCAGGAGCGACTGCTGTTACTGCTTTGATGACTACGGACAACAAAATATATGTGGTATGCCAAGGAATCGCGCCATTCCGCCGTCTCTTACCGTATTTCAGGCCAACGCAGGAGATTCCCGATCAGTAATCGGTGTCAAAGGGGAGGTTAAGCCCTTGAGTTTTGACCACAAGCCAACGAATGACTGTGCGCTGCGGTGTTTCCTCGGTCTGAGAAGCGGACTAATGAAATTTTGCAGCGGAGAAGGCTCGGATATGCGCAGCAGGCGGTTACATCGACTATGGCCGTGTCAATGGTAATTCCATGCCTTGTACTCAGATATATTCTCTCATCTTCCATCAGGAAATTTGGCATTGTCACGAGCCTTGGGTGACTTTGAGTTTAAGAAAAACTACTCACTGGGCCCTGAACAACAGATCATAACCGCAGATCCCGACGTCATGTGTCACGAGATCACCGACGAAGATGAATTTTTGGTTCTAGCGTGTGATGGTCAGTCTTGCGCTGAAATTTTCACAGGCAACTTATGGTTTTTCAGGCATCTGGGATTGCCTTACCTCGCAACAAGTCATTGATTTTATCCGTTCCGAAGTTTCACAAGGCAAAGAACTTACAGAGATAACGGAAATGATATGCGACTACTGTCTTGCACCTGATACGGCGTCCAGAATTGGGATTGGTTGTGATAATATGACCATCCTCATCATTGCCATCCTTCATGGTCGGACAAAAGAAGAATGGTATTCTTGGATAACGGACCGAGTGAATAATAATTACGGATATGATACACCAAGTACCCGTCCTCAGTTGTATTCGCACAGCCGCATTATGTCCTTCCGCGCAAGACAGGAAGCATTGGAAGCTCGAGAACGATTGCATCAGGAAGAAGATCCCGTAACTCTTACCGGCATCGCACGCATCCTAGGGAGCACAGGCGGAATTTCCTTTAGTCCAGCTTCCAGGATGATGTTTGAAAACGGACCATTGATGTTCTCTGGAGAGGACAATGACGATGACGAGCAGAGAGAAGAGATGCCAGGTGGTCATATCTCCTTCAGTGACGATAGAGCAATACAACTGAAGGCACAACTAGACGAGCTTGAAAACGAAGAAGGCGAGTCGCTTGGGCCGGATGAAGTACTTGCATCAGAGGATGATTTGCAAGCTGCAAAGCATCTAATCAATGGTGATCTCAAGTCTTATGCCACCCCCGTCGAACAACTTGAACCGCAGCTAGGCGGAGACGCACCAGCATCAGTTGCGAAGATAGAAGGCTTCCTGGACTCATCCGAGGATCCGCTCAAGATTTAGCAACCTGTATCGAGTATATGTATCTTTAAATGTTCCTTTTCAGTCTCTCATTTTCCCGGGCTCCTTTTTTCAAGTAGCATCTAATAGTCTTCCAACACCTATTTCCTTCCGCCGCTATATCCGCCATTGCAGTAAATTGTACCTATCATTGGCATGGACGATTATTCGAGTGATCGATAT
Source organism: Amanita molliuscula (assembly GCA_023014405.1). Lineage (NCBI taxonomy): Eukaryota > Fungi > Basidiomycota > Agaricomycetes > Agaricales > Amanitaceae > Amanita > Amanita molliuscula. The sequence goes on from JAEBUP010000006.1 coordinate 1,128,126, forward strand.
GTTAAGTAGTAGCATATGTCTACATGCTGTTTATATTCGTTCAACCAGCGGTATATTATGCACAATAAACCTCAGGTTACCAAACCTGGAGATGAACACTCGTGTCATGAGATTTAACTTGTTTTGGAAGTAGACCCTGGGATGTTCGGCGGCCTTAGCCTGCTGGAAAGAGGAGATAAAAAGGCGCATGTATCCTGATTAGTCTTACATGATGCATGCTGAATGACGGAAATGGGGATTATTCGGTGAGTAGGGCCTGAGATTGGATAGCTGGGGGTTCGAAAGACGTATGATCGCCTAATGATAACGATAATCGCCTTCGTAGCACGTTACCAGACCGGCACGTTCGCGAATATTGCCCGCCATTGGCTTTGCAGAATCTTAATCCAGGTGAACTTTGACGTCACTCGTCGTATGACATAGTGTCCCTGAGGTTTTTGTGAGGCTATCAGGGCCACCTGTCCGCAATATCACAGAGCCAATCCTGCCATTTTGAACAGGACGCCCAATGCAAGAACCAGGAACGGAGACGTCATATAGGCAATCGTCATCGATTTGAGCTATGTCGACAAGACGACAAGCCCGTTTCATGTTATTGATCCTTTAATAAGCCCATTTCATGATTTGCTGCTGGTGTGGGTGTGAACGACGGAGTGCTTGCTTCGGAGTAACTGGGAATACGACGTACGTACCAGGTCTCCGATGCTTACGGCGCTACCCGAGTCTTTTATAGAGAGCTATGATAACACGGTGACCAGGCACTTAGAGTCGCACAAAAAGCGAGCCCTACAGATGTGTCTAGCAGTGGCGTTTCCACGCCAAACGTTATTGATGCGTGTATTCCGACTTTATAAAAGAATCTACCCATGTCAACATGTCACCGGATCATCCGCCTGAGCGGCTTTTTTTCGTGTGTGGATTCGGGTGCGCCGATGGTTCCGCCCAATCGGTCTGCACGGAGCTACAAGTTTATCGGATCGTGGGGTGAGAGCCGCCTAGATAGATGGATAGATAGCTTGTGAATGGCTGTGCGACATAATTGTGCGCGCTATGACTCTTTCGGTCGTCTGCCTTGGCGAGGCGAGCAATTATATCGGACATATACAAAGCATCGATCGGGCATCTCGATCGTGACTTGCGTGGTCTGAGTCAGACTTGTTGGATCTGAGTGGTTTCAGATGGACAGGCATCCATACTGACTTTTTGACGGGCGTGAGCCGCCATTTGACCGCAGCACAGAAAACGGCCGGTAGCAACTGTCACCGTGCACATGTGTGGCGCATGTGGCGTATCATCGGCACCCGTCGCCCGCGTATCAACTGTCTAAGCTTACAGCAATGAACGGATGGTCAATTGAGCAATGAAACGCCATTACTCGGACAGCGAGTTATGTTCGGACAGACCATTGTTACGTTGAGGCGTGCATCCGTCGACAAACGAGCCACGCATATTCCCCTAGTAAGTATCATGAGGCTGCACGTCACGACGATCAACGATCAACATACGCATTCCTGCACGAATTGAGCGTTGAGTTGACGCGCGCGGAAATGCTCCGATTCGGTGAGGAAAGTCTCAAGTTGCCAGGTTGTTGGTCCATATGTATGCTAAACTTGTTTTAGGCATTCATTTCCTGATAATGCGGCCAGATAATAAATATTCAATGGATGCATCGGTGTCAGATGAATGATGAATATGAATTCAGACAAATGCTGGCCCAGAGCAGTAAACGGCAAGCATTTACCTCAGTCTGGAAGGGACTATTAAAATCCCATTTGGGGAAGTAAAAAGGATAATTCATTCTGCATGACTCGACTTGCAGGGGTAAAGTGCGTTCCACGGTATGCTACCCCAAATATTGATCAATGCTTCCCCGCATTTTTACTATAATATGCTGTAATGGAAGTTATATTCGGCCTCGTGGCCTATGATGGGATACGGCATCGAGGCTGCGCGCAGTGTACAAGGTTTCTTTCATGAAACAGACCGTCCAGACTGGCTGTTGGAGTGCTCAGATGGCGTGTAGGTTTCCGCAAAAGGTAAATGAAATTACCAATGAAAAAGGCTCTGATCAGCGGTCCGTTGAAAGCTTATCTCGTCGGCCGGATGCAGTTTCGGACGTGGGGGGATGGCATGTGAAAACATCAGGCCCCGTCTGCTGGTCGCCGTGTAACGCATGAGAAAATGAAACAACTGACCAAGTTTCCGTCGTGCCCGCAAAGGACCGCAGCGCGTGGCTGGCCGTTGGATATAGGCAGGTCCAAAGACGTAATGAATCAGCCGAATAATACTGCGCAGAAAATGAGGGTCAAATGACATGAATGCAAGGACAATGGGGGCAACATGTCAACCACGGAATGAAGACAACTCATGGCAACCGCAATAGGCAAGGCCAGCTTTCGGGCGTAGACCACCAGGTTAAGGGCGTGAGTGCGGCCGGGTCAACACAGCATTCGGGCCAAGTATGACCCACCTGTTCCCGTAGACTTTCACCCCCCACTCATTTAGATATCGCCCTCAATCGATGGAAATTTTTTTTTGCATTAGCAAGTGATATCGTAGCCTATCTGCGCTTGTTGCCGTCAGCTGAAACACCAGCGGCCCAATCATCTGCCGGAATTTTTTTGTTTGTTTTGCATTTAATCACGCATAAAGTATACGGATGCATTATTCAATATTCACTGCTTGTACGCAACGTACATCGCATAATTGATCGTAGTGTTAATGCCAAGTGGTCCTATGTATGAAAAGAGGTCGAATGGTAATGTACGGTAATTAAGGATGATGCAAGGTCAAAGGAGTGACAAAAGAGAATTTACGTTACATATATATACACGTTTGCCAGCGAGGATAAATTGCGGTAAAGTACAGAACCATTTGTTACAAGTTCAAAAGAGGATCGATCGTTCCCGAAAGTAGATATTCACTTTTGCCGATTGCGAATGGACGAATGAAGCGACGTGTGATTGCGGATATGTTGCGCAGAGAAGAGCGGGGCCAGAAATGCGGAAGGGTATCAAGATGCAAGTGTGGAATGCGGTAAACGTCGCCTCGTCGCCATGCCATAAAGATGCAGTAAGTTAAAAGTGCAGGGGTATGTTGGAAGATGATATACAGGCAGAGATTGCAAGAAGCAGTGAAGGCCGAGTCGCGGGCGATTCAGGCCTCCCTTTTAACTCGGGGAGAAAAGGAAGAGCCTCTTGAGTGTGGGTTCGACGACGACTTCAACCTCGACCTCGACTTCGCGTCCGTCCACAATCTGCTTCCGAATCTGTTTCTCCTTCTTGAGAGGGAGCTGCATGATTGGATATGTCTTGATATTGTCATAAGACCAAGAGCGGGCTGTGGGTAGAAAATTAGAAGCGAGACATGCAGAGCATGGCAGTGACATACTCTCGACGGAGGGTCTCTTTGCGCTGGCCATGGGGCTATGGCTGGCGCCTAGTCCGGTATCGTCATCACTGGAGTCACTGCTTGCCATTGACAGGGGGCTGTGTACACTCTTCCTAGATCCGAACGCGGAGCTACTCCAAGCACTTGACAAGGAAGTGCTTGAGCCGCTGTGGACCTTGAGTTTAACGTCTGGCACAAGGAGCTTCCCTTCGGCACCACGTTGGACAATGGGGCGCTCGCGGCGTTGTGACGTGGGCTTGCTTGCCGGAAACGAGTGAGTTGATGTTGGTGACGTTGGAATTGACCCCAGGTGAGTGGAGGGGCGGGATTCTGATCGTCGATTAAATGATTGTGAATACTTTTGAATGAGATCGTGGGCCGCAGTGGGAAGCGAAGCAGCTGACGAAACATTGCGGGGAGTACTTGCCGCTGAGTCGCCAAGCGTGGAATAGATGCCATGCGACGATCGATGGGGGGAGGCGGCAAAGGAACGGTAAGCCCTTGCCGCCTCGTCCGTGCTCGCTGGATCCCGGACCTTGCGTGACGGGGCGAAACTGTAGACCGACGCACGCCATGCGTTGCTGCCATCCGACCATCCAGGGACCGGCTTGCGCGGCTCGGGTGGCTGGGAAAAGGGATATTGTGCACGTTTGCCAGGTCTGGGGCAGACTGAGTCGATAAAGCGGCCCGCCATCATGATGCCACTGGAGTAGTCGTGGTAGTGTTCTGAATCAGATGAGCTACTCTCTTCAAAGACAGGGGGACGAGGAGGAGGAGGGGGAAAGTTATAGATTGCGGCGAGGGTAGCCATAGAGGGGGAGAAGTGGGCAGGGTCTGAGGCGGAGGATGACGACGACGACGACGAGACAGACTCGATGGAAGACAGAGCCGAGTCGCTTTCTGTTTCGCTGGGAGCGAAAGTCTTGGCGGGAAGAGGAGAGGAGGGACGACGGGGGTCGTGGGGCAGAGCGGGGTTGGGGTTGAGGTAGTGGAGATCGGCGAGGCGACACTCGTCTGAACAGTAGAGAGGGATGGGCCCCTGGTCGATGACGGTTCTGAACTTTGGCGAGCGCCTAGAAGGTGCCTGCTTTGAGCGGACGGGGGCAGAAGGAGGAGGGACGGGGAGGTGGAGGCGTTTGGGGATTATCTGCCTGTCGCAGACGGGACACCAGGCGGCGTCGTACTCCATGGCGAGGGGAAGCGGAGACGGGCTGAGCTCGCGGCCGACTTTTAAACAACCATCGAGATCTGGAGATCCATCGCTCCTGCCCGATTTGTTCCTGCTCGTCCCGGTCGCCCGCAGCCGGAATCCAACCGAGGCACCGCGGCCACCTCCCGCCAAACCCTGCTCTCCCCGCCGGTCCTTGCCGTCCCCGCACTGCGCCCTCCCCGTCTTCACCGGATCCCTCCTCCTGTCCCAGCTTCCTGCCACCTGCCCCCGCCCAGCGTCACGAGTCCGCTAGCAACGCTCTGATCGGTGTTTGCCATTCAATATGAGGGTCAACTTACTAGCGCCTTGTTAGCTTGTTGATGCACCTGTCTCCACATTCATGTAAACCGGACACGTCGGATGTGGTCTCGGCCTGCAGCCTCCCTTCACTGGGCGCAATTTTGACGCGCGTGAGCTAAGCATCCACTCATCCCAGTTTGGGCATGCCAACCCTTGCGGCAAATCTTTCAAGGGTACCTGGCATATTTGGTAACACCTTTAGTTCCATGCTGCAATATTCGACGGCGAACAGGAGTGCCCTAGCCTTACGTCAATGTCATAGATCTCATTCAAAGCAACACGGAAAAAAGGCTAGGCACCTGCATTTTATTGCAGGCCATGTGATCGCCAACCACTTCATATACCCACAATCGTAAAGCGCGTTGTTACGTTAATTGAAGTTTCTTTTACAGCGTTGCCCGTATACCCGTCACTCAACCTTGTGACCTCATACATGTTGCTGACATCCAATGATGGCCGATCCTGCGCTGCTATTCGACGGCTCTGGCTGGTCCTACAAGCTTATGCTCGGCTTCCGTGGCTTGCTACTGGTTAATTCCGACACCGACCTACGACCCGCGCCGTACGACCTCGGAAATATCGTACACGCTATCGGAATCTCTCTCCCGTTGAGTCTTTGCCACTCCTCCAAAGTCAATCTGGTAATGCTATCTTGACCAACTTCTTCTTGCCGTCACCTATGCATTAACGCGCGAATTCTCGAGTCCCTCAGCCGTGTCCTCTCGCATCTGCGAGCATCTCGGAACGCTTCTAGTTGCAGCCAGTACAATCAGACATGTTGAACAAACGTAAGATTCATTCTTTCACAACGCTCCACCTCATCCATTATCGTCGGTCGCGCCGCGGGGTGTGTAATATATGGCTATATGCGTAATGGTCTTGGAGGCTAAAGATGAGCTTCGATTGGCAAAATTCAGAGGTGGTCAGTATTCAATATTCACCTATGCAAGTCCTTCCAAGGCTTTCATTAACGCTTCTTGCCTCTTTTGTTCAAACAATGGGCTAGCCGATGCTAACAGATTATCGATGGTTTCAAATGTCTCCTGTCTTGTCTCGTCTGGTTCATCCCTTTCAATCTAACCATGAATTAAAACAAAAAAGGTTATTTATATCCACAAACAACACCAGAGCATACTTGCACAGTAGCCAGAGTATTTAAGAGTGACTTGTATGATATGACCTTCGAGGAGTGTCACCGACGCCGAGCTCTGCAACGACGACGCTTCAACAATTGTGAATTCATGTATTCCAAATGACTGTTCGCCCAAAACACTTTCCAGTTCTTGCGCATAGAACGGCGTTGGAGAGGGCATGGATACAGCGGTAGCTGAGTTGCTGATGCCAAAAAACTGCTTCAGTTTCTGTACGAACAATGCAAATGCCATTTTATAAAGAATACTGTAACACCTGGTTGCGACGTATGATGAGGACAATGCAAATATAAGGGCTGAGGAGGGACGGGGTGGAGCGATGGCTGCAGGATCATAGCCAAGGGCAGGATCATAGCCAAGGACTCCGTTGCTGTGCGTCAAAAGTTTGTCCGGTCATCTGCGCCGCAAAGGTCCGCCAGAGTGTCGCCTCCAGGCTGCCTTTGAGACCTCCTCGTCGTTCGCAGGTTTCAACCCCATGGCAACAGCATAAACAGGAAATTTTCCTGGCCCACGCTTGTTCTTCCCAGCACACTGAACCCTCTCTATATGTCGGAAAAAAATTACATGTCGAAATCGATGCTAATGTTACAATGTACACATGATGATTTACATTCTTTTAGGGGTTCGAACGCCGTTAGCCGGTGGCATGGGAGAGCCGATTATTTGGCCTTGCTTTGCTACGGCATCCGCCTTTCCGTCCCTCATGGACGTCGTCAAAGCCGTGGAGACATATGTGACCAAGATGGTCTCGGAACCATCGGCCATGAAAGTATTGCTCCTGGATACACATACCGTACGTCTTGGAAGACATACCAAGCGGATTCAACTCAATTGCTTGACAAGACACCTATCGTCTCATTAGCCACCACTCAGTCCATCCTTCTCTCCCATCAAGTCTATCTCACCGATCGAATAGACAACACCATGCGAGACCGCATGCCGCACATGAAATGTGTATGTTTCGTGCAAACTAGTGAGCAAAGTCTACAAGCTCTAGAGGCAGAGTTGCGAGAACCAAAGTATGGAGAGTACTATCTGTGTCAGTCGGTGAATCATAAGCACCTTGTATCTTTTGCAGCCACAGATGCTGAAACGTTTTCAGACTTTAGCAATATATTGAGCAAATCTGCTATCGAACGCTTGGCTGAGGTGGACGAGTATGAAGTCGTGAGAGAAGTCCAAGTGCGTCATAATATGCCAAAGCCAAAAGGTCAATCTAAAACTTCCTCAAGGAGTTTTTTGCGGATTATGCACCATTGCTACCCTGTCTCTTTTCTCTTAATCACGTTCCTTCGCAAACTCGGCCTCTGTACGGTTCAAGCCACAATGTATGGGATCCAAAGGCGTTGGAAGCCAGTGTTCAAGGAATCATTGCCGTCCTTTTGAGTTTGAAGAAGAAGCCGATCATTCGCTACGAAAGAATGAGTGCAATGGCCAAAAAGCTGAGCGCCCAGGTTCACGTGAGTACGCAAAAGGGCGATAGGTTTTGGATTGCTTAATGATATCCAATGTAGCATCAAGTACAAACAGAATCATTATTGTTCGATTTTCGACTAACTCAGGTTCCTCCACTGCTATTGATTCTAGATCGGCGCAACGATCCTGTTACGCCGTTGCTATCGCAATGGACATATCAGGCAATGGTACATGAGCTCCTGGGAATACATAACGGACGAGTCGACATGAGTCTCGTGCCAGATGTCAGAGCCGAATTAGCCGTAGGTGGGGGCACTGTTTTGATTACACAATGCTGATTTGGTGCACATCATTGTAGGAGATTACCTTGACAACTACGACTGATCCTTTCTTCCAGGCTCATTTTCTTGATACGTTTGGTGATCTTGGAACCAACCTTAAGGAGTATGTCCAATCCTATCAGACCAAATCACTCGCTCAATCGCCAACCTCAATCAACTCGATAACTGACATGAAACACTTCATCGAGGAGTATCCAGAGTTTCGGAAACTGGGTGGCAACGTCAGCAAGCATGTTGCCTTGGTGGGCGAGTTGAGTAGATTGGTCGACAAGAACAGGTTACTGGAAGTAGGTGAGATCGAACAAGGCCTGTCAACAAGCGCCGGGTCAGATTTCAAAGTAGGTCACGTCTTGAGAAGCCTTTTTTTCTACTGACAAACTCGTCGATAGAGTGTACAGGATATTGTCACGAATAATGCACTCTCGCCTCGGTATAAACTACGGGTTGTTATGCTGTATGCGCTACGTTACCAAAAGACGCAGGCGAACAACATCGGCCTTCTCGTTAATCTTTTGTTAACTGAATGGAGTCACTGCGGAGGAAGCCAGGGTAAAGTGTTCTATCTGGTTCCCCAGATATTCGGCTAATGCAACTCTAGCTAGTCTACGTCATTTTGAATATCGCAGGTTCCGAGCAACGTCAAGACGATCTCTTTTCCACCGAATCTCTACTTGCCAAAGGCCGCTCCGCTTTGAAAGGGCTAACGGTACGCGTACGCTATTAGCATACGCTGTGCAATTGTTCTAATTTGCGCTTCAGGGTGTGGAGAATGTCTATACTCAGCATAATCCGCACCTCTCGCAGACACTTGAGCTTCTTGTGAAAGGGAGATTGAAAGAAGCAAGTTATCCCTTCTTAGAAAGCCTCGGTCCAAATGCAGGGATGCAAAAGTAGGGTTACTTGGGCTCAACTACATTTAATTGTGCTGATTTAGGAAGTAGGACGCAAGACATAATCGTCTTCATGATAGGAGGGACGACGTATGAAGAAGCCAGGGTGGTTGCTCAATTCAATCAGGAGCAGGGGGCTATTGGGGTTGCTTCTCTAAATTCCGGTGTTCGTGTTTTACTCGGAGGAACGTGCGTCCACAATTCGTCCTCGTACGTTGTTTGCCGCATCACGTTCATCGGTGCTAATTAATTTCAGCTATCTTGGAATGCTCAAGTCTGCAGCAGCATCGTTCCCTACATCCGTATATAATCCTCCACCCGAATCTGTATCGAGTGCGCCATCTCTCAATCTGAATCTGGGGGGTGTCAACGTCAGTCTCGGTGGGCCGGCCGGAAGTGGCGTATACAGAATGAGTAACGAAAGTGTAGGAATGCAAGCGGACGGACTCCGGGACGGGGTAAGGAATCTGATTGGCAAGGTCAGACAGGGCGTCGGCATCCCGTAGATACAGTGACACGTCGCATTGTGTCACATGACAAACACGGTCGCTTGTTACTTTTACTTTTCCTCCAGCCGTGAGGCTGTCAGCTTAGTCTACAATGGCAAAGGGTTTATTCGGCGGTTTCAAGGGCATGGATGCCTTTGGCAAGGTGCGCGGCGTTCTGTAACATTGTTCTGTGCATCCTACTCACGGGCCACATAGACCACCGACGATGTCAAAGTTAAAACACGGACGGGCGCCTTCTGTGAGGCTTGATTCGTCTGATTTGTTTCCCGGTTCTGAGTTCGTGACTCCAGTAACCATACTCTCCGCTGCAATTATTCTAGCATTCACCACTATGGAATTCTTTGACTACCGTCGAGTGACCGTGGACACCTCTATCGTCGTGGACAGAAGTAGAGGAGAGAAACTCACGGTCAGCCTTAACATAACGTTCCCCAGGGTACCATGCTATCGTATGTCGTCAACCCTGCATAACAGCAATGTATATATTTGACGCGTATCCAGTCCTTAGTCTTGACATCATGGATATTAGTGGCGAACAGCAGAGGGACGTGACGCATAGCATTCTCAAGTCGAGATTGGATGACAAAGGCCGGCCAATACAGCACACCGTTAGTGTCGAATTAAAGAACGACCTGGACAAGATAAGCGCCGGCAAAAGTAGTAATTACTGCGGTTCATGCTACGGTGGCATGGAACCTGAGAGCGGTTGCTGTAATACTTGCGACGACGTACGACAGGCATACGTGAATAGAGGCTTGGAGCTTTTCAAACCCTGATGCTGTCGAACAAGTATGCCTTTCATATCCCTTGTATTTGCTGGTCTCATATCCCTGCAGTGTGTGCAAGAAGGTTGGGCAGACAAGCTGAGGGAGCAGGCTAGCGAGGGGTGTAACGTAGCGGGCCGATTGCGTGTTAACAAGGTCGTCGGAAACATCAACTTTTCACCAGGCAGGTCTTTCCGAGCAAGCCATGACCTTGTTCCCTATCTCCGGGACGATGGCAATCGACATGATTTCTCGCACAAGATTCATCACTTTGCGTTCGAAGGTATCGAATTCACCACTTGCTGTTCCTTTGTCTCGACCCTTTATACAGGTGATGATGACTACCATTATGGGAAAGCTGAAGTCGGAAGAGCTATGAAGAGCAAGCTGGGATTGAATGTTAATCCTTTGGATGACGCGACTGGTAATGTGCGTTGTATATTGGGCCGGGCGAACAGCAGTCTGACTTGTGTGTGTGAACAGACAAACAAGGCACAGTACATGTTCCAGTACTTCTTGAAGGTCGTCTCCACTCAATTCAAGACGCTTGATGGCAGGGTCGTGCGTTAATTTTAGTTCAGAAATGTGAGGATACTCCATTTTGCCCTAGATCAAGACACATCAATACAGCACAACCCACTTTGAACGTGACTTGACGGAAGGACAGACAGGTGAATCTCCAGGTGGTACTCAGGTCCAGCATGGTATCGCGGGATTACCTGGTTCGTTTTTCCTGATCTTGGCTCGACCCTGTTTTTGAGTGAATCGTGTCAGGTACTTTCTTCAACTTTGAGATATCTCCTATCCTTGTTTCGCATTCGGACACTCGGCAGTCTTTTGCTCATTTCTTGACCTCGTGGGTGTGGCTGTTTATTTCAAAAGAACGTGATTTAGTAATCCTCTCTTTAGGACATGCGCAATCGTCGGTGGTGTCCTGACAGTTGCATCGTTGATAGACAGCATCCTGTTTGCCACTGGACGCGCGCTCAAAAAATCTGCCGGGTCGAGTGGTGGGAATGGTTACGGATCTAAGTTGATGTAGCCACACACTTATTTGCAGTACCTTTTTACATGCCATGTGCACATCATTCTAGACATCTTCCGGCGTATTGCTACAAGTAGCATTGATAGGTGATTACAGCTGTATATTACATGATGAATGCACAACATGATAATGGTAAAAGGCTTGTTATACCGATGCAAAGCACAACAACAGAAACTACGTGCAAACCATCTTCTTCGACGTTTGCCGTCTTGAATTGTTTAGTTTGCGCTTTTTATTAGGTGGAACGGAGTTTGTTTGTGATTCATCCTGAACGGAGATTAGTCTCATCGGTTACTACTAGGCCATCGTTAGAGCACACCTCGTCCCTAAGTATGAGTTCGTCATCCTCATCACTTGCATGGCCGTTCTCGGCAGCCAAGATGGGTTGTGACCCACCCTCCCTGGTTGGCGACTGGTCCTCGTCGTCCTGTGGGACTATCCGCTCGGTCCTCCTAGGAGCACGACGTTGCTTGATTCTGGTTGGTTGAAGAGTGGCCTCTTGTTCGTCGTTACTTTTTGTCGAAGTCCCCTTCGTCTTCTGACTTGACGCGTACGACGGCATGGACGCGTCGCACAAGCCTGGACGAGGGAGGGTTCGACGACTGGTCCGAAGTCGTGCCTGAGACACGAGGGTCCGACTTGCGAGGTTCGCTGGCCTTGCAGGCTGCTGCGCAGCTGCACGAGAACCAGCTGCTTTTGGTTTCCGGGCCAGGGCTGGGGATTCGACTACCTCTGCATCTTCAATAGCCGATTTGGATTTGCCGTTGCTTCGAACGTTTGGGCTCGGAAAGTAACCTGCCACAGCAGCTCGTTTTATTGTCCCTGTCTCGAGTAAATGCGCTGGTACGATTTGCTCAAATGTCTGGGGTTTCTATACTATGAATAACGAAATTGGGGAAGGATCGAAGATTTCCGCACTTGAGTGGATAAAATCTCGTCTAGCTTGGTAGAGAGAGAGCATCTCTCTTCCTCGACGCGCGTGAAGTGTTCTTGCCAGTTCCGCGCCTGTTCCTTCCAATGGGTGATTTCTCTTTGTAATGAAGTGATAATTTCTCTTTGGCTATCCATCTTTTACGCGCGTTCAGAAAGCGTAGGATAGGAAGTGGCGGCGCTCACCGTCAGCTCCGCCTGTACAAGCTAGGATATTGCCCATTGAGATGCCCGTAAGATAAGGGACGAACGACTCACGGACGTTTTGTAGGCGAGAATATCTGTGGCCTGGGCACTGAGCTGGAGCTGCGACTCGCGGCTCAGCTTATGCGCATTGTCGCGCTCTTTCTGCGCGTCGCGTGCATCAGCAACAGCCTGTGCCAGCTGCTTCTCAAGGTCCCTGAGCTGAACGAGAGAGGTTACCACTAAGGAGAGGGACATGCAGAAGACAGACGCACGGCCTTGAGGGCGGACTTGGAGAAGGAGGATATTGAGCTTTCCAGAAGCGCTGCCGGGGAAGAATTTGACATGGCGGGGTTTGGGATGTCCCGTTGCCGTGTCGCCTCGGGCATTCCTATTATCTCGCCCACGACTACAGCTAATGTCTACAAAACCGAGGCCGTGTTTGGCAGTATTGTGATCTGGTTGAGGAGCCTCTCGACCACAGCGCGTTCGCCCCGTCCCCGCGCCGCCCTGTCCGCTCGACGGGTTGTTCGGCTCCGCGAGGTGGCAGCCCATTCCGGTAAGTTGGCCGTCCGCATTTGTCCGGCGAGTTGCAATCCTTCTTCAGCCCTGGAAGCTCTGATCCTCGCGTACCATGCTCCCCCCCAACGTCGGCGCCAAGATCAGCCCATCCGCCACGTCAGTTTCCGGAATACCCCGCGTCAAACGCCCTCCACCCCACCCCATCAAGGTCCCATTCGATACCAGCGTTCCCGGCACCCGTATCAGATCCTTTTCCAACGCGTCCTCTTCCTCATCTGTATCGGTTGTGACCCCTTTCAGCGCCTCGACAAACGCCTCTTCTCCGCCTGGAAATCTCAACGTCTCTTATTCCCGCCATCGCCCGGATGCTCATTATCCTTCCTCCGCTAGTCCCAGGAGTCCCAGGAGTCCCTTTTCCCCATTGCTATCCGCAAAAAATGAGTATGTCCTTGCAATGCACGATTACGCACCTCAACAACAAAGCGCTACCTGCCTTTCATTTCGCGCCGGTCAGGTGATCCATGTTTTGAATAAAGATCACAGTGGATGGTGGGACGGCGAACTTGAAGGAAGGCGAGGTTGGTTTCCCAGCAACTATGTCAATGTGGAATCAGAGTATTTGTCCGATGACAATTCCAAGGAAATAAGGCGTGTACGTGTTTTTCCCTTTCTGTGTCATGGTATCCGCTGAGTCTGTTAAAATGAAGGTGAGACGAAATTTAGCACATGCAGGTCCACGCGATACCGTCCAGGCTGACTCACCGGCTCTTGAGTCTCTTCGCAATAACGAAGGAAATTCTATGGACTCATATTGTCCGTCATTGATGGTTCAACTCATCAGTGTTTTTACTGTCATGCAAGATGCCGTGCATAAGCAAAAAGTTTCCCATTATCTTCCAGCCGCGGCCCATATTGTGAAGCATGTTCGTAACATTCTCTCTGCCATGGGGACCGTGTACAAGAGTGCACCTGTCCTTCAGAAGAACCCGGTCCTAGCTCAAGAAAGGAAGGAATTACTGCAAACTTTAACCCCCCTTATTGAGAGTGCGAGGAGGGCATCGGAATCACCGCCAAGTAGAGAGCAGGATCGTGCAGTGGAAGCCATGATGCGCTGTGCTGTGGAGGTCATCAATCGGGCGCGGCGTTTTCTCATTGTAGGCGTTCATTGTGGCTTGAACATTCTCGAATACCAAGGTGCAAATGGTTCCGCAATTTGGTCTACGCAGTCCACAGATGTACCAAAGCACTCGGGATACACGCGCAGGCGGACAGAACAGGTCCGCAACTATGGATTTGGAGCAGATTTCGGCACAATGTGCGAAAAAACCACTACCATCTAGGGTGTTGCGGACTGCCAGGAGCCTTGGAGACCTTCGAAGTGGAAGCGAACCGTCCTTCCAGAGTCCATCGCCAGTCCCTCCTCTACTAAAACAAGAGGACATTAATCAACTTAAGCGTCAACTTCAGACACGCCACAAGGTGCATACCTCAGTGAGCAGCTCGTCGTCGTCATCCTTCTCAGTCGCAAGACGTAGTGCCACCCTCTCCTATCCATCCACCCTTTCCATGTGGCTCAACGACGGCCCGGCAAATCCTCGACGCCTTCACCTATATTCACGACGTTTTTCTTTCCACCAATGCCGCTTTCATTGGACACACCCACGCGTACTCCCAAGAAGCACATGCCTCGAACAAAGTGCGACTTTGTGAGCTAGGCAACGAGATTACTGATCTTGCATGCAAGCTCCTCACTTTGGCGGATGCTATACTCCAGCATCCAAGCATTGCGAAACATAAACTCGATTATATGAGATCCTCCCAGCGACGCCTATTCGACCTTGCAAATACGTTCGCAATGATTATTCGATCGATTACTAGCACAGATCAGTCTACTATGGACGAAGACGAAGAAAGGCGTGCCATGCAAAAGACGGCTACAGAATCATGTAAAGCTGGAGCAGACTGTCTATCGGCCGCGAGGGTCTGTCTAGTGAATCAGGATTCTAGTCAGAAACCTTTCATTGTCAAGCCTATCAATATGCAGTGAGCAAGTTGTCATTTCCTAGCGACTCCATTGAAGACACTGTCACGAATGGTACTTGGTTACATGATGAAGACAGGATGGTCGCTTACCCAATCTCCCTCTCCCGTTTTCCCACCAGACGAGGAGGAAGTGGAGGAAGTGGATCGGGCCACTTCAGCGCAAGATACCATTGTTTGCGAACAGCCCCCCGATCCAATTGTGGTTCCTAATTCTCCACTTGAACCGGATTTCCCTTCTCCAATCTCCGTTGTTCGTACGGACGATGGCACAACATGGGAGGGTAATACCAGGAACCAGGACACAGTGGTTACCCCTGTCCTCCCAGTGAACCCTCAATTATGGTTGTTTTCGCATGATTATGGACACGATGATGTCGCATATAATAACGATGGACTTCTCGTTGGAGCTACATTGGAAGCTCTCGTCGAGAAAATGACTCCTCATGATAGTATTGTCGACTCGGCCTTTTCTGCCGTGTTCTTCCTCACATTCAGGTTATTTTCTACTCCAGTTGAGCTTGTCGAGACAATCTTGGCGAGATACAACATCAGGCCACCGGCGGAGCTGCCCCAAGAAGATTTAAGCGTTTGGGAGCAAAGAAAGGAGCTTCCAGTTCGCTTACGCATATCCAATTTCATCAAAATGTGGATTGAATTTTACTGGCGACCTGGTGTAGATGATCCAGCCATGCCACTCCTGACTTCCTTCCTGCTGCAATACGCTATCTCTCGCTTTCCCTGGAGCTGCCCAACGGATCCTGGAACTGCTTGAAATGCGTAAACGTTCAGACGTAGCAACTGCCATAAGCGACCGTATTCGAGACCCCGGAATGTCCATCAACCCACCTATAATGCCGGTGATCAATGGAGAGATTCCAAGGCCTATTATGACCAAGACATTGTTGGTTGCACTTCGGAAGAAAGAATGGGACCAGCATTTCCGTTATGGACTTTGACGCAACAGAGTTGGCAAGACAACTGACGATCATGGAATGTGACTCGTATTGCTGCAATTCAGCCGGAGGAAATGTTAGAGACGGGTCAACAGGGTGCCAAGCCGCCGGTCAATGTAAAAGCTGTAACTACCCTTAGTACTGCCATAACTGGATGGGTCGCAGAGTGTATCCTCAGCGAAACAGACATCAAGAAACGGTCGCTCATTATCAAGTTCTTCATCAAAGTTACCGATGTAGGTCCTCTTTTGACGCGCTTCATCTGTTGCTGATGTGCTTGGGTCCAGCGTTGTACGTCTCTGAATAACTTTAGCACTCCGCGTGCAGTACTAGCTGCAATAGACTCCTCCACCATAGCAAGGCTTCATCAGACGTGGCTTGTTCGTCCTATATCCATGCATTCTGATATGACCTGACGTCGCTACCAGGGTGTTCCTCAAAAACACAAATCTATACTCGACTCACTACGGCGGCTTGCTGATCATGGACGTAACTATCATGAGTATCGAAGCAGGCTCCGGAACACAGCTCCTCCAGCTGTCCCTTTTCTGGGTAATCTACCAATCACTTTTCGTTGTCTCATACTGACCATGTCAATTTAAAGGTCTTTATTTGACGGATGTGACTTTTTGTCGAGAAGGAAATCCATCGCATAGAGCAGCTCCAACGAACCTCAACAAGTCCCTTCTCAACTTTAACAAATATCATAAACTCGCTAGGATTGTACAAGGTATACATCTACATATGTTACTAAGATGACTACTGACTGAGATCTTAGACATGCAACGGTTCCAGGTATCCTATCATCTCAAGGCCATTCCTGAAGTTCAGGAATATCTTAGCATTTGCTTCGAGAATGCGAGAAAACATGGTGACCTGAAAGACTTGTACCGCCGGAGGTCAGTAGCTCTCTGCATTGTCCATTTCAACGATGACAGTGCTTTTCCAGTCTTCTTGTTGAACCTCGACAATCTCAATCTTCTGACTCGCAACTACCTCTTGGAGAGATGCGGCATTTGTTCAGCTGGGCAACTCGCTCTCAGTCACAATCACAACCACAAGCGGCAGCATAATGATTTTTCACATGCTTTCTTTTTTCCTACTATATCAAGGATTCGTTCGGATGAATATACCTGGAACTGTATAATCAACTCGCTCCGTTCTAGTAACACTGTAATCGACTGGATTTGTGGATTTGTCAATTATTTATTCTTTCATTATACCTTCATTGCAATTTCTTGACCATTATGGTACAGCATTGTTGTTGTACATATCCAGTGTACTACTTTGACCTTCCACATTTAATGAGAGGTATAATGCCGATAGGTGGTGACGTAGAAACCTGGGTGACCTCCATTCTCATGTGCTAATTTGGGATAAGTGTCGGACGTAACTCCTGGACCCTGCGTTAGACGCTGTTAATGAGCCATAGTTAGTTTCATTATCAATGCTTACAAAATCATAAACAAAAGGTCTACTCTGAGTTACGCCAAAAAGCCGTGAACTCTCCAATATAATAGAATAAACGGGAGACGGGTCATTTGCTGGTGCATGTATACTGCAGCCCCTGTTGGTGGCTCAAATATCCCAAAAAGCGACAACACTATGACGTGCCAAACCAGCTGCTATATAGCTGGATCCTCCTCCACCGCACGAGACCGAATATATAGATTCATAGGATATAAGTTTAACGCTGGCCTAGGCGGAGCAAGACCGGAAGTTGAGGGTCCCACATCACTTGAACGCAAGGGTGATCGGAGATCGTAGCACCTGACGACAGCATCAAACCATCCAGGAACGAGTATTTGCGGGCTGGAGCCCCACGGAGAAGATGCGGGAGCTTGCGTAACGCCATAGACGGCAGAGGTAAGGTGCTTGGTTTTAGGTTGCAGAATGGCCGTGGGGGGTCGTCTTCCGATACGGCATGCACTGTCAAGGAGGATGTGCCAAATGCGGCAAAAGGACTTGAAGCGCGAAGACATAAGAGGGATGTCCAACTGCGGGAATTAAGCTCAATAGAACTAGAGGAAGAAAGGGCCGGATCAGTCAATGATAAAGTAGCATGTCCGCTTGCAGTTAGAGACAACAAACATGTTTGCGAGGAAGAGAGAGATCTAATTGGACCAGAGTGTTGGTCAACTCTGTGTCTGAAGGATGTTCGTTCTAATATGGTAGCATGTTCCAATGAACCGTCTTGAAAACCGATGTATAATGAATAGTCGGGAGAGTCGATATTGCCCTTCCGAGATCATCGGGGGCGATACTTGCTCTATCAAAGATACGGTGGATTTGTATGAGTAGATAGTGTTTCCCGCTGCGACAAGAAGTCTGGACGGGTTCATAGCCAGAGCCGGTTGCAGTATCCCGTTCCACGGGCGAGGGCGACAAACGCAGATTGCGTCCAAGAAAAATCTGTACGCGCAACATAGTATGGGGCGACCAGGAAGCGGGTACTCTATCTATGTACGGTGCGCTATGGTGATCACTTTCAAGCGCTGTCAGACGCAACTTACAAAGGCACGTAAAAAACGGCAAGAGCAAGAAAGGCTGCTTATATCTTGGAGCCTCCATGGATCCTCAGGATATGGATAAGGACTTCGGTCGGGAGAAAGGCGAGCGGCATCAGGAGCACCGATCACGTGTCCAGCCGCGCTTTCACAACCGCTCATCCCGACCCCCTTCCGCTAATGCGACGAGATGTGCGCATCCTCCTCGTCGGCGACGGTTAGCAGCTCTTTCTATTCATTTTTTTGTTTATTGCTTATACGCTGCATTGCAGAGGGCGTCGGCAAGAGCACTATAATCACCTCGCTCATCAAGGAGTCGTATGTTGCCCATGTAAGAGTTCTGTCCCTCTTGCATCTGGACGGTCCGTGAAGAACACTTGCAGGTGCAGCATATTGTCCCTGAGGTGACCATCCCACCAGAGGTCACCCCCGAAAACGTGACGACCTACATTGTCGATTCTGGCGGCAAGTCACGCGTCTCCAGACACTCTGCACTGCTGACATGTTGTCATTTAACAGCCGGTCCTCACGACCGAATGCATCTCGAGTCTGAAATCCGAAAGGCACATGTCATATGTGTTGTTTATTCTATTGATAATCCTAATTCGTTTGACCGCATACCGACGTACTGGCTGCCACATTTTAGACAACTCGGGGTCAATGTCAGCGCCGTTTCCATGAAATCGCATTCTCGTTTGACGCTCAACAGGTTCCGGTAATACTTGTTGGTAACAAAATTGATCTGCGTGGAGGCGAGGTGACGAACGAAGCACTAGAGGAGGAAATCATACCCATTATGAACGAGTTCAAGGTGAAAACAATTCAGTTCAGCACGTTTATTGTAATTTACCAGAGCTTGGCAGGAGGTCGAGACTTGCGTAGAATGTTCGGCCAAGTTACCTCTGAATGTGTCAGAAGTCTTTTATTTTGCGCAGAAAGCGGTATTGCATCCGACAGCACCCTTGTACGATTCGCGCGATCATGTTGGTAAATTTCTTACCAAGTAGTGATGAGCTGATCACACGCCAAGCAGGTATTAAAGCCGGCGTGTGTAGCCGCGTTGCGCCGCATCTTCAAGTTGTGCGACACCAATAAAGATGGCATACTAGATGCTTCGGAGTTGAATGAATTTCAGGTATTCAACACCGCTCGTCATCCCAGCAGCGTCTAATCAGATCTAGCGAAAATGCTTTGACGCCCCACTTCAGCTGCAGGAGTTGGAGGGAATCAAGGCCATGGTCCAGGAACATGCTGAAGGTGGTGTTCGTGATGGGGGTTTAACCGAAACTGGATTCTTGTATCTGCATACTATTTTCATCCAGCGTGGTCGACTCGAAACGACTTGGACAGTCCTTCGGAAGTTTGGATATGCTGAGGATCTACGACTAACAGAGAGTTTCCTGTCACCCAAGTATGTTTTCTATGTTTCATCGTTGTTTACCCAGTCATGGCCATCCTTTACCAGGTTTGACGTTCCACACGATTGCTCTGTCGAGCTTAGTCCACTTGGTTATCAATTTTTTACTGATATATTCGAGACTTTCGATCAAGTTGGTGTCGAATTCTGCTTTTTTTCTCCCATGCCTACTCATGATTTCAGGATCAGGACGGGGCTCTTAAGAACGACGAGTTGGAAGAGCTGTTCAGCACTTCTCCAGGAAACCCATGGGCATCACAAGGCTTATCTGATACTATATTATCGGACGACACTGGTGCCGTGACATTGCAGGGCTGGTTAGCTCAGTGGAGGTTCGTGTCCTTTTAGGCGTATGTCCACGGTGATTTGATGTGAATCAGCATGACAACGCTCCTTGAGCACAAAACTACTCTGGCATATCTTGCCTACCTTGGTTATCCAGACGAGCCACGAACAGGAGCATTTCAAATAACTAGAACGCGCAAAATAGATAGAAGAAAGGGCAAGGTGACACGGAATGTCTTCCTTTGCTACGTTTGCGGTGCAGCTGGTTCGGGTAAAACATCGATTTTGCGAGCGTTCGCGGGAAAACCGTTTAGAGAAAGCTATGAACCCACTGGCAGGATGATCAGCGTTGTAAACTCGGTGGACATTAATGGATCTGAAAAGTATCTGGTTGTGAGTGTTCGTTTTTCAGGCCTTTGCAAGCTAACTGCGTTTGGCGTGGTAAGCTACAGGAGTTTGGTTCAAGATTTGAAGCTGAGACGTTGCGCAGCTCGAAAAAAACCGACATTGCCGATGTGATTATCTACATATACGATTCCAGCGACACAAACTCTTTTTCGTACATTAGCAATTTACGAGTGAGTGTCGTGGTTTTTCGTATGAACTGGCTCACTCCTCTGGCAGCAACAATACAGTTTGGACCATATACCTACGCTATTTGTTGCAACCAAGTCAGACCTGGATCTTGCGCTACAGGTAAGCCGGTGGATGGTGCAATCATACACTTCGACTGACGTGGCATAGCGCCATGAGGTTCAACCAGACGTGTATTGCCGACGACTAGGATTACAAGTGCCGGTGTCTGTGAGCGTAAAGACGGGGCAGCTTGCGGATGTCTTCCATGTCATATGCAGCATTGCGATGAAGCCGTAAGTGGTCGTTACTTTCCAGATAGGGGAAGGTTTGATGGTATTGATCAGACAAAGTGCCATACCTGGCGGAGGTGAGCGAGCGCTAAGCACTCGAGCACGCCTGCGGACGTACGTGACGCTGACCGCGCTGCTGGGAGGATGTACTGCAGGGCTGCTTGTGATGTACCGGGCGCTGGTGCGGCCAGGAGGAGGGATTCCGTGGTGGGGAGGATGGCTGGTTGGACGGCGGTAGTAGCGATCCGGAATCCGACGTGTAAGATCCGAATCTGAGAAGAACGTGCTCGTCGAGCGCGGCTGCGTGCTGCTTTTAAATCAACATCGATCCTGCTTTCTCTCCGCTGCTACCATGGACGAGGACATGTTTGACTCAACCCCGCATCTCGCCCCTGCTCCTGCCTCCCATGGCCCTCGAAAAATGCTGTATGTCCTCTCTGCCCCCGCATCACCCTTTCTCACCCTTTTCAGCGATCTCGTCTTTGTCCAGGACTGCACAGGCAGCCAGGGCAGCTACATCACCTCTGCAACCAAGAATATCGAGCAGATTTGTTCCACCATCTTCGAATCTGGCAGGCTACAACATCCAGAGGACCTCCGTGTCGGCCTCGTTGCCTTTCGTGACCACCCTCCACAGGACCACACATATGTAGTAAAAAACTTTGGTTTTTCGTCAGACACAAGTAAAGTCCACAGAGACCTCTCCACTTTGTATGCTTCGGGTGGCGGAGATGGCCCGGAGGCAGTGACCGCCGCCCTCGCAGAAGCCTGCAACATGGACTGGAGAATGGACGCCAGTAAAATGGTCGTTCTCATTGCCGACGCCCCGCCGCATGGCATTGGGGAATATGGCGATGGTAAGTGAAGTGTCCTCCTAACTTCACCATTTCCTGACTCCTTCACCTCAGGCTTTGACGATGGGTCTCCTGACGGACATGATCCTCTGCAAATTGCTAGACTGATGGCTAGCCGTGGAATCACACTCGTGAGCAACATTATATTTCTATAGGATTGTTTGATGCGTATTGTTTGTTAGTTCTTCGTCGCCTGCGAGCCAGCATTGAGCAGCTATTCAGTGAGTCATCGCACATCACACATATCTGAGGCGCTCATGCTCGTGTCAATAGTATGCAACTGATTTTTACCAAGCAATCATAACCATTACATCAGGGTTGATGCTACCTTTGACAACGGCAGACTTGCTTGCCCATGCTATTGTTGGCAGTGTGTTGGAGAACTTGGATATGGAACGACTCGTCCGTGAAGTCGGACATGCTGTGGCCCAACGGATATTAGGTAACAACGAAAGTGTCGACGACGTGGCCAGAGAACTACATGAAAAGCTCTTACTGCGCAACGAAAACACCAAAAAGGTCGTCATTGAGAGTATATATAGAGAGTCCGATGAAGCCAAACATAATGTTGAAGTGTTCCTTCAAGCACCCTCTCTTGCTGACGCTCGGCCATTGCTCAAAAGAGTATGTTTCATCTGCAAGTGATGTTAATGTTAAGTTTAACCTCCTCCGCAGGTACATGGTACACGCTTTACAGATAAATATCTTCAAGCTCGACAATCATTCTCTCGCAGTTCCTATTCTCCATATACCATCCCACCACGCACGTCAACGTCAACGATCAAAACCCCACCATCTTCTCCAAGAGCCGTTCCTCATTCGCCCCCGAGGAAGGTGGTGACGGACTTTGCTGCGTTCGGAGCACCAGCGTCAGCCAGCGTTTTCAAAACTGCAGTGGCGTCTACTCCATTCTCTGTAGCAGGGGGCAGAGCTGCCTTTGCAGGAATAAGAAATGGAGGTACACGGACTGCATTTGACGACGAGGACGAAGACGAAGACGACGGTGTGCAAAAAGTTGAACTCAGAGAAGGATCTATCACCTTGGACCAGGTGTGCAATTGTGCTCTCGTATTAATCGAGGCGCGGCTGACATACGATTAGGCGAGAAGAATTGCGTTACAGAGTGCATGGCGCAGCACGGCCGCCTAACATCATTTCAAACTATGTACACTTTATCCCCATGTTGTTACATGTACAGTATCACCCATGGTTTTTCTTCCCTCAGGCATGCACTCCGTAGTCTTGCATACGTTGTTGTAGATCTCAATATTTTGATTGTCAATGAATGTGGGTGGGACACAAATCTACTCTTTATGTCTCCGTTTCGATAGGTCCATGCCCTATGAGGGGATATCTGATTCCGCTTTGACATATCGTTCCTTCTTGCGCTGGTTTGTGACACTGTCATCTCCCAGCGCAAGATTGTGTTTTGACAGCCGGTGCTCGTCCTCTGAATATTTTTTGCATTTCCGCTTTGATTTTTTGGTCTCCTGGTTGCAACTCTCTGATTCTTTCCCCTTTCTCCGCCTTTTCTTTGCACGTTTCTCCTCGTCTTTCCTCTTTTTCCTCTTGTCGCGACCTTCGTCTCCCTCAACCGTGCCCTCTCTTCCTCCCTGCGGCAAACGGTCCGATAGCGCGGAAGCATGATCTAACCCGTCCTTGAGAGGAAGATTCACCTCCAAATCTGCATCCGGACCTAACACTGGACCTCGAAAAAACCGTGAATAGAGACTTTGTTTTGCAGCCTCTCGTTTGGCGGCGATTAGCAAACTGTATTGGGGCTTGGTTTCATTCCCAATAGGCGTACTTGTACCAGACGTCTCCATAGACGCAACGGCTCCAGGTCTACGGTTCGACAGGATACCTGTCGATGTGCGAGACAAAACGGGAGTATCTACATCGTCTCCACTAGCCTAGAGTGAAGTCGATGGGCAAAAATTGGAGAAGACTTTGATAACTCGTGCTCACGTCTGACTTTTCGTCCTCCGAGTCACTATTGTAAATTTTCAGTCGGATTGATGTAGCCGCCTGCAGAGAAGAGGCTTGGATAAGTTGCAGGTTAGATTGAGAGTGTCGGGCAGAAAATGGAGACGCAACTGATCCCAGAAGGGAAAGGCCTCGTCGCGATCTTTGCCCACACCAGCGAGGGTGCGCTTTTGCGGGATGGCCAGTGGTCGTGATATAGCGCCCTCGCGCAGTCCATTGCCTTTGCCTGACCAGCCTTGCGCAACCAGGTATGAGTGTCCATCCAGCGGCATCAGGTATATCTTCTCACGGGGTGTACGGGAACACTGCCCCGGTATACATTGCGGCGTCAAAAGCGCAATCTTATGCAACTGCTATTCCTAGTCCATCTGCGTACTGAAAATCACCCGAATTCCCATACTACGAGGTTGCCTCAGAACGGGTTTCTCGAGCAAAGCAGTGTCTCACCTCCCAGATGTCAATGGCGACTTGACAGCTCTCGCGGACGACTCGGGGAGCGTCTGCTCTGGTCATCCACTCCCGGAGATGTGGTAGAACTTCTGGCGTTCCAATTCCTCCCAATGCCTCTGCAGCCTCGTGTCGTACCATCTCATTCTCATCTGGATTTCGTAAAACCTTCAGAAGGGGCGGGACAGAGTGCGGTGAGACCATCTGGCCAAATACAAATGCAATCTCATGCCTTTAACTCTCATGTCATTTAAAATAATGTGAGAAGCATCGGATGCACAGACTTGAAGAGCTCGCTATCGTCAGAAAATCCAGAAGCGAGCGCATCCACCTGCATCCGCCGTTCCTATATTGCGAAGTGCAAACATGGCACGATAACGCTGAAATAAAGGAAAACTTTTGTTTATAAGCTGTTCTCTGAGTGCTGCAATATTCGACGGCGAAGAATCGTCTGGTTTCGCACCGCGTAAAAGGCCCGAAGTGGCAGGTGCGGGATCGATCGATGTGTACAGTCTTGCAATGCCATAAGAACTCTGCCTCGTGCAAGAGGGATTGTACGTACGGTGTGTAAGAACCGGACGACGAGTGGTATTTTAGTCCCTCTTCAGAAGCGTCCCATTTTATTCTTGCGATGGCAATCTCACACGTTTCCCTTACCGTTCGTTCGGAATCCGACAAAAATTCCTTGAGAACGGGCACAGAATCAATGGAAGAAATGGCACCCATTGCTTCTGCCGCCTAACCGCATACGGTTAAGAATTGCCACAAATGTCCCCAGTCATACATACCTCATGACGGACCATAGGATCCTCGTAAACGTCTCGTAAGACAGATTCAAGGACAGGTAGAGCAGCGGTCTCTCTCATCTGTCCCAGACAATATGCGAGCTCGTGCTTCAACAATGCAGATGAGTCACTGAACCCTGGACGAGTGTGAGGTCGCCTCACGGAAGATTGGTTATGCATACCTTTGGATATTATCCTGACGGCATCGTCATTTTTCAGCGCCTTGAGTGTAAACAGAGCGCGAAATCTTTTATGTAAAGGTGTATTTCCCTGTGTATTGAGGAGGGTATCCTCTAGCCTTTGAAGGTCATTTTGTGTAATCTGGATGGTCATAGCGGCTAGATTAGATCAGAACGAAATTTACTGACCGGAGTTTGAATCCTCATTTCTACACCATATCATGCCCAAGTCAAAACGCGCGAAGCTCGGTAAATACGTCCAGATTCCCTCGCCAGGCACTCCTAACGACAGTGGAGTCATATAGTTTCTTTAACAAAAGTCTCTAAAAAGACGCGAGAGCACAAACATGCTCTTATTGAAGAGGCAAGTAAATCAAAGAATAATCGCGACTGTCATTAACATGGAGACGAGCAGATAAAAAGGAACCTTGACAAATGGCAGTATTGCTGGCTTTTTGAGGTCGGAAACATGAGGAATACTCATTTAAAAACGGTGCGGAAACTATGGAAAGAGTGCGTGAAAGCATGGCCTGGCGGTACTATGATTGAATAGAACTGTCTAGCTCTGCGCGGATATTCTTTGGACGTGGGGCAGTCATGGCAAGAGCTTTGGGCACGTCACCGGAAGAGGAGTATAAACAGGGCATACATAAACTGGCGCAGGTATGCACTGTCATTCGCTGACTGTATCAAATGCTGAGGAAATGCCGAAGAATATTAGCGGCCAAGTCGGCCTTCTATTCACAGATTCAAATCCACAAGAAGTGGTTGATTGGTTCAAAGATTTTAAACAGTCTGACTATGCAAGATCTGGCAACATTGCGACGCGAACGGTTGTGCTACCCGCAGGACCCGTCATGCAACGCCACTCTGACCCCCCTGAGCCATTCCCACATAATGAAGAGCCTCAGCTACGGAAACTAGGCCTTTCAACGTATATGCAAAAAGGGGTGCCGATGTTGCATGATCCACATCAAATATGTCGAAAAGGCAAGCCGTTGACGAGCGAACAAGCCCAGCTACTGAAGTTGATTGGAGAGAAGATGGTTGAATTCAAAGTTGGACTAGTCATGCGGTATGATTCTGCGACGTTTGAGGTTGAAAAGGTGGAGGGCATGAGAATAGGCGACAAGGGATCGGATGAGCCAATGATAGAATAGCGTCCCGGCCCGGAATCCGGTGTTGAACACCATCCTAAGATATGAGGCTGTTCCTTGCGTTTCTGGGCTTTTCCCCTCAGTTGACTTTCCAGACTCCTCGAATCAGGCCATCCGACGCGATGGCGCATGCAGATACTGATTTCACCTTCAAGCATGGTCCAGGCATCTTCTCACCTACAGACCTTGTCCGAACATTGTCTTTCGTATATGGCATGAATCTCTGACCTTCCTATTAGATCCAGCTTGGCCGACCTGGTTCTGGTGTAGCTAATCTTGCCGGTGATCTAGTATTGGTCCCTTACAGCGAATACTCGCTGGCAGAGAAAGAGTGGGTCCTTTCTCTGGCATCGTTCAAATACTCACTCCGTGACCATCTGTAGGAACAAGAAATCCATCCACGTTATTCCCGTTGACTCATCTGCAACACCTCTCCAAATTCCTGTTCGTGCTCAATAATACAAGAAGTCATGTAACTAACTTGAAGGTGTCAACTTCGCGGTTAGCTTCCGAAGGGTGGTGATGCTTTCTGGCTAGACTCTCGAGCCATCGGCCATGCTGTCGAAGGAGTCAATGGCACAGAGCTTTATGCTGTTCAGCTCGATTTCGAACGTCAGACCGGTGGCCTCAATGTCTCTCCGCCAACACTTCTGGGCCACTTTCCGACCAAAACTGTGACCAACTTCCGTTACTCTCCGGAGGCTGGTTTCCTCGTTTTCTCCGATTATGTGTGGCCGGACGGTAATCTTTCCACTGTCAAAGCACAAGATGACGAGTGGGATAACCGTGGAAACACTGCGTATGTCTATGACACGACATACGTCAGACACTGGGATTCTTGGGTTGGGAAAAAACAACCAGCTCTTTTCAGCGTTTCCCTTGCCAAGAACACAGCCGGAAGGTGGGTTTTTGGGGACGAGTTTTACAGTCCTTTGAAAGGCACAGGACATGTAGGTGTTTCAACGTTGAATAAAGGATTTATCAGACGGATGACCAGCATTGTCCGGTTGAACCGTTCGGAGGTACAGATGACTTCGATGTGTCCAAGACCCGCATAATCTACACAACAAAAGATCCAAACCTTCCGGGTGCATGGCATACGAAGCAGAATGTAATAGCTTGGCCTCGTGTTGTTAAAGCCATTACTGATGACTTGTAGATATATCTTGTAGATTTCAAAGGACAAAAGCAGCCAAGAGAGTTGACTTCGGGAAAGCAAGGAGCCGTCCACAGCCCAGTTTTCAATGCTCAAGGAACGAAGGCCGCATGGCTAGAATTAGACGAGGACGGTTACGAAAGTGACAGGTGTGTGCCTGTCAAAATCTTTGTAATTTCTAAAGCTCAACTCGTTTAGAGCAAAAATAGTGATTTATGATTTCGAGAAAGAAGTGCGGTATACACTCACACAAGGGTGGGACAGATCGCCTGATTCTCTCGCAGTGCGTATATCCAGAAACATATCTTGAGCGGCTCGTAATAGGTGCATTCAGTTCTCGGAAGAAGGCAACTTCCTTTACTTCACTGCCGGTGACGAAGCTAAGATTAAAATATGGGCCCTTCCCATTCCCCCGACGCCTGGCGAGTCCACAACTACACCCAATTTACCACCAGAGTCCACCAAGCCTATTGCATTGACCCATCACCATGCAGCCTCTGCAGTCCAACCTTTGTCTGACGGTCGTCTATTATTCACCCGCTCGTCTTACACTTCCCCCAATGACATTTTTGTCATTCAGGACCTGAAAAGAATTGAGACCGACGTCTTACAGAACAATAATACCACGTCTTTCTCAAGTCACATTCACCAGCTTACGCGATTCACCGAGAAGGCGTTGAAGGGCAAGCACCTGAGCAAAGGCGAAGAATTCTGGTTCAAGGGAGCTAATAATCGCCGTGTCCAGGGATGGCTGTTGAAGCCTAGAGAATGGAGGGACAGCGATCTCAAGAAGTGGCCCATCGTTCTTCTCATTCATGGAGGTATGAAGCCTGTACTTTGCTCGTGTTATGACTTCTTCGATCTTTGCAGGCCCACAAGGCGCCTGGGAGGACCAGTGGTCAACAAGATGGAATCCCAATGGCAAGTTTTGTGCCCTTTACTTTACACAGAGTCTGATAATATTTTTCCAGTCTTTGCCCAACAGGGCTACTTCGTAGTCGCCATTAATCCTACGGGTAGTACCACATTTGGCCAAAGTATGTGCATATTTCTGAGCAAGTGTCTATTTCGATCTATTTCTTCCACTCAGATTTTACGGACGCCATCGCCGAAGATTGGGGTGGTAAGCCATTCATCGACATGAGGAAAGGATGGGAGCATATCCTACAACATTACCCTCAGGTGAGTTCGCTAACGCTTAGGTCCTGGGGGACGGCTCTAATATCATTTCAGGTTGATAGCGACCGGGCGGTAGCCGCCGGCGCAAGTTGGGGCGGTTATGCAATCAAGTATGATTTCGCTAGCTACACGAAGTCGCGCGAGCTAATTAAACGATCAGTTGGATTCAAGGACACCCAGAGTATGGTTTCAATTTTAAGGTATGTAGCCGTGTCGATGTCAATATCTATGCTTAACCGTATATGACAGGCTCTCGTATGTCACGACGGCGTAAGTTGATCATTGCTATCTGCTATCCGTCCGTCCTTCATATTGCAATAGGTATTTGACGCCAACTACAACGGGTTTTCCACGGATGAATTGTTTTTCGTGCGTGTATATGCAGCTATGCGTTAAGCACTAATGCTTTCACTTCCAGTTCAACCATGAATGGGGTGGCAGGTTGGTCATATAACAAGTTGTCCGAGAAGTACTGACTTTTTCTAGGCCATGGGACAAGAAGAGCAGAGACCTTTCATTGCAATATAGCCCTTCTCATTTTGTTGAGAAATGGTCGACGCCGCAGCTCCTCATTCATGGATGCAGAGACTATCGTCTTCCAGAGACAGAGAGTATCGCGGCTTTCCATGCGCTGCAGCAGTGAGTACGATAGTTGTCGAGGTTGTCATATGCTAACAGGCTTGTTAGATTGGGTATTCCGAGTAGACTAGTGGTGTTCCCAGATGAAAACCATTGGGTGCTGAATCACGGCAATAGGTGAGAGTTTCAGATAACAAGAAAATGTGCAATTGACCGGGAATTGCAGTCTCAAATGGCATTATGAAGTGTTGAGGTGGTTTGATAAGTTTGTCGGAGAAAGCAGGGTTTTGGCGAATTAGAGTAACGTCACTATTGTGTACCGTTCAGTCGAGTAACCATTCCTTCGTTACTTCTCATGCTCTTGAAATGTCTGCTGCTTTGATTAGTACCTTCACAAGGCCCCTTGCATCGTCTGGTCCCCCAGCGACTGTCATCTCTTCAGAATATGTATCCGGTTCTCCAAAAGCAATTGAAAGGAAACAGACTTTGCGCGCTTTGCTCGTTTCCCTCAATACGACTCCTGCGCAAAGTGAACTGGAAAATTGTATCAATGCTCTCACTATACTCGAAAAGGATGGCGCTTTCGAGGATGCGGAGGAAGAAGTTTTGAAGAACGCTGTTGTCTTCAAGCTCCTTGTCAATCTCTATGGCCATGCATTAGACTCTTACCTCGGTCAGGCGATGCATGCTGAGGCCGAGGCGGAGTGGTGGGGAGATGTCGAGCGTTCACATTCCAACATCGTCATGTACCTTCTTCAAAGTGAGCTCTGTCTCCAAGCAGATATAGTCCTTGGTTGTGATTCTGATGCATGCGCTTTCTTCACAGCATTTCCCCTACGTATTTCAAATTTAGCGAGTACAATATTGCATGCTTTACGAGCTCAACGACTTCCCGTTCGGTTCTCGGCCTTTTCACCTGGATCACTCCGTCGACTGTTCCCTGCGCCCAAGGCCTTTCAACCAGGCGCATACACTACGGCATTTTTCCCTCATTTACGATATAAGCCACTCTCCGTCACCACATCTACTGTTCTTTTTGCAAGCTTTTCCCAGAAACCAGGCACCTTTGCAAATTCTATCACTAGGACAATATTCCATTACACACAGCTGGCCATGTCGATAATCACGCTTCCTATGGAACTTGCAAGGCAAGAGTGCTGTTATAAACGCAAGGAACTAGACAAAATAAGAGATCAACGCGCAGAGGTTCTGGGCCGTTTGGCGTTCCTCCGAGGGGCGTTAATTGCCAATATTGAATCACAACCGAATGACCTTCGACCAGTCGCAGAACTTTTGGAGTACACAATTTCTGGTAACGAGGCAATGTCAATTACACCCCAGAATGCAGCGCTGGGAACCTCAGCCCTACCCAGCATCACCCAGCTATCGTCATTCTTATTTCCAAGCAGAAGCGTGCATGAAGAACAATTGATGAAACTTGGTCTCAGACGCCCATCCAAATTCGTTCAACTATGGCCGAAATTATTCCTGTTGCCTCCTCTTTGTATATATGCGCTGCGTTATGCATATGCTTCTCGTGCAACTATTGCTCAGGTTTTTACGGATGCTGGCGAAACCGTAGTTGG
This sequence comes from Amanita molliuscula, assembly GCA_023014405.1. Taxonomy (NCBI): domain Eukaryota; kingdom Fungi; phylum Basidiomycota; class Agaricomycetes; order Agaricales; family Amanitaceae; genus Amanita; species Amanita molliuscula. Next base: position 1,158,756 of record JAEBUP010000006.1, read on the forward strand.
ATTTATACGGGGCTGGTTGATAGAGCCTTTAAAGGATGTGCTGCGGACTGTCAGAGCCGGAGGGGAAGACGGCGTGATAGTTCAGAGAAAGGCAGTTGCTGCTGATTTTGATGTATGAGTCCCTCAAAAATTGCAACCTACTAATTAATCGATGTCTTTCATCTTGTCTGATAGTCACTTGAGCGCATGGCTCTCTCATTAGCAAAAGACGAATTGCACTACGGCCCCGACCAACTGCGGGAGTTGTCTCAAAAGATTCGAGTTGGAGATCTGACACCTATCCTGGAACTATATGAAGAGCACATCAGGCATCCGCTGAAGTCTGTTTTGCTTGGTAGACTGCTACGTTCTGTTTTCATACAAGTTCAAAAGGCGAAGGTGAGCGCAAGGGACACACGAGTTGCGTCACTAATTAATGATTGCTCCCCCGTCAGGTCGATATTGATCAAACTCTAACTGGGATTGATAGGCTCTTGAAGTCGCAAGAGCTGACATTTGCATTCGTGGGCTTCGCACCGGCACTTGCTATTGTATACTTCGCAGGAGGATCTCTTATGACCTTATACTCAAGTGGGCGAGGCCATGGAAAATATGGTGGTAAAGCTAAACGGGCAGGCGTTTGGAATGACATGAGGTCAGTAGATTACTGTCTTGCCTTGTCATATACATATTGTCTAAACACAGGCGCATTGAACGGCTTTTGATCTCACAACCCCGTGGGGCTAGCATCAGGTGCCAGAAAGCTGAAAAAACAGTTGAATCGCAGACAACCATTGCTCCTTTGACTTCAGGTCTACTGCTTCTCGCCGTCGCACGCTTGCGTATGTACGCCGAGACACACCTTCCTATCGGTTCACGTGTACGAGAAGGCTTTCTCGAGGATGTAACCGACCTAGAGGATCCTGACCTAGGTCGTCAAGATAAAAAATTTGTGCTGGATAGAATGTGGAGATGCTGGTCGCCTATCCTTGGTTGGAACAGTGCTGTGACACTCGATTAGCCCCAGCACTTCGTTCATGTAGCTTTGAGTAAATTGATTCTATGCCATGTCCTATCTATTCCAATCTCTTCGCTGTTTCCCTTCCAGCATCGCGGAACTGCTCTAAAGCAGCCCAGGCTCTACCTGAAGTGACGCTATCCCGTGCCAACTTCACCCCTTGGACGAAATCTCCCGCAATTCCAGCAATTACAAGTAGTGCCGATGCATTAAGCAAAACAAAATCTAGAAGTGGCATCATGTTCTCGGGAATATTATTTCCAGACGTGAGCAATGTTTCAAACGAGACCGCATTTTCCTTTGGACTTCCGCTAGCAACAGAGCTAAGGGGATGCATCGGAAGGCCGAAATCTTCGGGTTTGACTGTTTTCTCTGTAATATTTCTGTCGCGCAGTTCCCATACCCATGTTGGGCCAGCGCAGCTAATTTCATCCAATATATCGTGACCACAAACCACAAACGCGCGCTCGACACCACCCTCCAACAAAGACTGTGCGTAGGTATATCCAAGCTCAGGTTCCGCCACACCCACAACCATACCTTTCGGTCGAGCTGGACTAATTAATGGACCGAGAACATTGAACATGGTACGGAAAGGCAGTGCCTTGCGATGAGGTGCAATTGATGCCAGGATGGGATGATAATGCGGTGCAAGGATGAAGGTGAAGGGGATTTTGTGTATGGCTACTGGCGTGTCTGGAGCAGGCGCAGTAAAGCGACAGTCGAGCGATTCCAGAAGATCGGCAGCGCCAGAGGGCGATGTGGAAGCACGGTTCCCATGCTAGTACATGATCGTTAAACGTACATGACGATACATGAAAATGAGATAGCATACTTTAACCACTCTGGCGCCAGCCCCTGCAGCGACGACGGCAGCCGTCGTGCTTACGTTGAACAGGTTGTGCCCATCCCCTCCGGTGCCTACGATATCTACAACAAAGTCTGTTTCGGCGTCCTGCACAACCGCTTTGATCGATTTTTCTCTGAGGAATGAAGCAGCAGTAGTCAGGAAGTCTGGTCTTCTTTCCATACGATGAATATGCAGGGCGGCCAAAAATGCGCCGATTTGAGTCGGATGCAGCACATCCAGAGCAAAAAGGTGTTCCAAGGCAAATTTGAGGTCATTTGGCGAAAAGGATTCCGGTGTTTGCACCAGCCTTTTGAGCAGCGGTTGAAAGGTACTTGACGTGCAGCGCTGGCTCATGGTTGAAAAAGATAAGATAACAGATAAGATCAATTGATCACCTATGGATGCTAACTAAGCGTTATATATTGTTTCCTCTCATGCAAAAGCATGTATGGTGAGATGGCCGAGCGGTCTAAGGCGCCAGACTAAGGACCAGGGATGTTAGGACATCCAGGTATCTGGTCCGAAAGGGCGTGGGTTCGAATCCCACTCTCATCACATTTTTGGTGTTATGGGGTACCTTTAGTAGAAAGCATGACGGACTTATGAAGGCATTTGATCTTTTCTTTTTGGAAGAAATTGTACAATGTCAAATCGTTATCTAAAATTGCTGTTTAAACTCTACAGTTGTCCAGATTGAATACAAGAATATCCTCCGCTCCGACTTGCATGAGCCCGTCCATAATATCTGCGACTTTGGCCTTTTCAACCATGACGCTAACAGCCACCCAGTTCTCTTGCTCGATGGGACTGACTGTTGGCGCCCTTCTGCCTGGTGCGACGTGTATCGCTGCTGCTAGCTTGTCCCTCGGAATATTATACTGACAGACAACGTATCTGCCTGCAGTTATTACACCTTCTAGGCGTTTTGTAATCAAATCAATCAAAGGTTTCAAGTCGGGGTGCTTAAGCGTCGCTGATTTGATCAAGACAGCTTCCGTCTTCAGGAGAGTTGCAATAGCATGCAACCCAGCTGCACGCATAGTTTCCCCAGATTCTGTAAACTTGATCAGGTTGCGACGCTAGCTTGATGTCGGAACATACCGACAAGATCCACTGAGAAGACCGTAAGATACGAGGCACGAGGAGCAGGGACAAGGAAGTAAGCGTACCAATGCCATCCGCAAGTCCGAGCGCGCACGCCGCCTCCACACTACCTCCAACGTACTCTATCTTAGTTCTTTCTGTGTCTGGTAGTTGAAGACGTTTGTCTAGATTTTCAAAATATTGTCCTGCGAGGACTTCAAAACTTGTTACTACGCGTTTTCCCGCCAGATCTTCTAGAGTCTTTACGGGACCGTTCTCCGGCACTTGCACTTGCAGAGCACATTTCCCAAAACCAAGACGAAGGACTTCGACCACATAATTCTGCATTTCTGATTCAAGTATCACATCATGCCCTGTGATACCCAGGTCGACATTCCCTTTGCCTACGAAAGAGGGGATATCCGCAGCTGGCAGGAATACACTTTCTTATAATTAGCATACGCACGACCAGTAACCCATGAAGCATACAGTGTGATGTTATGATTCAGCGCCAGACAGACATCTAGCCTATCTGGTCGCCTGAATTGAATATCAGCTCCTGCACACGGATTAATTATGACCAGATATGAATATCGAGCATACCTGCCAACAGGTTCATGCACTTCTCGTGAAGTCTTCCTGCACCATTTGGGTAAGATGAGCCCATGTCTCCCTGTATATCGTACCTTTTTTGGGAATCGCGAAGAGTAAGCGGCCATCAATGGAATCGGTGTCTTGTCAAGAAGTTGTCAGAGTTACTGAGCATATATCAAGACCTACATACTCATCCTGACGAGTGCTGGCTTGGATATACGGAAAGACAAAAGAGCTGTGATTTCCCGATATCATATCATGATGGATTTATAATTGCCGAGTGGCTGTCTCACTTATCCATCGTGTGCTTTCGCCGCAGTAATACCAACAAGCCCTGTGCTGCGGCCGCTCCTGCCACGCGTTGATACATTAATCGCCGTGTGTCAAAAAAGGGTTCATTCCATTACTGCGGATATCAATGATGTATTTAAGGCACTGAATCTAGGGCTCTCTTCATGCCTCGTCCCTACAGCACCTCACCTGGCTTCAGAGGAACGTATAACTATCGGTCAAATGACCGAAAGAGATACGTCCCTCGAGGGTCGCCGCAAGACATCCCTGATAATACAGTCTTCCTCCAAGGGCTAAAAGCTACGCCGTTGGAATCCTATACCTATTCCGCCTGCTGTCAAGCGGGTTGAAAGTCTTAATATTTCTGAGACGAAGTATCTCGGTTCATACTGATTGGACCAGCCGTGCAACGCCAACGATCCTTGTTCCAGGTAACATGCAAAGGATTATTGGTTCAATCCGCACGCATTTCTGACTTGTACTGGAAAGGTTCGCCTGCGGAATGGGTTGACAAAAAACCTTTCCGTGTCCCACCTGACACAGGGACCAATATTATAGATCACAATTCATATCACTTGAAAGAAATGCCATTGTTACCGCTGTTCGCCGCTGTCGATGCTAACGAGGATGCAGACACGTTCGACTGGTCTGCAGTTGACATTGTCACGGACAGAAATGGCCTACGCAGGCTCCTTCGTTGGATCTCCGAAGGCGAAGCAAAGCCCTTCCGTATTGACCTCCAGCTTGCAGGCAAAAGCACCGTGCTCATGACTCGCTGGGAAAAAGAAGCGACCACCCCGTTTCTGGGTTTTACTTATGGGACCAATTATTTCAATGCAGCTACAAAGAAACTTCACAGCGAAAGCACATGTCACCATCGCATTCATCAGTTATGTATGTCTCATAATTAGTCTCTTTATACTAATGACTGATGTCTGCAAGCAATGGAATGGCTTGATCATGGTGGTTAGATCTACCGTTGATGCTTTCATCCCCCCGAAGCAGAACAAGTCTGACATTGATGACATCGTCAGCGCGCTCTCATCCCTTAATGTTACGCAGTCGAAGTCGGAAGTAGCAAAACGAGTCAAGAACTCATCTTTGGAAGTTATTCCCTTTGGCACACAAGTGCCACAAGAATCTATTGTCGAAGTTGCGACCATTTCTAAAGCCCGGGAGAGTCAGCTAGATTGGCAGGAGAAAGGGCCTCAACTACATCTCTCTCAAATTCCGCATTTTTACGTGGGTCTGCACGAGCGCGGTTCCTTTTCGGAAGTGCGAAAGCATGAGTTCAATTACACTACCCTACCCGACCAAGTGATAGAGCAAATGAAAAGCTCCGGCGTGCATTGGCCATCATTCAGAACATCGTCATCAAGCATGGGAAACGTGGGCGTCTCAGTCTTGTCTGCATCGACGGTACACTACAAGTATATGAAAGGGAGGACGATAAAAGTTGCTTACCGGATGAATTTATGGAGAGGTTTGGAATTTGACCGAATGATTTTGTAACATCACACTGTACGATAGGGTATTTGAGATATGGATACAAGTTGCCAGTGTCAGAGCGTGTTATGGCGTGAGACTATCCATGGAGCATCAATACCGCTCAGCCCCGTTCTTATCCCGCGCCCGCTGCTACTCGCGACACAGTTAATCCAAATATCGCAAAGTCATTGATCACCTTATCGTCTCACAACTGTCGACGTGTTCCCTTCCCTTTGTATTTCATAATTATGCTGCTTTTTCAGATCTAGATGGCCACATTTAGACGCCACGTGCCGACGAGCTTATGCTCTGTATTGAATTGCACCATTCTTCTATCAGTACACGTGCAGAGCGAGTACAGCATAAGAATTTGAGCCTAGTGCGTTCCGACTCTTCTGAGTCACCATGTCCCGCCCTTACAATAGGCCATTTAGCTTTAGAGGAACATATAACCACCGGTCATATGTCCGGCAACGATGTGTTCCTCAGGAGCAAGATGTCCCCGAGCCCGATAATACAGTTTTTCTGCGAGGACTTGGGGATTCGGCTTTGCAGGACATATCTATCCCTCCTACTCCCCAGGACGGCGATAGTATTGACATAACCGAGACGAAATATCTTGGTTCCTACAATTGGACTGATCGAACCACTCCAACGATACTCGTGCCGGGTGCGTAGATGTTCCAAATGTACATGCTACTCTTATCCGTGCTTCCATTGAAGGTTCACCTTCCCAATGGCTTGAAAGGGAACCTTTGCGCGTCGACCCAGATGATGGTATTATTATCACCGACTACAATGCTTTTCATATGAAAGAGGGGGGCCTTATACCTCTTTTCGCCGCCGTCGATGCCAACGAAGACGCAGACACTTTTAATTGGTCTGCGGTTGACATTGTCACCGACAGAAATGCTTTTCGAAAACTTTTGCGTTGGGTTGCTGTTGGGGACGACAAGGTCTTCCGTATTGATCTTCAGCTCGCGGGGAAGAAGACCCTATTGATGACTCGCTGGGCGAACGAAGTTACTGAGGCATTTCAGGGATATTCATATGGGCTCCATTATTTACACGAGTCTACAAAAAAGCCTCACAAGGAAAGCACCGATCACCATAGGATCATCAGCTATGTATGTGTATACCGTTAACCAGATGATAAATACCTAACATGACTAAGAACTGGAACGGCTTGAACATTGTGCTTAGATCCACTGTGGACGCTTTCATTCCTACAAGCAGTTCCAAGGATGATGTTGACGACGTCGTTGACACAATTTCGTCATTGGATATTTCACAGCAGACATTTAACTCAGCAGAGCGATTGAAGAATTTACCATTGGAAGTCATTCATTTTGGCGCCAAGGTGCCACAAGAATCGATTGTCAAGATTTCAACCATTTCAAAAGCCAGAGAGAGTCAACTGGACTGGGCGGAGAAGGGCCCCCAATTGTTTTTCTCTCAGATATCCCATTTCTACGTTGGTTTACACTATCGCGGTTTCTTCTCGGAAGTACGAAAACATGACTTTCACCATAGCATCCTACCCCATGAGACTCTGCAGAATCTGAAGAAGCTGCGACATGTGTTAAGTTTAATTCAGAAGCTGGCTCTGGAGAAGGGTCATCGCGGACGTCTTAGTCTCGTCTGCATTGATGGTGTGCTGAAAGTTTACGAGAGGCTGAGCGACAAAAGTTGCTTGCCAGACAAACTGTTGGAGAGGTTTGGATGCTGAAATTGTATGTATGTATATCAGTTGATATGCATGAAATGGGATTCTTTCGATGACTGCGCATTGATTCACCAGTGCTTCTTTTTTACACGTGTAGATGGCTCTATATAATACCATGGCACATGCGTGCGCATCCACTCACGGCCATGACCACTTCTCGTGATAGACCATGGAGCAAGCGGTATGTCCCCAGGGAACGTGATGCATCCATCCAGGCAGATGAGACCGATTTTCTTCGAGGGTTGAAGCCGACGCCACTGGAAACTGTCGCTCCTCCCCGTTCTGCGCAACACGATGCAAATGTTGTGATTTCTGATACGACATATCTCGGCTCCTACGACTGGACGGCGAGATCCATTCCGACCATCATCGTACCAGGTACGGTACTGCCACTTGGGGTCGCATCTGATTTACGATCTGTGATTCCCCAAAGGTATGCCTGGCCAGTGGCACGACAGGAAACCGTTTCAAGTCGATCGAGACACTGGCGTCTGTATCGTTGACCAGAATACGCATCGGGTGAAAGAAGCGCCTCTGCTGCCCTTGGTGGTGGCGGTCGATGCGAATGAGGACGCGGACATGTTTAAATGGTCCAACGTCGATTACGTCACTGATAGGAATGCTCTTCGCAAAATTCTGCGTTGGGCTGGGGAGGGCGATGTAAGGGACTTTCGTATCGATCTTCAGCTGGCTGGGAAGAAAGCCATCATGATGTGTCGCTGGGACAACAAAACTACCGAGCCATTCATAGGATTCACCTATGGCTTTAATTATTTCAACAAATGCACAAAGAGAGCTCACCATGAAGCCACTGGTCATCATCGGATTATAAATTATGTATGTAAAGCATTTGCCATGATCAGTGGAATGTGCCTAACACGTCAAAGAAAATGAATGGACTGAACATGGTCGTGAGGTATACGGTTGATGGCTTCGTACCAGCAAGTAACGCGACGACATCGGATATCGAAGACGTTGCGCAATCTCTCGCGTCGTTGGACATTTCAAAGAAAGCGGTGGAAGCAACGTCAGTGACGGGTACTTCATTACACGTCATTGCCTTTGGCACCAAAGTACCACAGGAGTCAATTGTTGAGATTGCAACCATTTCAAAAGCAAGAGAAAACCAGTTGAATTGGGACGAAAAGGCACCCCAACTCTTCCTCTCACAAACGCATAATTTTTACGTTGGATTGCACGATCGTGGATTTTTTACCACAGTTCGAAAACGCAACTTCAACCCCAATGCCCTGTCTGTAAAAGTGCGGACAAATCTAAAAAAGTTGCGACGCGCACTTGGTATGATTCAAGAGGTTATGGTCAAGTACGGGCAACGTGGTCGTGTCAGCCTCGTCTGCAGAGGAGGGGTATTGAAAGTCTATGAGAGGGTTAGTGAGGAGACCTTTTTACCAGATGATTATATGCAGAGGTTTGGGATATGAGTATCATAGCAACTGCAGGCGTCACACGTCGGTAATTGTCGTCACGTTGCACAAGTGTGTCCGAAGATTAGAACAAGGGTATCCTGTGCAAAAATATGCTATAAATCCCGTCACGAAGGAAACTGTTCAGTCCGGCGCAGCAAGTAGAGTATTTTAAAGGATCGGTGAGGAAGGGGCCTACTCTGCCCGATCGACCAAGTGAATGTAGGGATGGACAGTAAGACGGATCTATAGTCCTAGCGATGATGTCAATGCAAGCAGAGATAATACCACAGCGCCCCAAAGATTCGTTTTTATATGCCGTCCCGCAGCATCGTTTCTCTGCACCAGCGCTCGCTTCAGAACGGTCTTGTGGGAGGTGGACGATGGCGTCAACTTGGTGGTCGGCAACATGTTTGGCGTGGTGGATATCTGGAACTGAGGGGCCAGCGGAGACCCGTCGAACTGGAACAGATGAAGCTTGTAGCCATGCGTGGGGTCTTGGAATATCCGCCACTGGACATAAAGCTCGGTGTGATTGTATGTCTCAATAAAATTTGAGACGGCGGCACACGGGTCTTGGATTTGCTGGAAACCATCGCCATCGAATGGAACCATGGTGATCGAGCCGTTGGGTTGCAGAGTATACGTGCCATGTACCCAGTTCATAACACCTGTGATACATGTAGGTTCCGAGCCTGGAATGTAATTGATTCTTTGAGCGATCGATTAAATCTGAATAGCGGCAAGACAATACCGTTCCCGTTGAATCTGTATCGCGAGATCTCATAATAGCCGTCTTCCGTACTAAGACATTATGATCAATGTTTGAGTGGGCAGACGGGCAGGTATATAAACACACAAGGAATACGAAATGCCGGTTGTTTGGGGGTAGATGAAAGTCCTGTTCAGAGGACTACAAAAGCCCTGCAGAGAGGTAGGTCAGGACGACGGGGATGTACGTGCAGCCGACTCACAGGACCGGTGGAGACGGCCTTGCTCCCTGAACTCCAGGTGCCTACGATGGCAGTGGCATTGTGGATGGCATCGTAATTTATTGCCTGTGAATACACTACAGTGGCAGAGACGAGCAGCAGCGAGAGAAAGCGAGCGAAAAGCATGGCGGAGGGGGCAGAGTAGCGACTGTGCTGTTCCCCTGTTTGTCTCTGTTTGTCTCCTAGTCCTTCTTCAAATCCCGCCGAATGTAGAAATTCCGCTGCCCGCCCTCGCCGCCCGTCACCTCCTCCACGCCTGCAATCCCCTCCAGTCCCTCCACACCGGCGCTGTCCCGCCCAATAACAACGTGGATCTCGAGCCCGTCTCCAACCTGTCAGCCGTGTCAGCCACGTCCACACCTGTCGTATACCGCGCACCTCGATGTGCCGCTCCGTCGCGCTCGTAAACGCATCAACAACCAGCTTCAGCACAGACGTCAGCGGCAGATGCGTTGGAAACGTCTCGTTCGCCGTCGCCGTCTGGTTCTTGAAGTACACCTGTCATCCTCCTGTCTTAAATATGTCTCGCGCAGATCGACCCGCAGACATCTTACCTGGTTGTCCAGGAATGGCTGTACCAGCGATTGCGCTGCACCCGCTGCCCGGCACGCTTCGCGCTCGTATGACCCGACAGGATCAAATGAGTACACTGATCCCGTCCCTGGTGAAATTCAAGTCAAGCGCGTAACGAAATTTCAAATTTTACTTACCATCTTCCTCGATTCCGCCCAGTATATTGTATACATAATACGGGAAAAAACGCCGTGAATATAGCATAGTTTGGATAAGGCGCGCAATGGCGCGAATAGGCATATCTTTTGCGTGAGCATGGCGGTACCACTAGAAGCATTTGAGATGCTGTAATTGTTGATCATGTCATGACATGCCTCCAATCGCTGTCGCACATTCTTCACAAACATATTGCCGTCAGCGGCAAAGCCGTTGACAGCGAGGACGGCTTTGTCTGTTCTGAGGAAGACAAACCGTTAAGATACATTTGACGTTATCTGGAAGAACTGATTCACAGTCGAAAAACTTTGGGTGCATAACGCGTTTGAATGCTGTAGCCTTCGCTTTGTCTCGTGTCACCTGCAATCACGCTGAAATCTGCACCGGCGATAGCTAATATCGTGCCTCCGTTCTCGGTGTATGGGTTGAACTGGTGACCCTGCGGTTGCTGCTGTACCAATTCGTACATGTTGGACTTGTGAGATGGCCAATTGCTATCGGAGATGCACAGTAGAGTCTGGGGGAGGAATCAAGTCAGAGGCCGCGTAATGGGTATGGCGTATCGTGGGAATCACCGTCCAAAATGAGTTTATAGTAGCGCCTCAACAATACACTAGTTGAAGATATCTACGCCCCACTTTTTGCTTGGATCAAGACCTCGCTGAGGTTCATGTGTTACTGCAGCCTTCTCCAATTTGTCAAACGCTGCCTGCGGAAGCGCCACAACTAGTTTCATCCAAAACGTTATAAGCACAATCATCACAAGTCTGGGCATACTGACCTTGAATATTCTCTTTTATACGGGACGGAGTCACACTTTTCGGAAGGACAACCGCCTATATGCAGTCATGAGTCCGAGATCGATGACCTCTCGGACATAAGAAAACATACCCCACGTTGGACGTGCCACGAAATGATCACTTGTGCTGGCGTTATACCCAGTTCAGCGGCAATCTCCTTGACCTAAATTTATCGTTTGCTATCTTCGTTCAGGTACCATGCAAGAGTACCTCACCTCCGGAACTGACAGTGTCTCGCGCACCCTTTTGTCGCTACCAAGAGGTGAGTATGCCTCAAGTAGGATATCGTTCTCCTTGGACTACTGACAAGACTTTGAGTTGGACTGACTAATCCAGGAATTTGTCGCATCTGTACCTTGATAAGCTCTGGTTGCGGAAACCAGAAATTGATTTCGACTTGATTAACCACCGGCTTTATCTTTAATGGGTTCCCAGTTAGGTTGTTCAGCCTGGTCTTCTCATAGCACCATCGATCTTTGCCCATTAACACGATACGAACCGGAGTACATTGAAGCTATCGCCAGCCAGTAATCAGGCATCGCACATTGACAACCGCAATATGACATACTTGCTGACACCAATATTTCTTATTTTCCCCTTTTCCACGAGTTCTTCCAGTTTCTGCCAAGTGGGGTACGGGTTTTCGGTAAGATCAAAATCGACTTCTGTATTCTTTCTGAATGCCACAGGCCTACATAACCGCTTTTTCTGACCTCGACGGTTGTGAATGTAGCCAACTTACCAGTGAATGAGGTATAAATCTAGGTAGTTTGTACCAAGCCGTGATAGGGACTCATCAAGTGCGGGTTCGATGTCTTCCGGTGCATGGAAGGCGTTCCAAAGCTATGCGATTCATCGTTCAAACACGACACGCCGCTGCCGTCAACCAAATACGTGCCTTGGAAGTGAGCCAGATTTCGCTTCTCGGAATGTTAGATTCTTTGACAGCTTGTCCGACTTCTACTTCATTCTACGCCAATGTCAGCTGTGTTATTGATTCTTAACGGCAACATACACCATAGATCCATGCACCGTCGATATGTCTGTAACCAGCCTTCAATGCCGTCTATTCATTTGCGATTATTGAATGCTACAAAACGCTACATCGGACAGACCTTTACTGCATCTCCAACTTTGCTTCGTCCAGATCTCCATACGCCTCGAGATCGTCGTTAGAGGATTGAATGACAAATGTACCAAACGGCTCGTACCTAATCCAACGGTCGGTATCTTGTCGCCTGAATTCAATGTAAAAGTGGTAGGCAACCTCGTCGCGGGTGAAATGCCGGCATAACATTTCATCCCCAGGAAGCGGAAGGGGTACGCTGCCTCGGGCAGCTGTCGGAGAGCATGGGCAGTCACGTACGTAATGGCTGCGACAACGACAACACGAAATACTGATTCCTTCCAGAACCTGAAGTTGGACAGGTCCGACATGAGCAGCGCGTCATTAGTCATCGTCGAAATATCTATTGTCTATTACTGTTCCTACTTAAGAGACTCACATCTCGTCGATAAGAAGGAGTGAATCGAGGACTGAAAATCCACTCGCAACACCTCCTTCGTTAGATTCTCTTCCCTTGGTCCGAAGTAGCCAACCACCCTCTTTCTCTATTAGGGTTTCTCCCGAGTTCCCGAATAATGCCCAACCATATATGCCCAGCTCGCTGATCACTTCAGTCTTGATAGGGCCTTGGTGCTCGTTTGTTGCTCGCAATAGATAGTTGCCTACTCCTTCCGGAGGCATAATCAATCTCATTGCAATCCATGCTTGCCGTTCCTCCGGTTTAAGCTTGTCAAGGAATCCATGTATGTCCTCTTTATATATATTGTTGCCACCACCTTCACGTTGTGGTTTCAGCACAAGTGAATCAGCTTGCTCCCGTGCTCGGCGCACTCCGTAATGTTCCCCTCCGGCATTGGTTGCTTCATCATCTGGTGTCACGCCATTTGCGCTAACTTCAAGGCTCCACATATCCATAAATGTATTTCTTAGAGCCTCGATGTCGTCAGGTGGAAAGACAACACCTCTCTTCGGGTCGCAGAGGAAGCGCTCCAGGACCCCAGGCTGGGTGAGCACTTGCTGAATCTTTTTTCCTCCAGCCAGCTGCAGTGGAATCGTAGGACATTTGATAGCTCTGGATCGTTCTAAGAGGACACGGATTGCATAGTCGTTGGATGTGGTGTAGTCCGATGACGTATAACCCGCGCGATAGTAGACGACAGAGGCTTCTACTTGACCAATATCTTGTGAAATACGAAGGCATCTTGTATTTGAATCAACCGTCGCGGTACTCTTTAGCTGTTCAAATGACTGGCGAATGACACGGATTTGATGTCTAAAAGATCCAAGGTTGTTCTTATGCACCCGACAGGTAGAGCATTAACAAGTACCTCTCGAATAGGTAATATTCAATCAATCGTTGGTCAAAGACGTTGCGTTCGTGAGGCCGTACAACGAAAAGCACCCAGGCGCTGTCATGCGACGTGAATTCGGGGAATCATCATGAACAAAAACAAGCCGACCCTGGGACGCCATACGCAGAATGCGCTGCAACTAAGCCTTCGGCAATCGTAGAAGTCGCATCGTTGTCAGGAAAGCTGTCGAATTTAAGGAAAGGTGATAGATTATAGTAATTCGTTAGCCTGAATAGGTATCTGGGGATGGTGCCGTCAATAATCAATGAGCGCGATGGGACATAGTGATGTACCTGTGCAATTCAGAAACGCGCTGCGACAAAGCCCCGAACGATGACGAGACGGTATTGAATTCAACCTGCTTAAGAGAATACTGATTCCCTGGGAGAGAGTGGAGAAGGTAATCTGATCTGAAGATTCCCAAATGCAATGGCTGCTTCGACTGTCATTCGGAATCAGGGTATGAAGAGCTTGTGTACCTGAGCAATCCCTTCTTCTCGTACTTGTTTCCAGCCCTTCCATAACTGACCGATGAAATCGTCTACACGGCCTAAGCCATGCTCTGCGCCCACGATGCTATCTAGAAACTCGTCATCCATGGCAATTTGCGCGTAAAGGACATTATAAAGTCTTTGTAGTTTCTTCGCCTCAAGAAACAACGATCTAGGAAATGGGGATGGAAATAGAGCGAATGGAGCATGAATCGCAGAAGCGGGAAGCGGGTGTTGAGTGATGCCAGGAGGAAGATATAAGAAACCATGTGCAAGAGCGTGCGTTGTTGCATGGATGGACAAGCCCTCAAGCTGAGACTTGGAGATTGCTGGAGGCCATTCGGAGTAGTTGAAGTTCATGATCAATATCAATAAGTAAATACTACAGTACTACAGCCTGTTACACAAAAAGACCCTCCACCCGTTCGACCAACTCGCCACATCCCCGCTGCTTTAGGCTTGCCAGCCTAGCTTCTTTAATAGTCAGATTTTCCTCGTAGCAGGATGGCGGTAGTATCAAGGATCCCTCTCTCGCTTGTTGATACATGACAATATTCCGTGCAATCTCTTCTCTGCCTTGTTCAGTGATTGTCTTAAGAAGGCTGACTGCTGAATCCTCATCAATTGCTGTACTTTCTTTTCCCAAGTCTGTCCATATGTTGCATGCCACATGATGTACCGCCACTAGCTGCAAAAACTCCTGCGCAGTGTCATTAATGAGCGCTCGGACATAGGACCGCAGTATTGGCTTGCTGTTCTCCAGAGGAAATAGATATTCTCTGACATCAGCAGTGATAACTTGATCAACTGGGGTTCGGATTGTCTTTATGACGTGGCCGAAGTCATCCCATATATGCTTCCTATAATCTGACGCATATCTCATCGACAGTGGTGGAAGCAGCAGGCGCGCAAAAACGGGGTGAGCGAATGAGATCGCGTCATACAGCGCCACAAAATCAGTGTAGTACTGAAAGAATGGCGTTGATGACCCGAGGAAGCGAGAGGCAATAGATTCCAGGTTCTCCTTTGCACCTGAATCGGCATCTGGTGAGGAATCACCCGAGGCGATACCGAATGTGAATGGCTCGAGGAGATTATTCATTAACTGCGTTACTGTAGCGTTCTGGAACACTTCTACGCTTGAATCCGTCTGCGGTTGCTCGTGCTCAAGCATGAAAACCTTCATGCAGTTAAACACGGCCTCTTCACGGCAAAGTGAGAATTCGCTCAACCCATAGTTGGCAAGAACATCGCGTGTTACCAAGGTAAATAGCAGGGTAGCCTGTACCACCCCGAGCTCCGACCCATTCCAACTGGCGGGCAAGGCCTGGAATACAGGAGATGAGCCTGACCGCAGCAAGTGATCCAAAGGCGACAGTGTCCAATCATGTTTCAGAGGTAGCCCAAATTCTCGAAGTCGGATGGCTGAAGGTAATCTCTGGGTTGTTGCAAGTGCGATTGACTTGACAGTCGGTGGAGACGGCCCGACATAGACATCCTGATTCGGTCGAATTGTATAACTTAAAAATGGTCTAAGGAGATTCGTGTCCATCAGCAAGGCAACTTCATGGTAGCCTTTGGACTGGAGCCATTCGATGTTCAGAGTTTGAAACAGTTCCTCGAGTATATCCAACGCAAATTCTTCATGGCTTGGCAAAAGTCTCGTAATTATTGAAAGTGCTTGTGCCATCCACAAATTCTGTGTCGTGGCCGGGAGCCTTTTGGACAAGCCCAGATATGCTATTAATAATGAAGAAAGCGGACGGACGAGCGCGAATCCATAGGAATCACTGTTGAATTCACTTTGCCAGAGGACGTGCCTCACCAGTTGTTCACAAAGATCAGATATCTTGGAAAATGGTAGGATGAACGGCGGAGTAGACAATGGTCCTTCAGAAAGAGGTGTGCAAGACACCCAGAAGCCGATAGCTGCTGCAAGAATATCGGCATGTCCATTAAGAGCCTTGACACTCTGTCGCCATTCATCATCAAAGGACATAGTGCCCAAGACAATGAGTCGTTGACGAAAACCATCCAACGTAACTTCCATTATGTGCTTCTCTTTACCGTTGACGAAACCATCTTTGACGCGCGCCGAAAAGACTCTTCTTTCTTCTTGACCTGCTTTAATAGCGTTTACTTTGCATCCCTGTTAGCCAAGCTGTCTCTGTCCTCCAGATTGCTCCCCAAGTTTCACGATCATGCTCATGAACATCCAATGTATGTGTGAGATCCAAGGTCGCCGATGGCCAACCAAAGCTAGTGATTTGACTCCACAGTATTTCATGCGGAGGCGTCGTTTGGTGTGGATCTACTGCACATAACATCCAGACTGATAGCATGTCGGCCCATGCAACGCAAAGTTTTCGATACGAGCATTTGGGCGAGATAATAAATTGTTCCAAACACATTAGGTGTGTCATTGCAGTGGAGGCGACATGTGCATAGAATCCATAGGTACCCAAAGTAGCGTAGAAGCGAAGCGTGCTCGTGAGTAAAGACACGCTCAACGGCATCGGAAATGGAGATTCCGTAGGAGAAAAATGTGACGAATCGCAACAAGGAATCAGCGTGTTCGATCAGTACTTCAGCGTTCGAACGACTTGCAAGCGCCAAGGTGATCAGAAACTCCAATGCAGCTGGTTCTGGATAAGAGGTAGGGTCTTGAGGAGGAATAGGCGTGAGGAGATGGGTTTTGACAAGATTTGAGATCAGTTTCGGGGTCATCACAATAGTTGTTGCGACCTCGTTATTCTGCTGGGCTAGCCGGTGAAGGATAGCAAGCAGCTGAATTAGCGAATCAGGTAAAGCGCCATCCTGCGCGTATATCATGGCCACTTGGGATAAAAACTGATCGAGTGGAATCGAACTTAGTGCATGATCCGATTCACTCTGCAGCTCCACGCTAAGGATATCCAGCAGGTTCTCGTCCCAGCTGACGATGCAAGTCCAGGCAAGTTCTACAGCACGCACACCGACGCTGCCCCGAACACCGATTGCTTCAAGGCCAGCAGCAAGCATTCGTTTCCTCAAGTCTTCCTCTTTTCCAATGAACCCGTCAAGCCCTGTAGTAGCACCGTTCCTCATTGCAGCAACATTCTTCGCAATGCGTGTCAAGACGCCTAGCATTGTCGCTCTTTGAGAAGAAACACTAGAGCGGGAAAGCAGAAATATATCATCAAGAGTATAGCCAGCATGATACCCCTCTGCATGATGGTGTAGACCAAGATGAGTCGGTAGGGTAGATGACACTCTCTGGTGGAATGGGTTTTCCAGAAAGATCGAAGCGCAAGGTAGACGAATCCTCCTTCCCTGCCTCTAGCGATGGCTCAAGCCAAGCGAGGTTAGGATCGTCCATGGGAGCATCCGGAAAATAATGTCGACGAATATACTCTGGCGTGCCTTCTGCGGCCTCATCAGTCGCTGTAGATATAGCCGGCTTAGATGATTTGTTTGTGAAAAGGCCGAGGGATATAACAGTATCGTCGTTGGCTGAAGGTGGCGGTAGCGCAATAGGCTTTCTGCGTGGGGAAGGGGGTGCTGACTGGTACACATGTACATCTTGCGGTTGCAATTCAGCAAAGCGCACGCGACTAGGTGGACGACTTATGCTCTTATCTGGCGCTGCAGAGGCACCTGGGCGAGTTCAAGGGTTATAGAATGGGTGGAAAGTGAGAAGTCTGTACCTCTATCGATCAAGGTCGTAACCGACTTGGCTGCATTCTCCTTCGCAGCAGCTCTTTCCCTCGCTTCCCTGGCTCGCTTCAGAATACTCCCGATTTCAGGGCCAAAACGTTCAAATATCTCCCTCTTTTCTTCTTCTATTTCTTCTTCAGTCATGGCCTCCACTCTGCGCTTGTTCTCTTCTCCCAACTGCTGTCTCCAATCTGACGATTGGGCAGATAGTACTTGGGCACCTGCAGATAATACATTTGGAGGACCGCGAAGACGCGCTGCGCCATGTCGGTTGCGAGCAAAAGCGCTCTTCGAACGATGCTGAGCGACAGGGAAACCCGGATACTGTGGTGAATGTTTAGGGGGAATTGCTTGAAGCAGACGGTTTCCTTTCGACCACAGAACCAAAAAGCGCTTTATCAGACATGACGAATGGTCGTTAGGAGCGGACTGTGCGAGTCGCGATTCATCGTAATTTGCCTCGCTGCTACAAATTCGGTCCTTAAAAACTCATCCTTTACGTAATAAGCCAGTATCAGGCACGACAAGTTTTGCGATTTACAATTTGCCCAGCAATTCCTCACGAAGCTTCGTCAATTCTTCGGTACTGATCGTCTGGGTTGGCCATCCGATCACAAGCCCTTCCGTATCACTATCGGTTGGTTTCGGGATTACATGGAAATGGACGTGCGGGACAACCTATTCCAAATCAATAGTGTATAATACACATGAATAAGTTACTTACTTGGTGTGCAATTTTTCCATTGTTTTGGAGAATATTGTAGTTCTCTAGTCTTTGAGCAAGTGCAATTCGCTTAGCAACTGGCAATATATCCATAAGATGATCTTCGGGCAATTCGTGAAGTTTCTCGGCATGATCTAGCATTCACATTGTAATACCCCTCCAATCGCACTAGACGTGTGGTGCTCACACTTGGGAATCACCAGTGCATGACCCCGAGACAGAGGTCCGATGTCAAGGAAGGAGTACCTAATCGCCGTTGTTGGACGAGGACATTAAGCATGGGACAGTGCACAAACGAAAGTTCTGTCTCAATTAACTTGAAACTAGGTATTTCGCCTGAAAGGTCGGTTGAACAAAGCGTCCGTAGTAGTAGTAGTAACGCAATACCTTTAATAATCTTGCAAAAGATACAAGAAGCAAGGGACCTAAAGTTGTAAACTATCACGCATCGTACTCGCAATGGATGCTACTGTACTTTGCGATTGTGGCCATCGTTGCAATCTGGGATTCAAGGTGACATGTCACATCGAATCAACGTTCAGTATGTCAAGCATTGTACTGCAGGAAAAGAATGCCTCGGACTCCAAGTCTGTCTCGTTCAGCCAGATCCCAGTAATGTCAGCCTCATGTGCAAACGCCGGGATTGTTATTCATCTCTTTGATGTGTAGTGATCTGACAAACGTCAAAAGTCCAGATGTTGACTTGAGACAAGCACTCGCGAAAGAGATAAGGGACGCCTGCATAAATGTCGGGTTTTTCTATGGTATAGCATCATGTGTTAAACCTACTACTGCATTGTCCAACCGAATAGTTTAGTGAAGAACCACGAGATACCAACCAATATCATCAATGAAGCCCTAGAAGCGACAAAGGAGTTCTTTGCTCTTCCTCTAGAATCAAAAATGGAGGTGACGATAATCATGTGTCTCGCACAGGATTTTTTCATTCAAAGATCTGTAGATTGAGAATAAGAAGTCTCCTATCTTTAGAGGTTACGCTCCTCTTTTGAGTGGGAACAACAATCCCCATAATGCAGGTGACCTACATGAAGGCTTTCAGTTTGGTTGGGAAGAGCTGGTTGATGATAAGGGAGCAAGAGGCGAAGACATCGATGGACCCATGTCAGGCGCAAATATGTGGCCGTCCAAGCTTGAAGCCCCCAACTTTCGCGAAGCCGTTCTTAAATATTAGTTCGTATGTTCAACGATCATTCGAAGTTCTCATACTAACTGCTTGTTAGTCATGCAGCGGTTCATCTGGGAAGACTCCTGTTTCCGATTTTTGCTCTGGCGCTAGAATTACCCGAAGATCACTTTGAAGACAAGGTCAGTGCATACGATATTAGGATAATAGGAAATTCAGTTTTCCTATGTAAGACAAAACACTCTGCGGCGGTTATGGGACTTCTACATTACCCTCCCCAAACTGGTCATGTGGATGATCGTGTAATCGGTATCGGGGCACACACTGAGTAAGTTTCTGGCAATTCTCTTCGTATTTATGTCGGTTGATATCGCGACAGTTGGGAAGTAAGTACACTGCAACATTGATGCTGATTCCGCTTATAGTTTCTAGTGTTTCACAATATTGTGGCAGCAACCCGGGATTCAAGCGTTGCAGGTACTTAATGC
This sequence comes from Amanita molliuscula, assembly GCA_023014405.1. Taxonomy (NCBI): domain Eukaryota; kingdom Fungi; phylum Basidiomycota; class Agaricomycetes; order Agaricales; family Amanitaceae; genus Amanita; species Amanita molliuscula. Next base: position 1,178,691 of record JAEBUP010000006.1, read on the forward strand.
GGACAATATATGGATCAACGCTCCGCCCATAGACGGAACATTGGTCATTAAGTATGTCCATCTTTGAGTCTTTCCTATGTCAGCAGACTGAACTTATTTCTGCAGCCTCGGCGATCAGTTTGCGCGTTGGACCAGTGAGGTCGCTTTTGAAACTAATTCCAAGTGTTAATATTCTCTAGATGACATCTTTAAATCTACGATCCATCGAGCCATTAATCGAAGCGGAGTTCGTCGATACTCAATCCCCTTGTTCTTCGGGACCGACTATAACGTGAAGTTAGAGGTAAGCGATCAGACACTGTTACAAGCCCTTTACCCCAACTTTGCAGGCAATCCCGAGTTGCGTCTCCGAAACGAGACCTACCAAATACGACGTCGTCACGGCAGGGGAATACGTCAAAAGCCGTTTCCAAGCTACATATGGTAATTACTCGACTACGGCCTCCGTGGATCACTAGTTGTTCGTCTCTTTCTTATCGGCAAAACGATATAGCGTCACGTCAAGTTCTTCAACGGACTGTGTATATCTGTACATTAACCGGCTTGTTCTGACTCTTGTCATCCCCTTGTATTTGATAATGGATTTCGACATCCAACTCTCGGGAGTTGGTAGGACTTTTATGACAATGGAACACCCCTGATATCAGGGCACCTACGAGTAGCGTGACTCTTGAGCATAACCTAGCGGATGCATTCACGCGAAATACCTTCAGTTACCCAGAACGGTTCACGTAGCATGAACAACGTTTGTTTCCAGTGCGTTGGTTTACTTTGAGGACCAGTACTAAAACTTGTGATTCTGCCTCTGTCTCTGGCGAGACTTTGCCGCCTCTTAGGAGCTGACTTTCCCCCGACTGGCCACAATTCAGCGACCACGACTTCACCCTCTTTTATTAACTGAACACTTGTGCCCTCGGGTACTTCCTGTCCGAATGGATCGAAAAATACGTCAAAGTACAATACGAATGCATTGACTTTGGAGCGTTTCTCCGCTGTCGACAGCAAAGTGAAGTTTGAAGAGAAGTCGAGTTGTCGTGTCGTGATGCTGTTCACTACAATATCCTATCGGAAAGATCAGATGAACGACAATTACTACGAGGAGATACTAACCTTTACTGTGAACGGCGCGCTGAGCAACGCATCTGGACCTACAATGTCAACAATTGCGTCACCATAAATCTCTTCTGTCATGATTGACATGTCAAATCCTAACGGACAAAATCAGACCCATTGGTTGACGGGCACTCGGATCACATACCGTAGACATCGTTCCAGAAGTCAATTCTATCCTTGAAAACTTCTGCGGCGTTGCAAAGAGCGAGATTCATTCTGCATTGGCTAGGCGCCATGATCCCATCAGGCTTCAGAAAACGATCTCGCGCATGCAGGACCGAATCGAGCATGGACTCGTACAGTAGTGCATAGCCCATCCACTCGGAAACTATGACATCAACCTTCTCTAACCCGTCTGGTAGAGAGATTTCCTCCACCCTTCCTTTGATGACGGTGATGATGTCGTCTAGACCATTCGCCTTTACTATGCGGCGTGCCTTTTCAGCAATGTCACTCGCTTCAACAGCTAGCACCTTCTTCGCTCCAGCCTTTGCCGCAAACAGTGAAAGGATACCAGTCCCGCAACCAACATCCAGGACAATGGCATCGCGGAATACTAGTGCAGGATTGGCGAGGATGAACCGTGCGTACGTCGATGTCCTCACTTGATCCTGTATCATGATGGCATGGATATCTGAAATGGCGTACAACAATCAGCATCCCATCGTCATAGGAAACACGCACTAACCATTTTCTCCATAACTTTGAAAGTAATGATCATCGTTAACTTCGGAATTGTTTGCTGATGTCACTTCGTTCAGGGCTTCGGATAAGCTAGCTTTATCAATTCCTTGCATCACGAACTGTCGGTAATCCAATAAATTCTGTTTTGCCACTGCCAATTGCACCTGTAGCGCAAGTATTTTCTTGTTTGGATCAGCATCATCGCCTTCATCCTCCGAGTCCGACCAATTTGATTGTACTTCTATTGCACTATTAGTTATGCATCGTCTTGGGACTTCGTGGCTCACTGACGAAGTAGGGCATCGTTTTCAACGACTGGTATTAGATATTCGTCGGACGAGAAGAGTAGTTCTCTTCCGGTCAATTTTTGTGCATCCACAGATGTGATTTTCTGCAGCAGAATCATAAGTTAAAAAATAATTTGAGGATGGGGTAAGCTACATTTTTCCTGATATAGTTGACCAGGCGGATTCGACCATGAGTATCAAGCGCTAGAGGTATGGTAAGGTGAGGGCGGGGGAACTAGTCAATTTGAGTACAGACATAATTTTTTGCATATCTGATCAAGGCAGAATCCATGTTTAGACTGGTCGTAATGCAGGGTGTCCTCAACGGTGGGAAATGTGTTATCGTCAAAAAGCGATGCGCAAGACGGCTGCACGATGGAATCTGATACCCAATCGCCCCAATCTTCATCGACCTCCTCGTCTGTATCTTCTCCTGAGGAACCTTGTGTCGGGTCTGGCTCTCCTGGGCCAACTTGTATGATACTTTTTAGTTGGTAGTTCATTGGTGCGGTTCTAACCGGTAAACTCAGTACGCCTTCACGTGACACCGAGTAAGCTGCGGCCGCAAGACCTGTCTGGGTTTGAAAACCGGTACTTGCCATACGTGGCTACCACACCGGCAAGAGCCGACCGACCAGTGGCCTTTGCGCAAGAGCAAAGAGTGTGATGGCCCACAGCCCACTGGCTGACCTCCAGAGAAAAACTGGACCGCGACCGTGGACGCCCCCGCAGCCTCAGTACTTCTGCAGACCGTTCTCCTGGCCTCTTGCCTGCCTCTGCTGCCCTGAAGCAGGCACCCTCTTATGATTGCGCATTCGCGTGCGAAGTGCTGTGACCCATACCCCAGCCTGCGGCTCAAGGGGAAGCACTGCGAGCCTTGCCATCCCCTCACCCTGGGCACACCTTCTGCCCTCTTATCACCGCACCACTATACTCGCCCGCTCACCGCCCTCTCCCATCCTGTTGCTCGTCGCCGTCTCTCTCTCACCTGCTCGGCACCGATAAAGCCGCCCGCCCGCTCGCCTGCTCACCGCCTCTTGTCCTCCTACCTGTGTTTTACCACCCTCTCGTTTGTCGCCCCCTCTCTCGCTTGCTCGACGCCGCTGAATCACCCGCCTGCTCGCCGCCACTAAACTGATTCACTTGCCGCTAAACTGGCCCGCCTACTCACCTGCTCACCACCCTCTTGCCTTGGCACCCTGTCTCGCCGCCCTCTTGTACCCTCTTGTACCCTCTTGTTCATTACCCTATCTCGCCCGCTTGCTTGCCACCCTCTCTCGCGCCCTTTCTCTTGCCCCCGCTGACTCCCTTCACTCTCGCTGCGTTCCCACACCCTAACTACACTCCCCTCACTCCCTTGCTACATTCCCCTCCCCCTTTCCCTTACCCTCGCTGCACTCCCCTCACCCTCACAATAAGGTTAGTTTTTTAATTACACTGCAACCTCATTTTCTGAAACCCCACATGAGCTGGGAAAGTTGCATTATGCCCTGAGAGCCTGAGCAAAGTAGACGATGTCATCTAGGTTATGGATTCAAATTGATCATCCTGTTTACTCAGAACTGGGATTCGTATCGACTTGGCTCATACGTTTATAAAGTTATAGTCGAGCAACCGCTCACGCCCATGATCCGCCTCTTAGCCCCCTCGGAAGATGGTGCATGTACGTCATAGTAAGTCACGGTGGGTGGTAAGCAAGCCTAGCCTACCTACTGTAAGACAGGACAAACAGGATTCGACTAGAAAATCGTCAGAATAGAGTACCGGACAAGAGAAGGCAGAGAGAATGAGTGGCAGGACTGCAACGTCACCAGGGTCGTCGGAATCTTCGGATGAGATTTCGATGATGGACATGTCGACAGTATTTTGGAACCCGACGTCTGTGAATTCGTCTTTGAGGGTCTCGATGGAGGTAACCGGGTGTCGCTACTGCTACTAGTCGAAAACATTTTTTTCCCGAATGAAATTGGAAATGGCGCCTTGGAAGTACCAAGCCGTGATGAGATTCCACATCTTGATCAGGTACTGTATTTGGAAACCACTCTGCCGCGTTCGATGGCCGACTTTGAGACTTTGATGATTCGGTACAGGTAGTTTCAAATTCGCCTTGTGGATAAACACGGGCATTACGGGCAAGATATTAGATTCGCTTCTCTCACTCTCCTCACGAACACAACCTGGCCTTAATGCACGGCTAGGAGTGGAAGTTACATCCGCTCCCCTTTTGTGGCATTGATGGACTTAAGAATTGAAGAGGATGGGTGAGCCCTGGTCACACCCACAGGTTGTGTGCAGAACATCTTGTTGATGAAATGTGCCAGTATATATTTTGAATTATTTTAATTATTTTGTTCGCATTTTTGCCGGCCCTCCATCATTTCATGATCTCATGGTATACGGCTCGTTTTTTCCAACAGAGTCGTTTGTACTCGTACTGAACATTGTACTCACATACATGTATAGCTTTCCGTTAGGTAATATAATTACAGTCCGTTTGCCCTGGGCGCGGCACGTCATGAGCTTTCCCGTTAGCTTTCAACAATCTGACCACCATGGCGACCTGACAGTTGGTCAGATCACAGTCGTCCGCGATTTGTTTTGTGACCAATATAATCACTATATTTGGTTACGAAGCTGGGTTTGCGCCAGTAGCGCTGTTGCATATATCCCGTTCTAATATAATGAACATGCTATGTATAAAAAAATCTTAGGCAATCTTTCATCAACTGTATCGGTCGTAAACCTCGTTTTGTTTCAGAGTATATTGCACGGCAAAATTTGACACCACAACTTGCAGTGTTCTGGCAATGACTTATCAACTTCCCAGTAGTGTCCGCACACCGCCCCATTAGATCTGAAACGGATAACTTCGGCGCAGCAACGGTTGGGGCGTGAATAAAAGGGTATGGAGACAAAAATAAAAGGGTGTAGGGTATGGATGGGGTTGACTCACTTGAACTCTGAAGAGGCGGGTCCGAACTCGAGTTGGATTATAAAAGGACATTGGTTATCCCACCGTCTGATATTGGGCAGTAATCAGCTGCAAAGACGTTCGCTTGCAATATTCATCTGACGTGCCACAAAATCATGTCCAGCCACAATGCGACAATAGTCAACAACTTCTCTGCTGTCTGGTGAAACAGCAGTGGATGCAATAGCAGGCTCTACGGTGAAGGCAGGAGATCCAGGTGACGGAGTGTCAAATTGTTGCCCCCCCTCAACTGACAATATGCTACCTGTTAGGCAAACAGACCGACAGCCGAAAGAACCATGGTCCAGATAGGAAAAATATTGCTGACAGTGGTTGGAGCGAGTCCAAGTTCTCCAAATCGAGTTCTAAGAACGGCTGGTCATCATGGACGCCAACACGCATGACATTTTGTTAGAGCTCATAATTGATGGATGGTGAGTCATACAAATTCGGATAGACTCAGGTCCATTGAAGATAGACAGAGCTCGTGCCTTTCTTGGGAGGACTGATGGATCTTGAGCCAAATGGTGACTTACAGTGCAGAGAAGTATATTCATATTCAAACTATCCTTGATCACATAAAATCTTCCATCATCTCGCGCACGGACTGTGGTGACGACTCATCTTCGCCAGTGAATAATGAGTCGTAAGAGTGTGCGGCCTTTTCGGCCTCCCGCGCGCGTGCAAGTTCTAGTTCGGCTTTGCGCTATAGACTGGTCAACATTCAGCAAATGCTTTGACGTAGCGAGCGCACCTTTTGAGCCGCTTCTGCTCGCTTTTTAGCGGTTTCTTCCTTAAGTCGGTCAACTTTCTCTTGCTCATGGTTTACTTCGCGTTCCACCTTGGTCTTATTTAATCGATTTACTGTGGCATTTTCGCGTTTTTCAACATGAACTAAGTATAAGCAGTTCAGCTTATCTGCCTCTCAGACATCACGTTTCACGCTTGCCTCTCTTCACCTATTCATTGGGTTCAGCATCGCATTGATTATGGACAGTGATGACGGTCTTACACGTTTGTCATTATGAAAGGAAACTTGGCCTACGGCCATGTCGCCTGTTTTCTAACACAAGCTGTGGAATGACTGATTTTCATCCGAGTGACACACCTTGAGGTTATCTGCAGGGGTGTAGATAATTGTCAAGTTATCCTTTTTGTTGCCTTGAAATTCTGATGCTCCGCCAGCAGTGCTTCTGTACTAGATTAGAAACCATACCTTCAATGGAGTTGGCCTTGACGAGCTGGGCACAGTCCGTGAGTAGTGCATTTGGGATGCTCTCCCATGCCATAGACTCTGGCATCCTGAGATAGACATGCGCCGAGGAAAGCTTGTCAACATGGAACCAGATGTCCTGTGGCCATGCATATTTAATGAGATCTTCATCTGATCAACGTTATGGCTCTGCTAAATGCGATCTTGATACTCAGAGTACAGACTAACTCTCGAACTTATCCCGGCCCATGTAGAGGATGACGGGCGGGTCTACAGCTAGTATTACGACGCATAAGCGAACACAACGACTGGCTTTAGGTAAGAACAAACCAGTGGAGGAGAAGAAGAGGACCATGATGGGACCGTGGGAATGCAACTGGAAGGCGAGCTTGCGTCGCTTCGTGTGTTTCCAGCTCAAATCTTCAGAATGCAGCCCGTGCCAAACCGCCTTGGGCTTGGTCTTCATCCGCCTCTGCCGTCATACGGCCAGGGGCCTTCTATCTCGGCTCTCGCTCACCAGCAGCAAATGCACTTTGTGCCCCCTCAAGTACAGAAGCAGGCAACTCTGTTTGTCGGTTCAATTTCAGGTGGCATTACAGACGCATTTCTCAATCAGCTCTTATCGGTGAATGTTACCTCCCCACATACGATCTACTTGTTTAACCGCTCACTTCACAGGCCTGCGGCGCCGTAAAGTCGTTCAAGCGCCTCATTACTCCTGCTAACAAACCACAAGGCTTTGGCTTTGCAGAATTTGAGGAGCCGGATGGTGCACTCCGGGCATTAACCCTCTTGAATGGTGTAGAACTTCCCGCCTTAGAGGATGGCTGCGCTAACAAGAAACTATTGGTGCGTAGTACAGCCAGCATGGTACCGGCTCGAGTCCACATCGCATATATAGGTTAAAGCCGATGAAAAGACACGGTTGTTCCTAGACGCGTACAAGACGCATCGAATGACAACGAATGTACGTCAACGAATTAATGACCTCACCCTGTTCACCGTGTTTAAATTTTTTTGATAGATTGATGAAGAACAGACACAAAAGGCCAAGGAAAAAATTGATGAGATGCTCGCTGACATCAAACGAGTCTCTGAGGATGCCGCTAATAGTGGCCTCATTGACAGAGAAAAATATGTTATCCCTCCACACCTTCATGACCTTCATGAAGCCGATTTACCAGAAACCCAGCGGGGCCTCGTCATCTCCGAAATTGCTCAGTTTCGCGAGCGAGCAGCTAAAAGAGAACGTGAAAAGATGAGAGATGTACGAGAAAGTATACCTTTGCTAGTGCCTAGTGGCCCGAAGCGCGAATGGGGAAAATCGCAATCGCAGCAAACACCACCGTCGAAATCTCACACAACAAGTAAAGGTTCACAAGGTTTTAGTAAGCCACCTGGATTTGTCAAAGCAGAAAATGATGGTACAGGGAAGCCATCTGAAATGATCAAGACCGACGAAGAATTAGAAGCCGAACGAAAGGAAGCACGACGGCGAGACGAAGAAAATTCATTCAGAGACGTGAGTGTCCGACTCTACAATCATTGTGTCTACGAGCTGATTTGAGTTGTGTTAAAGCGTGAGCGACGATATGAACCGAGAGAAAGAGCGCGAATACAAGCACTCGAACGGGCAATAACTAGGGATAAAGCGACTAAGGAGGCTGAAGAGAGGGATCGGATTGAAATGCGTCAGCGGTTAGACATCTGGGATGACGATGAGAGTGATGAACTGTTCTATGTTGACAGGTTCGTGTATGCGCCGTCGACTTCATTTCTCCTAGCTCACGTTATTAAGAGCACGATGGCGCCACATCAGGTCCAGGCGCGTAGAAGCAGAAGAAGCATCTGATGCTAAGTCGAGGCAGTACGAAGAACAGGAGGCGGAGAACCTACGTCGCGAGTCGGAAGATTTCTTGGCGAAACAAATGGATGAGATGCAGGCACTGGCGGAAGAACAGCGCAAGGCTGGAATGCTGTTGGATGATGGTGCCCCCGTCAAGTTGAACGTGTCTATCGCTGCTTCCACGACCAAAGACAAGGAACCGGTGACGAAAGACAAGGCTGCACCTATTGTTTTCGGCCAGGAAGACGAGGACGAAGACGGAATCAAGAAGCGCAAGGTTCCACTGGTTAAACTCGACTTCAGCGTGGCAGAAAGTGGAGAACAAGTTCGCGAAAGGTTGGAGAGAATTCGTTTGTCCACCCCTCATGACAAGGAGTCATTATTCAAGGCGAAAGTGAGGTGGGACGGGTTGACAGATGTAAGTGGAGAAACGTCGTTTAAGCATCTTTGCTAATTGTTGGTTATAGTCCCTCATTGATAGAAAATTCGAACCATTAGTTAAACGACTGATGGTCAAGTACCTTGGTGAGATGGAAGAAGATGATTTGATTTTGTTCGTTTTGGAACATCTCAAAGATCACAAAGGACCACAAAAACTTGTTGAGGGATTGGAACCTGTGCGTACGCAATACTCTATCTTCTGTTCCTGATTCGAGCCTGGGCAGGTGCTGGAAGAAGAAGCGGTTGAGCTTGTGGTTGGAGTTTGGCGCCAGATCATCTTTGAAAGTATGGCTTACGGCGAGGGGTTGTTGACGGAGAAGATGATGGTTGACTGAGTTTCGGTGGCTTCCTGTCATTGGGGAGTGCAGGTGCGTGAGTAGCATTGGCGAGTCGTGCGCTGAGGTGGGGCCTGTTGAGATTGTAATTGCACCGTGGCATCGGATCGGGTTGATACGCGCGACAGCTTCTGATGATAGGGATAGTGACGTGAGTTCACCATTCAATCCGTTCTTGAGATGTAAATAATACTCTTCCCTCTCTTGCTGTTGAAACCAAGTCATGGCTTGGGGGATTTCTGCTGTAACGCTGCTAAGTCACTCAATTATATTCTTGCGTTTCAACTCGTTAGGATTACTCACGGCTCACGAATCAGCCACCTCTTGCCTAACTACAGGAACTGCTTAATACATGTTTGCAAGGGTTAATAGTTATGTCAGCTGACGACGGGACATCTGTGGGAGAATAAATAAATCCCATTCCTAGTGTAACCTTGCTATGACCCCACGTCGTGGGCTCAGCAGGGCCATTGCATGCACAGCATGAACCAACGATGCCACTATATAAGGTGTAACCCAATCACGATGAACTGACCCCCAGTAAAGATGTTCCCGCACATGTACTGGATCCCTCCGGTATTCGTGGGCACCATAGGCGTAGCGAATGGTCAGACTACAGGTTCTTCAACGACAACAGCGATAGCTACTGCCATTCCAAGTCCCACTACTTCTCTGAATGCATTGCTCCCTTCTCAGGCGCCATTGCCGCCGAAGCAGGCCTGGTGTCCTTCAGACATATTCTGCGCGGGTGCGGTAAGCACAGTACATTGTCAAGCAGTCATCAGACTCACGAGCCGGCAAGCTGTTGCAAGCAGTAGATGTTGCCAATGTATACTCGGATCCCAAGACGTTTGTCGACAAGGCAAGATTGATCGATTATTAATTAACCATCAAAGGTGCAATAACTTCTTGTAATTATCAGCCCACTAGCAAAAGTCCGCAACAAGTACTTACAGATTTCAATAACATATCGACTGGAACCACATATGGCGAGATTGTGAACTTCTTGGACTCGGATTTCACTGGAGAGGGACAGGAATTAGAACCAGCATCTCTTCCCAGTTTCAACGACAGCCCAGCATTCCTTCAAAATGTCTCCGACCCTGCGCTCCAAGCGTGGTCAAAAATAGTTCACGGTTACTGGACTCGATTAGCCAGAGGAACCAACGCATCACAGATCTGCGGGGGCTCTAGTGCCTGCCAGAGCACCTTCATACCACTGAACCATACGTTCGTTATTCCAGGTACTTTGGTCGTCGCGCTTGCATTGCAAATTATTCAAACGTATCCACAGGTGGTCGCTTCAGAGAACAGTATTATTGGGACAGTTTTTGGATTGTAGAGGGGCTCATCGAATCACAACTATTTGACATCGCAAATGGGACGCTTCAGAATTTCATGGACGAGCTGGATTTATATGGATTCATTCCAAATGGTGGACGTATATATTGTACGCCCATTTTTGCTTTATGCTGCCCAATTCCGATGCTTAGTCCGTGAAGACCTTGACCGTTCCCAGCCGCCTTTGTTCATTCAGGCAAGCTGCTTAGTTCTCTGATTTGTCTTTCTATAAACCTCTCGTAGATGCTAGCACGATACGTCGCTGCAAGCGGAGACAAAAATATCCTTAATCGTGCAATCCCATTGGCGGAGGTAAATTTTATTACTTCACATTTACATAAATTTATGTCGTGCAGAAAGAGTTGGCATGGTGGGACAATCAGCGTTCAGTACAAGTCTCAAGCCCGTTCTCCAATCAGACTTTCAAGATGTACAGATATGATGTGAATAACACTGCTCCTCGCCCAGAATCATATATCGACGGCAAGTTCTAAACTATGGATTTTTTATGCCTCCTCACATTCGCTCAGACTACACATTGGCGAATTCACCGTCTAGTGGCCCTACACTGAATACAACGGAAGAAGCTGCGCTGTACGCTGAGCTTGCAAGCGGTGCGGAGACAGGTGTGTGCTCCGAAGCATAATCTTGCTCTACTCAATCAAGGATAGGCTGGGATTACAGCTCACGATGGTTCTACGATGGTTCTGGAGCTCAGGGTCTACGTAGCCTCAACGTCAGGAGCACTATTCCCGTCGATTTGAACAGTATTCTTTGTGCGAGACTTTATTTCTACTCTATGTGACAGAACTGACTCGGATACAGACAAAAACCATATCCTGCTCGCTGGCTTGTACGGATCCTCAAATCGCACGGTGGCCAATGCTCACAAAAGTGCCGCTGCTGCCCTCCGAAAAGGCATTCTTGATTTGTTTTGGGATCAGACAAAGGTTCGATTGCCCTACATTCCAGCTCTATCCTCCGTCTCACCATCGTAGTTGGCCTTTTATGATTTCAACTTGCGTACCAACGCGAGAAATACGGTTTTCTCTGCTGCAACATTCTATCCGCTGTGGAGTGGCATCTTACCACCCGAGGTGGTAGGAAGTACTAATGCTGCTTTTGGTTTCTTCTCCGCCGTGAACATGGTCATGAATCGTTACAATGGAACTTTCCCTGTTACGTTTAATGTGTCTGGTCAACAATGGTGGGCATGTTTTCATTGTCAAATTCAGCTTATGTTCAAACAAACACATCGATTAGGGATGCACCCAATACCTGGCCACCTCACCAGTATATCATTTTACAAGCGCTGCGTGCATTACCTTCCAATGTAACAGGAGGCTCTCTCCCTACGCCCAGCAGCGGTCAATCAAGTTATTCTCTGATACCATTGGGGCAGCTTAACGTCCAAGAATCTGACTTGCCAGGGCAGCCGATTTACATTGCAGGCAAGGCTCACAATGCAAGCTTGACCGGATCAGCTGCAGACATCAATGCACTGAACGGTACTGTGATTAATGGAGGCAACGCAACGGCTGGCGAAGGCTGGGCTAGCATTCTGGAGAGAGAAGTTGCAAATCGATATCTCACGAGTGCCTTCTGCAGCTGGTCTGTCGTTCTCCCTCGAAATCGTTGCTGTCCCTGAATCCTGTTGGAAAGGTATGCGACAGGTGGATCTATACCTGGGGTTCTTCCAAGACTTTCGAATGCAGCCTTGAATGTTACCCAAAGCATCAACAACACTGGCAACGTCGGTTTTCCTTGTTCTGTCAAAGTACATCCATGTTCACAGACAAGATTGTAGATGTTTGAGAAATTCTCTATACTTGATGTCGATTCTGCAGGGCGTGGCGGCGAATACACCGTTCAGGTTCGTACGATCGTCTATTACGGTTTAATTTTAGTAAAGTCTCTTACAGGCAGGATTTGGTTGGACAAATGGCGCTGTTCTATGGACCGCTAGCAACTATGGGAAAATCCTTGTTGCGCCTAAATGTCCCAACCTGCTGGATGCACCGCAGGGATCAGGTAGCAAGAATGGCGGAGCACGCTTGTTCGTGCGGTTCTCAGCTGTGATTTCATCATTTTTGGTCATTTCTGCCTCATTGTTGTAAATGTAAAGAGAACGTATGTCTTGTGAAATTTCGTGGGTCTCCAGTACTTTGCACCTGGCCGTACTCCCATACCCTATCCCTTGAATGTGTACTCTCATGTACGTGTACACCTCGAGGGGCGCATTAATTACATCGGTTCACATTGCGGCGTCCCAGTTGGCGCACTTGAGGCGTTCAATCATCTCAGGTGCGGTGACTGCTTCGGCTATCATATGCTAATTCGGGCACGCGACAGGCGAGGCTTCAGCGTTGCAAGGGATGTCAATATTATGAGGAGAGTATAGCTACAATCGTGAGTGGTGATGGAACGGCGGTATTCAGATCATTCAATATCCGAGGCCCCGCCGCCTTCTATGACAGTAATAATAGGTGGCGCGTTGCTAACGCCGTCATGAGCGAAAAAGTCTTGTAGCGATAGCGGTCTAAGGTTGAAACCCTGTGTGGATGGGTCAACTGGAACATCCGACCGAATAGATCGTGTACACACCTCTAGTTGATGCTTTTCCAGCATTTCTTGGTTTATTGATGCACTTCGTACGTATTCCCTCACGGGTACCATCGCCGCGTTACGGCATAATTCCTTGAGATCAGAACCGGACAAAGCCTCAGTGAGGAGAGCCAATTGGTCCATCGGAAATTCGGGCGAGAGTTTGGTGTCTTTCAGCATCTGACAAAAGAATTAAGAAGCAATAGTATGAGGGAGTACAAGGCTTACCAAATTCAAGATCTTGAGTCGCTGTTCACGGCTAGGCAGGCTGATGGCAAACCGTTGTGGCATTCGGCGCAGGATAGCAGCGTCAATATCGTGAGGTCGGTTTGTAGCGCCGAGAACCATTATCCTGTCTGTTCCAGATAGTAGCCCATCCCAAAGACTGCGAGAGAAACATTAGCAAGCAAGCACATAGACATGTATTAAAGGGACATGCGTCATAAATTCGGCTTTCATCATCCCTGTGACTTCGTGATCACCCTTGGTCCTCTCCCTTAAGAAGGAGTCGATCTCATCAATGAAGATGATACTTGGTTGTGTCTTGCGAGCGAGGCTGAATAGGCCAGCCACGAGCTTATTAGACTCGCCGTACCATTTGTTGGTCAGGACGGAAGCAGCGATGTTGATGAATGTCGCACGCGATTCTTTTGCAAGCGCTTTGGCAAGCATGGTCTTTCCGCAGCCTGGTGGGCCGTAAAGAAGGACGCCTTTTGGAGCTGAGAGAAGAGAGGATGTCGAAGTGAAGATGTCGGGGTAGAGGAGAGGGTATATGACAGCTTCGCGGAGGTGACTGATAATGGGATCTAGTCCACCGATGTCTGTGTTGCACGAATTCAGAACGGATAGTAACTTATAGAAGAGACAACGGACCCGAAAAGGTGACGCTGATGTCGTCGGGGTGAATGACTTCATTTGCAACGGTTCCTGGACGAAAATATGAATATGAAAACATGACAGTGAGGCAGCCGGGGACGCACGTTCGTATTCGTCCAGCTTCAAGTTGCTATGACCTAGGCGCTTCAGAGCCTCCTGCTGCTTGGCCTTGACTTCCCCGCGCCTCTCTGGGGACAATGCACTGTCGAATATCCACTACGCGAGTATAAGGAGCGAGAACGATGAAAAGGGAAGCGACGGACTCGTATTGTATAATACAGAGCTGCCTTGCGTGTCTGGTCGGAATGGCAGACGGAATAGAGGGACAGGAACGCACTTGGGAAGCAACGAAAAGAGCGACTTGTGAAGAGCTGTGAGCAAGAAGGAAGAGGTCAGCAGAGGACGCGCACCGTCGAGCATGGCTCGTTTCGTGCCGGCGGAGACCATGTTAAGCGGCAGAGCGAGCAGAGTGACGCTCTGGTCACAATATTGAAGCATCATTACATTACACTACATCCTACTTCTACATTTACTTGAATGCTGGGGGTATCATTGCTAGCTAATTGTGGGCATGTGCACTGGTAGGGTAAGGCAGGCTGCCGGCACCCGGGACTTGTTGCATTGGGTATGACGGTACGGTCACAGAAGACGTCCGTCGCAGTGCAGAGAAGTAGGTCAAGATGGCCGCATAACGGTTCTTACGGTAGAGGATCAGAAGCGTTATGAACAGGACGAAGAGGACTGCGGCAGCGCGTCAGGGAAGGGATGATTGACTCCGCCAGGTGTACGTACGGAAGCATATGATGATCGCGCGAAGGATATTGGGGGACAAAAGGCTGGTGTTGTGCGAGACATTGACGACGGGCGCATCGCCGGCGTCGTCTTCGGGACGCAATGGCAGAGCGGCAATGGGGGCAACGCAGAGGAGAAGGACGAACATTGGGGAGACCAGGCACTCTCCGGCCTCGCTTGAAGTAGCGTGCCGGAGATGCGAAAATCCTAATTGGTGTATTCTCCCACGCTCATGTTCCTGCTCATCCTCCTCCTCGCTCTCCCCTTCCTCTATGCCCGCAGTCTGCGCACTGCAAATCGCTCTAAAAGAGACGCCCTCATCGCCTCGCTGGACCGCCCTCGCAATGCCCGCATAGTCGGGTTTTTCCATCCCTACTGGTTCGTCGTTTTTACACGTCTGCAGGCACACACCTGATTCTACACGACAGCACCAAGTAACGCTGGCGGAGGCGGAGAACGCGTTCTGTGGACCGCAGTTGCAGCCATGCAACGTGCACAGCCAAATGTCGTAGTTGTCGTATACAGCGGTGACACCGACGCTTCCAAAGACGACATTTTGGGCAAAGTTCATGTAGGTATGCCAACCTTGCCCTTCATGTGCACCTAATTACATGTTTCCCCCAAGCGCCGTTTCAACATTAAATTAGATCCGTCATCACTGCATTTTGTGTTTCTAAAAACCCGTTACCTCGTGGAAGATTCTACTTGGCGCCATTTCACCCTCTTGGGACAGAGCCTCGGATCAATGTACCTGGTTTGGGAAGCCATGTCCAACCTTATACCTGATCTCTTTATAGGTAGGCCATCACCGAGTTCTCTTTGTCATGACATGACACCGCGTAGACAGTATGGGTTACGCATTGACGTTCCACGTAGTTTCCTTCCTCGGGCATATACCTATCGGAGCATATGTCCATTATCCGACCATCAGCACCGACATGTTGGCCCGTGTGCAATCTCGCCGACAATGGCACACAAATGCCGACGCAATATCTTCTTCCGCTATTTTGAGTCGAGCGAAACTCTTGTATGTTTCTTTTTCACTTCGAATGATTTTCCTTATTGACGGACTTTAGATATTACCGTTTTTTCATGTATCACTATGCGAGTGCCCTTCGCAAGGCCCAGTTCCTGATGGTAAACTCAACCTGGACGAAAAACCATATCGACTCTATTCTACGCCGGTCAGATCCAATCTTGGATCTGTTACATGTCTACCCCATCTTGGGATTTTCTCGAACGAAACCCAAGACAACGCATATTGTCTATCCCCCCTGCGACACGCGTGCAATAAGCGATTTTCCCTTAGACGCCCGTGAACGTATTATTCTGAGCGTTGCGCAGTTCCGGTTTGTTTTTGATTTTACAGTGCTTAAGCCGCATTGATCCTGAATATCTTTAGTCCCGAAAAAGATCATGTTACTCAGCTGCGATCATTTTGCAAACTGTTACAAATTTATCCAGAACATGCTAACGTCAAGCTTGTCTTGATTGGTGGGAGCCGCAACGCCGATGACGCGGCACGTGTGGAAGGTCTGCGCGAATTAGCTCGGCAGCTAGACATCGAGGTTCGATTGATCCTTTGTGATATAATGGGCATAATCCAACCATTTCCCAGAATAGTGTAGAGTTTATCATCAATGCTTCTTACGCCGTCGTTCTGGATTGGCTGCGCCGTTCAAGCATAGGCTTCAGCACTATGGTTGATGAACATTTCGGTATCAATGTCGTAGAGTTCATGGCATGCCTATTTTTCCTCGTCATTTCCGAATAACCTAACTCCCCATAAGGCAGCAGGCGTGATTCCAGTGGCGCATGCGTCAGGCGGTCCGCTTCAGGATATCATGGTTCCATTTGAAGGCGAAGCGACAGGTATTAATGATTTTAAATGAGCCTTGCAGCATCGCCGAGTCACAGCACACACACACAGGTTTCCATGCTAAAGATCTGAATTCGTTCGCAGAAGCACTGCATCAAGCACTCAGCCTCTCTAAAGCCGAGCAACTCGCCATCAGGAAACGAGCTCGTCAATGGGCTGTACAGCGTTTCTCTGAAGAAGAATTCGTTAAAGGCTGGAACGCAAGTAATTGGCAGGAATTCCTTGCTCCTGCGTAAAGCGTTGCGGTTCTTCCAGGCACCCATGTGTAATAATTTTAGAAATCGAGCTTGACAACTACGCCTTCTCCCTTCCCTTGTATTTCTTCCAGGCTCCTATATCCCGCAAGGCTAAGATTGCTGTCCAAATCCGCCATTGTATGTCGTAAAACTTGTTCCACACCGGCTTGCCCGCCAACCATGAGTCCGTACAGCCAGGGTCGACCGACTGTGAAGAACATTAAACCTGTACGACTGAAACAACTCACTGACGTACGCAAGACGGCTTGGGCGCCTAATGCTATTGCTTTGATGATATCACTCCCAGTACGAACACCAGAGTCGAAGAGAACGGTGAACTTGCCAGACTTTTGTGCCTGTCTGATCTTAGAAGACTTCATGACGTCTACCAATGCGTATAATGACGGAATAGCCCCATCAACTTGTCGGCCCCCTGAACGCTTTCGTCTCATCGGATTGCAAGGACACGAGGACAATGCCCTCACCGTGATTTGATACAACAATCCCATCAGCCCCGGTGTCAAGTGCCATTTCTGCGTCCTGTTATACCCGATATGTTGGGAAAAGGATGTTGCGAGGTCGATCAAATTGATCTGGTACCACGCATTTGACTAACCTGTGCACACTGGATGCCTTTTAGGATCAATGGGCCGGTCCAATTGTCTCTCAAGAGCTTGACATCTCCCCAAGGGCGGAAAAGCCCAGGACTGGTTTCTATGAGCCACTCGGACCCTAAGGATGCATCTCTCTTTGCCTTTTCGTCTCCTGCTGCGAGAAGCTTGTTCAACTTTACTGGATCATAAGGATACTCTGTGTGCTCGCCAATCACCGGTTGATAGCCATGCCGTGCCATGAACACTGGATCAGAAGTACCAACTTGCATACCTATCCCATTAGCAAAGGGAAGATATGCAGTTTGAAGGTCGAGCGGCCTCCAGCCAATAGTTGGTGTATCAAGGGTGACGACGAGCGCACTATAACCATTTGACTCGGCCCGTTTGAGCAGCGATAAAGTTATCTCATCCGTGCGAGGCCTTTGGTATGTCAGCCCTCAGCTCTCAGCGGCACCATATTGGGCTGCTAACCAATATAGTTGGAACCATCTGTGGCCGTCGCCGTTTACCTGGGCGACCTCTTCTATGCCTCGGCTTGCTGCCGTGCTCAAGATGAATGGAATCCCCACGTTCTTGGCCGCCCGGGCAGTTGCCAACTCGGCGCCTGCGTGCGCGATCCCCTGCACGCCGATCGGTGCTATTAAGATGGGCGCAGGGAGCTTCACTCCAAACAGGGTGACCTGGACCAATCAGAATCGCCTCCTCGGCGCAGATGAAAACGCCACTCACGTCGAGCGATCTGACGGTGTTGTCCGCAAGCATACGAGGGATAATGGCATATCTCTCGAATGCCCTTTGGTTGTTCTTGTGTGTTGAATTAGTTCCAGCGCTTCCATATGCGTAGTTGAAACCCCCTGTCATCGTTCAGTTGCCCTAGGTCGCTGGCAGGAGTCGAGACACACCGATGTAATCCTTGAGCGCCTCTCGCGCCTTTGCTTCTATATCATCAAAAGAAACCGTTCCGAGAGGAACGGGTGGTTGACGACTGATGTATAATTGCTCTTTGTATTTGGACCATTCGTTATCAGTCATTGTAAGACGACGGGCGGGCTTGTGCAAATGATGCTATATTGGTAACGGCCGGCAGCGAAGCGGCATGATATTTCTCTGGTGATCTCGCTCCGGGGACGTCACCACCATATGTCTCAATGTTCACATGGCATTTTTGTGTACATGCACGAAGAAATACCATCAAAGCTTTTCTGGCATAAAAACCTCTCCATTAACGGAATCTGTGTCCTCCCACGCAGATTGATCGCTGTCGAGATTACTGTCATCCGTATCCTTTGCAGTCCCCGTCACTTCGTTGCTTTCAGAAAGTAAATGTTTGCGATCATCTGTGAATACATCAGATACCACCTCTGGAGGGGCGTCTGATGTGTGCCGATGACGAGTCCGCATCAGATGGACATTGGCCGCAGATGATCGAGGCCTCGGATCCTCATCCTTGTTCCCCCGAAGTGCGGCAGTGCGCACGACTTCATGTAGATGCGCTGATTTAGCCGACTGTCTTGCACTTCGAGGACTTCCAACACCAGACCATAACGCATAGGCCTCGTAAGGATGTGAGCTAGATCTTCCGAGCATTGGCTGGCGAATGGCGGATTTTGAGGGCGTTAGCGTTCGCTGATGACCATGATATAGAAAGTGTGGATGGGGACTAAGATTCAAGTGATGTGGCACATTGCGCTTAATACTCCTGCGGATCGATGGTGTTCGTGAACGTGAGCGATCAGATATTTTTCGAGGTCTAACGTCAGACTCTGGATGGGCTAGCCGATTTGACGACGATAGTGGAATGTTTAAATCGATCGACGTTAGAGGCATTTTGGGTTGCGGAAACATGAACTCGTCATCCAGACCAGAACCTGAATCTAAAACACACCATCCAACTAATGGTCACACAACCATCTACTTGACTCACCAGTGCGCAAACGGCCTTGAAGTTGATTTGATAGGGTAGATATGTCACCTTCAGTTGACGAGATGCTATTCATGTGCTCGGCCCTATCGGTGCTCAGATTCAAGCGTCGACTCAATTCTTTCAAATATCTGTAATTCGACGACTTCTGACTGGTCGCCATCTCATTCCGGATCAGCGGTTCTCCCCGCGAGCCACGAGTGAGGGCTATAAAGACAAGGACTAACAGCAACAAGCATAATTGTGCGATGCCGAGACGTTTTTCGAGGGTAATCTGACACAATGATCTTCAACTTCGCACATAGCATATACGAGATGACTCCCACCTCGTCCGACAGATATTCCACTACTGCCAGAAGTTCCCTAAATTCCATTTGAAGCTGTTGCCTCTCCCTCTCGCATTCTTGGACAGCACGCTGGTGTGCTTGTCCATGGGCTCGCCCCTATTATCGGTTGGCAAGTTAAATTTATCTGTTGTATGACAGACTTATACTTACAATTCCCTCCAGTCTACCAACATCTTCGCTGAGACGCTTCAACAGATCTCGCACAGCTAAGTTTTGCTGTTCAATGTAACGGGCATATAGCGTATGGTTTGCCTCAAGAGCTGTAAGCCGGTTCATGATTACACGGTATATTGATTCCCCGGACGTGGACGGCGCAACGGTTTGGGAAATGACAGGGCTTGTCAAAGTTGAAGTAGTTGCCACCATATTTGATGCTGAATGGCTGCTGCTATGAATGGAGGACGATGTAGATGAAACAGATGAAATCCGCGACAAATGCTGATTGGATGAAGCACTTGCAGTAGGCGCAGACACTGTGGAATCCGAGGATAGGGTATCAATCGTATGGGAATTAACGTTGTTGCGAAATAAAGATACATCTCCAGTTGTTATGGGCTGGATTTGAGATGATTCTAAACGGATATCAAGTGAACCGTGTAATTGGGTTTCGCTTTGACTATTTTTTATGAACCAGTCTTGGCCATCTGTTAGAAGAGTCGGCGAAGATTCAGGGGCAGTCGATACGGATTCAGACTCGGGTTGGCTATCCTCGATCCCAGGGAAAGAAATTGCAGTAGGCGTTGGAGAAGAAGACACATTCTCCTGTTCCACAACAGGGGTCATGGAGGGAGTGTCGACCAATTGATCGAGCACCTTGCCTGATGTGCCTGACCTCGCGTCCATATCCAATTTTGCTTTGCTTTGCTCCCCCCACTGTTCCCACTTGTATTCTTCCAAATGAGTTAGTCCGTATACTCGGAGGAGCGATATAGGACAATAATATTCGTTCCCGTAATGGGTGTGGAAATCAATACGGATATAGCGATAGAAGTCTCTCAACGACGTCGGGGGGTGGAAGGACTGAAATTACGTTCGTGAGCAGCATTATTGCGAGGAGAAACAACATACCTGAACCCCTCGAAAATTCTTGGCCCGGAAGGTCCCAGCATCCTCCCAGCTCTTATCATTCGTGGCATCGGTCTTGGCGACATGCATAGAAAAGTCTTTGAATACACCACTAAAGAATTCAAAATTGGCCAATTGCACAGTGTCAATTCGGATATCTTCGCAGAGTTCGACCACAATAAACTGACTCTCGCCGCTCGCAGGCTTGCAGGGGCTCAGCATATATTTATCTCTCTTGGAGTCAAGTACGGCGGAAGGGGACTTGGCTGATCGATGCGCTGCGTGAACGCGGGCTGAGCAATCAAGACTGGCGTAATTGAACCTATCTGTAAGGGGAATGCGGAAATGGAGCTGGTGGGGATCCTCTGTCTGATAAGGGCTCGTCTGCGAGGAATCATTTTGGGCGGGTGCAAAGGATTTGTCCTTGCTGTCGTTGCTTGTAAACACGATTTCATGTCCACTGCTACTCGCATCCACGCCATGAATGTGCTGTTCCTTCAGCCCACCGGAATTCTGTTGCTTTTCCTTCCATTCTTGGAACGAGAGCAAAACCTGGTCCTCTGCAGGACTGCTGGGCAACAGGGGCTTTAGACAGCATATGGGGAACTTGGGATGTTGAGAAGCCTGTAAAGAAAAGACTCTAAAGGGATCGTTACTTGACAAGTTGTTGGCGAAAGCACCTGCGACGAAGACAAGTGCTGGGGGAAGTCGCATGGGGCTGGACAACCCTGACTTCATACACACGTGCCAGCTCTATCTACTCTGCAAACGCTCGCGCACCCACCGCGACGTCTCCTCCTGCGCGTTCAACAGTGGATCTAACCTCTGCAATATCCACCTTTCGTACCGCGCATCGCTCCTCGGCGTGTACATCGACACTGCAGCCAGCGAAAGATATGTGTGGTACGGGTCTGCGAGTGTCAGTGCAGCCTGCCTGCATCGCTTGCATTACGTACCAGCACCCTCCCCAGGAGCTTTAGAAATCCCTCCAAATTTGTACTGACAGTCTGCTATGAACCGTAGGAGAGCAGAGGCATTGACCAAGTCCTTCACACCCAAAATCTGGCCATTTGAGCACGAGAAAGATCCAGTTTGTGAAACCCATACCTCAAGTGACGCCCCGCACCAGAAACAATAGCATGCATCTGCTGGTTTCGCAGTACGCCCACAAAGTCCGCCAGATGGATCCTGGTTCTGAACCAGCCAGCGAATGGTCTGGGCGCGCTCAACTGGAGCCAGTGGCCCGCCAGCACTTTCCCTCAACCCGTCCGGAATAAGATGAAGTGATGCAATAGCGAGGTAAGTTGCCCCCCCTGTCGATATTTAGGTGAGAACACATGTGCACTCGGTACCGTTAGCCTACCGTGCGCCTCGCAGAAAGATGCTTGACCATATCCACCTTCATGAGTCTGGTTTTACGTTAGATACTTGTACACTCCGATAGGGTGAGGCTCTCACTCTACACGATGCAATGAATTTGATGGCACTAGGAATATTTATGCCCGACCAATCATCTAACATCGTGCTTATGGCAAAAGCACAATAAAGCGATCTCAGGTCAGTTTCACCATCACCTGGAGTTGTCGAGAAACTTTGGGTGGAATGATCAAAATAGGTCATGCACTGTATCATCTCAACTCGACTCACCTTCCGTTCTCTCTCTGACAAGTTCGCAAAAGTTTGACAAGGCTAGATCTGTCCAGTCTTCTAAAGTCATCGCGGAGGATTGCCAAAATTAGTATCCCTGCATAAGTCATGATTAGATGTGGGGTGTCATATGTCAGCTTTAGCATGGAATTGGTCACTCCCAACCTTTCTCGTTGAATTGTACGACTCACGGTGTACTCGGAAGGTTCCCTTATCTTAACATAAGGACTTGACCTAAATCCTGAGCCATGGCGGCCGCCTGCTCAGATAGTAGACTATCAGTTTGATGGGTGGCACGACCACACAAAGTTTTTACTCGTGTATTGCTCCCATATCCATGTCTTCCATGTCTCGCGATCAGCATCAGTTGTCTTCTCATACAGTAATCCCAATAAATCCAGCGAGCCGATACAGTAGAATGCAATCACGATCCTGTGAAATGAGTCCGGATTACATTCCATCGGATCAGCAACAGCGTACCGAGTTGCATCGAGATCAGTGGAAGCAGGAGGCAACCCTGCATATCCACAACACATCAAGCCATGACAAGGACACTATGTCAGGCTTACCCATCAGACAACGGCGGCAATGGGCAGCATGATTTATTTTCGATAGGACCGGCAGGTCTGTCATGGTCACTCTCTGGGGCGTGGTGTGCGGAAATAAGAGATGACAGTCTGATTTCAGGCTGCATGGAATGTTTCATGCTGCTTCGCATCATCAGAATTAGGTTTACCACGTCGATTGTTATCTTTCTGACAGATTGGGGCATCACCAATAGGCTCGCGGGCATGGATATAACTAAGTGTTGTGACAAATACACTTGAATATAGTGTGTCATCGTGCAAATGACGAACAAGGATCAATTAGTTAGAGGTACAAAGTTCAGGGGGATTGCATCGAGGATGAGGATTGTGAAAGAAGTGATAAAAGTAAATGAGTTCTGGAGGGATCAAAAGGGACTCTGAATTAGAGTCCAGCCATGCTTATGGGAAATGATCGCTGAGACGCTGGTATCTGTCCTTGGGGTACCTGGCCAGGGAGCTGACTAGGAGCTACCTGGTGTTGCCCTACAGATTGCGCCTGCGAGGCGTTCTGTGCAAGCACTGCATTTGGGTTTGGCGCAAAGGCCGGTGCGGTCTTCTCTTCCAGATCGGCATATAGAACCGTCATTTCTTTCCGCTCTTTAGTCCAGTTTTCGGGCTCCCAGTACGTGTACTGTCCTTGTTCCCCTCCCTGAACTTTCTGAGAAGGTGCCATTCCGCTCTCCTTTGTAATCCAGAGCCGCAAATCCTTGTGGTACCGCCAGTTGCGATTGTACCTGAGAGGTGTAAGCTGGATTGAATGGACAGAAAAGTCGTAACGCGCACAGTTCCTGTGCAGCGACCTCTTGCAAGGCATCGCGGGGGCTTGAATAGAACATGAAAAACAATGTTTCGTCACTAAACGCCGCTGCCTTTGCTGGTCCGGGCGGTGGTGCCTGCACGCTCGCATAACAACTTGGCAATCGGAAGTCAGGCTCTACGGTATGTGCCGCCGACTGATCGGCCCAGGGTGTGATGAACGTAGAATACAAGTTTCTGAATATAGTCCTGATTGAAAACGCAGCTGTATACGAATAGACTTCTCTCACCCATTGAATCCCATGTCCAACCCCATGGTACCCAAATCCGTACCTATACTTGTCAGTCCCTGATCAACATCCGCCGCGGCACTCTTGATCATGGCTAGCAGACCCAGTAAGCCCCAACGATCGGCCGCGCTCATCAGTATCTGCTGTGCTGGTGTTTGCGGATGTTGCTGTGAGACCGAGCTATTCGTCGAAAGATTGTTGGCGGTGCCTGGATTGCTTGGCGTTGGATTGTTTGGGTTCGCATGTGGTTCTGAACAAAATAATCTCGGTTCAAATGTCAACTCCAAATGGTGATATTAAGTTACCTGTCCCTGCTGCATTTGGTACGACCTGTGACTGCTGTTGTGAGAATGATGCTGCAGGTGGTGGAACGCCTGGTGGTGCATTGAGATGTGTTGTTGATGGATTCTGGGAAGGGTGGGCACCATTTTGCTACAACGGATCAATCAAAAAGTCGCGTTGATGCGACGTTGAAACTTACATTACCGGTTGAAGACTGAGGCTGTGAGCCAGCGGTGATCGTTGCCGAATTCCATGCGGCATGCGTTTGGTTACTCTTTAACGAGTAATTACTCTATGAACCAGTCAAGTTAGAGCGTGTATTTTGCTAAGGGATTAAGTTACCCGCTGCTGCTTTTCTGTTTCTGTTTGCCCCTGCTGAAATCCGGGATGGACATTCCTGGACTGTGCTGCACCTAGATTTAGTATTCCTGGTGTTGCCTGGTGAAGGCTACCGCTGAAAGCACCGAGAGGATTTAGTCTATGATGTTGGGAATGCTCGTTGTGTGGGAAGCCGTTTAGCCCTGGTGGGTGAGGATGATTGTCCTGGCTAGCGTTCTGGCTTTGCGACGAATTCTGGCTCTGTGTTTGTGTTTGGCCTCCGAGCGCCGGGAAGTCGTCCAGCGTAAAATCGCGCGCTTGATTCGACACTGCATTTCCAATACCCCCCGACCCACCACTCGAGCTCCCCATTCCCGCCTGACTCGCATAGCTTGTCGCGGTCGCTGTTGTCCCGTTTCCGCTATTGCTACTTGAATTATTGTTAGCCACTGGCGCAGACCCTAGTGCGGGAAAATCATTGGGATCGAGATTCACTTCACTCGCCGATGATATAGATGGCGCGCCTAAGCTGGGAGTTTGAGCTAGATGCAATGGTATTGAGCTCGAAGTACCATTTGTCTGTTGCAGGGTTGGTATTTGCTGTTGCTGTTGCTGCAAAGAGGTCGGCTGGTGTTGGCCAAGACCACCGCTGAAACCAAATCCGCCCGCTTGCACGCGCTGCTGCATGAAGCCAGGTGTCGACTGAGGCCCCAAATTCTGGACTTGCGACTGTTGCGATGAACGGTGGCCATTTGGTTGCAGGCCAGGCACGTAACCACCGCTCTGTAGCACGCTGACATTCCGAGGCGGGGGGGCATAGCTTAAATAGGGTTGTCTGTACTGACTCGCCAGTGCAGGGTTTGGCGCGAGTCTTTGTTGCGGTTGACCTGAAAGCGTTTAGGCAACTGGCGAGGATGGCAGGTAATACGATTACTCACCAGGGCGATTCATGACTACACTGCAGGTATATTGTTAGCAGAGGACTTTTGCATGATGAAAGGCGAAGAGCGACGCACAGACAATGTAGGGTTGAGCGGTACTGCAATATCTGTCGGATTGAGGACCCCAAAGTGTCTTTGTTGGCGTTCTGTTTGGTTCCATTATGTAAGCACATTATCCGCATGTGGACGGGAGATCCGATCTGTCCATGATTGTTTGAGCCGAAAGCATATGCCAAACTCCGCGCACACGCATGGAGGTCAACCTCTCACTGTGGCCGCCTATCTGTCGCTAATGGCCTGTGCAGATCCTCAATCCACGCGCGGCCCTCCTATCAAATTACGAAGTCCTGTCTCTTCTCCGCGAACTAGACAGCACGCATATCGCACAATCAAAAACCGCGCATCGCATTAAAAAGGAAGAATCCGAGGCCCTCGTTTCCGGAGTTGCTTCAATCATACAAGGGTCTCTGTTTGAAGTGAGCGAAAATCTGCGGACCCTCGAAGTTGAGGTAATATTGGCAGTTTGTACTCGCACAAGTGATTCATGGAATTACAAGGCAATCCAATACTTGTCGTCCGACTATCTGCCGGCCGCTCAACAAACCCCTGAAAGCATCATACAGCTCGTCAAAGGCCTTGCGCCTTATGATTTGACCAAGGCCGAAAAATTGCAGGTCGTGAATCTCGCACCAAGTCTGCCTGTCGAGCTCTATGTCGTGCGTCTCGGTTATGTTCATTGAGAACTGAACACCAAGAAAATGTAATCTAGATCGTGGAAGAACTGGAGGATCGAATTGGCGACAAGATGGATGAAATTCTATCGTTAGTGCAGACGACGATCGGCTCGTCTGCGTCTGCAACTGGCCTGACCGAAGAATCACATCACTTGATCCCTGAACAAAGTGCGTACCCAGTCGTGGAGCAGTCTGAATGGAACCTGTTCAACTACGACGATGATGTCGATGCCATTGGTGAAGAAGAACAGTTTGATGACACGGGCGAAGGGACGGGCATCGAAGGAGAACTTGAAATGGAAGAAGATTGAATTTTTATTGCGATAGTATAATCTATGTAATTACTATACCAGAGTCTATCTACTGAACACGGCTTGCAATCGATGCAAGTGCATGCATGCGCAACTATCTGGACATTAATCTTGAAATACAAGTGAACGGGGAACAGCACATCTACAAAACATACAACAGATGAGCTATGGACGGTAAAGAATGTATGGAAAACGATTGCATATGAAAAGAAAGATAGAAGTCCGTTGATGTAATGTTCCCCGTTGGGATGGATGGAGCTGGAAGGCAGTCCAGTACTGTAGCAGATTTGGTAATGTCGGGTAACAGCGGAGATTGATACACTAGTGTCGCGCGAAGATCGCGACAAGGACGATGAATGGGATGTAGGTGAAAAAAGAGACGACAGCCATGACTCGACATCGCGACCTCCAGGATTTAGAGTCTATGGATATCAATAGGTATAATCGATAGGGACGAGACAACTCACCGTGCTCGACTTGAGGGTCGTCCAGAACAACGCCTTTCTCAGTCTCGCCTCCGCCAATTCTCCTTGTTTTCGGGGTCCCAATAAAAGCCGCCAGCCACCAGATAGGAAAGAACAAGAAGCCTAGGAAAAATAACCAAGAATGGAGTGGGCTACCGCCGCGTTCGACCCAATCATTCAGTGTCCGACGACTACCACCCCCGGCGCCCGGAGAAGGAAGAGAAAGCATCCAGCTCGTTCTTTGGATCGGGCCGGGTTTCCTCGGGTCATGCATATGGAACATCTTCCGACGGGCTATTGATGGTGCATGGGGAGAGACCAGAGCAGAGATAGGTATCGAAGCTCCTGACAAACTCTGCCGTCTTGACGATTCGCGCAGGTGGCGCTGAGACTGTGACTGATTGGACAGGCGTTGAGACTGCACTGATTGACGACTTGTAAGATGATAAGGAGTAGCAAGTGATTGACCTCTTGTACTGGTCCGACTTGACAAAGATCCAGTATTTCCCGCATTAAGATTTTCCCTAAATGACGACATGGTAGGTGATCGGGACAAGTTACGTGAATCCGAAGATGGAGAGAGGCGGGCACGTTTGTGGCGATAAGATGACGGAGCGTGGGATGAACCAGAATTTTCAGATACACGGTGCGCTTGAAAAGAGTTTGTCAACGATAATTGTTCGAGACAACATAGGTACGCGCGTACGTCTTTGATCTGGAGCAAATGTAGCTTTTTTCGATGGGGTTGCTTCTACATCAGCTTCGTCGGCTTTGCGTTTGCCGCTTGTTCGGGTTATGGATGATTTGAGCACAGGAGGCATAGTCAAATTTGCTCCTGAAAAAGAACCTGACGGCTGCGATGGGGAGAATAACGACACTGGTAATATCTCGGGCGTAGGAGATGTGAAAGAAAGGGTAGGGGGAACGAGTAACGATTCCGAGGCTGACTGAGAAATGCTCTTGCGTGGAGATGCATGATGGGTACGATTAGGGGGCGTTGCCTGACGTCGACTGCTTTTGACATTAAGAAGAGAGGTTCCCTTATCCTTGCTTCGATTACTCCTGTAGCGTGTCGGGGCATCTGAGTGGGTCATTTCATTGGATTTGGCTTCGCCCTTTTCTGATATCGTGATATCGTGAATAAAGGGGAAATCGTGATTGTCACCGTGCCAGGCTGCTCGAGGCACAATGTGACAAGTTGTATCTGCATGCGCGTCATTCGAATTATGATGCTACCAGTTATTCAAACATACCTTGCAATAAAAATGGATTTCCTAGCTTGAGGGCTTGCCTGCGCGACTGTTTTAGAGTAGATACACGGATAGTAAAGAATGGAAAGGTCGGTAAAAATGGTAAGAAAAAGCGGAGAAAAAGAGGATGTGAGGTTCCCTACCACGTTGTCGCCACATGCATTTCCTAAAATGGGTATATCATTCTCTCTCCTGGGAAGCGCGTCCCTGACTGCCAAGTCAGCTATCTCCCGCGGGACTTGGGCTTCCCAACTCTCATCCGCCAGGGCATTGGCTGAAACAATTGTCTGTCTGGAATTATACTCTGCGCCAGACCATCTATTGTCATTTCTATGCGACCTTGCATCCAACTGATTGGCCTGATTCACTAGGCGAAGAACACGAGTCACGCTACCGCTGGGCTCATCAATCTGATGCGAGCTATTGTCGCGATACGACGATGCCGTTCGCAGTCCAGCTGCCGACATGGATGGCAAAGACGCGTAATGACGGGGATGCTTTTCCGGCACACCAGTATACGAAACATTAGATGCTGCAGAGCGGAGTGCGTGTGTCCCAGAAGTAAGGGACTGAAATGCGGGATGTGCTAATGGAGGCAATGGCGGATGTCTTTCTATGGGCATGTGGGGCGACGACGTTTGTTTACCAAAGGTATGATATGACAACGGTGATGAGCGTCTTCCTGGTTTATGGGGTGTTGATACCATTTCATGATGAGTAGAAGGTGAGCTGCGATTACGCGTCTGCATCGAGCGGGAGACGGATGATGATCCTTCTGTAGATTGGGATGCACTTGTTGGTGTCCGAAATTGTGCATTTCTAAGCATCTCAGGACTACCATGAGCACCCGGCGTGGATGTCAAATAACATATGTCTTCCACTGGTGCGTGAGCAGAAATCTTCTTGCCGCGGCCAAACGTCGACCAAGCATCACCAGGAACGGGGGAGGAGATATGCGCATTCAACTCGGGATTATCCGGCGACCCTGCCATAGATGATGGTGGCGTCGGCTGTATTAATAGTTCGCTGTACGGTCGTTCTCGGGCACGGGGCTTCAAGGGCAGAAAATTGGGCACACTTGAAGTGGTGGAAGGCAGATCCGCATTTGAGGGCGGATCGTCCGGATGTGAATCCTCGAGCTGGACAACTAGTGCATCCAAGTCAGGATGTATCTTGGCAAGACGCAATGGAGATGGATCGGAGGCAAGAGGGGTGACCGATACTGAAGCTGGACGTCGTTTATGTATGCGATTCCTCCAGAGAGCAACAAGGGGGGGCATGGGGATGGTGGTTTGGAGGAGATGAATGTATGCGCATCGCAGTGCGCCGAGAGAGCTGGAAATGGAAGTTGCGCTGGAGCGCGTCATCACGTGCCAGCACCATAGTCTGCGTGACAGCGCTGTCACAGCCCCATCCCGCAACATGGACAGACTCGAGTCCCTCTCAAACACCCTCTCCCAGATGACCTTGTATGATATCAAATCCATGTATACCCAGGTGTCGTCGACTCCCCACACCGCCTCGCCCAGTCTCACGCCTTCTGCCAGGCCAAAAACATGGTTTTGAACGTCAGCGAGACAGAAGCCAGGGTGCGAGAGGCAACAAATGACGATCCATGGTAAGTCATGTGCTCCCACTGGATTTCCAAGGGATGAAGTGCCGCCAGGGGCGCAAGTTCGACTTTGATGCAGGAGATTGCCCAAGGGTATGTTTTATGCTGATAAGTGTGCAGCCAACGTATTGATGATAATTTGACAGGACATTCAATTTGTAAGCGTGCAGACCTGCCAACGTACCCAGCCTAACGTCGTCAAGCCAACAATTCAATGAAATCATGCCATGCATCTATTCACGCTTTATGGAAAAGGAAGCAAGGCAATGGCGGCAAATATACAAAGCACGTAGGCCATGTTGCTACCTTGGCATCGATCGCTGATGGCACTTCAGGCTTTGCAATTGCTAGAATTTCTCATCAAACATGGGTCAGAAAGAGTGATCGATGATGCGCGGGCGCATATATCGACTCTTAAAATGTTGCGTAATTTCCATTATATTGACGAGAAAGGAAAAGACGAGGGCATTAATGGTGTGAAAATTTACGTTTCCCGATCGTGGAATGAATCTCAATTTCTTTTAGTTCGCAATCGTGCCCGAGAAATGGTAGAGCTCTTGTCAGATGTTGAAAAAATTCGGGCAGAACGTCGAAAGGCGAAAAATAACAGACACAAATATGTAGGCACCGGAAACGATGGTTTTGGTCCATCCTTCCATTCCAGCGGGAGTAGATATGGTGGCTTCGGCAACGACAACCAGAATGGTTCGTTATTTATCCAGGTTGCCTATTCAAACTCATATCCTTGTGTTTTAGACTACTACCGGTCTGGTGTTGGCAGCAGCTCTGGTTCCTTTAGGGATGATACAAGACGCGGCGGGTTTGAAGAATATGATGCCGGCGATGATGAAGAGGTTACCAAGCTAAATACCACTCGATCCCAAGGTGCCTCTAGTCGTTCACCAACCAGCAAGGCTACCCCGCCTGCCCCTGCCCCCGTTATTGATTTACTGGGAGGATTTGACGATGATACCTTTGGCAATTCGTCGAATTCTGTTACGAACAAGGCATTGCCCGCCGTCAATAATAAACAGGCTGTAGGACTGGATGGTATTGTCATTTCCCAATACTTATTCCATGCGCTTACGTTTGCGTAGATGATGATTTTGCAGATTTCCAAGCCGCACCAGTGCAAACGGGGAACGCAGCCCCACCTGCCAAGCCAAATCTTATGGATCTCCTGAACACTGTTCCAACCCAGCGTACTTCGACTCCGCCTGCGTTTGCGCAATCATCTGTTCAACCTTCTCTATTCGCTTCACCGACAAGCACCATCGGAACACCAGCGACTACTACCCACAGACCTTCTCCATCACTTTCAGCCATGTCCCCTCCGCTGGTACCCCAATCCCAACTGACCCAAATTGGCAATACATTCGGCAGTCTTCCACTGACGAGCAATGCGTCGGTACGTTCAAGGTCGGCCGCAGCTTTGCCTAGCAAACCAAATATTCCCCAAGCCAAATCCAGTTCTTCCAACTTTGACGACCTTTGGACAATGTCATTGGGTAGCAGCTCAAAACCTGCCACTCCTGTTGGGACCAAGTCGATAAAAGATTTGGAAAAAGAAAAGACTCAGGCTGCCTTGTGGGGGTCTCAGACGAAATCAAAATCGCCTGTGGGCATGACGAACAACACGAATAACACCTTTGGGTCGTTTGGACATACTGGTTTGGGAAGTGGTGGGCAAAACAGTGGCGGGAACGACGACCTCTTGCTATAATCTTATCTCGGCATGTGTCTGATCGTCGATACTATGCTCTAATGAATCATCCTTTATATACAGCCATGATATAACGTGAATACGAAATATGATCTAGTTTCGTGTGTCTGTATCACAAGATCGCGCTGGCTGAAGTTGGTAGCGGCATCCGATGTAATGTGATGCCGTCCTGGAGTTTCCGCGTCAATAGTCGTTCAAAGACGTTGCATCAAACGTATATGCATATACATCTAGAAGCAGGTGTGGTTGTGAGCGCGCCATTGAAGATGTAATAAAAGGCTTAGGCCAGCTGCAATGACACGCGTCAATGATAGTCCACTCGATGATGATACCTAAGCTTGTACACTACGAGGAGTAGAATCGCAGGTCGCCTGGCCGCGAGAATAGAGGCCGCCCTAAATAGGGCAAGGCATGATGAGTTCAATAATGGCGGTGTGATTCAAACCACTTTTACCCAACGCTAGCCGTAGGCTTGGGGTAGGGCCTGGGCTTGCGCCCGACAAGCCCCCAGCCCCTCCTGTAAACTCCGCATGGACAAGATTTGCTTGAAGAATATGTGCACTGAGTTTGAAGGGAGGAAAAAAGGTGATTATGTATGACGAAGCCAGCGCGCGAAAATATAATGTAAAATGCCCGCTCGTTTGCGTGGCACGAAACTTTGGTTCATGCCTTGTTGCATGCGATTTGCAATATCTGTTGGGCGTCTAGTGGTAGAGGCGAGGGACGCGGCGTTGCGCGTTCCTGAATAAACAATCGAATGATTGCCGCACTCAAACATGAACACCGCGGATTGCTGTCATATGGCTGGTGAGAAGCGACTTAGATCTGTGTGGCTTCAATAAGGAAGTGATTGTTATTAAACTATACCAACCAAGGGGCATTAGCTATTTAGTGAAAGCGAAAACTCATGATGAAAATCAAACCGCTAGCCATCGTTACAGCTCATTTTGAAAAGAAATTCACAAGGATTGTTAGCAATACATTAAAGTCATAACCCTTCATCGTATATCTTCCTGCACAATGCTACATAAAACCTTTCTAGGTCCTGCTTCGTCTCTAGTTCGCTCTTCCTCGTCTTGGGCCTTACTTCAGCCTCTAGTCCACCAATGCTACCGTCTAGGTTTCCGATGCTAACCGCTTCGCCTGAGCTAAACTTAAATATTGGACTTGACGGAACCTGCTCTATCAGCCAATCCAGCACGGCGGATAATTTATCTGTAGAGGACTTGATGACAGCATCGTCTTGTGCCAGTTTCTCTTTTCGCTCTCGTACTCTGCCCTCTGCCGAAATTGTAGCCCGAGGTGACGGATTCATAGTCGATTCTGCCTCGGTAGCAACGGGCGATAAAGATCCGTCTCTGCTAGTCTTCACACCACTCGAGTTTACTTCCTTGGTCCAAATGTTTGTGAAACGACTCCAGTCTCTGAAACTCCAGTCGGGACTCAAAGCTGGTATGTTGGGAAGGTCTACCCCGAATTCAATGCCCCTAGCACCTCGCATCTGCCAATCTAATCAATGGGGCCGATGTCATCCGCCAAATTAGGTGAGAACTTACGGTCGCACTCTTCCATAATACCCAGAAAATCGCCCCACTTGGCACTTTGGATTGTCACTAACCCATCGTTTCCCCACTCGCCCTCTCGAGCCCAGAGCGGAGAAACTTCGGAGTCCCAAGGGTTGTCCCCGTTGTTTCCCTCCCATGAGGTTCTCAGCTTGTTCCTCTCCTTCTCTTCAAATCCATCCAGGATCATCTTGGGTAACCAAAACGGGTGCCAGATATTTACGCTTGACATGCGGCCGGCGACGCTAAAGTACTTTACAGATGGGTCATCCGGCGTCATCGGGTTGAAGATCTCATTGAGAAAAGTTGACGTAAGGTTGGCATAGGCAGGGGAATCAAGGACAGAAAGAATCAGGGTAGTGAACGACGATGGCAGAGACGAAAGAGACAAGGTGTATGATGTTTCGGATCCGGGCGCCGGCTCAAGTTTTTCTGGAGACTTTCTAGTCAAGGTCTCTTCCGATCCCAGCTTCCCAAGTCCAAGATTTTCCTACATATCTTAGTTCAATCAGGAAGTGAGTATGATAGGCGCGAGGCTTACCGCACACCAATCCATGAATGGACTTCCTCGGTGCGG
This sequence comes from Amanita molliuscula, assembly GCA_023014405.1. NCBI lineage: Eukaryota > Fungi > Basidiomycota > Agaricomycetes > Agaricales > Amanitaceae > Amanita > Amanita molliuscula. Next base: position 1,212,310 of record JAEBUP010000006.1, read on the forward strand.
AGTACTAATCGTGGTAAGAGATAAGGGCACGTAATCTGTTGGTTTAATGTGGGATATCAGATATCTACAGTCTAATCCTCCCATTGAATGGGCTAGGAAATTGACACCACGTCCATGAGCCCGCGTTTGCAGCTGACGATCCAGTGATTCTGAACGTGAGGAGACAGAACCCGTGCTGTGCTTTGTATAAGCAATGAAGTGAAAAGCATACAATATCAACTTGCCCAGGAACCGAAGTTACAATCACCTCAGCACCTAGGGTTCCCTTTAAAATGCTCAAAACATTAGCCCAATAATGCATTCGAATGCTCGGAATCGAAGAGGGGCCACGAGTGTCAAATCCATAAAGGCCTTCATTTCAATCGAATTGTAGCGGGACCTGTCGGGACGTATAATAAATAAGAACGTACCGTGACACAGAACAATGGGGTAACGAGGTATTCGAAGAGGATCGTACAGAGTCGGATTCTGAAGCAATATATGCACAAAATCTGGGCGCTCTGGTTTCTGCGGATATTCACTTGGACGTCGGCGAGGTCTGCCATCCTTGTCTGGAGGCGGAGATGGGTGACGCGTAGAGAGGCGCGATTCGGCTTCCAATGCAGAAAACAAAGAAGGCCACGACCATTTCCCGTTGAACCATGGTAGAGTCATTGCCTTTGCTGTGGACAATGAATGAGTAAGACATCAACTTTGTTACAGGTAATCCCACCGCTTAGAGAGGCCGAGAAACGGGGCCATCTCCACCTCCCCCCGCGCGGCAAATCTGACTGTTCTGACGCCCATGGACAGAAAATATCTGGATCACTTCCAGAGACCGAAACTTGGTTTGTCTTGTCTGGGTTGCGAATGAGGTAGTGATTTGAGATGGACAAAGTGGACACGACATTTGCCAGTCTCTTGAGGAGAAGGACGACCTGGGATGGGACATATACATTGTTCATGGTGTTCGACGGGACGCTGCCATTCGGTTGGGGCAACGGCTTGCTGACGATTACGGTTAGAGCTGATGCATGGGTCACGTGAACATGAAAGGTCTACACGTGACCGGCATCATGGTTCGCCGGTTCGCCGACTCAACGCCCTTCAACGCCTAATGCGGTTGGGCACACATGCCGTTTGATGACGCTCAGCACCGCCGGACGCATTGTGCCGTAATGCTCTGATGAACCTTGTCTCCACGCCACTGTTCGTATAAAAAGCCATTCACTTCCTTTCACCTTTTGCCCAACGACCTATCAGACACTATGATCAGGCTTTCCTGGATCATTTGGGCTACATGTTTGACGACTCAGTTTTCGAGCGTCCTTGCTTTATGGCCTCTACCACGGGATGTCTCCACTGGTACCACACCACTCCGTCTGTCTCCTCATTTCCGTATCGATCTGTCCGGCATTCCTGGTGCTCCACAAGACTTGAAAGACGCAGTTGCACGTGCCGAGGATTACCTGCGAACGGACAAACTGCAGCTGTTGACTCCAGATCGTGGTGCTTCCAACGCTCATGCTATTTCGCATGCCAAGACCCTTGACAAACTTACTCTTTCGCTGAGCAACGGCGTAGCAACGCCGATTTCTCAAGAGGCCATCAAACATCTCGAGTCTCGAGTCGAAAGCTATTTACTGACTGTCCCTGAAGATGGCGGCGACGCTGTTTTGCAGGCAGATACCTCGCTGGGCCTATTCAGGGGGCTGACAACGTTTGGACAATTGTGGTATGATTGGCAGGGAATTACATATACCCTTCAGGCCCCCGTCAATATCGTCGATGCACCAAAATACGTGAGTATCACCAGTGCATATGCATACACACACCGAGTAACCCACCAACAGCCGTATCGAGGGCTGATGCTTGATACCGCGAGAAATTAGTAAATACTTGGCTCGAACTCTTATTCAACCTAACGACTATCCAGTTTCCCAGTTTCGGATATAAAACGTGTATTGGATGCCATGAGCTGGGTCAAGGTTCGTGTTGGTGTATTTTAGTCGCCAGTTTCACTTATCCAGCGTAGCTGAATACATTCCATTGGCATGTTGTGGATTCTCAATCGTTCCCACTAGTAGTACCAGGTTTCGAAGAGGTCGCGAAGCAAGGAGCGTACTCAGCAGGCTTCACCTATACTCCTTCAGATGTACAGGACATTATTCAGTATGCGGCTGCAGTGAGTGGCTGGCGATTGAAACATTTTAGACTTGTACCTCAACCCCCATCTCTAGCGTGGGATAGACGTTGTTGCAGAGATTGATACGCCCGGCCATACATCTGTCATTCATAAATCACACCCCAATTACATTGCTTGTCCGGAAGCGACGCCGTGGTTAAAGTTCGCCAATGGTACGTCAAGTACTCGTTTACAGGTAGATAACGTCCGAAATTGGCTTTTTCAGAGCCGCCTGCTGGTCAATTACGTGTGGCATCCCCAGCAGCTACAAACTTTACTGCATCCCTCGTCTCATCGGCAGCGGCCCTTTTCCATTCGAAGTACTTCAGTACAGGGGGCGACGAGATTAACATGAACTGTTACAACGAAGACGCTCAAACTCAGGCTGAACTTGGTATGCTCCGTTATTCATTCGGTTGCATCTTAATAATGTCAATATTAAAGCCCAACAAAACAAGACTTTCGAACAAGCCTTGGACACGTTCACCCAGTCCACACATCATGCATTGAAGGAAAAGGGGAAGACGCCTGTTGTCTGGGAAGGTTTGTTCCCCAAATTAGCTGGGCCACTCCCCCATTTCAAATCTGCTTTATCTAGAAATGGTCCTAAACCACAACGTGACGTTGCAGAATGATACACTGGTCATGTATGTTAGCTTCAGGCCATATGCCATTTATCTCACTAGCTGGTTCAATAGGGTCTGGATATCCTCTCGAGACGTTCAAGCTGTCGCACAGAAAGGATTCAAAATTGTTCACGCTGCATCTGACTACTTTTATCTCGACTGTGGAGGTGGAGGCTGGCTTGGCAACTACGTTCCAGGAAACAGCTGGTGTGATCCATTTAAGACTTGGCAAAAGGTTAGTATATCTCTTTCAAGTACATTACGGATTCATGACGAACCCAGTCCTACTCGTTCAACCCAACGGCCAATCTGACTGCTGACCAAAGCAAGCTAATTATGGGAGGTAAGCAGTCGATGCTGACTATTTTCTCCGATATTCCTCATCGTGATGCAGGTCAACATCTTCTTTGGACTGAACAGTCTGGTCCATCCAATCTGGACCCTATCGTATGGCCACGAGCCGCGTCTTCTGCAGAGCTGTGGTGGAGTGGACCAGGCGGCAACGACTCAGCGGCCTTGCCGAGACTGCATCATACCTCATTCCGCTTCTTGCAGAGGGGAGTGCATACCATTCCTCTCCAGCCCCTCTGGTGTGCTTTGCGCCCTGGTGCATGTGATTTGAATGCTTGAAGTCTTGATGTGAAAAGAAACAGGTTATTGGGATGGTTTCCGTAATACGATGTACGAATCAGAATGCTTAGAATCGTGTGATGTTATCCTTATGGGCATCCCCGACTCTCCGAATGGCTACCTTGGCTCGCGCGTATCCGTCTATGATGCACAATGATTCTCAGAGGCTCCATGAGGGCAAACAGCCTGGTGCATGAGACGAGAAGAGATGCACGAACCAAGCGAGAAAGCTCGAATCAGACTGCATTCTTGTATTTTTGGCTCCATGTAGTTGCGCAACTATAAGGTTGATTACGTAGATTGTTTGTCAATTGAGGATTTGGTAAACAGTGCGTTCCAACCCTCCATTTTACCATGGCTGCTGTGAGTCCTCTGCATGACTTTGGCCAATACTAAATTGTCATCTGTTACTAGGTCAGCCCCGTCAACCCAAAACCGTTCCTTCAAGAACTCACAGGAAAGCCTGTTTTTGTCCGCTTGAAGTGGGGGCTAGAATATAAGGGTTTCCTCGTTAGCACAGATGGATACATGAATCTCCAGGTAATTGTAGCAATTGATTGTGAAACGATGCTGATGTCGGCCAAGCTGGCGAACACTGAAGAATTCCAGGATGACCGATCTAACGGGGCATTGGGTGAAGTGTTTATCAGGTTCGTCGTCGCATAGACTTTTTTCTTTGTGGGCTCTAATTTCGACCACTAGGTGTAATAATGTACTATATATTATAAGTCTTTTTCTTTCGTACATGCTATACCAACCAACTAACCGTCGTGTTTTTCTTTTACAGGGAAGCACCTCCAGACTCGTAGCTCATTATCTAGACCATTATTTTGTTAAACAAAACTTAAAACACGAGCTTTGCTTCACCTCCCGCTGCAACAAAATTCACATTAACCACAGTGCCACTCTCGCCGGATGAGCTCAACGTTGAATTGTTATCACTCCATTGCGGAGATCCAGACAGGGTCAATACGTCGGGAATTGAACGAGTTTGTCCGAGTAAACCACGAAATCGGCGAATGCTTGTCGGGCATAGAATGCAGCAAAAAAAAAAAACCAGACCGTTCGTGCAATCACCGTGCAGGCTTAGGTTGGAGGTTTTCATATGCTCTGGTGCTTGCAACCTATGTTCACATTCCGAATAGCAAATAGTATGTATGCAGTCATGTACTGAAAAATAATGTATTTGGACCGATCATGACCTTGACGTTCCGGTCCGCGACCCATTCAAACGTTGTAGAGTCCAAAGATTCTGCAAGTTGAGCTGTCTACCGTTAGCCCATCATCAGGCACATGAGCACGACAAAGCCCACATATATCTCCAAAGTGGAAATTCAAACTTTTGTATGATTCAGAACCACTGTGGCCTTGACGAGGCGGTGCACCTGGCGAGAAAAAACTGGCAAAGCTTGAGCCAACTTTCCAGACATTCACCATGCCTTCGTCAATGGAAACAGTCACCAGCCTTCTACCGTCCGGGGAGAAACTGCAGGACGTGATACTCTTTTTGTGCCCTTCAAGTACATATAAACGAGTAGCAGTCTTCAGGTCGTACATGATTATCGCCCCTTCGCTGGAACCAACAGCCAGCCGTTGACTTGTTCCATGGAAATCAACGTTGGGAAAGCTAGGAGATATTTGTAAGAAACAGCGAGAGTGATCGATAAATGCACTCTCACGTTTTAACTACTTGTGCAATGATTTCTGTCGCCGTATCCAAGATCGCGTCCCGATTAATAATTGAATTGGGGTCCAGAGACTTCACAACTGCTTCCATCAGCCTGGATAAGCTTGAATAGAGTACAATTGGTCGCTTGAACGTCATTCAGCGTAATACGCAAATAACATATGTGTTCGACTACCTTGCGAATAAGCAATGCAAGGATTTGCAGCACTGATCGCCTATGTTCAACGCTAGAAGGATCGAGAATATCAAGTCCCAAAGTTGTCATGAAAAGAGGTGTGTTGTTGGACGCTATGTGAAGCACAGCAGAGCGTGCCTGAGCCGCGACGTTTTGTATACTGACAGAGTCTTTTCGAGAATTGGTTGCATGATTGAAAAGCGAACGGAGAACTTGTATCGTATCTATATAATGCTGCCAGACATGAAATCCGCGCGAACAGAGGTCGATAGCCAAAGCCTTGCGAAGCGGATTTTCTCCTTGTAGATACAGGGCAAGTGATCTCGAAACTTCTCTCAGGACGCTATCAGGTCATCAATCTCAGGATCGGTTCCGCAACCAATACACTCACTCTGCTGATATGACGCTATACTTTTCCACTGCAAGGTAACCACATAGATATAGCGCTAAAGAGGATGGCATTGATTCTTTGGCATGAGTATGCAAAGAAGGGACTTTTAAAGGCTCAGGGATAAACTAGAATGCAGACGCCGGCGAACTTACGACGATGTCGCCACTGGTCGACCAAGACGCTGGCCTCGTCATCCGATAACTTTGCAACTGTAGCATCAAACACAGTACGAGAAGACTGGCGTAATTCTGGAGAAATCATGTTGGAAATGATTCATGGCAGTGCAAGTGTGTTCATACCAGGAGACTTGAACCACAACGACGCAAGGAAAGGAAGATTGGGTGACTGATATCCTGGTCCAATAGAACCTGTTAGAGATGCTGTATAGAAAGTAGCAACTGTCTTGGCACTGTCCATGTATTCTGACAGATAGGACTAAAGCAAAATAATGGTGAATATCAGAGTACCCTCACCTTCGAACAAGCCTAGGGCACGTAGGACCGTAACAATAGCCACAACGCGGGCGGCAGAGACGTTGTCGGATATACACCATGCGTCGCAGTCGTTTTTACAGACATAAAGAGTTGAAGTTTCGCGGCTTGGGCAACGTGAGCACCTGTCCTTCTCGGTCCCGTGGCCACACACCTGGAAAATCCAACAGATACAGACGAGCTAGGGATTCTAAGCCTTGTCCGACAGATGTCATCAATGTCGTCGTTCAATCCTGGTGTTAATAAGAATGAAAGTACGAGTTTTATTTGGTCCAGCTTAGCAAAAATGGCCCTCGTTTGTTCTTTGTTTGTACTGATGGTTTTCATAATTGTAGTTGCATCAGAGATGAATCGCTCGACATCGAGAATTAAGGTGGATACTAATGTGCACATTAGGTGCAGGACATGGATTCCCGACCATACATACCAGCATCCGGACTGCGACCATCATCCGAGATCATTCTCAATGATGCCCCATGACCATCGTCATGTCTGTCGAGAAACCTGGCGTACGTTCAGAGAAATCCGTGATCGGACAAGAATGAAATACAGTTCTGTCCAGCCTCCTTGCATTAGCAACTCTTCAGCTTTATCGAGACTCAGGGAACGCCAAAACTCTCTTGAATGCGTATCCCACAATCGAGCACGTCGATCTTCGTAAATGAGGAGCAGGTTTGTTTCGCCTAGGCAAATCCGACGAAGAGGTGCTGCTGAACCGGGAATCATGTACAAGCTACCCAGGTCACGGATCAACAAATCATGACCAACACCTCAAACCACTTACTATTGAAAATCGTCAAGTCCAATCACAGCTATTGTCCCATCTTCCGCCACACATAACAGACATCCACACAAAGGTCCCATTCTTTCAACAGGCAGCTGAATGACTTGACGCAACTGCGTAGTGAACGGTATCCATTGCGCACAGATTTTGAGTGCACTGATGTTGATTAACTATCTCTATTGCCATATACAACATATCCCACTTACGTTGTCCAAAATGCAACCGAACCATCATCTGAGCCGCTGATAATAAACCGTTCTCTTGTTCGAGGGTTTTGAACTACATGCAAAGAGGTAATTTCAGCATCTATACGGGAGTCTGACGTTTTCTGTGATATAGGTTTATCCTTAATTTGGGAACACAGTCGGGATAAATTAGACTGCCGAATAAGCCCATCAGCTGAATTTCACTTTAGGACATTCACGAGAGAGGCATTTGTGGCGTACCGTAGCCTCGAACGACAAGGTCGGTGTTCAGTGATAGCAGTGAAGTTGGGAGGGGCAGTTCCGTATCAGGAATGCAAACCTCCCATAATACGTGTTGATCATTTTTGCCAATCTCCTCAAACTTGTTACTGGACTTGAAAACGTGAACAAACTGCCGTCGGCCACCTTTACAGAGTTTGCTGTATATGGCTTCGCACGGAGATCGAATAGTCAAAACGTCGAATGAGTCTATGATTATCGTTGACTGGTGAGAAGGCCTGTAACAACATGTTAATCACAACACTGTAATCATGCATG